>CM060886.1:39212508-40417008 GCA_030762935.1 Hymenopus coronatus
ATGCTTCTTATTGAACTCAGCTTCCCTGTCTCTTCACAATCACCTCATTTGTCCTCAATCACTGCTTGCATGTTTTTAATCAATTTGTAATTCATGAACATTAAAAATTCAATGGTAACACTTGTATATAGTGTATTTTCACAATTTGTATATCTTTATGGGTCATATATTTTGAGGATACCCTCTCAACACCAAGTTCATATAAGTATGAGTATGAAAATTATTTATTGCTGTTACAAGACAAAATTGAAGGTTACAGAAATTACTCAAAAGGACTTCCTCCTGCTTCGATGCATGCCCTAAGCCTATGTTTCATGCTCTCATATACTCTGGAAAATTCTTGTTTCATATTTCATATTTGATCAAATCCAGTATGGAAAACCCCTCTCAGAGCATCAACATCTGGTATAAAAGACTATAAATGTCCCCAGAGCAGAAATCTAATTAAATCAGGATATGTATTGAATTCCCTTCTCGAATCCATCTTATCATTCAAGAAATTAAGTTTTATCCAACTGAAATGAGCCAGTGCATCGTTATATAAAACTTTGGATGACATCTAGAGGCACATCAGTTAAATGATGTAACTCATTTCTGAGAGCTTGTAGATACATCTCTGCATTCAGTGCAGAGGAAAGAAATAGAGACCAGAAAAATGATTGGTCCACCTCGTAGTGCGGAGGCAGCATGACTGCCTCACATTAAGAGGTCCTGAGATCGAATCTTGGTTAGGGTAAGTTACTTGGAAAGAGTTTTTTTCAAGGTTTCCCTTTATCTTGAGAAGTTGAATGTCAATTAACTTTAGGCTCCATGGACCTCAAGCTCATTTGATCAGTATTTCGTCAATTTCATTCATTGTCCTATATGACCTACCAGGTTAAAGGCCATTAAAAAAAAAAGTAAGGTGGTCATGAATGACTCACCAAAAACGTTTAGGTACATTCTCTGTTGGTGCCTGTCTTGCCGTACTACATGCAGGTTTTCATAGTTCAATTATGAGCATTTTGAAAATTAAGATATATTATGAGTAAAACCAGCCTCATTAGTGAGGAAGATGGTGCTAAGAAATTCATGAACATAGCACAATTCTGTAACATGTGATGCCAGAAAGATCTTTTTGACTTAAAAGTGTGCCACATTTAATCTTGTATCCACTGAATGTGTTACAGGTACAGAGGATTTTCTTGCAAAGTTTTCCAGATAATTATGTGATTAATGTCTTCACTTATTGCACTTACTATTTTGTGCTATTTTTGGGTCTGCATTCATATCAAGAACTTATTCTTCACAGTTTGAGATGTCTCCCAACATCTCAAACACACCTCTCAAATGAGATACTATCTCTCAAGTGTTGTTAAATTCATGAGAATGTTCATAAACAGGAACGGTACAAGCTCTTGACGCATTCCCACCTGCAAGGCCCAACATTTAATGCACACCAGTCTGCTCACTCACAGAATACATTTTTCTTTACCCCGCATGCTCTACAACAAACAACCAAACAAAAGATCAATTAATAAGAGAACAATTGAATTGACATTTTTATTTTTATTATTATTATTATTCTTTACTATACAATAAACAATTAGTGAACAACAATTTAATTCAAGTAATTGGTACTGTGACAAGAAAAGGATAAACTCTCTAATAACTCTAAAACTATCTTCAGATCCATGTTTATATAAACATTTTTTACTGTTTTGATTTTGGAATATTTTGACACTAATACTAATATACCCTGAATTAAAACAATGGAAATACAACTTCTATTAGCATAAATGCACGAAATTGAAAAAAAAAAAAAAAAAAAAGAAGAAGAAGAAGAAGAAGAAGAAGAAGAAGAAGTTAAAATAATCAGTTCTCCCCTGATTCCAGAATTTACAGCCAGCTTGTAGGAAGAGATAAGGAGGCAAATAACACTACCTATTACACTATTAGCAATGTTATATTTTGCTTCAAATTTTCTTCTGCAGAAAACTGATCATGTATTTAGAACCAAACTCCATGTTATCTTGGAGATCCAAATCCACATAAAAATGCATGTCTGGAAATACAGACAATGTTTCTAAATTGACATAATCATAAGGTACAAAAACTGAGTTTAAATTAAATTTAAATGTATATAAGAATGAAAATAAACTTTTAAGAGCTTTAAAGATACAAACTCTGAAGTATTTTCTTGTTGTTGTCTATATAACCCTACTTTCTGGATAATTGTGTTTTTCCTTTACCATGGAATTCTCCATAAACTATATATGTATATGTACTGGCAAAATCCATTGTATTATTTTCAAAATACTGTTCAATTTGCTATTCAGAACAGACATAGTTGATATGAAAAATCAGTAGAAATTTATAGCTGTATATATATATTTTGTGTGCATGCAATCCATTGCTTGGCTTATATCAGTATAGGCTTTGATGTGTGCATTCTTTACATTGGTGTTTTCAAAGCCCAAAGCCCAAGTTTTGTGTTGTGCTTACTTTTCATGTCTGTTTATAAGTTTGTGTTGCATTTCCTAAGCTTTGTGTCTTAGCATTTTCAAGCTTTCAAAACAAAAATGATACTGATACTGCAAGGGAGTAAAATGTGGTCCTTCTTATATAAGTAGCTTATTTAGATAAAATGTATTCTTACAGCTCATTTGTGGATTTAATCATGTTTAAATATACGAGGTACGTCCAGAAAGTAAGTTCCTTTCAATTTATCTCCACTGCAGCGCTGCGATCGCAGTTCCGCACATGTGCGGTTGACGCTCTGTATCAAGGAGAAGAAACGTGCGCCATTTTGAGATCGCTGTCAGCTACATACGCTTTGTTATGCTTGTTTACAATGTCGGTGTTGATTGAAAATCCCGCCGCTTGTGAAATCAGATCTGTGATTCGTTTTCTGAATGCTAGGAAAGTGAAACCAATTGAAATTTATCGGTAAATTTGCGAAGTTTACGGACAAAATGCGATGAGTGATTCAATGGTGAGAAGATGGGCCCGACAGTTCAATGAAGGACGTAGTGAAGTGCACGATGAAGAACGAAGTGGGCGTCCATCTCTGGTTACAGAAGAACTGGTTCACGCGATTGATGACAAGATCCAGGAAAACAGCAAGTTTACAATTAGTGCTCTTGCTATGGAATTTCCCCAAAGCTCACGATCACTAATTCATGAAATTGTTACCGAAAAACTGAAATTTCGTAAACTTTGCTCACGTTGGGTACCAAAGATTCTTACTGAGCAACATCAAACAAAAACGGATGGGTAGTGCACTTCAGTTTTTAACCCATTATGATGAAGACTGCGAAGAATTTCTGACACAGATAGTCACAGGAGATGAGGCTTGGGTTTCTTACGACACCCCTGAAAGTAAGCGGCAATCAATGGAATGGAGGCACACTTCATCCCCAGCAAAGGTTAAGCCGAAACAAATCTTGACACCCCGAAAAATGATGTGCACAGTGTTCTGGGACTGGAAAGGCATCTTACTCATTGATTTCTTACCGCGTGGTCAGACAATCAAAGCAGTTGTTTATTACGAGACACTTAGGAAATTGTGATGCGCAATACAGAATAAGCGCCGAGGATTGCTGTCAAAAGGTGTTGTTTTTCTTCACAACACACGACCACACACTGCAAATGTGAGGAAAAACCTCCTACAGGGATTTGGCTGGGACGTGTTTGACCATCCTCTGTACAGCCCTGACCTCGCTCCTAGCGACTTTCATCTGTTCTTACATCTCAAGTCTTTCCTTGGCGGTCAGCCAGCACTTCAACAATGACGAAGAGCTGAAAGAAAATGTTTCCAAATTTTTTAAAACACAGGCGGCAAACTTCTTTGAAGAAGGTATACAAAAACTTGTGCCACGCTATGACAAATGCCTGCAAAATTTCGGCAGTTATATGGAAAAGTAGTTTAAGAGTTGTAGAATTTTGTGCAATAAATAATTATTCTGTATCTGTATACAATTTAATTTTATTACCAAACGGAACTTACTTTCTGGACGTACCTCATAGAATGCTTAAATTACAGAATTTCAATGTTATCTTACTTGATACTATGCATTTCAGAAATTAGCTACTAGCCCCTAGCTTCAAGATGTCAGCTCTTATTTCATCAGAATGTCTTTGTGTTCTGATTCTTAAAACAATAAAACTTGATACTTAAAGCTCTATGATGGCGTTATTTACATGTACACATATTTTAAAGCTTTGAAATTAAACTATATACTGCCTTTCAGAAGTCACTTCAAACAAACAAAATTGATATTTCACTGTGTTGGTCAAATATAGTTGTAGTTTGGTGTTCATTTATTTACATTTACTATTATTACTATTTTGCTAATAAAATAGTATGATGTTTTATTTGCAAGCCACAGCTATGTCATTAAATGTTTGAAATCATGTGCAATGGTATTATGAAGGCAATAGCAGTTTTTTCAAAATCTAAAACAATTTAGAACAATTTTAGAGCATGCTCATATTCAATTCTTAAGTCTGGTAATTAAATCAGAAAACTTTTGAAATATCTTTGACCATCAGTCAATCATATAGCAAAAATGGTCTCTGCAACACCAGATATCCTTCAGGCTGACTCTGTTGTGAAAGCCATGGAGGCTTTCTTTTAAAGACAGAACTTTACAATAAAACAATGCTATTTTCCAAGAAATTGTTAGTATTTCAACACATACCTGCAAAATGGTGTGCAAGGTATTATTGAAAGAATGGCAGATATATTACCAACATTTTATAAACATCTCATCCTACTGTTTGTTCAAAATAACAACGTTTTTGTTTCCTTACAATCTTAAATACCATAATATTTAATGCTAGTTCAAAGTTTGAGTGACTTTTGAAAGAAATTATACTTCAAAATATTTGAACAGAATCTGTAGTAGAAATAGCATTTATATCTGTATGTTCAATGTGTTGTCATATGCTTGGGTGAAGAGAACAAGGAATTTGTCTTGCAGGGTGGCTTGAACCTTTGCTTGATCGCATAGCACGTGATCCAACCACTGTCGTTTGTCCAGTTATAGATGTAGTTGATGACACAACTTTGGAATATCACTGGAGAGACTCTGGTGGTGTCAATGTGGGCGGGTTTGATTGGAACCTTCAGGTATTCTGTTGCTTTAATATCATAACCTTTACTTATTGTAGAGAGAAAATAGAAAGAATTGGAATATTATTGTTTAGATCTTGGAGTAACAGCAGGTCCTAGTGGTTACACTGCCTCTCTCTGGTTTGATGCCAGGAACACACTTGGATTTTGTGGTGCACATAATGGCATTTGGGTTCTCCAGTTTCCCTCCACCATTCATTCCACTGTCTATTTTATAATCGCTTTTCCTTTTATCCATTTCACTGACATTTTATATCATCTTCTGCTTCCCTTTTATATCTAGCATAAGGCTGATCACCTATCCTGACTACTATCTCTGGTCCAGAGTCATCTGCTCAATAAGTACCTTAGGTGCTGGCTTGTAAGGTGTGTATTTAGTCCCCCATACAAGAAGAGTAAATAGCAAAAGAAGTCTTTGGAGTACCTGAAAGTACTTGTCTTCATAATTTTCTAAATTAAATGATGTTAATTCATATATATGGAACAAAATTTGTTTTATAAGTGCATAATATAATTGCAATACATCAAAAATCAAAAATATATCTTATTCTTTCTATATTCTTTATAAAATAAAATAAAACATTAATGCACCAATCTCAATTCCTCCATAAAAGGCAGAGTGAGTAAGCTCCCTATGATTTGAACATCAAGAGAATGTGCTTTTGTAGTGTTTGGTTTTGAGTGGAAGAGTTATTGTTATGATAAGTATTGCTTACAGGAGCTGGTTTTAAAAGAAGAGATTAGACATCATACCACATGCTATATCCTGTTAAGAGTTCATCAACTGGTGCTCAGTCATTGATCATCTGAGCCTATTAATTGCTCAGCTTGTCATTGTCATTATATAAAATGTGACTATGCTGAGTCTTTGTCTTTGTAACTCTGACAAATTTTAAGAAACCTTCAGAAACAACATAAAACTGCAACGAAAAATATTCACTAACCCAAACAGGACTGACAAACAATTTGCACTGTTTATACTGCCCACAATTTTCTTAACAAATAATTGCAACAAATCACAATTAAGTAATTTTGAATTTGGAGGCTAATATATTGAGCATCCAGTGAATATGCTTATAAATGTTTCTTCAAAACTTCATCCCCATTTGCAACTCTAAATGAACAAAAACTTCCATTAGACTCACTTACATCAATAACAATTAGTGGTCCAGAGCCTGTATGTCTTCTTAGGGCAATGGTTTGGCACCTGCAATGTAACTGCTTCTATAATTACTTTTACTTTCTCTATACATACTATGTACATAGTGTATAGAGAAGGTATTGTATTGCACCAAAAATTTGATACCCAGATTTCACCAGTAATATATGTTTTGAGACCCCCTGAATCCAAAAAAAAAAAGCATTTTTAGAAAAATGTCCATGTGTGTGTGTGTGTGTCTGTCTGTCTGTGTGTTAGAACCATTGTTAAGAAAATCAAAATTTTCGAAATTTTCTCTATCTAAAGGGTAGTTTGGAGTGGGGGATTTTCTTGAAAACCATCGTGTTGCTTCCTTGGAAGGTTTGGTATTTAATGTTCTTTTCCTTTTTCAGCTATGCTGTCCACAAGCGCACGCGCACACGCACACACACACA
Source organism: Hymenopus coronatus (assembly GCA_030762935.1). Taxonomy (NCBI): domain Eukaryota; kingdom Metazoa; phylum Arthropoda; class Insecta; order Mantodea; family Hymenopodidae; genus Hymenopus; species Hymenopus coronatus. The sequence goes on from CM060886.1 coordinate 39,219,218, forward strand.
CACACACACACACACGGACCTTTTTCCAAAAATCTTATGTGTTTCATTCACATGACTTTCTCTACATCTCTGTAACAATTATTGTTAAAAAGCTTATGCTTCTATTTACTTCATGCTAATAGAGAAAAAATTAATAGTAATAGTCTTATTACTTGCTTCCATGTAAGTAGAAGTGAAATAAGGGAGTTCCATAGGTTAAAGTGATAGTTAAAAGCTGGTTGCTATGTGACTGAAGTTCTTTTGTATGGACAGGAGTTGACAAATTCCTGTATGAAAAAAGTATAAGATTTTCAAAGCTGAAACCAAAAACAAGGAATATCTAAAAAAAATGATCAACTCCACAAAAATAAATTTATATAACATAAATTGTGTGTTTTAAAATGCTCTACATTTTTTTACCATCTCTTACGGTTTAGCAGTTATGCAAAATTCCGTAAAATTGATCCGGAATAAAGTAGTCTTCAGTGGCTATTCCCAGAAAATTCAAGATATACTTTTTATTTGTCAGGTCTTAATATATGATATTTTAAACAAAATCGCTAGAGCCATTTTTAAGAAAATCAAAATTTTGGAAAAAAGTTACATGTAAAGGGTAGTTGTGGGGATTTTCTTGAAAATCTTTGTGTCGCATTTTTGGAAGATACCAAACTTAAATACCATGTTTGGTATGCAACGATCTCTTCGTTTTTGAGCTATGCTGTCCACAGACTGACACACACACACACAAACACACACACACACACACACACACACACACAGACCTTTTTCCAAGAATGCTTTTTTTTGGATTCAGGGGAACCCAAAACATGTATTTCCGGTGAAATCCCTGTATCAAATTTTGGGTGGAATGCAATACCTTCTCTATACACTATGTGCATAGTAGGCTTAGAGAAAGTAAAAATGCGTGGCTTCTTTTGAAGCCTCACAAATAGGTTAAATGTAACACTTTTCATTTCTTTGCAGAAATGTACTTGACAAAGATTTAGTGAAAGTCACGGAACTTAAAAATGTTATAATCAACACTTTACAAGAGATTGTCATTTTAGAATATTCAAAATGATGGGTCCAGCCCTCCTAATATTAAATGTCATTAGGTTCTGAATTAAATATCAATAAACTGGAGTTCCAGTTGCCATCTTTAATCTACATCCTTATTTCATAGCTAAGGGAGCTTTAAGTCCATAAATATCATTATTTAAGCCTGCTGTTTCACTTTTTCATTCAACTTTATATAACATAACACATCATTTGCCTCTCCACTACATTTAGATGAATTCTGTTGCCTTTGACTCTTTGCTTTTCCTTTTAATTGTTTTGCTTCATGTTTGTAAAGCACTCTTATATATCTCAATTTGCTTAAGCCATGTCTGTGTAGCTGCAAGTCTCAACAAATCATATTTAGGCTTAAACTTTTGTTTCCTGAGTAAACCTGCAATTCCGATGACAAAAGCTGTCTTATGTTTGTGAACATGGATATGCAATAGGTTGGTTGGAACCATTGTTGGATCGGATTTCAAGAAATAGCTCCACTGTAGTATGTCCTGTGATAGAGACAATAGATGACAACACATTTGAGTATAAATTCACTCCGTCTTTTCATGTAGGCGGCTTCTCATGGAACCTGCAGGTATTGTAATTGCCATTGTTATACATTACATAATAGAAAGAAAATTGTAGGCATTGATTCACACATCAAATTGTGTGCTTTTATAACATATATTCATAAATAAAAAATGTGCTTCTACTTACATTTAAAACTGAAAAATTAGAAGCTAAAAAACTCCATTTTGCTCTAAAATATGAGTTCCAACTTACAGGCTCATATTTTGTTATAAAATGATAAGATATCTTTTCCTCATGTTTTTATAATAAATAATGATTTATACTTTGAGTGTGATATGCTTATATAGTATGTATATTTTACCTGCATATTGTTTAATTCCAAATGTGCTTGCCCATCAATTTAAAAAATAAAAAGTTAAATAAAATTCCTTGAGCTCTCAAGTATGATTAGTTCATATTTAATATAAGCTTAACTTAAAGGTTCAACAATTCTGATAAATTCATAAGTAATTTCTTTTCTCAAAGATTTACTGCACTTAAGTTATTTGTGAAAGTGGTATTGATAATGAAAAAGCTTTTCTTCAAGACCTCTTAATCACATCTCAAAAGATCTTTTATTATCATGTCACAAGCAACAGCACTTTTTTAAATCCAATATGGTTTCTTCTATTTCCCAATAAATATTAAAATGTACATTTGAGTGTCATCATCCAAAGCAACGCCCACAGATTGAAACAGAAATAGAATTGGTGATACAGGAGACTATGAAATTAGAACCATTTTTCAAATACCTAGACAATTGGTATAGGGACACAACGCTGCATCTAGAGGCCTCTGCCTGCCTTACACCTAACTGCATATACCCGTAAACAATGGTCACAATATAATCTGGTACTTAAAATGGCACCGAAAGACCAAAAATATTTACAAAAGACCACTATTTTTTCAAATGGTTAAGAAAATATTGAATAGTAAGTAGTGTTCAATATTGCAACATATTAAAATGTTATGGTAAGTTTTGCACAAACCTAAATTTTTGTGGTTTGTGTCTTTTTGAGATGCAAATGAAAAATCCTCCCCCAGAAACTGATATATGGTACAATTAGACATTTTTATAAAACATTGCTTTACTATATGAATATGAAAAAACGTTATCTCAGGTAAGAGATATTAAATGCACCGTTTCTTTTATTCTGTGCTAATGAAAATTTGAAAGACATTTCCAGTACAGCTCACAGTTCTAATAGAGCAAGTTATAATAGTTATCCTTATATAAGCTATTTGCTAACTGCCAGTAAGGCATACTCATCTTCCAGAAGAATGCTTAATTTTGGTATCATTTAGTGATGGCTAAGAATATGTAATGGCTGAAATCTAGAAGGCTGCAAGAAAAATATTTGAGGTATAGGATTACAAATTCTTTAGCGCAATAGCAGATAAAAGTTCCTTGTCTTGCATAGCTAAAAAAGGGAAAGGGAAACATATATAGACAAGGTTAACAAAAATGAAAGAGAAGACATTGGGTGGTGAAGAACTGATGTATGGAGACTAAAAGGCTTTAGAATTGGTATACCACATATGTGGTGATATTAAGAATACTGAACTTATACGAGAGTGAGTCAATAAATAAGTTGCAAAGCTGGATAGAGGCAATAATCAAAGTAACTACAAGAAATTTATTTTACTTTTCGACATAATCACCCTGAGACACTTATCCCATCTCTTTAAAAGTCCTTGAATGCCAGCGGCAAATAAGTCTTTTGGTTGCTGTCACAGCCACCGAGGAACCTCTCAGATTATGGCATAATCAATTTCGAAGTGATGGCCACCAAAATTACATTTATGGGGCAGATAGAAATCACGGGGGGCTAAGTTGAGACTGTGCAATGGATGTTCCAATCATTCCCAACAAAATGTTCCTAACAGCTTCTGCGTTAATCTTGCTGAGTGAGGACGGGCATTGTCATCCTTTTGTGAGGAGTCCAGGTTTCTTGCGGCAAATGACCTGTTGGAGCTCCAACAGAAAGGTGCAGTATGTTGTCATATTCACAGGCTCACAGTGAGGTTAGAATGTCTGCAGTAAGATGCCTTGGAAGTCCCAAAACATGGTGAGCATAACCTTGTGGGCTGATGGAACTGCCTTGAACTTTTTCGTTGTTGTTAAGGTGCGATGTTTCCATTCCATGGAATATCTTTTTGATTCTGGTTGGAAGTGGTGAACCCAAGACTCGTCCCGCATAACAATCTGTGTCACAAAGTCATCTCTTTCCTCATTGTACCAAGTGAGCTGCTGTAAAGACAAACCCATTCTCTTCATTTTGTGCTACTCAAGTCAACTGGTGGGGCACCCACCATGCACAAACTTTACAAACTTCAACTGCTCTGCATGGTGTAAGTGGTTCCATGTGAACAGTGTATAGCACGAACTACATCATCGATGGTCACATACATTGGAATGGTTTGTTCCACATGCTGCAGTTGATACCTCCGCAGGACGACAGGATGTTTCCAATCTCAGAGGCCTTGCCTTGCCTGGTTAAACTGCTGAATCCAATTGAATACAGCTTTCCATGAGAAACACTAGTAACCAAACACGGGATGCATTTTGCAATGTATTTCTTCTGTGGGCAGTATTTTGCACCACAAAAAATTTACAATCGCATGCTGTTCTGCTCGAGCACAATCATACAACACTCCCGCCATCTTAAACTGGCTACCCCTGACTGGCTGCATGCCATGAGGTATGACCCAACCTCTACAATAAGCATATGTGTGTTGCTATCTGCTGGCACAAAATGCATGCATAATTTACAAACGGTATAAGGGAAACAGACATTTGCACTTATTTATTGATTGATACATGGAGAAAAGCTCATCTTTAGGGAAAATGGTTTAAAATTAGATGGAAAAATGCCATGATGGATGACTAAGCAAAGATAGTAAGGAATTATGCCCGCTTCTAAATAAGATGAAAAGGAAGTAGAATTGGACAGTGAAAAGAGAGAACACAAGCAATACCTGCAATACAGGGTGGATTTTAATAATCAGGAAATTGTATAAGTCACAATGTAAATAGGATATGACTGGCAAAGAGCCTGGGCTAAATGCCATGTCTTATTTGAATGTAATTTGCCTAGCAAAAAATAAATAAAATAAGTAAATAATAATATAATAGCGTCCTAGACAAGTGCTGTGTAAGTGTGTATGTGCTATCCTTAATTTTAATTCAACAATTAAATGGTCCATAAGCAATCATCATAATTCATTGTCTCCTAATGTCTTTTATTATTATTATTATTATTATTATTATTATTATTATAATATCATCCTCATCATTATCATTATTATTCTTAATAATATTATTATTATTAATTTTGTTTTTATTGTTATCGTTTACATTTTATTATATTAAGAGGCAAAATAATTTATGGCCTTTAATCCATATTTTCATTAATGCAGCCTGACTTTTTTTAAAAATGAAGTAAGGAAGCTAGTCTATTATGAAATAGAAGAAGAGAATACTAAGCCATGAACTCGTTTAACTGTTTTCTTTCTTTTAATATAATTTGTATGAATCTCCAATGCAATATACAGACAGAACAGGGAATACCTTTAAATCTTAAAGATAATAGTTTTCTGAAGTATTTTAAACTGTTTTTAAAATAATTGGCCTTGCTTTTTTAAGACAAAACAATTATAAATAATATTTTATTATTTATAATAGGTTGAAACTATTATTCAAAATAAAATAAAACATACAAAAGAATTTAAACTGTGGGTATTTGTATAATGCCAATGCAACATAGAAATTAAAGATTGCTTGGCATGGATTCAGGTGAACAGTGTTAACGGTCTTCTATGTTGGGCAAACACCCATTGGTTAAAGTGTCTCCCTCCTCTGTATTTGAGGTAAGGAATTTTGAACATCATTGTTCTGGGCCAAAATGTTGCAGATGATATACCCTCAGTTGTAATTACAAAATAACTGTTACTCCCAAATGGGATGTCCAACCTAAAGTGGGCATAAGGGAATATATATAGTAGTTAAGGGTGGATCCAGTAGGGGATGTATCCCCCTGTGCAAAATATTAACATAAAAATATAAAGGTTACAGTATAATAAATGTTTATTTCCCTAACCTGATACATGCTTACTCAGATCTGCTGAGCCTTGAGGGGAGAGTGGGGAGTGAGATGCATGTACAATAGCAAGGGCAGTAATTTAAATAATGTTATGATTCTGCCATTATGGATGGTATATGAGAGAAGTGTTAAGTAATAAAGCACAAAAGCCTATCCTCCAAAAATGATGATTGCATTTGCTTTCTTTGTGTGGGTTCATAATCAAGAAAAGACTGAACAATGATTTTTTTCCACAAGTGGAACTCGGCAATAAAACATTTTAATTTCAGTACAAGGGCTTAAGCAAGTTGAGATTATAGCATAGCCATCTTAATTTATCTTCTAAACAGATTTAGTGGGCAAAAACACAGAAAGATTAACTTTATCATTTAGGTAAAATTTTTGTACAAAGGATTATTTTATTCTATGTGCACTGTTTTCTTTCAAAAGTCAAATACTTAGTTTTTCTTTTTTCTTTAATGTGTAAGAATATTAGAATTTCAACTATTTAAGTACATGTATATTTTCCCTACTATGATATATCGCCCTCTGTGGTGTAATGGTTACCATGTTCACTTCATATACCCAAGGTCGCAGGTTCAAACCTGGCGGAGGACTATGGATTTTTTCGGGCATAAAAATCCTTAGCATAGCTTCCTTTGGTTCCTTGTTGTAGATTTACAGCATGTAAAAGAACCTCAAGCCTGATAGAGAGGCCTCTGAGCAAAATTAAGTGGTGTTTCATGCCCAGTATAGAATGGGACACTGAGAATCACAGCTGTTAAAGAGCGTCCATAAATAAAATGCCATTTTATTTTCTACTATGATACTTATATTTGATGGTCCAAAATGTAATAAATATTATTAACATCAGATACAGTATTATTTATTTATTTTGATCTTTTACAATACACTCTCACAATTTTTTTATATCCAGTCTTAATTATAGACACTACATTTTTAGAGAACCACCAAACCACTAGATTTGTTCCCCTAATTTTAAAATGGAAATATAACTATTTTTTCTGCCTGCAAGTGTCTGCCTGAGTTAGTGAGTTAAAGTCATAAAAGTGAATTAAAGATTTTATTTGAATAGTAGTCCAAGTCATATTTAAGCTTTTCTTAATTTAATCAACTGCAAACTTATAACAATTAGAATGCATGACTCGCATGATGAGAAATTCAATGCTACACTGGCATGTTGCCATGGTAGCTCAGTGGCAGAGCAACCGGCTAGAGATCGGGAGTGGTTCAAATCCTGGCTATGGCATTGAATTTTTCAGTCTGACTATATCTATCCAACTCCTGTCCTACACTCGGCTTGTGTGAAAAAACAATTAATCCAATAGAAATTTGTTACTTTATGTTCACAGTTGGGCAACATTTGACCTGCAGTATATGCTGATAACTTTGTTTATTTTCATGATTGCATTGGATATAAAATGAAGTTGCACACAAATTTTGAGTATCAGGTTCAACTTGCGACATAACAAGTAAATGTAATTCTTAGAACTGATGGGTATTGATATGACCATTTTAAAACATGTCAATTATTAAGCTTACCCAATATAAAATTGGATGATTAAGGTTAACTAACTACTATTCATATTTAGTCATTTTTAGAGAAAAAAGCAAGATTAAAACTGTCTTCCTTTATATCCTATCTCATATATTCACTTTGGATAAGCTTTTCCTTATACATTTAAAAACTAATAAAGTAACTCCAGAATTCCATTATTCTCTAAATAAAACATAAAAGTCCTAATTTTTCAAATTCTGGGAACATGCTCTCAGAGAGGATCTCCAGATATGTAACAGTAATGCATATCTGTAGAGGTATGTTCCATCCATCTAAACTGAGTTTCTGAGTATTTTACAAAATGGGTTTCTTTCCTTATTTAAGTGCTGTTCTATGTTCAAATTTTGAATTAGTATTAATGAATATTAATAAAGTTTACCTAATGTGCTGAAAAAGCTATCCTATCCATTACAGAGGATGTTAAACTGCAAGATAATGAATTAAAGGGCTATAAAATATTTTCATTTTCTTACCTATGCTTTAAGATATTGGTTAATGCGCTCAAAATTATATTGTTTTCAGTTAGATGAGAGCTAGACATATAAGATATGTATACAAACTATCAGTAGTTGCAATGTGCAGTTAAACAATTACCTTTAAGAACAGATTTGTATTTCACTATATTTTATGCTTTCTTGAGATGGATCTTAATGAGTGTTATCTATTCAAGTTTGGTCCATTCAAAATATTTTTCAGGTAGAGACTATTTAGCATGTTATTCAGATGAGATTATAATTTTTAACTTGCGTCTCATTTTACTGTTATAAAAATTGAACAGTGTTTAACATTTAGTGTTAATTCATAATATTAATTAGATTGTAAGATGACACTTTTAAAATAGTAATATATGATGTTAAGATTTAACATGCATCAGCAGTAATAAAGCATTTTTGTGCAGTTCAATTGGCATGCTGTACCTGAACGTGAAAGAAAGAGGCACAAGAATCCTGCAGAACCAGTATGGAGTCCAACAATGGCAGGTGGCTTGTTCAGCATTGATAAAGCATTTTTTGAAAAGCTTGGAACTTACGACAGTGGTTTTGATATATGGGGAGGTGAAAATTTAGAGCTATCATTTAAGGTAAGTTCTTAGGGTTACTTTAAATACCACAGACCTACAAAATTTGCAAATAAACATTTCATTAAATATGTCTATCAATTGTATGAATGTGTATATAATTTTAAGCAGCAGTTTGTGAATCATTATAAAAGATCCTCTGATATAGTAAATAATGTATGTATGTATTTATTCCCTACAGGAGGGTATTACCCAGTGATAGAGTTAAATATATGCACAAAATGTCGGAAAGAATAATGCAATGAATAATAAATAAGCATGTGAACATAACAGTTCAACTACATTAAGTTTATAAACAATTAATACAAAAAATTATGAACCAGAAGTTTTGAAACAGATTATTATAGCTACAGTTTATGTTTTGTACAACCAGACATAATACTTAATTATAGACACTTTTGAAGTTATACTTAGTAACAAACATCTGCATTGTTTCCTAATTGAGTCTTGCCATATAGAACACAAGAAGACATTATTCTCTTACAGTGATGGTAAATGTTTTCTTATAGATCTCTGAAGAGTGGTTTTGGATCTATGTTTATCCAACCTTAGTTTCTTGTATTCTTGATTATCACCTCCTCTCAAAATACTGGAGATTTTGTTTACCTTCTCCACCACATAGGTACCTAGTAGGCAGAGATGGTATCTATTGCATTCTCCCAAAAATTCAATATCCAGAAAAAGGTCAGTGATAATATAAATCAAAAACAAAATGTTGGAATAATACCAATCTTGGTATTTAAGTCCATTTACCTTCCATAGATGCTAAAGATAATTTCTTCTTTAGGCACTGCAACTTCAAGGATGTTTTGCCCTTCTCAACAATTTTCTTCCACTTGGATCTATTTTTGATGCAGCCTGGCCAATTCTTGGTTAATATCATCCAGCCATCTATTTTTTGGACACCTGATTGCTCTGATATTAATTAGCTTCCATTTATCCACACTATTTACAAATTATCTTTTTGCATTCTATTCACATGTCCAAACCTGCGTAACCTTTGGCCCTTTATACAATTTATTATGTTTTTATTCTCATTTAAATTATTTGATTTGAAATTCATTCTTATGCAACATGTGCCAACTTTTTCTTTAACTCGTCCAAATATACTTCTCAAAATTTTCTTCTCAAAGGCTATTAATTTCAATTTTATTGATTCCTTTAGTACCCCCGTTTCACAGCCATATGTTATTACTGGTTTTATCACTATTATATAGGCTATGTTTAGCTGACTTAGACACAAGCTTGCTTTTAAAGAGCATTTTGTTAGCATAATAGGCTTTATTTCCTAGTGAGATTCTGCGGTTTCTTTCTTTTTCTATATTGTTATTTCCATATGTTTTGTTTTAGAGTTGTTTATTACTAATCCATATTCATATGATTTACTCTTAATGTTGGTACATGTTTGTCGTTAAGAGTAGGCCACACATTGCTTGGATTTAGTGCTTATATTACCTCTCAGATCCACATATTTCGTTACTGAGTGTACTGCGCTTGCAGATAAAGGATTTCCCTGTTTAACTCCATATCCCACTTTAAACTCTTCACTGTACTTATTATTTACTTTAACTTTGGCAGTTATGTTCTAAAGTGTTAATGAAATGAATCTAATTAATTTATTAGGTACTTTATACTGTATGAAACATTCAGTTATTTTATTCCTATTTATAGAGTCAAATGAGTGGGTGTAATCAACAAACATATTACAGAAAACAATTTTATATTCATGGCATTTTTCAAAAATTTGTCTGATTACAAAGTATTATCTGTTGTGGATTTATTTGGGTGAAATTCCATTTGATAGCTAGATTGTTTCTACTATTTCAGACAATCTATTGTTTAAAATAAAAGCAAAAATCTTGTATGCTAATATTCAGAAGTGTAATCAGCCTATAATTATCACATATTAATCTGTCTCCTTTTTTATAGATTGGAATTATAATGCCTTCATTCCATTGCTTTGGTAATATTCATCATTCCAGATTTTCATTTTTCTTTTTATGAAAATTTGTAAACAGTGTTCTTACATTAATTTATTTGACGAGTTGATTAATTACACTAAACAACATTTGCTTGGTATTTTTGCTGGTATTAAATTTTTGGGTGGAATTAAATACCTTCTCTGTGCTAGAGAAAGAAAAAGTTGGATAAACACAAATAAAATTTATAGATAAACATAAAACTAAGTTCAGTATCTTCAAATAATACTGCAAAAATTTTCAAAGAAAGCCTTTCAACCCAACTACCCTTTGCATGGAAGGTTATTGTGTTTTTGATTTTCTATCTCTGGTGCTAATATGGATCTAACCTACACTCAAAATATGTGTATGACAAATAAAAAGTAAAATCATAAAAGGTATGCAAAAACTTGTAAAACCTGTTAAAAAAACAATTTATGTTATATAAATATTATATAAATCTTTTATGATTTTACCATTTCTGAGATGTTCTTTGTTTTTGTTTTAAATATTCATAAAGCTAAGATTTAAAAACTTGGAATTTAACACAGTGAGGCATAATTCAATAATTATTAAATAATTACCCACATTTTACATTCTAACTTCACTTATTTAGGTTTCTATCCTAAAAGCATGTTTTCGCTGGGTATTGCGAGCATCTTCAGCTATTTACAACTGCTATATTTGGTGGGTGGTACGCCATCTTAGGCTCTTCTAAATGAACTTATATTTTGTATTTTCCTCTGTGTTAACATCAAAATCCATAGGCTGCCTTCAATTTTTTCAGTAAAGATATTCTCCAGACCTTTAATTCGCTGTTGTTGCAAACATTTTTCAATAGTTATCCATCCAGTTTTATCATGTTTGTCCTCCCAAAAATGATAAGCATTTTAAAATTTGCCTGTTTCTTTAATTTTTAATTGTCTAAAGAGCTTTTTAATCAGGTTATAATGTTTATTTTGGACAAAGCAATATATACTTTTTCACATTGCTCACACTGGTTTTATACATTCTTAAAACATAAGCTTTATATCAGCTGAAATTTGTTTTGTTTCTTCTTTAATTTTAAAAACAGTTTGATTTCTTTTTTGTCATAATTACATTTCTTGTTAAAACTCACTAATAAGCATAAATAAGTGAAGTTAGAGTGTAAAGAGCAACTTATTATTTAAAAGTCTAAGTTGTTATTTTTCTTTCCCTTCCCTTTCCTTCCTTCTTTCCTTCTTTTCATTTGCCCATACAAAGAATGGATTTTCAAAATGACATGGGAAACCACTTTTCAAATATCTGACTACTCCATAAGTCTGCTGTATCTCCTCTTACATATAAGGAAATGTGTTCTCAGTTCACAAACTTAGGTACCTAAAAATAAACTGTGTAAGAATAGTCTGTAGAAGAATGGGTAGAGAGAGTCATGTAAATGTAACACATCAGATTTTTTTATGCATATATAATTGCGCAAAGAAAAAGTGTATTGAGATGATGATGATGTTGATGATTATTTTAAAATTTCATATTTAGACTGGGCAGTTGTTGTTTACCATGAAATGCATAGCTAATGAACTCTTAGATTATATTGTAATTTTCTCACAGTTTTAAGTAATGCACAATATAATATGTATACAAAATTATATGACATCAATATTACATTTTGTTGCAGACTTGGATGTGCGGAGGTACACTTGAAATAGTTCCATGTTCCCATGTAGGCCATATTTTCAGAAAGAGATCGCCGTACAAATGGAGATCTGGAGTTAATGTGCTGAAACGTAACTCTATCCGCTTGTCAGAGGTTTGGCTTGATGAATATGCCAAATATTACTATCAGCGCATAGGAAATGATCTGGTAGGTGTTACAAATAATACCATTAATTTAGTTCAGGAACCTTAAGGAATAATATTCATTTTTGTAGCTTGAAATCACTGAACATTGTTCTACTTCACTAATAATAAGTCAAAATGAATATATATTGAAGTAACAATATTAATAGTGATAGAGATTCTGTATTATTAATAAAAGGAGAACAAAGGAGAACTTTCCCACGTCAGTTTTGTATCTTCTACCCTTAATTTTGAAAGGATGATCAATTCGTGTATAGTAAGTTGGGTTTTCCAGTTTGTCAGTAATGTCCTCCCATGCGTTTAAGCCAGCGTAAGCTTTAAATAAAGCGCACAACTTGTTTCTCATGCCTAACTTTCAATGGCTCCCATTTTATCTCCTCAGTGTTTGTAGGCCCAATTGGTTTAACTGTGACTGGCGTCATAGAGTTACCCTGTAGTCGGACCTCCAAGGGAAGTCATGGTTGCTACATGGGTTAGTGCCACCTTATACCATGGCCCAGTATTGCAGCACATGCAATCTGTTCCATTTTCATTATCAGTAACTTATACGTGAATTATGTAACTTATACTAAGAGACATAGTGGTATTGATTTGCAACACACTTAACAGTAGTGAAGTTCAAGCGATAACTAAAGGCACAAGTGTTTTAAACAAAAGGATGTGGGAGCAGGTATAGAAGCTCAAAACCAGCAGCTGGGAAAACTATTTGATACCCCAAATTGCATTCCAACAAAACAAATAAGCAATGACTTCTTTTGCAAAAACACATGTACAAAGTTATCAGGCTGCACTGTGGCTGAGTGGTCAGACCATTCGCATCACACCTAGATGGGCCGGGTTCGATCCCAAGCGACCGCATGTGAGATTTGTGGTGGACAAAGTGGCTCAGGGGTGGGTTTTCTCCAGGTTCTCCGGTTTCCCCCACCATCACATTCCACTAGAGCTCCATCACCATGTATCATCAGTGTCATCACCTGCAATGCCATTGCAGTAAAAGCTGGCAGTAAACACTACCAAAAAAAAAGTTGTAATATTAAATTTCTGTGTTTAATTTAATTTTTGACTGACATTTCTGAACAAAAACTTTGAGCTAAGGAAAATGAAAATTGAATTATGTGATTTTATTTAATATTGCTTTAATACAAAATTCAAAGGACCAAGGAAAATCTTCAAGTTATAAACATTTGAATTATTCCAGTTCCACTCTATATTCTTTTGCTTGCTGTGTGCCAAATTACCCCAAAAGATTATACTAAGCTTCATTAAAATATTTTTTAAATCAAGCTATTGCATCCCCATCATTATTATTCTTAATCCTTTTAGGGAGTAAAAGTAGGCAAATGAAATTTTAAGTTTTTTGAACACTGAATCTCTTAGTTGTTGATGTAATTTCAGAGAGTAGTCGCCCTCCGTAGTGTAATGGTTACCATGCTGACTTCATACACCCAAGGTCACTGGTTCAAACCCGGCGGAGGACAATGGATTTTTTCGGGCGTAAGACTCCTTAGTATGGCTTCTTTCGGAAGAGAAGTAAATCCGTTGGTACCGTGTCGTAGATTTACGGCACATAAAAGAACCTCAAGCCTGATTGAGAGGCCTCTGAGCAAAATTAAGCGGTCTTTCACGCCCAGTTTAGAATGGGACGCTGAGAACCACAGCAGTTAAAGAGCATCCATAAATAACACAACATTTTTTTTTTTTTTTCAGAGAGTAGATACCTACATTAACATCATCTCCAAAGAATACTGCTATTGATTGTTTGCTAAGATTATATGGCAAGTAATTGATAGATATAAAAAATAATAGAGAGTTGAGATAGAACCCTGTGGAACAGCTTTAATAACAAATACTTCCACATGATTGAGGTAGGCTTATATTAGGATACCTCGCTCGGAAACAAAAAAACAAACCATCCTGTATGCAAGTATTCAGTTTCATGTAATGGCATTATCATGAGCTATAAACAACCAAACTTACAGTTCCATTAGGGTGCTATGGCATGCAATCCTTGAAGAATTCAAGTAACTAACTTCCTTCAACATTTCATATGGTACAACCCATGAAGAAGTAAAATGAAATAAATGTGGAATTAAAAATGATAAAAGTAACCTCGTAAAACTCCACTGCCTGGAATTCATCACTTCAGGATTGTTATTTTAGGTTGTGAAACTTATGAGAATGAAACAATTTCTTGAAATAAGAAAACTTGGAAATCATTATCATCATCATATAAGATACATCACTGATACTGTACCATGCATGCCTGTAGTTCCCAAAGTCAAGGGTTCAGTCACAGCAAAGGGCAATGGATTTTTTTGGACATAAAGTATTTTTACAGCAAATAAAAAATCCCTAAGGTCTAATAGAAGCCTCTGAGCAAAATTTCTGCTCTTTCATGTCCAATCTAGAATGGGATGCTGAGAACCAATTTTAAAAGGGCATCCATTAATAAAACTGAATTTAATTTTTTTCATTGATATTAAAATCTGGTACACAAAATTTAGCAAGATAACTCCTCCACTCCAAATAACTGTACATAGGGAGGAATTTAGGGAGTTTTGATATTTGGGATTTTTTAAAAACATTGCTTCATTGTGTTTGATTAAAATACCATAATTTTATAACCTTTACATGATAGATAATATGTATATCTTAAATTTTATGGGAATATCCTGTAAAGTCTTTAAAAGATTATTTCTTTAGAGTATTTCTTTAAAACACACTTTATTTCATATTTTGTGATATTAGCCATTTCTAAAATATACATTTTTACTTGTTTGAATTTTTTATACATTATCATTTTTTTTAACCACCACTGCTATTCAGTTGTTTCTCAATGTTCTGGAAAGAGTATGAATTTCAAGGCCATCATATAGTGATTCACCTTTAATCATTTGACTGTTGATTTGGTTTCTTTTATTCCCTTGTATCCACAATGAAACTACTTCTACAAAGGTTATCTGATCAATATGAACAGAATAGAAAAATAGTTTTTTTTAAAGATAGAAACTGTATAAAAATAATAGTGGATAGAGGTTACATGAATATAACATGTCAAATTTTTAAACATATATTGATACTAAACCTTTTTAGGGACAATTCTGATTAACTTAATTACTGAAATGCCTTAAATTCTCAACACTACATCACAGATAGCAAAACACCATTTTCCATGCAGGTACTCAATTAGATCATCCATAAAGATTGCAAGTTCACTGTAAATCTTACCAACAATTTTACCTTTAGTATTGAAAACACAGAACCACTGGACAGACTTAACAAGTAACATTATATGTACTTGTCTTCTAAAAGTCACATCTGCATTAGTAAGTTAATGTATTGACTTCATTTTTCACATTTACACAATCTGCCACCCTCTTTACTTTATCTATAGCAATATAGATCTGCCCCCCCCCCCCCAACAAAAAAATATTGGTTCAATGAAAATACACAGTTTGAGTTCTGCTTAGTAAAAAAAAAAATAATTTTAGAAAAATATCCATATGTGTGTCTGTCCACGCGCCCATGAATAGCATAACTCAAAAACAAAAGTTGGTTAATACTAAACTTGGTATTTGAGTTGAACATCTGCTTAGGATGCAGCATTGATTTACAAACAAGCCCCAAATCAAAACTACCTTAACTTGGAAATGTTTTATTATTTTTTATTTCTTCAAAACTTGTCTGTAATGATTTTAACTTTATTATCTCATGTTAAATATATTTGTATGAGAAATAAATCTTATGTCTTGAAATTTCTATTAATGCTCTATATAGACTTCTTCATTTGTGATGAATTTTGCATAATTTTGTATGAGTAGTGAACCATAGATGAATAAAAACTTACTACACAAAAACTTTAAATCTTATTAAAATAAATATACCCAATAATCTTTATTGGTATTAACCATTTACAAGATAAATTTTTTATTGACTTGAATTATGAAATACTCTGCACTTTTTTCATCTGTTAGGTTGCTAATCATTTTTCTAGTGTCATGCAAGGAGCATGAAATTTCAAAGTCATCACATAGGGACCTGCATTTAAAAGATTTAACTATAGCTTCAATCTATTAGTATATATATTATACTACAAGAAAATGAGAATTAAAGGCAAATTTGAAAAATTTTAACATGAAGTAGTGGAAAAAGCTTTTGTAAGGGTATGTTTTAGAAAATGGGTAGAAAAAATTAAGAGTAAGTCACTGAATTTTTTTTTTAGGTGTGTTTAGTTAGTTTCAACTATGTTTTGTCTATAATCACTGATGATATTTTTGATCTACAAGAAAAGGGGATAATTTTGGCTTATTGTCAAGTATACTGAAACTTTTTTTGCAGGGAGATTTTGGAGATGTAAGTGAGCGTAAGAAACTTCGTCAGAGACTTGGCTGTAAATCATTTAAGTGGTACTTGGATAACATTTACCCAGAGCTGTTCATTCCTGGAGAAGCTGTTGCATCAGGAGAGGTTAGTAAGCGTAGAATTGATTGTGTAATTAACCTACAATGTTATCTTTGCTTCATAAATGCAAATGTTCTTAGCTAAGAAATAAATAAAACAAGAGAGACTTTAATTCCTTTCTTAACTCTTCAGGCTTTTTATAGAGTTGTTAAAGAACTTAAGTTTTGTAACTAAATATTCTAGATGCAGTTTATATATTCAACTACATTTGTATACATTCTTTTTATTTCCCCCTTTTCTATTTTCTCTCTTTTTTGAACATCTAAATTGTTACCACTAGTTTCAATAATATCTGTAATTCATAGTTTATCTATAATTATTTTTGGCACTTAACAAATTTTATTTTCCCATACTTTTAGTGGATTAATTCTACTCAATACCCTTTATTCACCCATTGAGATAAAATTGCCTTGCTTATTCTGCTTCTGGTCTAGTAATTCTACTAGGAGTGTTTTATAAAAATTTAGTATCTTATACATTGCTAATTGTCTTAGCTGTAACAATTATATAAGTTAATGCTCTTGGGCTGATTGATCATTATTGATTTAACAGAGGAAATTATGTCTTTTGTTGATATTGTAATAAACCTAAAGCCAATTGTCCCATGGTCAAATATTTTGGTCAAATACTCTTCAAACTATAAATTGGATCTTGGGATATCAGATAATTTCATTGTGTACAATTTCTGTCTATTTTTTGGTCCAATTCCAATTTGCTACAACAGGATACAGCAGTTTATAATTTTTGGACCAAACGTATGAAATCAATCAATGAGTAATAAGATGGCAGCTAGCACTGGGTCTTCCTTCCCACCCATGTGATTGTTTGTGAAACTTTGCTGTATCTTGTAGACTTTATCCTAAGTAATAGGGTTACAGTAGCTGAGCTATGTTGAAATACATATTTTTTTTGTGTGGTAGAGATTTATGAAATAATGACTTGGGTATTTATAACCCCTGCAAATGTATTTTATCGGATCCATTCGTACCTAACCTTCTTTTCTCAACAAAATATAAAAATGCTACCTTTGATTTGCTGGTATGGACTGCTTCATATTTGTGTCTTGGCGAGTGATTTTTGCCTCAACTAAGGACAGCAACTTTCCAAACAAATTTCCGTCTATTCTAAGGAAGTTAAAATAATTTACAGGGTCAGGAACGAGTTCATTTTGTAGCATATGTAGTACACCTCTTCCTTGGCCTGCACTCCTACGTTCCAGCATTGGTGGTTTAGCACAGCAATGCCTCTTTATTGATTTTTTCTTTCTATTATAATATGCTCTTGCAATGGATACATAAACTAAGCTTGCAACAGCAAACGTAAATAATTGTGGATCAGCAACCTCCACCATTTTCTGTCAACTGTTCATGTGCATACGAGAAACATTTGGACCAATTCACACTACCGTGGGAATGGAATGGAGAAATTGTACACAACGTTCGCATTGTATAACAATTTTTGGACCAAATTTTTACCATGGGACTCGGCTGAATGATTTTAGATCTGTAGAATCTGTCAGTATACAGTAGTCTAAAGCTATTTTCATAAGGAACTAAAGTTGTTCAGAATTAATTTTTTATCAAGAAAATTAATTTAAATCTTCTTCATGAGGGTATGATAATATGAAATGCAATGAAAACTGATGAATGAACTCAGGTGCGGAATCTTGGATTGGGCAGAAAGACTTGTCTGGACTCTCCTGCAAGAAAGGCAGATTTGCACAAACCTGCAGGACTGTATCCTTGCCATAATCAAGGTGGCAATCAGGTGGGTGACTTTATCATCATAGGTAGACGATGTCAGCAGCAATGGAAGCAGCACTACTTGGGAGTACCGCAAGCAGTTCATACAACATACAGAGCATACTTCAGCCCAGACTTTTATTAAAAATCCAGCATGATTTAACATCTCCATTTTTCTTGTTTGCATCTCAAAGTTTTAAAGCAGAGTTGGTTTATATATGCAATATGTAATTTTCTGATTACAACGTTCATTTTATGCTTTCTTGAAATGTATGATTTATAAAACACTAAATTTGTTTAAAAAACATTTAAATATTCTCAAGTAGGATATATTAGTTTCATTCTCTGAAGCAGCTTTAAGGATCAATCAATCAGCTTTTCCTCACATCATATGGGTGTATATTAAGCACTTTTACAGTGGTTTCTTGATCAGGGAATTTCCAATGATGCGGGATCAGCATAGAATGTCAGTATAGAATACAATCTTAACTTGGAGACATTAAACATGACAAATTTAACAGGGGTGTTTTTTTGTCAAGGTATGAATTTTTTTTACGGACAAACAAACATTACATGGGGCTAACGACTTTACTTCCCTTCCAAAGGTAGCCATGCTAAGGATTTTTATATCCAGACCATTTAGCCAAAATTTACAACTTTGAAAAATCTCAACAACAATAAATCTCATAAAATTTGATGATGTTTAAGATTATTTTTGCAAATTGTAGTATATGTTATTGTAACCCTTTAAAAATAACATCACTAATAATTGTAACCAAACATAAGCCAAATACATTGCCTGTTTCCTCCAAAATTTCAAAGCCTAGTTCGATGATGGTATCAGGAATGTCATTCTGTGATGTATGATCTGAAATTTTGCCTCTCCTCCCACTACGTACAGACTTCTTTATGCCCTTAGAATCTTTATATGTCATTCAAGAACTCTAGAAAAACATATACAAGGATCAGTCAATAACTAATGCTTCCTATTTTTTTTTTTTAATTTGTAAGAAAATTAAACTTTGATTATACAGCTTGAAAGCCACAGCATTGAGGATTAAAGTGTCACTTTTTAATGTAATCCCCATCCTTTTCCACAGTTTTGGTCCACATTTTAACAAGGACATGTATTCCAGTGTAGTTAAATGCATGGTCTTTCTTTCGAAGTTATTAACGGACAGATGTTTTCACGGCCTCTGCATCTTCAAAGGGAATCCCTTGATAAGCTTCCTTTAGTGTCATACAGAGATGGTGCCAGGTCAGGGCTGTATGGGGGATGAGGCAAGACTTCCATCCTATTATCATGCAAAAGAAGAACATCTGCCATGGTTTTTGTTTGGCGAACTTGCCGAAGACATACTTTATTGTGCATCTCTAATCCAAAAATTCCACTAGAATCACACTCTGTGCATCCCAGAACATTGTCACCAACTTTTTCCTGCCGATGGTACAGTTTTGAATTTTTTCTTCTTCAGTGGGGTTGTGTGATACCATTCCATTGACTGTCTTTTTGAAATGAACCCATGTTTTGTCTCCAGTCACAATGTTTTCCAGAAACTCCTGTCCCTCCAAATTGAAGTGCTGCAAGATTTCGGCGCATATTGTTTTTCTTGTCTCCTTATTCTCGTCAGTACCCACCATGAACAAACTTTTGAGTACTCCAGTTCTTGAATAATTGCCTTTACTGAGGGACATAATGCAACACAATTCATTCATTGTTACCTAGCGTTCAGTACAAATGATCTCATCCACTTGCTCAATGTTGCATGGAGTCACTGCAGTCACTGGTCTACCACTCCAATTTTCATCAGCCAACAGTGTTTGCCCTTCTACTTCATTACAGCGATGGACCCATCTTCTAACAGTGTTGACATCCACTGTTGCATCACCATACACATTTTTCATCCTTTCATGAATGCGAATGGGTGTTTCACCTTCTGCATGCAAGAATTCAATTATGGAACGCTGTCTAATATGCACATCGATGTCAGCCATTTTGCAAAAGGCAGCAGTGCTGCCACCTGTTGACTTAGGAAATTGCTATTACACTGGATTGGAGAAGAAGGTTTGAGGAATTGCGCCAAATTCAAATTGTTCATGTCGCTAACTGAGTTAAGGAGAGAGGAAAAAAAAAAAAAAAAAAAAAAAATAGGAGGCATTAGTTATTGACTAACCCTCGTGTATATATATATATACACTCTTAACACTCGCCAAATTTTGACCTGATGATGATAAATCAAGCTGAAGAGAATTTACTCGTTCAGAAAAAAAGCCTATGCAGCTGAAATGTTGTTATGTAAATAAAATATTTTTCAATTACAAAACATCATGGATAAAATCTGTCAAATAGAAAAATGAGTTGTTAAATGGTGCTGGAAATTTTGTGTAGCACTGATACATAATTTTGTTAACACACTGTTGATATTGTCACTACCATTAGATTGCAAATGAATGGTCTAACATCTGCGTCGACTCTGCTTGCAAGCCTGAGGATTTACACAAGCCTGTGGGACTGTGGCCATGTCACCGTTCTGGAGGTAACCAGGTATGTATTTTACTGTATTTACAGTATCAGTGGTTATGCAGCATTACTGCCAATAAAAAGGGTATCATAAAAATATTAACTGAAACTTGTGATGAGACTTGACACTTTTAAATCTGTGGCCATAGAAACTTCTTAAATAGTAAAGCTCTATATTATTCTGCTTTCTACAAAGAGTTCATGCAATTAATTTTTAAAGCAGGTAAATACAGTTAAGAACATGGCTTCTCTTCAAAAATCATGGTTACAATAATAACTCCATGGCACGACAGCTCACACTGCCCGGCCTCTGCGTCCCCCATCTCAGTCCATAACAGATATCGTGGATGGGGTGCAGTATTGGAGGGTGAGATGTGGTCAGCACCTTGAAGCCCCCTAATGCGGTCCTCATGACCTGGAGCTGCTACTTCTCCATCAAGTAGCTCCTCAATTGGCCCCCCAGGGACCTCACGAGGCTGAGTGCACCTCTATCCAGGTCTCCCAGCAGGGGAAAAATCCCCATGCCGGTATTGGGAATCGAACCCAGATCCTGCTTGGCAAGCAGCAATGCTACCACCGCGCTAAGGAGACAACTAAATCATGGTTAACTTGGTCATTATTAGCAGTAATGTGTCTAACAACTGAGAAAAAAGGAAGTATGCAAACATGAGAAGAAGACATGTTTAATTCTGAGATTCAATCCCAAATACAATTTATAGCTTTCTCTATTTTATCAGATATTTAGAATTATCTTATGTTAATTTTTTTCACAAAAATAAAACAAAACATTTATTTGGAAAGGTAAAGCCAGACTGTAAAATTTATGCCTTAGCCAGTTTTTGAATCACAGAAATCCTGGTATCCATTTGGATCTTTCCAACTTGTATCCTGCAAACAGCTTCTATGGAAGTAATAATTAATACCATAATATTACATAGCTTTTCCTTCATCTCTTGATTTTATTAGATACACAGTATTAATTTATTCTTCTCTTGTCATATTATTTGTAAACTGAATCTTTATAATGATGCAATACTTCCTCCATTCTTGCTTCTTGGTATGCATATTTTAACCATCTCAACTTATGCAATTAATAAGTATGCTGCATCTGTCCTTCTCTAGCTGGTGAGTAAACCTTTTCAGTTACTTCCTTAATAAAGTTAAGAATTCTGAGGATTTGGTGGGTTCTTTGTTTATTTATGGTGATGGTTTTTAATTATTTATTAAATGACATGCAATATAAAAAAAAAAAAAACCTATTTAAATCCACAGTTAATAGGCATATTGCACAATAAATGAGGTTCTAATAGCATACATGCAGGACACTTATAATTCTCTCCATATTACTTTCTCTATCATATATCTAAATATTTCATCCAAAATAAATCCAGTCTTAAGAAAACTACACAAATGCTTTCTTGTTTTCTTGCAATAACTATCATAAGCACAGAAAATAATTCATTATTTTAAAACAGTGATGGCAAATGGCGGCTCACGAGTATGTTTCATCTGGCATGCAAATAAATATTTGATTTATTGCTTTTTTTAACTTCCTGCATAGATTTCATTTTAGAATTTGGTAGTAGATTTCAAGATTTTAAAATATTTCAATCACAGACGGAACGTTTCAACAATGTCATGAGATTTTTTTTTTTTTGTAGTTTTAACGTTCTTTAAACTGGTTTGGTCATATCGGACGATGAATGAAATTGGTGAAATGACCCTCAAATGATCTCTGGGTCCATGGAGCTTAAAGTTACTCAACATTCGTCTTCTCAGGATGAGGGAAAACCCCGAAGAAAACCTTATCTGGGTAACTCACCCTAAGCGAGATTCGAACTCACGACCTTTTGAATGTGAGGCAGACACGCTACCACCACACTACCCAGGCGGGCATCATGAGATGTTAAGTACAGTGCCAGTTAGAACTATGTGAGCTCCAATGAGTTTCATCGCTTCTAACAACAGAGGCAACTGGTGTTGAATTTTGGAAACTCATTTCAAAGGAACAATTTCCATATCTTAGAAACTGGGCTTTAAAATTTACTTCTATATTTGGTAGTACTTACATATGTGAAACTGCATCAACATATACAACAAGATAACTATGCCACTTAGACTGTCAATCCTAAGTTATTTAAGCAAATGATACAATGAAACAGCATTATTCAGATGTTATTGCATGCACCAAACCACAAAGATCCTTATGGTTAAAATGATAATAAATAATCAGATATTATACAAGCAATTTACAACTCTTAGCTTACATAAGAATGTTTACACAAATGTGTAGCTTATTTGTCGACAAAGTTTAAAAAACAAGTAGTCACTTAAAATGCTGAAATGATAATAAAAGTAAATAAGCAATCTGTCATAAATTATACACTTTTCTTCATCACTGCAAATAGAATTAAGGTAGCTGTATGCTCTCTAACCCAAGCAACAGTGTAAGTAGAGTGTGCTTCTTTTGTGTTTTTTTTATGTGTTCCTTTGTATTTATTTTACATTTTTGATGTTGTGTTTGTGCATCTACCTGTTATCTTTTGTTTTTGTTGTATTGTTTTTATATATGTAATTGAGAAAGAGAGTGAAGAAGAAAGAGGAGGAAGGTTCGTGAGGCTGTGTTTTGCATAATTTCACCCATCTCTCTCGTCCCCTCTTTTTGCTCTCTCTCTCTTCTCCCTCTTTCTTTTTGTGCAAGCAAAATCCTAACATACTACTGCGTCAAGAAAGTTCCGGGAATTTGCCAATAAAACACAAATAATGAATTAATTATCAAAATTTATTTTATCTCCTTCAAAGTAGGCCCCTTCTAAAATTATACATTTATGCCAACAATAATCCAATCATCAAAACATTTTTTGTAGGCACTTTTAGGAATCGATGTCAATTGTCACCGCAAATTTTCCTTTATATCTTCTATCGACTGAAAACGGGTGCCTCAAAGTGGTAACTTCAGTTTTGGAAAGAGAAAGAAATCAGCAGGAGCCAGATCAGGTGAATACAGTGGTTGTTCGATGAAATTTGTTGAGTTTTTGGCCAGAAATTCGTTCGCAATAATAGCCTTGTGAGCTGGTGCATTATTGAGATGCAGAATTCATGAACTGTCATTCCACAAATCTGGCATTTTTCGCCGTATTTGTTCTCTCAATCGCCGCAAAATGCTCAGATAATAGTCTTTATTTACCATCTGACCTTCTGGCAAGAACTCTGAGTGCACAATACCACAATAATCGAAAAAAACTGTCAACATGACCTTTAGTTTTGATAGAGTTTGACATGTCTTTTTAGGTTTCGGTTCAGTTGGAGGGCGCCATTCGGAAGCTTGTTGACTGGTTTGAGTGTCAAACTTGTAAACCCACGTCTCATCACCAGTTACAATGCATTTCATGAATGTGGGGTCGGAACTGGCTTGTTCTAGCATGTCTTCAGCAATCCTTACACGATTAAGTTTTTGTAGAAAATTCAAGTCTTTCGGAACTAACCGAGCTGCAACGCGTGTCATGCCCAAACAATCATTTAAAATGGTACGAATCGATTCGTGAGACACAGAAAGTTCAGCGGCAACCTCTGTCCGATCTAAATGACGATTTTCAGATACCATTTTCTTCTAAATGTAAAAAGAAGCTAGTAACAGTGAAGAATAACACAAATATTAATATAAAAATAATAGTTGCAACAAATCTTCACTTATCTTTTGGAATCCTTGCCTGGACTAGTTTCGCAACGATTTCATTGCATTATCAATTATCATTATCCATTTCATTTTCTTCACTTTAGTGATGTTCAGTTCAGTTGAAACCGTTGATGGCCGACCAGAGCGAGGCAAATCTTCCACCACATCTCGACCACTTTTGAATGCACTGTACCACTCATATGCACGTGTTTTTGATAAAGTCGATTCACCATAAGCCCTCTGTAACATTTTCAGCGATTTGGCACACAAAATACCATTTGCAATGCAAAATTTGAGACAGATTCTTTGTTCAATATTTGTATCCATCGTAAAATCGCAAATCACCTTTGAGATGAACTAACAAAATGGCGTACTGTAAATAAACTAGATGACAGATGACGATCAAACTCTGCATGGATATAGAGGAAAGTTGTACCAACTTAGCGACAACAATAATTTCTAATCTCCCTTTAAACAGGATTTTTAAATGATCAATTCCCGGTATTTTCTTGACAGAATGTATACATTGCTTGAGGATTAGTAAGCACTTTTATACAAAATTCCAAGTTTATACAAAGGAAATGTCAGATTCACCTTGCATTAGTGCATGTGCACATTTTTAAACTGCATCATAGTGACCCTTTCTACAAAGGGGCAGGTATTCATTTCAGAGGTGGCTCATGAGTAAAAAATATGGGTAAGAGGGACTTTATTATTGAAATCAGGTTTTAAAATGCATGTTAATAATTATAATAATAATAATGATAATGATAGTGATAGTAATAATAATAATAATAATAAGAAGAAGAAGAAGAAGAAGAAGAAGAAGAAGAATAAGAAGAAGAAGAAGAAGAAGAAGAAGAAGAAGAAGAAGAAGAAGAAGAAGAAGAAAGGGGGGGTTGAAAAGTAAAATCTGCAAACCATCCATACTTAACACCTTCTCTAAATCCTGTCTCTCAATCGAATGAAGGTAGTTTATAGTAAAAGGTTTCTTCTTTAAATAGCTGCATATCACATTTTACGAATGGTCATTGTCAAATTTAATGTATTCTCAACAATTCTTCATTATTGTGAACATTTTAGTTACTTAATGGTCATTAAAGGCAAGCTGAAGCAATAAAACAATTTTTCTGAAGAGTGAGTTCTGCACAGCAAGGAGATAAAAAAAATCAAAAAGCTGGAAAATTAATATTAAATAATTTGTGATTCATTTCATTTTGGGTATTACCGCAAGGCAGAGGAGCATTTTTCTTTTTCACTTCTCACAGAGTATCACATCTCATATGTACTGTTATTGCTGTCACAACCAAAGATATTATTTGATTGATGTTTGGAGGAATTTAGTAACCGTGACGGTCAAATTATATGCTATATTAATTTGTGGAGTTGGTTTTTTAACACTATGTCACTTACATTCTTATTATGAGGGACTAGTTTCGGAAGCCTATGCTTCCATTTTCAACCTCACGGGTCCAACTGCCAATGCTGGTTGCATTTGCTCGTGTTTTCTTCTCTGGTGACGAAATGATAACTTCTTAACTAAGCTGTCTACTGGCGGGATTTCAAAGTTTATTAGGTGATCTTTGTTTTACCATATGAGGATGTTTTCCTAGGTTGTGAGTTCTGTGTGTCCTGACATGGTTTTTAGCAATTTTGGATTTGGATCTAGGTTATGGTTTTCTTTCCAGAAGTGAAATGTTACTGCTGATTTATCTTCTTGTTTCAATTTTAGGTTTCTAAAGTGTTCTTTGGATAGGTTATGGCTTTCTTTCCAGAAGTGAAATGCTACTGCCAATTTTAGGTTTCTAAAGTGTTCTTTGGATCCAAAGAATACTGTAGAAACCTAAAATTGAAACAAGAAGATAAATCGCCAGTAGCATTTCGCTTCTGGAAAGAAAACCATAACCTAGATCCAAATCCAAAATTGCTAAAAACCATGTCAGGACACACAGAACTCACAACCTGGGAAAACATCCTCATATGGAAAAACAAAGATCACCTAATAAACTTTGAAATCCCGCCAGTAGACAGCTTAGTTAAGAAGTTCATTATTTTGCCACCAGAGAAAAAAACACAAGCAAATGCAACCAGCAACGGCAGTTTGGACCCGTGAGGTTGAAAATGGAAGCATAGGCTTCCGAAACTAGTCCCTCATAATAAGAATGTGACATAGTGTTAAAAAACCAACTCAACAAATTAACATAAGATATAACATTTAAATATATTATTGTTTATTAAGAAACAATTCCATTTAGATGAAATTACATAATATACTATTTGCATTTAACTTAAATTTAGGAAAGGGCTCCTCAACCTCCTTAACCCAACAAGCCACCCAGTTCAGCTTGGGTCAGTGTAATTATTCTTTAATAACATGATTACCTATACTTTTCTTGCATGATCTACTTCTAAATTAATATTAGACTAATTAAAATCTCAGAACCATTGATGAAGCAGGTAGGAGTATGGAAATGGTAAGTAGTTCAGTCTATACTTTTTCTCAAAATTTCTGAGCTAGAGCTTCTTTAAATTATCTTCCAGCTTGGCAACTTGTTTTTACATTCCTTGTGTTATATAATAGTTTTTATGTACTTTGGAATGAAATCTGTGCATGCACTCTCATAACTGATTTAAAATCAGTATTATTTTATGTCATCTTTTTCCAGTTTGGACTGAAGTGTGCTCTTTCTGGGCTGTATAACACTGTATACTAATTGGGGAAGGGATGCTCTTCCACTGCTACTGTGTATTTTTTAATTAACAAATACTTGTCTGTGATACTTGGTATGTGTTACATGTATTTGTGATTTATTATTTCTTGTGTGTTTTTAAGCTTTATTAGATTTACTTAATACTCATTGTAGCAACATTTTTAGTAAAAAAGAATCTCAGTTGTGCTAAATCTCCTAGATATCTTTTAACTGGAAGCTGTTCAGAAAAGAATACATTTCATTTCTTTCAATAATAATTAAACCAATTAAAAAATGAAAATTATATGCACATGGTCCTTTGCTATATAATTTTGTTATATATTGTTATATCATGTGATATACATTGACATAACAGCATAGTAGTGTAAAGTAAAATAAGAATAAGAAAGAGTGATTATAAGACACAGGACTTGATAGTGAACAGACAAACTATATACCTCTTTCTAAGGAATATTTTTGAGTTGGATTTGTAACACTTTAAGTATCACTTACATATTGTTTTGCCAGACCCATTTTGAAGCCATGTGGGCTTCATTGTCAATGGTTACCTCTTTGTAATATCCCAATATGCATATTTCAGTACTGGATGCTGAGCAAAGCAGGAGAAATAAGAAGAGATGAAACATGTCTGGACTACGCAGGACAAGATGTGATACTCTATCCATGCCATGGCTCCAAGGGAAATCAGTATTGGCAGTATAATTCAGATGTAAGTAACTATACTGCAACAAATATCTCTTTGTTGTTCAAAAGTTATTATAAATATACATCTTTATTCCACTGCATTCACAAAAATTCTACAGCACAATTTTCTCTCATTGTTTTGATACATAGATACTCTCTCATACAACACACGCTCAGAACTCCAGTCAAAAACTGATTGTCTGGGACAAATTGCCCCCTTTTTATATTGTTGGTGACATCAATAGAAATTTCCAGAAAAAGCAAACATTCTCACACATGTCCATTAAACCTAGGTGTAACATTCCAAGACTTTGAGATAGTACCAATGCTCTTCATGTGTTAATTTCTCAAACACTTGCAGCAATAGCAGTGGAACAATGAAAAGAAGCTAACCATGCAGCTAATGCAGTTGCTATGTGATTGAAAGCAAGCTGCTCACATGAGTGCAACAATTTTGAGCATGGCAGAGGATGATGAATGTTTTCCAGGCATAAAAGTCCTTAGCATGGCTTCCTTTGGAAGGGAAGTAAAGCTGTTGGTCCCATGTCGTAGATTTACAAAGTGTAAGAGAACCTCAAGCCTGATAAAGATGCCTCTGAACAAAATTAAGCAATCTTTCATAACCAGTACCATAGAATAGGACACTGAAAACTACAGCAGTTAAAGAGTGTCCATATATAAAACTCCATTTCCATTTTCATTATTTTATTATCCTTGCAAGAAGTCATAATGTAATACCAGTTGACTGTACCTTTTGGAATCTGAGTGAAAAAAAAAAAGACCTTTGCACTTGACTGCATAAACGCATCAGATAAAAGACAAAACATTAAGCTTCATTTTTGCTTAAGCCTGATTAACTTGCCCAAAGGAAAACTGGAAATCTACACTATAATGTAATTACATCCAAATATGAGCTATTTTAATAGAAATTTCATGTAGAATCCGAAAATATCAGAAAGGAAAAATAATAACTCTAAATAGCTTTAACTTACAATTTATTCTACAAAGAGGTCACATGAGATGATAAAGAATCCACATTGATCTGATGTCAGTTATGTGGTTTTCAGCAGAAAGAATTTCGTTTTTTTTTTTTTTTTTTTTTCCATTTATATAATAGCTCCCTTGAACATCTAAAGTCATATCGTGGGCTCTGCACTTGAAGCAACTTGTCTATAGATTTAAATCATTTTATTTTCCTCAAATACAAACACATTCATTCTCACATACATAATTCCAGAACTCTGTGGGGGATAGGGAATAATTCTGGCTAAAGAAGAATTCCCCACCCCAGCTGGAAATCGAACCCAGGAACTCCGGGTGATAAGTCAGCAGTCTTAATATGTTTTGCTATGTAACACACAGTATTTTTTTCACTTTTATTACTTTCTCTAGCCCCATATGTACAATGTACATAAGGATAGAGAAGGTATTGTAATGCACTCAAAAGTTTGATGTCGAGCTTTCACCGGAAATATATGTTTTGGGGTCCCCGAAAAAAAGCATTCTTTAAAAAAAAGGTCTGTGGGCAGCATAGCCCCAAAACGAAAAGACTGTTAAATACCAAACTTGATATTTAGGTTTAGTATCTTCCAAGGATGCAACAAGGAGATTTTCAAAAAAATCACTCAACCACAAACTACCCTTTACATGGAAAAAGTTTTGAAAATTTTGATTTTCTTAAAAATGGCTCTAACGATTTTGATTAAAATCCTGTATATTAAAGCTGTTTATATCTGAAACAAGATGTATAGCTCGAATTTTCTGGGAATAGCCTGTGAAGACCTCTTTATTCTGGATGAATTTTGCTGAATTTTGCTTAACTGCTAAACCGTAAGAGATAGACAAAAACTCATTACACAAAAAATGTACATCACGTGAAAACACACAATTTATGTCCCTTATGTTTTTGTTGCGGAGGTAACCGTTTCCGAGATATTCCTTGTTATTGGCTTCAATTATAAAGTATTTAAGGTTTTATTAGACAGAAAGTGTCCATTTTTCTTTTATTCTACTCCTGCCCAAGCAAAGAAGAATTTGCAATGACAATCGCATGATGATAGCTTTTAAAACATTTGACTATCACTTTAGCCTAGTGCATTACCTTAGTTCCCTTTTACTTATAAGAACTAAGTAATAAGAGCATTTTGCTAGTGTTTATTTCAATTAGCATTTTGTAGAAAGAAGAATAATCTTTTGTAGGAAGTTTTTAGAGCAGCTAGAGAAAGTCATGTGAGTGTAACACATCAGATTTTTTTAAGGTATGGTATAGTTAAGTGCAGTTTTTTAATTAATATCTAGCAAAAAATATTGGCTCATGGAAAAACATATATTCTGACCAGATGTTGAAATAGAAATTGTGTATAGTTTCTCTGTGCATCAAGTACATTGTGAAGTTACTGTTTGTAAACAGAGTACCCCATCTGAGTGCTGGCTGCCATTTTATCTCCTAACAGCTGTGTAAATAATACAGTTTTATGGAGTGAATCAGGAAAATTAAGAAATATGCAGCTTCTTTAGAGTTTTTACACAAACTGACCATTAAGATAATTTCCTCAATGTCTGAAATAGGAGCTCAAAATATTAGAACAACAGTTTGCAAGTAATGCTCAGAAAATGAAACATTAATGCTACAAGCAAGAGGCACAAACTTCAAATGCGAGAAGAAGTATTGTCATATTTTGGCAAACTGATTGGATTCAGATGTCTTATAAACAGAAGTCAGACTGTGGGAATTGTTACCTTAGAGTTTTCATTAACTTCTAATGAATCCAATTGATTATATTTTCATGATTCATTTGAATTAATGGCTTCAATCTAGTAATGTTGGCCTAATATACAGATTTATGTTTTATTCCATAAACTTAAAATTATTCTTGATGGTAGCTTATGTAAAATAATGTATCTATTTTAACTATTGTTAGCTAATGGTGTTTACCTTTTCTTAAGTGCTTATAAAATAAAAAAAAAATGTTTCAGGACCATAAACTTAATGCAATGAATTTTTCAGGTCTTACATGCCCACTTGGCTCATTTCTTTATTTCCATGATCAGCAGGTACCACTTTTTTTGAAAATTCACAGGTTTCAATAAATAAGGTTCTAATGAGTAAGCATTTTAAAATTTATGAGTTAGCTAACTGAAACTATTCAGAAAAAAAACATTCACAAAAAAAAATTGTTTACTTTCTCTAGCGCATACATAGTATGTAGAAAAGATATTGCATTCCACTCAAAAATTTTACCCATAGATTTCACTGTAAATACATGTTTGAGGTCCTCAGAGTCAAAACAATCATTTTTAGAAAAAAAATCATATGGTGTGAACAGTATAACTGAAAAATGTAAATGCGTTAAACACCAAATTTGGGACTTAAGCTCAGCATCTTGCAACACAAAGTATTCTTATTTTCATGACCTGATTATGTTATAAAAATCAGTTGGGTACAATAATTCATTTGATATTCACATTAATTAACAATATTATTTTTGTTAAGAGAAGTTACATGACTTTAAATATCAAAGACATAATAAACTATAAAGCTTTAAAGTAGACGATAGGTACCTAACGTAATGTAAGGAATAAAGCAAGTTTTTGTACACTTAACATGTAACACACTGATTTACTTAGAATCTATACACTGTCATTTTGTCCAAAATAAGCATTTAAAAGATACAATCTATTTGAATTGGCCATATAAAATTAATGTTAATAAGTATGTGCTTGCCATTGGTGGAAGATTTGTTCTGCTGATATTTATGATCCAGAGCTTCATCTGCTCTTCATTTATTTTTCCTTCAGGCATGTTAAAAAACCTGTAACCATTTTCTGATTGGTTGGAATAAATCACTGCACTGCAGCAAGGCATTTCTATAAAAATCAGACACCAATTCACATCTGAATACACATACTAGCTATCTTACTTAAGTCTACCTAAACAAAAAATTAAAACATAAATATTATCCTCTGTTCCAATGAATAAAAGTCTGGAAACAAAATGGCAGATTTGGTGGCACAAAAATTTTTTTTTTGATAGTGTTTAATGCCCACTTTTACTACTTGTGACACTGCAGGCGATGACACTGGTGATACATGGAATGAAAATGGGGCACCGGTGGAATGTGATAGCAGGGGAAACTGGAGAACCCGGAGAAAATCTGCCCCTGTGCTGCTTTGTCCACCACAAATCTCACATGTGGTCGCTTGGGATCAAACCTGGGCCATCTAGGTGAGAGGCGAGTGGTCTAACCAGTCGGCCATGGCATGGCCCACACAAAGGATGATACTCTCTAACATACAGTGACTCTAGTACATTGCATGGAACAACAAAAAAAAAAGTGTTACAGAATCACTTCACTTCTCTGGCCATGCTACTCTTTGAGCATAAAGGATAACAAATAAACTCTGCACAAAGAAAAATTCACATGTTCAGCTTGATGAGTTTTAAGACTTGTTTTTTTTTTTAAATGTATTTAGCACATTTATCCAAATACAAGACAATGTTTTTTTCCAAAATTTTAATGTTCACAACTGGGGGATCGTCCTGCATTTGTGATATATTTTACGAATACCACAGGGGGAAAACTTCATGGTACAGCAGTGGCGAAGCCTGGGGGGAATGGTATAGATTACTGCCAAGGTTACAATGTGTGTGGCAAATTATGTGTGTTCCATTTCATGCCAAAGATTGCTGTTAACAGGCCTATGAAAAAAGAGTTCTCTCTGAGAGTAAATAAAATTAGAGGACTTCTAAATATGTTCTCTTAATATAAAATGGCATCCATAATCAACACCAAATGAAAATATTATCAATTGTTTTAATTGAAGTGTAAAGTGTGCTAAACTGGTTAAGTTGCACAAATCCATATGATTTTTCTTTGTGGTATATATCAGATGATATTTGCAGGGTTATCCACATATTTTTAATGGTTGCTAATCAACACTGTAGTCAATAAGTTCTGGATACCTATGTAAGTGACACAAGACAATGGTTTTCAGACACATTTGATTCAGCATGGAAGCAGTAAGAAGTGCCTGGCCATCAGCTCCAATAAACAGAAGCTCCTTATGGAGGAATGTGACAGCTCAAATTCTCAACAGCAGTGGAATTTTGAAAATTATGATCCGTCCAAACTCTAGAGCACGCTGCACCTTAGGTATGTATGCTGATTGTGCATGTCCATAATTAACACAGATTCCTACAGTACCATTTTAAAAAGTGCACTTCAGAGTAAGTTATGTGATGTTGTTAGTGGTAACCAAGAAACAAGATTTCATGTAAGATTTCTTCATATGTTGATAAAGCATATTTTCTGTGAAAATAAGCATCATCATTAGCTTGAAATCTCATGTGTTAATTTATTTGTTTGTTTTATGTGTTTGCTTAACATTCATTAACCAGGTATGTTATATCAATATGTGTGAAATGAGGTTAAAATTATTTTTTGAGTATAAATTAAAACCCCTGAAAATATTTGCTAACATGTGTCTGCCAGCTTAGATTTGAATCTGCGATCTCTTAAATGAGTCAAACACAAACGCACTATTCCTTCACCATAGGGATGCATTATATAAATATTGTCAACATAGATTAAAAACTACCAGCAAACTGATAAAAGCTATTTTACTAATTTTTACTTTCTTTACTTTCTTACACTGTACATAGCAGGTAGAATGTATTATATTCCACTCAAAACTTCAATGTAAAAATTTCACCAGAAATATATATTTAGAAGCCCTCTGAATATAAATAAAAAAAAAAACATTTTTAACGGAATGTTGTTGTGTGTGTGTGCACGCAATATTTAAGTTCAGCATCTTCTAAGGATATAACAAGAGCATATTAAAGAAAATTTCCCACCCCCAACTATCCCTTACATGGAGAATTTTTCAAACATTTTCTCCTCAAAAATGGCTTTAATGATTTTGATTAAAATACTGTATCCTTAAGATATTTTCATGAAGAATGAAATATAAATTCTGGTTTTCTGGGAGTAGCCTCTGAATTTCTCTTCATTCTGGATGACTTTTGGATAACTGGTAAACTGTAAGAGATAGATGAATACTTACTCACTAAAAAGTTGGTTAAACACCAAACTTTACATTTAAGTTAAGCATCTTCAAAGGAAATGAAGATTTTTAAGAAGACCCCTGCCCCAAACTACTCTTAAAATGGAACATTTTTAAAAAAATGTGATTTTCTCCAAAATGGTTGTAATGATTTTGATTAAAACACCATATGTTCTAATTTTTTTTTATGGCATATGAAATATACAGAGTGTTTCAAAACCACACCAAACGAAGATAGCAGTTGATTAGCTTACACTTTGACTTGTCTGAAACATGATGTCACAACTTTCAAACTCTTCTATTTAATACGTACACATTTGGGTTAGGCAGTGAAGGAACAATGGTTGTCAATTGCCATGTAACCAACCTCAGAACGTGTTATAGGAAATGCATAACAAAACCCACATGCTACATTTTCCATTACTAAGGTGACCTGTGCCGCTCTGGCATGTGTATTAAACCACTCCTACCACTGGAACCTTTGCTACCAACCAGCATCTCTCTTGGAGTGGGCCAGGCACGTGCCAATTGGTTATGTACGACTGCCTAATCCATAGTGATTTTATGGCAGTTTTTGTATGTGCCGAATTTAGAGCTGAAAATTATATTCACGTATCATGTATGACCAATAAGGTCCACATCTTTGTTTGGTGTTGTTTTGAAACACTCTGTATATCATGAATTTTCTGGGCATAACCTCTGAAGTCCTCTTCATTCTCTATGATCTTTGCATTAACTGATAAGCCAAAGTCCTCAAAACATGCAATTTATGTCTTAGTTTTCAACGTCCTCTTTAGGTAACCTTTTCTGAGATATTTCTTGTTATTGGTTTTTCTTTATGCTGGTGATCAAGCAAAGAGAGGAATTTTAAAGCCATCCAATTGAGAGCAGATCTTTGACTATTGCTTAAATCTACTAATTCCTCTAATCCCATTGCATCTACCACGAAATATATAATTAAAATATTCCTGAAGCTGCTTATCTCAGTTAATGTGAAATAAATGGAAGAATAATCTATTTTAACAATAGTTTGTTGAAGAAAATGTGGTAGAACATCATGTAGTAGTAACATATCAGATTTTTATAAAATAGAAATAGAGAAAGTAATAGTTGTTTGAAATAAACGCATAAAGCCAAAAATCATTTCAGACTCTAAGCTTTTATGTTTATTTATCCTAACTACAATGTTCATTTATTTTATTTGTAATATTAGAAGTATTAAAATTAAACATTGGAGTACAATAAAAGTTCATTAAATGTTTTTAACTGGAAAGGAAACAATAAATGTAAATAAAGCTTTATGAAGATGGATTAACACATTCTGTGGTGATGTCTTGTGAATATACTGTTTTTATTACCTTTGAGTTGGTTGCTGGCTTGATGAGAACCCAATCCCACGTTTTTTCTTCTTCTTTCAGGTTGTGAAATTGTTAAAGGCTAAGTAGTAGTTATTTTTTTATACTTTTAAAAGAAATTGAGAGTTATTACTGTTAACTATTTTATTTAAATGTACAGCTTTCTATACTGTATTTTAGATTTTATTTATTATATACCAAGATGATTCTTGATTACAAAATGTTTCCCTTACCCAAAACCAACCTCTTGGCTAGTACAAGGGGCATACTGAAAGTCATTGTAAAAATTTAAATTTCAACAATGTAACGAAACAAGTTGCAGGATCGTAATCTACAGACTTTAAGCCACATGTTGACATTGTGACGTCATTAGCTTCTATCACGTGACCACAGACGGTGTTTGAAAAATGGCTGACATTGATGTTTCGTTTCGACAGCGTGCTGTTATTGAATTCCTTGTGAAAGAAGGAAAATCTGCTCCTGAAATTCATCTCAGACTTCAACGTGCATATGGAGGTATCTGCATGGGTTCCAGCAGTGTTAGAAGATGGGTGAAACATTTCAAAGATGGAAACACAAGTCTGCAAAATGCACCTCGTAGCGGACGTCCTCGAACTGCCTCTACAGAACGCAAGGAAAGAGTTGATGAGCTCATTACAGGAGATAGGCGTTTCACTGTGAATGAAATTGCTGCGCAACTTGGAATAGGACATAGTGCAGTGCAAGAAATGATCCACAGCTTGGGTTATCGAAAGGTCTGTGCCCGTTGGGTCCCCCGTTTATTGACTGAAGACCACAAACTTCAGAGAAGAACCATTGCACAAAACCTCCTTCAGAGATTTCATAATGAAGGTGATGACTTTTTGACGTGTATTGTGACTGGAGATGAGGGCTGGTTCCATCACTATGAGCCAGAAACGAAACGTCAGAGTATGGAATGGCACCATTTGAACTCACCATCGAAGAAGAAAGCGATGACAGTGCAGTCTGTAGGAAAAGTTATGGGAAGTGTCTTTTGGGATGCCCAAGGTTGCATTCTGGTTGACTTTCTTGAACCTGGACAAACCATAAATTCTGCCCGCTACATCAAGACACTTCTGAAGCTCCGTCGGGCTTTGCGTGATAAACGCCCTGGAAAGAGGATCATCCTTCAACAGGATAACGCACGTCCACATACTGCCCGTGCCACTATGGAGAAGATCAGGGCATTAGGATGGGAAACTCTTCCACATCCTCCCTACATCCCGACTTGGCACCCTCCAACTACCATCTTTTTGGTTCTGTGAAGGAGCAGATGCGTGGCCAACACTACGAGACACTGGAGGATATTCGGAAAGCAGTGCGTCAGGGTCTGCGGGCAGCTGGAATGGAGGTCTATCACAAGGACATCTTCAAACTTGTAGAACGATGGGAAAAAGGTGTGCAAAACAATGGAGACTATGTCGAAAAGTGAAAGAAAGTCTTTAGATTATGATGATGTATTTAGTTTGGCTTAAAAATAAATATTAAGATTGTAAAACAGTGTTGCTCATGACTTTCAGTATGCCCCTCATAGCTAACTACATAAGTGAAACCTTTTCTCTACTAATATACTATTGGGATAGTGGTTGCAGAGTGGTTTGTCAATAACCATTATTGCTTGTTTTTTTTTTTCCCCCCTGGTTACAAACAAATGATTAATTCTTCTTAAATAACTGTGTGTGAATAACGAAGTTCACCATGTTTCTTTTTAATTCTGTCCACCTTAGTTAACCTGTTTCATTTTCTAACCTAACTAATTAATGAGTGTTATGGACTTCGTGCTGGTGAGTAATTCTGTGCAGTTTCGAGTTGGTTCTACCTTATAGAGGAACGGAAAGTAGGTAGCTGGTGGTACACTTCGCCTATGGGGCTCCACGGGGTGACATTGAGACACGCAACTGAGAGTTAATTCTCAGTGAGCTTGAGATGCCAAGCGGGATCATCTTTTTGGTCGAAGAAGTGACCGTACAGGTGTATGTGCCTAGCAGGTTCAGCGGAACTGCATCGAGACACACTATACAAGGGGTTAGCTTGACAAGCTCAAATGCAGACATAGATTGGACTCCAAGATTTTGAAGATGTGCATTATCTTAATCCTTAGGGTAAATTGATGAAATGGAAGTCCAGAATCGCATATTTATAATGCTGGAATGAAGCTGATATCAGATTGATTCACATGATATTTTTTGCTGTGAAGCAACCAGTAACTAATATGACTGAAGCATGGGCACAGACCTGGTAGAAAACTATATATAGCAGCTATATGCTTAATTTTTTTTAACTTGAGCACAGACCTGCTTGAAAATAGATTATAAATGTTTATTATAAAACGTTTTCTAACAGGTCTGTATTTACCTGGCTAGAAACCCAAGAAAATTTAGAGAAATAAATACATCATCAGAAAAGATTCAACTCTTATTTTAGGAATAATTATGTTAATGAAAACACTTACCATTACTTGGTAAGTAAGTAATATAACAGCTTTAGTTTTAGTTTCTGAAATGCCACTTCTGGCTGGCAGCACTTACTGGTATAATAAGACTTTTAATTGACATTTCTTTGTGTTATATATAGTCAAAGAAGATTGAAACTAAATAAATACAATTTACTGTATATATTGCATGTTGGCAAAGCTCAATGAACTTCAACTGTTACAAAG
The DNA here is from genome assembly GCA_030762935.1 of Hymenopus coronatus. Taxonomy (NCBI): domain Eukaryota; kingdom Metazoa; phylum Arthropoda; class Insecta; order Mantodea; family Hymenopodidae; genus Hymenopus; species Hymenopus coronatus. The sequence goes on from CM060886.1 coordinate 39,257,255, forward strand.
TATGCTAAAATTCTATTTTTTGAACTGTTCCATTAATGTGGGTTTTACTTGCTTGAATCACAAGTAGTATTGCACCAACAAGTTTTGCATTGTATATTTTTAATGTGAGCAAACTGTATTTCTTGTAGGTCCATTTTTTTCTACTCTGTAATCAGTTTCACGCTCTTTAACTGGAATTAGCTCCAAAAAAGTTTCTTTATACATTTATAATCACAAAAATAGACCTACTCCAACTGTTATTATCTATACCACAGAAATTCATGATATTTATTGTTTATGAAAAGATTTCCTCGGTAGTGCATGAGAGCACTATCTTAATTAATATCTTTTAACCTGGCCAGTTATATTAGAGATGATTGAAATTAGTGAATGATGCTCAAATAAGCCTAGGGCCCATCAAGCTTAAAGTTACCCAACATTCATTTTCTCAGATATTGGAACCCCTCCCCCAAGAAAAACCCTATCTGAGTAACTCACCCTACTAAAATTCCAACTCTGTACCTCTTGAATATAAGGCAGACATGCTACCACCATCACAGAGACCAGCTAAGGATATGCTTCTTGTTGGTAGGATGTTTAACAATTATTTAAATTATTGCCCAAATTTATCACATGTATCTGTATTAATGTGTATATTATTAATATTTTTCATTTTATATCTTGCAGGTCGTCTATGGAAGAGTGCAACAAAGCTCAATGCTGTTACTATCAACACCTGACTGACAACCATTCATTGTTGCTGTCTGGTTAACAGACACCTCTTTCAAATTTGTGCTTTTAGTGGGTGCCAATCAGTGATCATACAAGTTTATGGATGTGTCAGTGTACACATTTAATCGCTGAAACACAAGGTGTATACTCCAAAGCGCAGTAATTGCTCACAAAATAGCTCCAACAGTGAAAACGAAAATTAAAATTCTCTCGTGTTGTTTGTTGTTATTGTTAAAGCATTCCTTAAACATTTCATGACTTGATGCCATATATGTTAATTGCAATGGCCTAAAAGTGTACTTGTGATGCATTATCTGGAGGACATAAATTAGATATCTGCAGCTGTTGTTCACATGGCCTGGTTTTTATCAGAGAGAACAATTATTTATGTACTGAGACTATCATTGTGTGGATAATAGTTAAAACTCTACAAATGAGACATATCATTGATATGTTAAATCAATTAAATCATCTCCCTTTATAAATGTTTTATACTTGTGTCCTTTTCTACACATATTGATAGTTTCATCATTTAGTAACTGATGTTATTATTCTAATAATAATAGTTCTTTATATGGAATAGATGCAGTCCAGAAAAGCAAAACCTAATTAAACCAGATGGCATTCTCCATTTTATCCTGTTGCCAAAAAGCATGAATGCAGATATAAGAAAGCTTTTCTGTAAGTACCTACATATTTGTTCTCTCATAGACTTTACCTTTGGCAGACATTAAATGAGAATGTCTTCATTTATAGGTAAATTTATATTGCTGCAGAACTATTCTAGAAATGCAGCCACTAGAGACAATGTGACTAATTACAAAATGAAGTCACACAATTATTATGGGAATTATGTGATGAGAATTATTTAATAGGGTACTGTGAAGTGAGAAAATGTACTTTGAAGATTGAGTGAATGAAATTTTACTGAGAATTTACTCAAAATGGAATTTATTTAAGCATCTGTTACAGTGTGAACTGTGTAAGCACAAATAAAACAAAAGGTAATTGTACTTAACAGTCATTCCTTACATAGAGACTGGCTGCCATAAAAGATGATTATGTATGGTTAAGATTGATATATCCCAGAACATATCACTTGACAGATAAACTGAGGAGTGATGAAGATCACATACTGTAAACCACAGCATGTATAAAATGAAATTCACTCTAGAGAAGAATAATTATCCTAAGATACAAAGTCATTTTCATCAGGGATAAACAATATCTCTGTGAAAAAATGTACCTTATAGCTCCATTTAAATGCAAGTTCGTATTAATGGCATTTGATTGAATATAATTTTTGGTAAAAATGTGCATCATTTCCTATTTTTACACAAAACCATAGAAAAAGGTAATAAAATAGTTAATAAGGAAGAGTTGTGCAGAAAGCACTAATTTATAGCTTAGATAAGGAAATCTAATACAGAGCTCAAAGCAACTGATTCCATTTCATTTCTTGTTATCACATAAGTATGCATCATGAATTTGCTCTTTCAGTATCTTTTAAGGATGACAGGGTGTCTCACTGGTTTTGTTCATGATCGTACTAAGGGTCAATTGTTCAATAGCTGGCCATCAATGGTGATTTTAAGCCCATGCCTTCACTTCTGACCACCTTGTGTGAAGTATTTTAGGTGCAATATGGTTCAGAGTCTATAGTAAAAACAATAGGTCCCCTTGTTCCATCGCCAACTTCATTGTCATATTGCTATTGAAGTAAAGGACTTCCACTGCTTACCTCCAACTAATAAATGAGCCAACATATAAATGTGCAACCCCCGAAGGCCGTAGAATATAAGGGAAGCATTTAAATCAACAGAACACATTTTTACTTACAAAAAAGGCATTAGAAATTGTGCTCAATGGAGGGTAATACTATATGTATGTTTATGACAGTTATTGGATGTGCTTATTAACTGCTACTATATCTCTTTTTAAGTATATTTAAAGATTAATATTTTGTAATTTTTTAAACAACAAATTATTTTTCTATATTTGGTTCATCACAACATTGTACGTGCATTCTTTCTTTATCCACAGTGAAGCAGCCATTCCAAAAACTACACACAAATTTTAATTGTTATATATTTTCAGTTTTCTTAGTTGTGAGCTTAAAGTAACAACATAATGGCCTAGAACCACGTTTTGTACTGTATTATAATTATTCTAATGGTACTGGTAACAGTTGCACTTCTGAACTAATATGCATTCCTTATATTTGCAAATGCTTAGCATCTTAACTGCAGACTGCACAAAATCACTTCTAGGTTTCATACCTCAAGTTAACCTTGCTTAGTATGTGGAAAATACTGGAGGAGGAAGAAATGGGATTGTCACTGTGTTGATTCAATTGTTATTATGAATGTATTTTCAGAAAGAATTAATCTTATAATGTTTAAAGTTAACAAAATATAAATGATATATAACTTAAAAGATAAATGTTTTATATGGGAGGTGGGATGAAATAAAAGGAAAACATAGCTTGAAAAAGAACGATATGAACTTATGAATAGCTCTGCATGTCTGCCATTTCGGTACTTCCAAGTATTTTTTTTTTCTTTTTTCATCAGATGATAAACCATTGCAACTCCTAAAGGTACTGTTTATAAGAAGGAGTATGTTGCTTTGAAAGGCATAAAAATTAGCAAAATGACAACATAGTGACAAGAAAGTTTTCTCAGAGCCTCTTCCGAATATGATTTCTTATGCAGCAACACTCAACTATTAGAGGTCTGGACAAGCTGAAATTTTAGGCTTGGCTTGGTTCAGGAACTTAATAGCTTCCAAGCAAAGACTTTTTTCTGGACTTGGTCCACTTGAAAAAAATAGTAAATATTTTCCAAGGAAACTGAAATAATTCTGCTCTTCTGGACACATCTGCATATTTGTAATGAATTTCTAATTGAAGTAATCCCATAAATCATTTTTCTTTATTTCTATAAAGCTGGGGTGAACTGAGTAGAGCCTAGGACTGAGAGCATGATTTAAACCCCACAGACATCTTCCATCTAAAGTGCATCTTGCCCTTGAAAGATAATACAGGTTAAGTGGGATGCACTGTTGCCACATGTACTATAGCTCAAACTTTGGCACCCAGCTGTGCTTGTTCTATCAACTCAATGTCATCTTGTGAATGTTACATCACCAAGTAGTGAAATGTTTGAACTACTATTTAAAACTATTGAATGACTATTTTTCACCTTCACTTATCTCTCTTCTTCATACTTTTATTAATTTAAAATATGATTTTATAGACATAAAACACGATGACAGCTCATGACCTAAACAATAGGTAAAGCTCTTTTCATGCAAAAAAGCACATGCACCTTACCTATTTGTTATTAAGTTGGCTTTTCCTTTTGTTTGGTATACTTCTGAATATTGTGATCATGAATGGTTTCCTCCCCATTACATCATGCACTAAATCTTTGTAAGATAGGATGTCCAAAGTCTTTCTTACACTATTGAACCGTAATTGTAAATTGTGCATTTGATTGTGAGTGTATAAAACCTCTCCACTAATAAAATTGTTGGCACGAATATATATGCCTATTAAAATATGTCTCCACAAAGCTTTTACAACCTCTGCTATCATTCTTCACACCTTTTCTTTCTAATTTGTGGGAAAACACAAGACTTGACTTGGTCTACTGGTAATTATCATCCTCTGTCCATTGCAAAAAAGGATTTTATAACACACAATATTCTGCAATTTTGGGGATTTATTTCAAGTCACCTATGGTTTAAATGTTTATAATAAATAAACTTATACCTAGAGATTGTTTTCAAATATAAACTGAACCCAAACCAGGCAGATATCAGTGCACTAGTTAGCTCTAGCAAAGAAAAATATTGTTGTATTCTACCCTTTAGCTTATTAGTTACTCTGTGGTAAACAAAAGCAGCAAAAAGTGGAATTTTACTGAAAACTTTTTGCCTTAGAAATTTGGAACAGCAGAAATCTAAAGGCCTCTAAGAATGATGTAATGTATAGAGAAAACTATTCTGCATAGGATAATGAGTTCAAAGTGTTGTAGATTTATGGTATGTGAAAGAACCTCAAGCCTGATGGGTAGGCCTCTGAGGAAAATTAAACAGTATTTCACGCCCAATATAGAATGGGATGCTGAGAACCATAGCAGTTAAAGAGCACACATAAATAAAACTCCTTTTTTTTTTTTTTCTTTCTTCAAAGTTGAAGGCTGTTAGCAACTGAATATATACCTGTTATTAGCAGCTTGGCGACAGCACAAGAATTAACCTCTATGTATTAGGCAAACATGTTGTCTTTTAAAGTTGAGACAAGTTTTATACAATCATAATAAAAATATATTAAGGGAGAAAGTCTGAAAATAAATCAGCACATGGTAGCCTTATATGTAATATTACTTCTTACATAGTGAAATCAGTGGAACATCACAGACAATTTCTTAAATACATGTGAAATAGCAAATTCTGTAGAAGTATAAAATATTCCAATATGAAGATTTAAGCTTGATCAAAATTACTGTATTTAATAATACATACTGCGCTGTTAATGCACATTTTAACATTTATTCAAATAATATACCAACTAGTTCTCATAAACAGAATTTCACAGGGATTGCATGGTGGTAGATCTAAATATCCATTACCCTTCTTTCCATTTAATTTTAATGACTTTTCATTGCCATTGATGACATTATTTGATAGCTTGGTCATCAAATTTTGAAGGCACACATTTCTTCTTCAGCAATTTTTAATACTCCTTGGGAGACATGTCTTCAATTCTTTTTAGTTTTTCTACCATTCATGCTAATACTTAACTTTACATGATTTATTTATTTATTCAGCAAATTAAACATTCTATAGTTTTATTGCATTACTTTTCATTTTTGTTTAATATCTAATAGTTTATTTTAACAGTTTATTGAAAACTGCATTATTTTTGTGTTTTAGTTATTGTTTTCTTGATTTTTGTCCAATAATTCTATTTGATTGGAGTAATTTCTAGGAATTTGAGATCTTGGTCTATTAGAGAGAATCATTGAGAAACAAAGGATTTGTAACTTTTCAAAACCAGTCAAGCCCAACTTTTATTTTTTTAAAAAAAAAAGGTAGTTATTTTATCTAATGATGTTTGGAAAGTAGATTCATTCAAGCTGCTGGTCAGTTACACAGTCAAGGAAAACTCTATCAAATTACATACCAGAAATTTGATGTTAAATATAGTATGCTGTAATTTTGCAAAAACTGGAGTAGTTGGATATGTTAAAATAGACGCCTCAATTTTTTTGTCTAGTTTCAATTTACAATTTTTGAAAAAAGGTTTAAAACAAAAGAAATACATTAGATTTGAATTATCATAAAAAGTGAGCTTTTTAAGACCTCCTAATTCATGTAATACTATTGTAGAATCATCCTATAAGAATTTCATTTAAACAGTTTTATAACTGCATTTTATAGCAAATACTAAAATATATTATAAGCTTAACATCAAAGAAAATTATTTTGTAACAAACGTCATTTAATACATGAATAAAAATTTGTCTGATTGAAGACTTCTGTTTACAAATTCCAGACATTATGTTTGAACAAATGTTAATTCTACAACAATATTTAGAAATGCTGCAGTTATTGCTGTGTTAATGATCAAGATAGTCATCACCACCATTAAAGCTCTTCACAATAATCCGAGAATGGTAGCTATAATGAAAGAATGAAGAAATGCAGTATACAAGATTTTGTTTCACAGTAGTCCAATATCGAGAATGGGAATAAATATGAATAACCATATCAAACTCATAGGGATTTTGTTTGTTTTTAACTGACCATCAATATTTTTTCACCTGCTTCCAACTCGGCCAACATAGCTCTGATGTTACTCAATATCAGAATTCAAAGAATTACAACTACAGCTCTATTTTTGTAAGTTTTGGGGTCTGACAAGTTAGCAGCCAAACCCCAAACTAAGCGCTATGTTGCCAATGTGACATTTTAAACTGATATGTACATACATCAGAAACTAAGAAACAGAGAAAAGGAGTTATATTTAATCATATTTAAGTAAAATGTTGTGTGTTCCATTCACATGGCTTTCTCTACATTGCTGTAACAAATTATTATTAAAAAGCATATTCTTCTTACTGCTTTATGATAATTGAGATAAAAATTAGCGAAATTGTCTTAATTACTTGCTTCTTTGTAAGTAGAAGTGAAATAAGGGAATACACTAGGCAAAAATGATAGTCAAATCTTTTAAAAGCCGGCTGCCATGTGGATGAAATCTTTTTCTATGCAGAGCCAGGAGTTTACAACTTGGGTGTGTGAAAAAAGTTTTAAGTATTTTAAAGCTGAAACAAATAACAAGGGATATCTCAGTAATGGTCAATTCAATGAAAAAAACGTATGACTTAAATTGTGTGTTTTAACATGATCTACATTTTTTGTGTAGTAAGTTTTTGAATATCTCTTACAGTTTACAATTATGCAAAATTCAGCAAAATTCATTCAGAATAATTAGGTCTTTAGAGGCTATTCCCAGAAAATTCAAGATATACATTTTATTTGATATATAAATATCTTAAATATATGGTATTTTAATCAAAATTGTTAGAGCCATTTTAGAGAAAATCAAAATTTTCAAAATTTTTTCCATGTAAAGGGTAGTTTGGGGTGGAAGGATTTTTCTCAAAATCTGTGTCGTATCCCTGGAAGATACTAAACTTAAACCAAATTTGGTATTTTACCATATTTTCGTTTTTGAGTTATCATGTTCACAGACACACACACACACACACACACATGGACATTTTTCTGAAAATACTTCTTTTGGATACAGAAGACCCTCAAATGTGTATTTCTGTATCAAATTTTTGGGTGGAATGCAATATCTTCCTATACATAGTATGTGTAGTGAAAGTAAAAATGATAATTCAACAAAAAATGATTTAAGGAATATTCCAGAGAGCTAAATTAAACAAATAAAGGGAGTAAAAAAGATGTCTGTTGATTTTTTGAGCGGGTCTTGCATACACTAGAAGCCAAGGAAAGTTTACATTAAGGTACAAGAAATGGTCATAGGAAATCATAATTAGACCTCATTTTTTTGTTTTTTCAGTTCAACCGCAAACTAAATAATAAGGAAAAGAAGTTAGTGGGTAATAGGAATACAAAGAAACCTCTACTGTGTGCTGCCATATTGTTTTGTGTTGTTAGGAAAATCAGGAGCTAATGCCATTCTTCTATATCTCAACCACAGTCAATCTCTTAGAAAAATAATTTTCACAACCATAAAAACAATAAAACGAATATTTAATAAATAATGCAGATGTAAAATAATTGAAAACAGCAAAAACAAAACAGAGTATCTGCAAGCTGAAGGCAAGTGTCACACAACAATTCAGTATATGATATCATGCATCAGCATCACTAGCAACAGAGAGGGTGTTACCATAGCAATGCCATGCTCATATGTTTTCCTGTTTGCATTGCTACTGTCAGATTCAAGCTTAGGAAAATAGAGCTATAGAGTGAGCTCTGACAGCTGTTTCATGCCATGGCTGTCTAGAATAATCTCTATAGCAAAGGCTCTAAAATGGATCTAGTATGCCATTCCCTGGAACTTGGCCAAGTCTTCTATCCTGTTCTCAGTGCATGGAAAAGCTTCACATCAATTGTGAAACTCCCATTAAAGTAAATGTATTTCAACTTTGTCTTTCTCATTCTGGTCACCATTCTTGGATTGTCCAGTGATCCTTGTGTGATGCAAGAATAGCGCATGCAAGAAATGGTATCAGTTTGCCAGTTGCTGCATTATAGTTTTTGCAAAAGATTTTAGAATGAGTAACTATTGATAAATTATGACTTTCAGTTCATACATATAAAATAAGAAGAAAAAAAGTATTAAGTAGTTAGGCATGGAAAACAGAAAAACCAGCAGTTTTATATTTATTCATATTTCAGAGAATTTAGAAATGAGCAGATAAAGGTACCTAGCTATAATACATAATAAACATGTATACATTACTGCACTTTTACTCAAAGATGCAAATATGCAAAAGGGGAAAAAAAACAATAAAAATGCCAGCGCCAGGAATTTGAATTTAAGAATGCAGACATTCATCACAGAAAATATGGAGCCATTAAAAGGCAGTGATGCTGTAAGTGGTTTTTATTTAACATGCATAATATTATAGTCAATATCATAACTATTCATAGAATTGTGCTAATGCATCTTAAGTTATATAAGTTAAGATACACAGTAAAAATATTTCAGTATTGTTCCTATGTTCTTGTAATGAGCCTAAGCTGTTGAAGTTAACAAATAGGAATCATATTTAGCAGGGGTATTGTTGGTTCTTTCTGAGGGAATTCCTGACAATGACTGATTGCATTACTATATTCCTATTTTAGCTTACTGGGATTATTATAGATAGTTTCCTTCACAAAAGTTGGTCTCCTTTGTTTTCAGATTTATGGCTACACTCCCTCTTATTCTTTTTCTTCCCATTGAGGCTAATTCTGCATCTTTTACACTGCTTAGCCCAACTCATAAAAGACACTGCACTGTTTGTCAAATTCAATCAATTATTAATTCAATTCATTTGGGAGGTGATCGAGTACAAGAATATTTAGTTCTTAGCCTGAAGAGTCAAATTAATGCTTATGGTTTACTTTTAGCAACGTCTTTAATTCCAATTTTCGTCCAGGATAGCATTTTGGTAATAAAATACTAAGATATTAATTAAAATTTATTTTATTTTTTCCAGAATAAAGTAATAAGAGATATAAATAATTATTTTTAAACTAAGTAAATTAATTTTAAATATCAGTTGCATTTGTGACATATATTTCTACTTTTCCTTATTTGTCTACATGTATAAAAAGTGGTTTATATGAACAAAATCTTACAGCAGTTATTCATGATTTGAAACGTGACACATTATTTTAACTGAATAAATCCAAAGATCAGAATGCTTAATAAATACCAAAATCTGTCAATGGATATTGAATAAATTAGCAAAATATACTCACTGTATCTTTAAAAGCTTTGCTTTCCCACTTTGTCAATGTTCTTTGTTTAAGGTTTCTTTGATTCTCATTTAACATGGGGTATTTTGTAACCAATTCATCATCACTTTTGAAAAGAAAGCAATATAAAAAGAAGTTTCGCGAGTGCTAAAAGACCTTCAGTTGCTTTTGCTTTTATCTACTCAACTGTTACCAACATTGCTTAATGGGCTAAAGGAATTTGAAAAAAAAAAAACATACAAGTAATGCTAAATGTTATTCATTTTCATTTAGTTATACAGTGATACTTTAGCCAAAAAATTGCAATGCCTGTGAGGCATATGGGCAGCTTAATTGTGAATGTAATTATCTGAAAACATTTAAGTTTTTGCATATAACAGTGTACCCTGAAAATTTGTAGAGAAATAATATAGAGATTCGAATCATATAAAAATATATATTTATAAAAACATCCAATTATTTATTGAGGAATAATATTTTATAATAATATATTGAGAGTGTTGAAAACATTCTGGGTTTCTTTTAATACATTTATAGCATTATTATGGTCATAATATGGTTTTACAAAAATACTTCCTTAATATTGACTTAACATATATTTTATTGAAAAATAATCAAAACCGGTTATCATATTAACATCACCTTCACTCACCTCTATGGACTATGGTGAGAGCTATTATGGTTACTCAATGAAATCGTGCAAAATCAATAGCACTTATAGTAATCTAGAAACGTTTAAAACTTCATGTGAAAAATGAAAAATATTGCAATGAACAAAATTTAATTTGTACCAATGAAATGAAGTATCTTTAGTACTAGGGGGAAAATACAAAACATGATTTAATGTATTTTGAATTTATAATATTAAATATAACATAATGCACAATATGAACTTATCCCAAAATTTTGGATGCAGTACAGTTTATAAACTGCATCCAAAATGCTGTAATGTTACTCTTAATGTTATAATATAAACATTTAAAATATCATCATAATTAGAGTATCATACAAATACAATTTATAGGATATTGTACAATGTGGGTAATATTTGTGAATATACAATAGGAATTTTAGTAATTATATTTCATTACAGAAAACATACATTTTTAAAAACACATCACAAATTGTTCATATTCATTCCTACAAACTACTTCAAGTTTAAAACCATATACAGCAGTACAGTAAATAAAATTATATTGCAATCATATTATCAACGTCATATTTCAAGGTCCATTTGCATTGATTTCATGGTTTAATATGTCCATCTGCCATTTCTTCTCTCCTGTGTTATATATCAGATATGTTATTCCTTGAGATTTTCTTTCTTATTAGCACTACTCCAATTGTGATCAAAGTTGAGTCAGTTGAAAAAATTAAATCTTGGCATCAGAACAGTTTTTAAGCCCCCTGCTAAAATCAAAACATCTGGGTATGGTCAAAGACAATCTGGGTCTCCGCACTGCCAGTATTTACAAAACCCTTTGTGAATGTGGAAAAATTTACATCTGGTAAGAGGTAGAGGGCTGTGTAAGAGCGCATCAAAGAACACCAACGTTGCATCAGGTTGGGCTCCCAAGAAAAATCTGTGGTGGCACAACATACTTACGATACTAGCCATAAGATCAATTTTTCATCGACCAAAATAATAGAAAAATCAACCTATTATTGTGACAGACTGATAAAAGAAGCAATATATATATATATAAAAGCAAACAAAAATAATTTTAACAAAGACAAAGGCTGCAAATAAGCAAAAATGGCTACTTATAATTCATAACCGCTTGCCCCATCCTCCGCAACCCCCATTGGCCAATGCCAACTAATGACGGCGCATGAGACGGTCTTTCAGCCTTCCCCTCCAGGTACAAATACCACTGCCAGAGCAACTTCTCTCCATTCCCTGATGATGGCAAAGAGTACATCGTTGAAAGCTTGGAAATTAATCCAACCCTTACCTGGCTGATGTCCCGAGAAGAAATAATTACTTTTTTATACAGTTTTTTTATAAACTAAACTCTGTGGCACAACAATCCGAAGTCAGGCCAAGCAAGACCTACCGCCATGTTCCCCACCTCTGCCCACCCAACACAAGAATCATGAGTGGAGTACATTACTGGAGGATGGGATGTGATTAGCACCAAGTCCCTCTCAGCTGGTTAATGAGGTCTTCGCAATCTGCACCCCCTCAAGTATTTGCTCATATGGCCACCCAGGGACCTTGTAAGGCTGAGTGCATCCTGGAATAGGTCTCCCAACAGGAGAAAATCGCCATGCCTGGTAAGCAGTCACGCTACCACCTTGCTAAGAAGACAACCATGTGGAAGACCAGAACACTCATGGAATTTTCCCAGGACAGCAAAATAATTTGTAACAATATTCTGCCTATTTTATGCTATATGATACAGAAGTATTAGTTCATATAAGTAAAAGGTGGAGCTACATTCTTTGTTATGTTACTTGCTTTGATAGTACTTTCTAGCACACCAAGGGAATGAACCCAATTTATTTGGTGTGGTTTCCAAGCCCGTGTCATTCTATATCAAATGATTGTTGATGTTACACTTGTTCAATTTCATTTTTAAAATAGGAGTCTTATCTCAGTATTTCTGAAATCACAATCTAGATAAGAGAATACATTTAAGTTTAAGCGAATTGAAGATATCATAGCCTATCTCTTTACAACTATGTTTTTGCATTTATGTTTTATTTCTGCCCTTGCAACATTCCCTTTTACATTTAAAAATATGTCTAGAAAAAAACTAATTTCTTACTTGACTCCCTAACACTCCTCACTCCCTCTCACATACTCTCTCTCTCTCTCTTCCCCCCCTCTCTCTCTGTAATATTATCTGTTCATACCCTGAATAGAAAAGCACTTTGATAGAAATGAAAAATACATTAAAACATTCAGAGGTTTTTAAATAGCTCCGATTAAAACTATAACTTTGCATTTATCTGAAAATAATTTAGATCATTAACTCCAAAAATTAACATATGTGAAGCATATCAAATGGAGGAAGAAAAGATTAAATCAGTGATGTAAAAATAGGAGATCACAGCCTAACTTAAAGAATTGTCAGTCTACAACAAGTTGACAAAATTACAAACTAAAATACTTTTAAGGACTTAAACGCCACAAATAAAGCCTATAGTGCTATGAGTAAAATTCATTGGGAAGGACTGTAAAATGTGTCATGCAAGACCTTAGTTAGAGAAATCGCTTCTGCTCTAAAGAATATTTTTAAAAATTAACTAAAGTTGTAAAAGCCTATTATAATACCTTAGTATATTATACATAATTTTGAAACAGCAAAGGGATACCTTAAGCTTAGCAGATGTGTCAATTATTTAAATAATATTATTTAATTACTAGCACTTAAACATGAATATATTTTGTTTTTTCCTGAAAGGTTACAAAAGGATTTGCCATAATGTATTATTATTATTATTATTTGTTTTATGTATTTTATTTTTTCATTTTTAATATTTTATTTGGTATTGAAAACAAATATTCTGCTGTTGTCTTATAGCTTAAGTGTGAAAGATTTAGTTATCGGCAATGCAGTGTGAAATTTAAATGTGTTTTGTTGGAATCAAATAATTGAAGGTTATCTTTGCAATAGCTTATGCTCATTACAAGCAACTTTGGTGATAAATATCTGTTTGCATTCCAGATTTCTATTTTGAACATAAGTTCTTTGTGATTTTGTGTTGTTTTGTTAGAGTACACAGTAGTTATTTAGCTTCTTCTCTGCTTCCATTAATGGTTAAGTTTTAAACATCTCAGGATTTGCTTTGTTTGATATCATTTGGATCCATAATAATGTATAAGGTAAAGAATATGATCAGTAAGATGTATAATCTTCTGATAACTGTTTGTATTAAGTATATTCACGTTTACTTGTTTCAAAGATACTTTGATTGTTTTTTTTAACTAGCATATATAAAGAAAGTAGGTGCTAATGAAAGAAGTTATATTTTATGTGTAGCTTTTGAGCAAATATGCTTATTCGCCGGTGCCAGTAAAGGAAGCATTGCAGAATTTGCTTCCTCTTTTTAAAAACAATTGTGAAGATTGACAAGTTGTGTGAAGGATACAAATGGCATTTATGATATCCCTATATGATTTTCATAGATCTTTTGAAACACCTTACATAACAAAAATAATGTTAATGCCCATATTTTCAAACAAAGCTATTCTCTGTGGAAAAGGTTTTTCCCGCAAGTTCAAATATAAATCCTTAAGGCAGCAGAGATAAAGAATTTGTATTCACAGAATTCTATTATTACTTGCAAAGCTATGTACTTTGTTTTAGGACATAAGTTCTGATGTATGTATTAAAATCAAATATCTTTTTATGTGCTTAATTGAACGCCAGTAAGGAATATGCTGAAATATGGTTTTCATTTTCTTCAGCACATATCTAGTTGTTTAAATTATTTAATTATAATAACTTTAAGGCCAGTTTCTTGCTCTCATATTCTCTCATGCTCTATTTTTAATTTTAATTTTTTAATGGGTAATTCTTTCTGCTCTAAAAATAAAGTTAGAGTGAAATAAAAATATTATCTGTTGTGGACATTTTTTAAATATTACATAATGTGATGTGAGTGTACATTTCACTAATTATGAAGTGGAATTGACTGTGCCTTATTCGATGTAATGCATATAGTAATTGTGAATAATAAAACCGGAATTGAGTGTTTAGCATTTTATTTATTGCAATTATCTTTTCCTCTCCTTGGATAAGAATAACAGTTAAAAAGAAAAACAAAATAGGAACATGAACCAAAAGAGAAGAGGGAATACAAAATGGGTATCTTATCCTGAAGATGCAATTCTGTACTACCAGTTGTTTTTTTATAGCAGACAGAAACAAGAATTAATTAATCTTCAGCTATCTTAAAAGTTTGATATGTTGACTTTACATATTTTTCTCCATTCACTTTTCTACTTCTGTTCATATAAAAATTCTTTCTTTTATCTCTATGTTTTGTTAATCGAGATAAGCTACCATTACACATTTCATTGTGGGTATAAGGACACAGAAGATCAATATTTCCCAATTGGGGTTCCAAAGAACCTTAGGGTTTTCTATCATCCCATCATAAGTGTTCCACATATACTGTAAAATCTTAAATGAACATCATAAATTAATTATACATTTCTTTTTGGTGCAGACAGTCCGCGAACTTAGCTGACGCATTGTTATGTGGCACCCATTTTATGATTGGATCAATTAAAAGATGTTTCTCATGTAAATGAAAAGTGTCCAATATATTACATAACTCACTGTTTTTGCATCTTGAATTTCTTGTTTCGAAAATGTTTGGAGATGAATTGAAAGTTATTCTTGACTTGACACTTAACATTTTCACTTAACATAGTTATTAAAGCAAGTCCACTACAGTCTCTCATACATGCCAAAATATTATAGAACCCCACATGAATTCAGATGAGTTTAACAGCATTTGAACTTTGAGAGGTGGTTTTGATTTTCTTTAAAGAGCAAAATAAAACTGCTTTCAGCAATTTTCTTGAAAGCAAATTGGATCGTCAGCTTGCATATCTAACGGACATTTAGATTAGATTAGAAAGCATTCTGTAGGTTCGTTTAGGCCAGAAAGGCACTGAACATAGAACTTGTCAAGGCATATACAAGTATACATATGTTTATGGAAAAAAAAAAAAAATGTATAAAGCT
This sequence comes from Hymenopus coronatus, assembly GCA_030762935.1. Classification (NCBI taxonomy): domain Eukaryota; kingdom Metazoa; phylum Arthropoda; class Insecta; order Mantodea; family Hymenopodidae; genus Hymenopus; species Hymenopus coronatus. The sequence goes on from CM060886.1 coordinate 39,272,686, forward strand.
CTAGTGCTAAAAGCATAGGTTACAAAAACAACAGAATACTTTTTTTTTTTTTTTTTGTACAAAGAGTATCAAGATATAGTGTTAAAATGTATAAATAAATATAATTTCATTATATATAAAACTAATGTTATGTCAGATAATAGTTTTCAAATTATCGATATAATAGTTACTAGTAGTAATTATATAAACTAAAACATGATTATTGTATTATGTACTCTTCATAAATGTCAACAAATTACAATACATATTTACAAATATGTTATAGAATTTCCAATGCAAAGATTTACAATTATATACTAGAGTGTAAGATATCAAAACATCAGGCTTAACAGATCTTGTGTCATTGCTAAATACTGAAAAAAATTCATTGGACACATTCGTGCAAGTCAAAGTATAAATCAGTTTAATTTTAATATAAAACACGCACACTAATATACACAAAATGCAATACATTGTAATATTTATAAATACAATGATTATTAATGGTATTGTCAGACAGATTTGTCACTTAAATATTCATCTACAGAGTAAAATGATTTATTGCAAAGGTACTCCTTAAGAGAGGCCTTAAAAGCCCTGAAATTCCCAACATTTTCTTTGAGCATTAAATATCTTGATTGTTTCATTATATACACCTTTCTGAAAACAATGAAGATTGGCATTGGGACGATGAATCAATCCATTTTGTCTAGTATTAATGTTATGAATTTCCATGTTTGTTATAAAACTATGTCGATTAACTGCATAGAATTTTAAAATGGATAATATATAAACACAAGGTCAGGTGAGGATGCCCAATTTTTGAAATAATTCTTTGCATGACTGTCTGCTATAAGCATTACAGATTATTCATATAGCTTTCTTCTGTATCCGGAATATGCATTTACTATCTACTGAATTACCCCAGAATATTATTCCATACTTGATGATGGAGTTAAAGTAGGCAAAATACACCAACTTAAGTGTATTGATTGAGTAAAATTTAACCAGTGCACGGAGAGCATAACATGCTGAGCTAAGTTTAGGTGTGATGTAGCTAATATGTGACTTCCAGTCCAAATGCTTATCTACCTGAAGGCCAAGAAATCTGACTTCATTTAGCTGTTCTAACAATGTATCATTAATTCCTATTTCTATGTGCGGTGTGGTGAGCGAGTAGTTGTAAATTTAATTGTTTTTGTTTTTTCAAGGTTTACTGAGAGTTTGTTTGCTTTGAACCAATTTGACATACAATTGAACATAGTTTAATTTAGCTACACATTCACTGAAATCTTTACTTGTTACTAGAACACTAGTGTCACCTGTGAATAAATAAATGCTTGCAAAACTGTTAATGTATAATGGGAGGTCATTTATGTAAACCAAGAACAAAAGAGGCCCTAAGATTGATCCCTGGGGAACACCATGTTTTACTGATTTCCATTCTGAGGCACTATTTTGATACCCTTTGGAGTTATTAATTTCGACCCTTTGTTTTCTCTTGTCTAGGTATGAAATGAACCAATCTAATATGTTATTCTTTATTCCATAGAAATTTAGTTTAGTTATCAGAATCTCATGATTCACACAGTCAAAAGCCTTCGCTAGGTCACAAAAGATTGCACTGACATGTTCCTTTTCATTTAACGCTGTTAACACTTTATGTGTGAGCTTGTAGGTTGCATTATCTGTCGCTACTCCTTTTCTAAAGCCAAACTGTTCTTTGGCAAATAAGTTATTCTTTTCCAAGTAATTATAGAGCCTATTGAACATTACTTTCTCAAATACTTTTGAGAAAACAGACAAGAGAGATATAGGTCATTAATTTGATATATTATCTTGTTTTCCTTTTTTAAAAAGTGCTTTGACAATGGAGTACTTCATTCTGTCAGGAAATATTCCACTCTTTAGTGATTCGTTACATAAATACCTAAAGGGAATGCATATTAGGTCATAACATGCTTTTAGGATTTTACTTGATATTTCATCATATCCAGAGGAATTTTTGCTCTTGAGCAAATTTATTATATTTTTTATTTCAAATGGTGTAGTCATTTTTACTTTAAATTCAGGGACTTTGTTTACAAAAGAAGTTTTCAAAAAATTTATTACTGATTCTTTACATCCATAGTTTATTTTTAATTTGTCTGTTATATTCAAAAAGAAATTGTTGAAAATATCTGCGACCTTTTGAGGATCATCAATTTTTTGATTACCGGAATTCATTGCAATTGAGGGGCTTTCTTGAGAGCTCTTACTTGTTTCCCTTTTTATTATATTCCAGATAGTTTTTATTTCATTATCAGAATTGGATATCTCTTTATTATAATGCAATATTTTAGCAGCTTTTATTGTTTCTTTTACAGAACATCCAGGAAGGACAATAATTGAACTCTAGGACACACTGTGTACTGAAACCTACACACAGTATTTTACCTATATGCACATTGTTATACTCATAAATCCCAAGAGTGTGAATTCTAAATACATTGACAAACAGTTCATCTCAAGACTCAGAACATCTACAAACAGACTTCAACACCTATACTTCACATTACAACAAAATTGCTAGGCAAAAATCTACATTCAGAAGAACCGAGTGTAAAAAATACCTGTAATAAATAAAAATTAGAAAAACTGGTTGCTGTTTACAGCCTGCACACTGTTCATAGGGAACTTCTCTGATGTAGCAAAATGCTATATGAATATAGCATAAAGAATACAGCTTTATCAACACTCAGGAACTTAATCAAATAGGTAAAAGACAATCTAGAACTCGGAACACCTGGAGTATATCACATTCCTTCCGAAATAGGACAAACAGGGTATGTAGAAGATTCTTTATTCATAACTTTGAAGGGTATTTATTTAACTTAAAGTCTTAAGGTTGATGTATATTTTCAATAAAAATTATTGGGTATTTTTTATTTTATATTTTATTTGCTTCCTCATCTATACATTTAAATACCAAAAGAAGCATCACGCAACAGCAGAAAAGTCTAGACTGGCAGAACCCTCATTGAACGTGGTCACAGAGGAAGCTTTCAAGATACCACACTAATAGTTAAGTGCTCCCACTATTGGACAGGAATAAAAGAAACCCTAACCATCTCCAGAAATTAATTACGGCTTAAATCATGACTCTGAACTTAAACTTAGTTTTACTTATACACTGGCTATAAAGTGCTTGCCTCAGAAGAAAACCAGTAAGAAATATGCTAAAACGTACTAGTTTTCTAACATGGCAGTGCCCAAGATAGACTAAGTCATAGTAAAGTTTTAGGCAAAATTTTCCAAGGGATTCATGCTCATGTTGAACATCATAGTGTAGTTTATGTGAAGCTGCTCTGCTTGCATAGCCCAGACAAACATAGCAGCTCTTGTTGCATTTGAGAAACACCAATACTATTAATGCCTTTCAATTTAATTTAGTGATGCATATGCAGTTAACATATACTCAAAAGTGATTTGGGAAAATATCTAAGCTAAATAGCAATTATTAACCGAAAATACAGATTAAATTTGAAAAAAAGTAGGATTTCTAATGCAACCATTGTTACAACAAATCAAAGAATAAAATATACAGGCCCATATTGTTATAAAAGAGTTGAAAATACATACAAAAAATCTGATGTGTTCTATTCACATGACTTTCTCTACATCTCTGTAACAAATTATTGTTAAAAAGCTTATGCTTCTATTTACTTCATGCTAATTGAGAAAAAATTAACAGAAATAGTCTTATTGCTTGCTTCCTTGTAAGTAGAAGCAAAGTAAGAGAGTACCATAGGTTAAAGTGATAGTCAAAAAGCTGATTGCTATGTGACTGGAGTTGACAAATTCCTATATGAGAAAAGTATAAGTTTTACAAAGTTGAAACCAAAAACAAGGAATATCTAAAAAATGATCAACTCCTCAAAAAAAAAGTATATTACATAAACTGTGTGTTTTAACATGCTCTACATTTTTTTGTGTGATAAGTTTTTGTCCATCTCTTACAGTTTAGCAGTTATGCAAAACACCGTAAAATTGATCCAGAATAAAGTAGTCTTCAGAGGCTATTCCCAGAAAATTCAAGATATACATTTTACTTGTCATGTAAATATCTTAAATATAAGAAATTTTAATCAAAATCATTAGAAAATCAAAATTTTCTAAATTTTTTTCCATGTAAAGGGTAGTTTGGGGGATTTTCTTAAAAATCATTGTGTCACATACTTGAGGGATACTAAACTTAAATACCAAGTTTAGTATTCAACAGTCTCTTTGTTTTTGAACTATGCTGTCCACATACACACACAGAATGTTTTTTTTGGATTCAGGGGGACCTAACGTGTATTTCTGGTGAAATATCTGTATCAAATTTTTGGGTGGAATGCAATACCTTCTCTATACACTATGTACATAGTATTTGTAGAGAAAGTAAAAACTAAGATTTCTAATGCAACTGTTCTGTTACAACAAATCAAAGAATAAAGTATACAGACAGGCCTATATTGTTATAAAAGAGTTGAAAATACATACAAAAAGGTATTCCATAAAATACAAATTACAATAATAATTATGTGTCTCAACAATTGCAATAAATGAAAGGACAGTACGCAAAGTAATGAGCAGCCATCTTCACAAACCTTAGTAAAAAATATAAAAGTAATGGTAAGATAGTAAAGTTGTGTGCTTCCAAACAATATCATAAAATATTACCATACTATTGCCAAGGAAGGAACTAGCACCCATTAGTTCCATAAAGTTGCCTAGTTACTTGAAAGAATACAATGAATATTTAGCTTATTACTATAGATGCTGTAAGTTGACCATAAGTTTGTTCATTGCTATTCATCACAACATTCTCCACACATTTACTTCGCGAGCTCCAGATAAATATACTTATTACAATTTTGGCATTTGTACCTCATGTACCTGTTGGAGCATCCATGATCAACGCACCTTGCCTTTTGCAGACCATCATTTGCAGATTCTGGTTTTTTCTTGGTATCTAGGAAGATACTTGCGATATCCATTTTCAGTTTCTTAGGAAGCATTTGACTCTGACACTGAACTAGCAAATAATCTTCTGCCAGTTCATGAGTTCCGCATCTGTGCTTTCTTTTCTTGTCTCTTCAATATCTTCTTCCTCATCACTGTAAATATCTAAGTCACTAACTTCTTGCTCTAGTAATTCAAAAATAATCCTCATATCTTCTGGGATACTGGGATTAAATATTTTCTTTAAATCCATTGGAACCTTAGAAATATAAAACTTGTAATTGTCTAAGAATTTCCATGAATAGTAAGGCCAAATGTAAAAGAAAGGAAATGACTGTTATAACAATGAAGGTTACGTGGCGTCTCACAGACTCCAATCACATTTATATGGAAACAACCTGCTTTTTTGAGCTCCAATGTGTGACTGGCATGCTTGTGACTGTGACTATATATGCCTGATTAAGTGATTGAAAGGTAGATGGAAGCACCGCTCAGGTGCTGTATCAGTTTTCTTATAATATGCAAATCTATCTATAAATAGCAGTAGAATTTTTATCTCCCACAGTAAAATTGAAAACTAAAAGTTAAATAATTTGTTGAGAGAGAAATTCCTGAAACAGCAAGAAAACAATGAACTGCACATCCCTTCCACAAAGATAGGTTTCCCTTGAGATTAACACAATGGAAGTCTTCGAAGTGTCCAGTCCTTGATGATCTGGCTAAAAGCCCAAGAGGAATTTCAGGTAAATGTTTGCCAACAAAACCTTAACCTTTATTTTAAAGAGATATACAAGTATGAGCAATAATTATTTTACAAATTAAATTGAGCAGCTAACTCCCTTGACAACCAAAATGCATTTAGTGAAGTTATCGTTTTATTTGATACTTGCTCATAAACATATGAAAAATGTTCTACAAGTTCAATTTTCTTTCATTAAAATATGTAAGTATTCCTTACTTCAATCTACACTTTGGACTGAATGGTAGGCATATTGCTCACAACCTGAACTGCTATGAACAAAATATACAAACATATAATAGCTTGGGTAACACACTGCATAAGTGTAAACACCTGCCAGACTTAAGGGAATCCGGATTTGGTGACTGATTCCCTCTGAGTGCATCCGCACTCTTGTGTAGCAGATGCCCAAGTTAACATTCTTTGATTTTTGCAGAGTACTAGGGACAAATAAGCTTGAAGTAGAATCTGTGACTTCTGGAATATGCAAGAGTCAAATTGAAATGGAAGGATTGTTTCCTTCACATATAGGATGTGCAAATTTCAGTAGAATTGTACATGTGTTTCTATTTTTCAAATTACGACCTATTTCATGTAAATTTGAAGTCATGCTGAAGTTTGTACTTATAATAATAATAATAACAACTCCATGGCATGACAGCTCACAAGGAACCGCTGCATCCCCCATCTCGGTCCATGATAGACGTCTTGGATGGGGTGCAGTATTGGAGGATGAGACATGGTCAGTGCCTCGAACCTCCTTGGCCGGTTAATGTGGTCCTCGTGATCTGGAGCAGCTACTTCTCCATCAAGTAGCACCTCAATTGGCCCCCCAGGGCCTCACAAGGCAAGTGCACCCTAGACCAGGTCTCCCAGCAGGAAAAAAATCCCCACACGGTACCAGGAATTGAACCCAGGTCTCCCAGTTGGTAAGCAGCCATACTACCATGCGTTCAGGAGACGTAACAGAAATAATAAAAGTTTTTCTCAAAAGCTAGTTAAAAAGTCTGTTTTTTTTTTTGTTTTTTTTTTTCAGAGGGTTTAATTTTAAGTTTTCACAAAATCTAAAAGATGGTCAAAAATGACTATTGCTGCTCCTTCTGGACAGAGTAATGTAAGTGCTAATAAAATTTAAAAATTTGTCTCTCCCTTTTGCTATGTCTATTCAAGTCTCACTCTTTATGCAATAACAGCTAAGATGCTTAAACTCTACCAATTATTTATACTTTTTATTGTTAGATAAGTTTAATATTTCTGGTGTCTGCAAAGATAATAGGTACCTACTCTTCTAGGGTCATATGGCTACATTGTTCTGATGACAGAAAACATTTAGGAATTTTGCAGTTTTAGAAGGAGGTATTTATATTTAATATTGTAATACCAAAACAAATGTATGTTTTTAGAAAATGGCAAATTCCTGCCCTCTTACGAAGTTTGTTACAAAGTCCTCCATGGAATGGTAACACTCTCTACTTTCTCTAGCCTGCATGTCCATAGTAGATAATGAAGGTATTGTGTTCCACCCACAAATTTGTTAACAAGCTTTCACAAAAAAGACATGTTTTAAGATCTCCTGCATTAAAAAAGACAAACACATAGAAACGAATGTGAGCATGCGTGCGGTTAGGTACCATATTTGGTATTTAACTTCAGTATCTTTCAACGATGTGACACAAAGATTTTCAAGAAGATCCCCACCCCAACTACCCTTTGCATGGAGAATTTTTTGAAAATTTTGATTTTCTCAAAAATGGCTGTAACAATTTGATTAAAATGCCATATGTTTAAGATATTTTCATGACAAACAAAATGTATATATTGAATAGCCTCTGAAGACCTCATTCTTGATAACTTTCATATAACTTATAAGCTGTAAGAGATAGACAGAAACTTACTATATAAAATGTAGATGTTAAAACATAAAATTTAGATATTTTGCACAATTAACTGGGTCCGAGACATTACTTATTATTGGTTTCAATACTAAACTACTTAAACTTTTCTCAGGCCAGGAACTATTGTTTCATCTCTGACATGTTTCACATGACTCTTCAACTCTGAAACAAATAATTGTTAAAAAGCTTATTCTTCTATCTACTTCATGATAATCAAGATAAACAGAAACTTTATTATTTGCTTCCTTGTGAGTAGAAGGGAAAACACTAGGCTATGGTGATAATCAAATCTTTTAAAAGCAGGATGCTATGTGATTAAAATTCCTTTGTTTGTATGTCCAGGAGTTGACATATTCTCATATGAGAAAAGTATAAGTATTTTAAAGTTGAAACCAATAACAAGAAATATTTGTGATAGTCAGCTCTACAAAAACAACCTATATGACATAAATTATTTGTTTTAACCAGATCTACATTTTTTTGTAGTAATTTTCTTTCTATCTCTTATGGTTTATCAATTAAGCAAAATTCCACAACATTCATTGAGAATAAAGTGGTCTTCAGAGACTACTCCCAGAAATTTCAAGATATAGATTAATTTATTTGTCATTTAAATATCCTTAATATACAATATTTTAATCAAAATTGTTAGAGCCATTTTCAAACATTTTTCCATGAATTGCAATGGGGGAATTTTCTTTAAAACCTTCATGTCACATGTCTGGGAGATACTGAATTTAAATACTAAGTTTGGTATTTAACAGATCTTTCATTTTTGAGCTATGCTGTCCCCCACCCCCACACACATACACAAACACACGTCTGCACACACATAAACTGACCTTTTTCTAAAAATGTTTCTTTTGGGCTTCAGGGGGTTTCAAAACATGTACTTATAATGAAGCCTTTGTGTTGATTTTGGGTGCAATACAATGCCTTCTCAATACACTATATATACAGAACGTGTAGAGAGGGTAAAAATAAAAATGATGATGGTTAAAGAGCTAAATGGTTATCCAAGTGATGGAAAAACCAAGTTCTACTGTACTTTCAACTAATCAAATCCCTATATTGCAAAAGTGAAGATTTGTGTAATTATTGGATAATACTAATGCTTGCTTTTTAAATAAACAAATTCAACAACCCAAATTTAAGCTATGCATTCGACTACATTAGAGCAATGGTAAACCTAGTGTTCATTTAGGTAAACGTGTTAAAAACCATTGTATGTGCTGTCAATCTACATTACTTATGTCTCATAGTGAATCTTTGCCTGTCAGAAACAATTTCAAAATAAGTATATCTCGAAGCATTAACTGTTATTTTAGATTACTCAAGTCTATTCATAATATATAGTGATAATATAGATATGTTTCAGCCTATCTTAGTTTATTAAGGCAGGTGTCAGTTAATTGCGCATGCAGTGGGTAAATACATGACAGCAGACAGTGGGTTGTATGTTTGTTTATAATATTGAAAACAGAAAGCGTTGGCTCCTACATTTATGTCTGCCTAGAAGGAATCTTTTTTATTTATAGAAATTAGCAGAATAAGTAGTTTGCTGTAAAGTTCTCCACTCAGGAAATCCAGTTTGCAGCATTATTATGCAACCCATGCAAGTAAGTTTGACAGTTACCAAGGAGGAGTACGTTTCTTTCCAACTGTGTTCCATACCAATGAATTGGAAATGGCATTTTATTTATGGATGCTCTTTAACTGCTGTGGTTTTCAGTGTACCATTCTATACTGGGCATGAAATACCGCTTAATTTTGCTCAGAGGCCTCTCTATCAAACCAATGAATTAACAAGATACTTGTTCCTGTTCGTTGCTATAAACGTGAAAGTTTTTTGTTACAAATTAATTCTCATACTGTTTGACATTATAATGTGATTACAACAGCATAACTCAAATTAAGGAGCTTATTGTTTTTTTATGTTAATATTATAATAATTGGCATTGTTTTTTCCAATTATTTAGGTTATGACTACCAATTATCACCTCACCTATAAAAATATGTATATTATATACATATCTGAAGTATAAATATTAATGCAAGGGACATACGAGGGGCATACTGAAAGTCATGAGCAACACTGTTTTACAATCTTAATATTTATTTTTAAGCCAAACCAAAATACATCATCATAATCTACAGACTTTCTTTCACTTTTCGACATAGTCTCCATTGTTTTGCACATCCTTTTCCCATCGTTCTACAAGTTTGAAAATGCCCTTGTGATAGAACTCCGTTCCAGCTGCCCGCAGACCCTGACGCACTGCTTTCCGAATATCCTCCAGCGTCTCGTAGCGTTGGCCACGCATCTGCTCCTTCACAGAACCGAAAAGATGGTAGTCGGAGGGTGCCAAGTCGGGACTGTAGGGAGGATGTGGAAGAGTTTCCCACCCTAATGTCCTGATCTTCTCCATAGTGGCACGGGCAGTATGCGGACGCGCATTATCCTGTTGAAGGATGATCCTCTTTCCAGGGCGTTTATCACGCAAAGCCCGACGGAGCTTCAGAAGTGTCTTGATGTAGCGGGCAGAATTTATAGTTTGTCCAGGTTCAAGAAATTCAACCAGAATGCAACCTTGTGCATCCCAAAAGATACTTCCCATAACTTTTCCTACAAACTGCACTGTCTTCGCTTTCTTCTTCGATGGTGAGTTCAAGTGGTGCCATTCCATACTCTGACGTTTCGTTTCTGGCTCATAGTGATGGAACCAGCTCTCATCTCCAGTCACAATACACGTCAAAAATTCATCACCTTCATTATGAAATCTCTGAAGAAGGTTTTGTGCAATGGTTCTTCTCTGAAGTTTGTGGTCTTTAGTCAATAAAGGGGGGACCCAACGGGCACAGACCTTTCGATAACCCAAGCTGTGGATCATTTCTTCCACTGCACTATGTCCTATTCCAAGTTTCGCAGCAATTTCATTCACAGTGAAACGCCATCTCCTGTAATGAGCTCATCAACTCTTTCCTTGTTGCGTTCTGTAGAGGCAGTTCGAAGACGCCCGCTACGAGGCGCATTTTGCAGACTCGTGTTTCCATCTTTGAAATGTTTCACCCATCTTCTAACACTGCTGGCACCCATGCAGACACCTCCATACGCACGTTGAAGTCTGAAATGAATTTCAGGAGCAGATTTTCCTTCTTTCACAAGGAATTCAATGACAGCACACTGTCGAAACGAAACATCAATGTCAGCCATTTTTCAAACACCGTCTGTGGTCACGTGATAGAAGCTAATGACGTCACAATGTCAACATGTGGCTTAAAGTCTGTAGATTACGATCCTGCAATTCGTTTCGTTACACTGTTGAAATTTAAATTTTTACAATGGGTTGCTCGTGACTTTCAGTATGCCCCTGGTATAAGGCAATTGTTCTACCAATTATGAACCCACATAGGTGTAAGTAGTATAACAAGTAATATAAATTCTGTATTAATCTATGAAAAGTAAATAATGTATTTCAAATGCAAAATGTTACATGCTGTTCACAGGATTAAGGAATTGTCTGTTTTTGCTTTCTGTATAGTTGGTTGTGCAGTGCACAATGGGCACAATAGGCGATTTGCAAAAAAGAGAATTGAGGAAATTTGCTGTCTTTGATTTGCTCAAAAGGCAACCAGTTGTTACAGCAGGCTATAGGTTATTTAGTCTTCTGTAATGTATTGACGTGGGAATTTTTTCCCGGCCATTTATTTATAATCTTTTTTGCTATGTAAATATTAGCTTATTGTTTATTTGTAGTAATATAATAGGATTTAAGATTGTAGGTAACGATTTATATGTGAACCCGGGGTGTTCATTTGAACGGAAAAATCAGTTTCTCGCAGGCTATTTCGAAAGGGGCCGAAGTCGCTAGAAATTTTGCCGTTATGTTGCTATTGTATTCCAAAAGTCCCGTTCAACGCGCGAGGTCAAGGGAGGCCACAGAAATTCTCAACAAATGCCACGTCTATGGGGGTAATCAGTTTCGGCCAATGGCAGGCCGACAGCTTTCAAACTGCCGGGAAATTAAGAAACCGACGCGAAAACGTTCGACTAATAAGGAGGCGCTTTTAAGGCGCAAAGCCAGGTTCAAAAATCAAATAAATACAGGTGTGCGGAAGACAAGATCTTATTGCTTATTAGTAGTTCATTGCTCGTCGCTTGTTGCTAGTTTACTCGTACTTGTTTCATTCACTTGGTAAAGTATGTTCTAGTGGGTAGAACAGCCAAAGCAGGAAAGCGCAGTAAAGAAGTTGAAGTAATTGCGCGTGAGTTTAGATCGCCCAGTGGTGCTCGCGTCTGGGTGAAAAAGTTGCGAAGTGAGAAATTCATACCGCACCGCGCGAGGTCTCGAGCCACGAAAGAACGCGCCAGGTCGACTTCGCAACCAGAAAATAAATAGGATTCAGCAAAAATGTTTCGTATTCTTTCCGTTCTCTACCCCTTGAGAAACAGACGAGTCTCATGACCTTTCAGCCGTCGTACGAACACACCGCAGCGCCCAGAAGAGAGGGAGAAACAGCCCAAAGGGAGGAGACGACCGAGGACTCACTTGAGCAGGTACGTGGTGACAGATGAGGAGTACCGGTCGCAGTTTGTCATATAAATGATAATCATGCCTTTAAATCATGAAGTTCTGATTTTAAAGTAACACTGCTTCAATTTGCTTTATATATATAAAGATTGAGAATTTAAAATGATAGTTCTAAGTAAATTCAATTTCTGATATAAAGTTTAGATTTTTAAGGAATGCTGCATCTCAGGGAGGCTCAAGGATGGTTCCTTTGCATTACATATTTTGTAGCAGAGAAGTTGTTAATAAATGAAATTAAACAAAAGAAGTAAAAGGATTCATTAAGACCAAGAAGGAAAAGGAAAAGAGCAACAGTGAAAGGATTTTGCACTTAATTTTCATATTTCGGCTGTTATCATTATTGTTCTCACTGCCCATTATTTTCTGAGCATATATGTTTGGAAAAATAAATAATTATTACACTGCAAAAATGCAGCATTTCTTACCATTGGCTGCTAAAGTTAATAGATTTTAAATAAAACTCGGACACAGATTTAAATTATGTATTTTGCATAAAAAGGGTAGTGATACATCTTGAAGCACTGTTTTATAAATAAGATAGCATATCCTGTTTTATAACAATACAGATTCCTACTTTCTCAATGAATTCCTTACTTGTTTACAATCGTGATAAATAATTCTTTCTTTTTCTTGTATCACAGCCTCTCTTAGAAACATCTTTCTACATTATATAAATTATTAGGAACCTTATTGCTTTTCAATACAGTTTCTTTGGTAATACACTGCAGTGCAGTTTTGTAGTCTTTTAATAACCTAAGGTTCAATTCCTTCTGATATAGTGACCACATTTTATAAATAAAATTGTTAAACAATACTTCATACATAAACTATAAATTGTTTAATACAGCTATAATGGATCTAAAATGAAGTATAATTTTACCTCTTAGCTTATAATACTAACTTCTGAACTGAAACAGAATATTGTGACAATGTTTTGTTGTTTATGGAAATGTAGGTTGTTCCTTAGAATGCAACAAGAAGAGATTTAAGTTAATATGAATGTTTAAGAGAAATATTGTGGCCACTTTCTCTTAAGGTATTGTGTCTTAGGTATTGTACATATAAATAATGATGGCTCAAACATGATAAAAATCAATGAACACAAATGAGCCTGTCCACATTAAGAACAAAGCAGTTGCTTGTTTGATGCCATTTCATTATTGCTGTCATCATTTTATTCTTCATCATCTCCATCATCCTCCCAGCGGCTGTAACCTGTTTCTCCATCAACGAGTGTTTTCTGTATGAATGTTCTGAAGACTGGAGGTGATGGGGATTTGGGGTAGAAGAGAACTGTGTTGAGAGAGTGAGGCTTCAGGTGAACCTTCAGAAATTCGTTCTCACTTTTCACAATTGCCTTTCTTTCGTCAGCATTCCTTAAAGAAAACAAGTGCATGTTGATATTAAACCATAAATAAACAACAACAAATATTGTAGAAGGAACAGGTGTTCTAAGAATTGTATCAAGGTGGTTAACAAACAGCAGAAGATAAATTACATTACAACAGGAAATTTTTTAGTGACTACTTGGTCTCACTTCAATTTTCATGTACATTTTTGGTAAACATGTTTCAATAATTGTGAATAAAATTTCAGTTGTAGATAACAGTTTCAATTTATTACAACTATCTTAGTCATTGGTTTTAATTGTTTTTCACATAAGCCATAGAGTCAGACTGAAAAATTCAATACCATAGCCGGGATTTGAACCAAGGATCTCCCAATCTAGCCAGTTGCTTTTCCACTGAGCTACCTTGGCAACATGCTGGCATAGCACTGAATTTCTCAACTGACACGCATGTTTCCCAGTAAACCGCAAGGTGATCTCAAATTATTAAATTATATCTTAGTTATGTTTAAGATGATTAGCATAAGAAGAGGTTTCAATTCACATTAACTTCTTTGGTCCATTGCTCTTCTTATCAAATAGTCATGCTATTTAATTGTGACTGTAATTTACATTCTATCTTGATAATGGTACATTCACAACAGCCCTGTGTAAGCACTAACTTGCAAAATGAAATGCTATAACTAGGACTCAAACCAGATCGTTGGCTTTCTTTGCTCATTTTGTTACCCATCTGGACCCAGAAAAAAGTGCAGGATTTAAATTACTTCATGTGATTTACTTTCCTTGTAGCATGACAAATAACCCTTGATAAAATTACCTATGTATTTCATGCTTATTAAAACTTTCTGTTCTATGCTTTTATGAAATTCTTGGATAAACTATTCACCCTTTTCCAACTTTCAATTGCTCTTCTAATAATCAATGGAAGGAGACAACAGTCAAAAGCCTATTATTATTTATTCAAGGAAATATCAGGTGTGATGATTGACATTGTCAAATGTAAAATGAAAGACTCGAGTATTTAGGCTTTAGATTTTTCTTATGGATCTTATGAGATCTTTAGGGACTAACCCAGGACTTTAATGATGGAGGATGAATAATTTCTAGTCTAAACAGCACATAAGCAACCACAAATTCAAAATATTAACTACAGTACCTTTCAGTACTGCCTCCAAAATCTGTCTAGTTAATGCATGTGCCGGTTGGCCACCTCCTTTGAGGTACCATTATCATTTAGCAACATCATTTCTCTCTTCTGGGATTCTTTCTGCAGAGTTGCTATTTCATAATATCACCTTATATAGAGAGAGAGAAAGCCACTCTAGATACACAAAGACTATATTTGGAATTTTGGTGGCTGAGACACCATATGATTTAGGTAAGTGACTGTCACTTCCTTTAAATCAGAGTTGAAGGGAATCTTGGAAGATACTGAACTTAAGTACCAAGTTTGGTATTTAATTGACTTTTTGTTTTTGACTTATGCTGTCCCCACAACCCCCCCCCCCCACCCACACAGGCACAAACACACATCCTTTTCTACAAATGCTTTATCTGGAATCAGGGGTCCTCAAAAATTGTATTTGCGGTGAATTTTCTGTATCTAATTTTAAGTGGAATACAATACTTGCTCTACCTACCATATTCACTGTACATACTGCTAGAGAAAGTAAATAGAATAAGCAGAAAATTGTATAAGCTTTAAAATATATCCAATAGCCTAGTAATGGATGCATTCACTGAGCTTAAGTAATGAGTATGTACCTGTTTTGGAACACAATAGATAAGAGGCCATCAGGTCTCAAGAAAGCAGCGCCCTCTATACCTCCAGGATTGGAAGAATGCATGTCCACTCTGTAGGAACCTGGCGGCACAAACTTAGCAAAGTGCGCCATCGCGTAATACATTGGCTGTTTGTAAAATTCTTTTGCTGAGGCATTCACAATGATGGGGGAATCAAGAAAATTGCCAGCCCACGTCGGCCCACCTTGGAGGTTTAGAGCCATGTTCCAGTCGATCCAACCAGTTGTCCAGTGATTTATTACCTGCGTGCATTTCAAACAATCTCAGTTAGAAAGTTATTGGATAGGTAGAGTCAGACTGAAAAATTCAATACCATAGCCGGGATTTGAACTACGGAACTCCCAATCTCTAGCTGGTGGCTCTGCCACTGAGCTACCATGGCAACATGCCGGCATAGCATTGAATTTCTCAATTGACTCGCGTGTTTCCCGGTGAACCTCAAGGTGTTCTCAAATTATTTTGAGATTTTAACCCCAATGGCGACTTACATTGTTGCAAGTACTTAAGTCCCAGGATTCATAGTACAGCCAGCTATTATGGTCAATTGGTATTGGATTAATTGTTTTTTCACACAAGCCGGTATAGGACAGGAGTTGGATAGGTAGAGTCAGAGTGAAAAATGCGAGTCAGTTGAGAAAGTCAATGCTATGCCGGTATGTTGCCATGGTAAATCAGTGACAGAGCACTGGCTAGAGACCGGGAGTGGTTCAAATCCCGGCTATGGCATTGCATTTTTCAGTCTGACTCTATCTGTCCAATTCCTGTCCTACACACGGTTTGTATGAAAAAACAATTAATCCAATAGAAAGTTATTGCTTTTTTCCTGCGGACAATATGAAAACATGCAGGAGGACAATAAAGTGTACGACGTGGCCCAGTTAAACTGTTCTTTGTGAAGAAGAACAGGGGTCAGCAAATTTGAATCTGCTAATGATATGATGTAATTCAGCTATCAGGGGCAAAATAAATATATAAAATAAAACAAGGCTGTTTTTCTTAAATGTAACATAGTAAAGATTTTATCAATAGTTTTCAAAACTAATTTTTATTATGTACTTTACGGAGAGAAAGAGAGAGAGAGAGAGAGAGAAAATAGATGAGAGAAATGTGGAGAGTGAAGAGGTGAGAGATGATGTAAAATAAAGAGAGGAACAAAAAACAAAAGAAGACAGAAAGAAAGAAACAGAGAGACAGTGAAGCTTATCCACATTTAACACGCAAATGATTTTGCTGGTATGAAATTACAAGCTATGTAAATTTAAAATTGAAATCAAAAGTAAAGTGTATCTTGTGTATCTAACCTCTATAATATCTGTAGCATATCTCTCAGCGTTGCTCCATAGCCCAAGTTTAACTGGTGGTTCGCCAGGGTCAGGAACTATAAACACAACAACATAGTACTTTAAGGTTGGATAACCAACAGATAGTAAAACATATAATAATTTAAAAATCTGATGTGTTCCATTCACATGACTCTCTACAACTATACAATAAATTATTGTTAAAAAGCTTATGCTTCTATTTACATCCTGCTAATCGAGAAAAAATTAGCACAAATGGTCTTATTATTTGCTTCCTTGTAAGTAGAAGCGAAATAAGGGAGTACCATAGGTTAAAGTGATAGTCAAAAGCTGGTTGCTATGTGACTGAAGTTCCTTTGTTTGTATGGACACGAGTTCACAAAGTCCTGTATGAGAAAAGTATGTTTTTTATAGCTGAAACCAAAAACAAGGAATATCTCAAAAACGATCATCTCCACGAAAAAAATGTTAACATAAATTGTGTGTTTTAAAGTGCTCTACATTTGTTGTGTGGTAAGTTTTTATCAATCTCTTACGGTTTAGCAGTTATGCAGAATTCCGTAAAATTGACTCAGAATAAACTAGTCTTCAGAGGCTATTTCCAGAAAATTCAAAATATACATTTTATTTGTCAGGTAAATATCTGTAATATGCGATATTTTAATCAAAATCGTTAGAGCCATTTTTTTAGAAAATCGAAATTTTCAAAAAAAGTGCCATATAAAGGGTTTGGGGGTGGGGGAATTTTTCTCAAAATCTTCGTGCCGCATCCCTGGAAGACACTAAACTTAAATACCAAGTTTAGTACTTTACCGACTTTTCGTTTTTGAGTTACCGTGTTTAAAGACACACGGACACGGATACACGGACACATACACACACGGACCTTTTTCTAAAAATACTTTTTTTGGATACAGGGGACCCTAAAACATACATTTCCGGTGAAATATCGGTATCGAATTTTTTGGTGGAGTGCAATACTTTCTCTATACACTATATACATAGTACGTATAGAGAAAGTAAAAATTGTCAAATCATATATTTTGATAGTAGACACTGCAGATCTAAAGCTAAAAGTAAGATTTGTGTGATAGTAGCATCTATAAGTACTCGTAAACTATAATAGTCCAATATCTCTATGATTTGTTGAGAATAATTATCGTTCCGATCAATCCTGCATTGGCAGTTGATTAGATAGGTTTTTAAATAATAATAATAATAATAATAATAATAATAATAATAATAATAATAATAATAAAAATAATAATGTTTTATTCAAAATCGTAACCTACCTGGACGTAAATGTAAACATTATGGTTTAGTGTATGTGATTATTCGTTTGTTTCCAAAGGAATCAAACCATTTTAAGTATAGACAGAAAGCTTGCTGAGTAGTTAATATTTTTATTGTCATTGCTGTTATTGTTCAGTTGATTTAAGCGAAATGAATAACTGTATACCTGTTCAGAATATGTAATTGACACAAGTTATTGAAAATGTATTATCTAGTAGATATTACAGAAAAAAATCTGATGTGTTCCATTCACGTGATTCTCTACATCTCTGCAACAAATTATTGTTAAAAAGCTTATGCTTCTATTTACTTCATTTTAATCGAGAAAAAATAGCAGAAATAGTCTTATTACTTGCTTCCTTGTAAATAGAAAGGAAACAAGGGAGTACTATAGGCTAAACTGATAACCATAAGCTGGTTGCTATGTGACTGAAGTTCCTTTGTTTGTATGAACAGGAATTTGTATGAGAAAAGTATTATATTTTCAAAGCTGAAACAAAAAAACAAGGAATATGTAAAAAATGATCAACTCCACGAAAAAATACACATGACATAAATTGTGTGTTTTAATGTGCTCTACATTTTTTGTCCCCTAACTTTTTGTCCATCTCTTACGGTTTAGCAGTTATGCAAAATTCCGTAAAATTAATCCCGAATAAAATAGTCTTCAGAGGCTATTCCCAGAAAATTTAAGATATAGATTTTATTTGTTAGGTAAATTTAATATTTGCTATTTTAATCAAAATCGTTACAGCAATTTTTAAGAAAATCAAAATGTTCGGAAAAAGTTCCATGTAAAGGGTAGAGTGGGCCGAGTGGTTAGGCCACTCGCCTCTCAATAAGCATTCCAGGAGACCTCATGTGGTATTTGCGGCGAGTTGTCTCCGGTTACTCCCACCATTTATTCCGTCATCTTCTCAACAATTGCTTTTCCTTTCATATATTTCACGTCATTTCTGGTTACTTTCTCTGATCTAGAGTCCCTCTACTTCTCAACGGTCATCTGACCGCAGGCGCTGGCTTGTAAGTCCTCCATATGAGGGTAAATTGTGAAAGAAGAGTAATATATATTGAAATGTTTGTAATCTGAATTCAACTGTTCAAATTTCAGAGTACTATGTTTTTCCGACAAACGACGATATTCCTAAAAGTGCAGCTGCCAAAGTACATTCAGGAAACTCGTTTGGATTTAAGTTTGGCATCAAGTAAACATTCAGTAGCTTTGCAGCTACAGCAAAATAAAACGAGTGGCATATTTAGTTTGGTGTACTTCTCAGTTATTAAATAAAAAAAAGACAACACCAAAACGTCTTATGAATGTTAATAAATTCGTGTAAACCCGATGTAAGAATTTAATATATAACAAATTCGCACTACTCGACTTCTACAGTGATATTACGAGAAACATTGCCGTTTATTTGAAAATATTTAATTAGATTACTCTTTTGAACCTGAGAGCGAACATTTTCCATTATTTGCAGTCGTCAATATGCCACAATAAGCCGCTGAGAATTGCCCATAATCGAGACATTACCCTCTGGATCAGGGATGCACAACCGTATTCGTGGCAGGGGAAGATGGGTGTAAGTGAACCCTCCAACAAATACGTTGTTGTGAGCATTTAAGTCTACTTTACGCTGCAATGATAGGTTATGTTTGCCGAGTTAATGCCATTTTGAATTCATTGCAATATTCTTTAAATATAATTAACAGAACATACCATGGATATCGTGTCGTTTGCTTATCACATTTCTCTTATTGACTTTCTGGCACATCTTATTATTTTGTCACCAATAAAGACGCACAAAGTCTCAGAAGACTTAACAAGTGACGGTCATTTATTCTATTATGATTTAGCCAATAGGTTGGATAATGTAATTAATGCGATTCATTTTGGAAAAAACTTTGCTGGCAAATATGGATCCCAATTGTCATTATGTTTATTGCAAACACATGTAAATGTGGAAATTCATTACAGGGCAGTGATTCAAAAGTAAAATTCCATAATTCAAGTAATGCCAAATGTCATTTGATATTGCAATGAGACTTTAACTTCAAATATTTTGCCAAATTAAGCTTTTTACTTGTTCGTTTTCTTGGACTCAAAAATACCCCACTTTCTATGACTGGTGTATAAATATATGAATATCTTAGAATATGTCAACGCAAAACGTGAACTCACAAGACTACCGCCTCTGTGGTGAACTTTGTGAATGCCATCATAAAGATGGCATCGAACAGCTAACAGGCTATAGAATGGTCATTGAATCTTTGCCTTCCCGTCAAGGAGGTAGAGGTGCTCAGAGTCAATAGTTCACTAACTCCCACGATCATGGTTCAGACTGCCTGCTCTGGATGGATCAAACTTTACCACTGAGACTGAGTAATCATGTGTTACATGATGCGGTTTGTGAGAGATATGCTGGATCGGTTTGTGAGGAATGTATAGGATCGGTTTGTGAGAGATGTGTTGGATAGGTTTGAGAAAGATGTGCTGGATCGGTTTGTGAGAGTTGTGTTGGATATGTTTTCTGAGAGATGTGATCAATCGGTTTGTGAGAAAATGTTGAATTGGTTTGTGGGAGATGTGTTGGATAGGTTTGAGAAAGGTGTGCTGGATCGTTTTGTGAGAGATGTGTTGGATATGTTTTCTGAGAGATGTGTTCAATCGGTTTGTGAGAAAGTGTTGAATTGGTTTGTGGGAGATGGGTGTGATTGGTGAGAGATGTCTTTGATTGGTTTGCGAGAGATGTGTTGGATCGGTTTGTGAGGGATTTGTTGGATCGGTTTTTGAAAATGTGTTGGATCGGTTTTTGAGAGATGTGTTGGATATGTTTGTGAGAGATGTGCTGGATCGGTTTGTGAGAGGTATGTTGGATCGATACTCCGGATACTTACTGATGCAGGCTTCAGTGTAAAGTATGAATTTATCAGCAAATCGATTGTGCAGGGCGGTCAGGCGGTCAGGGCCGACACCTTCATCGAAATCGTAATACCAGTGGACAGCAGTACCCGACACATACTTGCTTGCAACTGAATCATTCAATATCTGAAACAGAAGGTACATTTGAAAATAATACGCTCACTGAAAACTTCTGTTCATAATAAATATGATGTATATACTACATTCAAAAAGCTCCCGGAATGTGTAAATAGCACAGAAACAAGTTAGCATAAGCAATTTAAACATTTCCTTCAGAATAGTTCCCTACTTAGATTTATATTTTATTTTATTTCAAACAGACTCGGGTAAATATATAATTTTAAACTCCATGAATAGCAAACACCTATTTTTGGCTATAAAGGGCACAAACCGCTACCCTCCGCCACCAGATCTTTGTTTTTTCATTCCGAAATTGGTTCGAAGCAGAGGTGATGAATCTACAATAAAATCAGAATAAGCATTTAACTTCTCGATTTTTAAGCGCACATATTTAATTATTTTTAATTCATGGGTGCAAAAGCGTGTGTTTTCTGTTATACCTCGACATTCAATTTTCGGGTTGAATATAATATTTCAAATATATTAAAAGGTCTAAGTGGCATAAATATATTTACTCCAAATATTTTTCCCTAAGTAAAATGTTTTGGAATTCATTTTACGAAAAGTCATCCCTTTTGGAATGTTGCGAGCGCATGTGTATGATACTGACATAAACGGCGACATTCAGGCTTTTGTCGATCTACATAAAGTGTGAGAACTGTGAAATCTTTGAAATATAAGTCAGTTTGAAAAAAATGATTCACAAACATCCATTAAGACATCAACAATTCATTTTCTATTGCTGAACCCAGGGTTGGAATACAATATCAGACAACATAATAAATCATCCTTTGTTTTCGTCTATATAAAGTAACCTGGAGTATGTGTAACTGACTCACCGTTGTGGCCCACTGTGGTAGAGTAAAGCGTTGATCGTCATTGTTGAGCAGCTTGAGATACCCGTAACCAGCGTTGAGAAGAGTAGGCCCTAGATACCGGCCAATGAATCTGACCTGTTCCTCTGGAGAGTAGCCTAAACTGTTGAAACCGAAGAATGTGTAGTATCCGTCTCCAGGTTCATTCTGCGGCGTTAAACCCCAGAACTTCAGGCCCATTTTCTCGTATGCATCCAAGGCCCTGTGCAGAATATAAGATGCGATGCTTTAAAGGCAGTAGCAATACCTAATCATCAGTCCTAACAATTATAAAATATATGAGTCGTTAGATAATGGTCCACAATTGCGTATTGTACAAATACCGTCCAGTCTAAGGTCACGGACACTTATAGTATGATACTGTCTGAAGTTGGACATCACCGACTGCGCATATGGCTCTAGATTCTTCATCAGTCTCATGGTAAATGATTTGTGTTCATCAGTTGAGTTAGTAGTTACATGGAATAAATTTTGGTGGTTGTTATGAGTAAAATGTGTGTGTTAGTGATTATGATTAAACATCTATAGATTACAATAGCCAATTTTTTTGTACAAACCTAATTAAAATAGTTTTCTATACGAGAGTTTCATCGTAAGTAACCAGAGTCACAATTTCTCGTAGGGCAGTTAACCATAACGCCTCTACATTATGACATACGTATTTGATATATATTTTACCAAAACGAGCTGAACAAGAGCTTCTTCGTTGAAATCAAAAGCTTACTCGGGAATAGCATGAACGTGATCGCAAGAGAAGTCATAATTTTCAATACTTGTTGTAATACGGATAAGGCAAGCATATGTATTTTAGTCAGGTGAACAGCATTTAGTGATCTCACGGCCAGGATTCCACCATGTTACCATTGCTACTTCTTTGAAACCAATCAAGAATGTTTTCATTCTGATTTTGTGTGTACCAGGAATCTCTAACGTTGCCTGTGCAACGAAATATTTATACTCAAAGAGGCCTGTTTGATTCCAGGTTTTAGACCTGATCTCTCAGTTCTTATACTTTAATAGGAATACATGTTTAATTATATAAATCAGGCGTCCCCAACACACCGCACGCTCGGGCGGCAGTAAAAGCCCTCAAGCCCTGACCGTCCGGTTGCGGGCATGAAATGGAGGTGCTGCAGTGGTAGAACTACGATTGTGTAAATTAACTTACATTTTAACTGTCAATTAAATATATAATAATGATAGCAGTATTTTTTTACACTTTAATACTGATAACTAATGTAATACAAAATAAAGTCTAATTGGCAGGAAATTCAACTAACGAAATACATACACTCGTATAAAACTAATAAACCAAATAAATAATGTAATATGACGTAGACCTTTCTTCTTGTTGGTACTATGCAATTCAATGAAGTAAATAATACAAATAAACATAATATTGTTCAAATAAACTACTCTTTCTTAGGCATCAGACAATCGCCGTGATGTTTGCAGTTGTTCAATACGTGGAACTATTGTTTTTGAGCTACACAATCGCAAACATGCTTTCAAGTGTTCATCACTTTTTTAAGGAAAGCATTAAGGAAAACAGTGATTTGCAAACATAGGTTGTCCCGAACATGCCATATTGTGAGTTTAGGACATCTTTCGCGTCTTAGAAATGGTTTATACTTTTTTCTATTTTGATATTTATCTTTTAATTCAATATCATTTTGCATATCTATTACTTCCAACTACAGTCCAACAGGACTATCGAGGATACCCACTGAAAATAGTGTTGCAAATTGTTTCTCAAGTGGTATAATGTCCTGGAATCTACGTTCGAATTCTTTGCGCAATTGTCGCTGTATATTATATATTCAACAAAGTCCAAGGTTTCTACACATTGATGTAGATGAAAAGATGTGCAGTGTCGGTTATATCATTGCTCTCATCTATTGTAAGAGAAAACACAAGGAATGTTGAAGTTATCTCAGACAACTGACTCCGAATATCGTCTGCAGGGTTCTCCACACGACGTGTTATCGTGGAGGCGGATAAACTGATTGATTGATAATCGTGTACATACTCTGGGCTCAATTCTTCAGCTCATCAATTAAATATTGTTTTACCATCTCACCTTCATTGAAGGATGGCATGTTCCTGGCAATACTTGACACTATTTTGTAACTTATCCTAACCTAGCACGAGTATACATCTTCCTTGTTCATTTTACGTTTCAGATCTGCAACAACACACATTCGTTCAGTGTCTTTGTATTTATCATAATCGTGTGCGTGACATAGCGAGTAATGCCGTTGCAAATTATATTTAGTTATCTTGTTTAGAAGCTTTTAACATACTAAACATTTTGCCGCGTCATTTTCTTCCGTAAAGAGAAAGCTTTCTTCCCATCCTGCTCGAAACATCACAGGTTGGACGACCGACTTCCCAACGCGGATGTACCGGCCGTCTTAAGTGGGAGACCACAGTACTAATATGTAGCGCTACACCACCACTGCACGGATATACTGGACTGTGAAGCTGTGCGGCCCGCAGTGAGTGTAATGTTCAGCCCCGCGCGCCCTCAAGCGACTCCACTTGTGGGTACCTGATATAAAGTAAATGAATGTATGGGGGCATGTGAGAATTAAGCAATCACGTATATTTTGCTTAGGGTATAACATCTCTACAAATACTGTTGAAATAACTTACGTGGTGATATATTTGGCGTTGGCTTCGTAATACTCGCTCCTGAGGCGCGTGAAGCCGCGAGTTCCATTCCTAAGTTCCATCATCCAAGTAGGTGGCGCCCATATCGTAGTTAGTAGCTTCACCTCTTGAAGACTCATTTCTATGATGCGCTTCAGAACAGGTATCTGAAAAATGCCTGCTGTGTTATACTAGCGTAGCGTTCAGACAGTCAGTATTAAGCTGAAAAAACTACTTAAAAAATCTTATGTGTTCCATTCACATGACTTTCTCTACATTTCTGTAACAAATTATTGTTAAAAAGCTTATCTTCTATCTACTTCATGATAATCGAGATAAACTTTAACAGAAATGCTTTCTTGTAAGTAAAAAGGAAATAATGGGAAACACTAGACTTAAACGATTGTGAAATCTTCTAAAAGCTGGTTGCCATGTGTATGAAATCCGTTTCTTTGCATTGCCAGGAGTTGACAAATTCCCGTATGTGAAACGTTTTAAGTATTTTAAAACTGAAACCAATAACAAGGAAAAATTGGCCAAACCAACGAAAAAATCTGATGTTTTACACTCACATAAGTTTCTCTAGCTGCTGTACAAACCTCCTACAAAAGATTCTTCTTCTTTGTACACAATACTAATCGAGATAAATATTAGCAGAATGTTCTTATTACTTAGTTCCTTATAATTAGGAGAGAATAAGGGAATGCGCTATGTTAAAGTGATTGTCAAATGTTTTAAAAGTTATCGTCATGCGATTGTCATTGCAAATCACTTCTTTGCTTGGCCAGGAGTAGAACAAAAGAAAAACTTACAATTTCGTCTGAGAAAAGTTTACTTCACAATTGAAACCAGTAATAAGGAATATCTCGGAAACCGTAACCTCCACAACAGAAACGTAAAGGACATAAATTGTGTGTTTTGACGTGATGTACATTTTTTGTGTAGTGAGTTTTTTTCTATCTCTTACGGTTTAGTAGTTAAGCAAAATTCATCCAGAATAAAGAGCTCTTCAGAGGCTATTCCCCAAAAATATGCATTTTATTTCGGACATAAATAGCTTTATTAGACGGGCTTTTAATCAAAATCGTTAGAGCCATTTTTAAGAAAATCTACATTTCATTTTCGAAAAATTTTTCCATATAAAGGGTAGTTTGGGGTGGGGGATTTTTCTCGAAATCTTTGTGTCGCATTCTTGGAAGATACTAAACATAAATACCAAGTTTGGTATTTTACCGACTTTTCGTTTTTGAGTTATCGTGCTCACAGACACATGGACACACACACGGACCTTTTTCTGAAAATGCTTTTTTTGGATACAGGGAACCCTAAAACATATATTTCCGTTGAAGTGCAATACCTTCTCTATAGACTATGTACATAGTACGTGTGGAAAAAGTAAAAAGAAATGGAATAATTCTATACTCTTCTATACTATTCTGTCTTAAGATTTTTCGGTTAAACTAATTATTTATTCCAAGACTATTGAATAATTTTGGAATATCATTAAATTGTTTAAGGACATGCATGACTGTAATTTTGAAATTCAAAATTATGAATACTAACTTTTTGACTTTTATGCCACGGTTGTACTATAATGCAAATAAGTTGTAGTGCAAATTTCATTCATTTTGCTCTAATGGTTTGGAGGTTGTGGTCAAATTTGTTTATGTTTTGCGGCAAAAAAATTAAAATTTTGATCTAATATTTTTATCTTAGCTTTACAATGCTTCTAATTTTTACTTTCTCTATACTCACTATATACATAGTGTATAGAGAATGTATTGCACGCCACCAAAAAATTCGATACCAAGATTTCACCGGAAATATATGTTTTAGGGTCCCTTGTATCCAAAAAATGTATTTTCAGAAAAAGGTCCGTGTGTGTGTCCGTGTGTCCGTGTGTCTGTGAACAGGATAACTCAAAAACGAAAAGTCGGTAAAATACCAAACTTGGTATTTAAGTTTAGTATCTTCCAGGGATGCGACACAAAGATTTTGATAAAAATACCTCCACCCAAACTACCCTTTACATGGAACTTTTTCGAAAATTTTGATTTTCTAAAAATGGCTCTAACGATTTTGATTAAAATATTGTATATTAAAGTTATTTACCTGACAAATAAAATGTATATTTTGAATTTTCTGGGAATAGCCTCAGAAGACTACTTTACTCTGAATGAATTTTTCATAACTGCTAAACCGCAAGAGATGGACAAAAACTTAACCCACAAAAAATGTAGAGCACGTTAAAACCCACAATTTATGTTATATACAGTTTTTTGGTGGAGTTGATCGTTTTTGAGATATTCCTTTTTTTTTTTTTTGGTTTCAGCTTTGAAAAACATGCTTTTCTCATACAGGAATTTGTCAACTCCTGTGCATACAATCAAAGGAACATCAGTCACATAGCAACCAGCTTTTGGTTTTCATTTTAACCTATGGTACTCGCTTATTTCGCTTCTACTTACAGTAAAGCAAGAAATAAGACTGTTTCTACTAATTTTTCTCGATTAGCATGAAATAAATAAAAGATAAGCTTATTAACAACAATAATTTACAGAGATATAGAGAAAGTCATGTGAATGGAACACATGAGATTTTTGAAATTGATCTAGATTTCTCTGTGTCTTCTTAGGTTTAGGCTCCGAAACGTTTGAAGTTAAGAATGTGCTTTTTTGGACATAAAATATGACGTTTATGATTAAAAATTAAAAACATATATTTAAATACATATTGAAGTAAAACCTAAAGCAATTCTTATTTATTGTACCTCTGGTAACTTCTACAACAAATTTTATTTGTGTAACAGAAAAACTGCTCCGCAAGGAGCATCTTATAGGAAGAAAAATGCTGAAAATATCATTGAATGTATGCCTTATACTAAAATCCACCAAGTTGGTAGGTTCGCGCCTCAGTTTTTCTTTGCTGCCTCTTTTCTTCTTGCATTGCTGATTTTCTTCTACACAACTTCGTTTTTTAATTGCATGATCTCGTCGAGCTGAAGTTTTTCTTGTAGAGCCCAGTACAGTTTCACCTCTAATGCTCCAGTTAAGGATTTAAAAATGGCACCTGGTGGCCATTATCCTATTTACTTTCTGAAGCCCCATATGTACAATGCACATACGGATAGAGAAGTTATTGTAATGCACCCAAAAATTCGATACCGAGACTTCACCGGAAATATATGTTTTGGGGTCCCCTGAGTCCGAAAAAAGAATTTTTAAAAAAAGGTCCCTGTGTGTGTCTGTGTGTGTGTGTGTGTGTGTGTGTCTGTGGACTGCATAGCCCCAAAACAAAAAGACCGTTAAATCCCAAACTTGGTATTTAGGTTTAATATCTTCCAAGGATGTGACACGAAGATTTAAAAAAAAATCCCCCCCACCACAAACTACCCTTTATAGGGAAACAATTTCGAAATTTTTGTTTTTCTTAAAAATGGCTCTAACGATTTTGATTAAAATCCCGTATATTAAAGGTATTTATATCCAAAATAGAATGTATATCTCGAATTTTTTGGGAATAGCCTCTGAAGATCTCTTTAGCCTAGATGAATTTTGCTGAATTTTGCTTAACTGCTAAACCGTAAGAGATAGAAAAAAACGTACTAAACAAAAAATGTTCCCCATGACAAAACACACAATTTTTGTCATTTACGTTTTTGTTGTGGAGGTAAGCGTTTTCGAGATATTCCTTGTAATTGGTTTCAATTGTCAAGTACTTAAACTTTTCTCAGACAGGAAGTGTCTGTTTTTATTTTGTTCTACTCCTGGCCAAGCAAAAAGTGATTTGCAATGACAATCGCATAACGCTGGCTTTTAAACCATTTGACAATCACTTTAGCATGGTATATTCCCTTATTTCCTTCTACTTATAAGGAACTAAGTAATAACATTCTGCTAACATTTATCTTCATTAACACGGTGTACAAAGAAGAAGAATCTTTTGTAGGAGTTTTGTAGAGCAGCTAGAGAAAGTCATGTGAATGTAACACATCAGCTTTTTATATTAAGAAATGTTTACATTATTTGATGGAATTAAAATAAAAAATCGGATGTGTTCCATTCACACAACTTTTTCTACATCCCTGCAAAATACTATTATTAAAAAGCTTATGCTTCTATTTGCTTTATGCTAATCGAGAAAAAATTAGCAGAAATAGTGTTATTACTTGCTTCCTTGTAAGCAGAAACGAAATAAGGGAGTACTATAGGTTAAAGTGATAGTCAAAAGTTGGATGCTATGTGACTGAAGTTCCTTTGTTCCTTTACATGGACAGGAGTTGACTGTATGAGAAAAGCATATGTTTTCCAAAGTGAAACTAATAACAAGGAACATCTGAAAAACGATCACCTCCAAGAAAGAAATGTATATTACACAGCTACGTGTTTTAACGTGCTCTACATTTTTTGTGTGGTAAGTTTTCGTCCATCTCCTACGGTTTAGCAGTTACGCAAAATTTCGTAAAATACATCCAGAATGAAGTAGTCTTCAGAGGCTATTCCCAAAAAATTCAAAATATACATTTTATTTTTAGGTGAATATCTTTAATATACGATATTTTAATCAAAATCGTTAGAGTCATTTTTGAGAAAATCAAAATTTTAGAAAAAAAGTTCCGTACAATGGGTGGTTGGGGGTGGGGGATTTTCTTGAAAATCTTCGTGTCGTATCCTTGGAAGATACCGAACCTAAATACCAAGTTTGATTTTTAACGGACTTTTCGTTTTTGAGACATGCTGCTCATAGCGACACATACACACACTCATTTTTCTAATGTTTTGGATTCAGGGGTCTCAAAACATGTATTTACGTTGACATCTTGGTATCGAATATTTGGGTGGAATACAATACCTTCTCTGTACACTATGTAGATAGTACGTGTAGAGAAAGTAAAAAGTTGACTTTTTGTGATTTTTCACGAAATTTCAGCCATAATGATGTCCCTATATTTAAACTTAAAGCAGTTTTATTAATGCTAATGCAGTATTTAGAGAGAAAAAACACAGGAAAACTAATGCTAGAGAATGTGTATGTTACCTTCACTTTATAATCTTCATCAGCAAGACTGAAGGATCTCATTGACACATCGCCTGGTGTGACGTTGTAAGCGTATTCTCGTCTGGAGAAGTCTGTACCTCCCAAGGGAACTCTCGTGAAGGTATATCCTATACCTTCCGGACCATAGTAAGATCTACATTTACACACAAAAATGAACTGCTTATATGAGTTTCCAGTTATATAATGTTATCTCAAAAATAAGGTAACTCTTAGCAAATATATACTCTCTAACAACATAAATAACAATAGTAATGAACGTTATATTCCACACAAAACATTAACACTTGAAGCTATTTTTTCTACATCTTTTACTTTCAATGATTGAATCATAAGGTTAGCAACGCTGTGACCAGCTTAAAAAATCTGATGTGTTACACTCACATGACTTTCTCTCGCCATTCTACAAACTTCTTACATAAGATTATTCTTCTTTCTGCACCTTGTTAATCGAGGTATTCAGCACAATGTTCTTATTACTCAGTTCCTTATAAGTAGGAAGAAAATAAGGGAATACACTAGGCTAAATCGATAGTCAAATATTTTAAAAGCTGTCGTTATGCGATTGTCATTACAAATCGCTTCTTTTCTTGGCTAGGAGTAGAACAAAAGAAAAACGGACACTCCCGTCAGAGAAAAGTGTAAGTACTTCACAAGTGAAACTAATAACAATGAATACCTCGAAAACGGTAAGCTCCACGATAAAAAGTATATGACGTAAATTGTGTATTTTAACAAGGCCTACATTTTTTGTACAGCAAGTTTTTGTCTATGTCTTACGGTTTATTAATTATGCCAAATTAAGCGAAATTCATCCAGAATAAACAGGTCTTTAGAAGCTATACGCAGAAAATTCAAGATATACATTTTATTTGTGAGGTAAATATCTTTAATATACAATATTTTAATCAAAATCGTTAGAGCCAATTTTAAGAAAATCAAAATTTTTGACATTTTTTCCATGTAAAGGGTAGTTTGGGGTGGGGGATTTTTCTCAAAATCTTCGTGTAGTATCCCTGGAAGATATTAAACTTACCAAGTTTGGTATTTTACTGAATTTTCGTTTTTGAGTTATCGTGTTCACAGACACACGGACACACACACACGGACCTTTTTCTGGAATTTTTGGGTGGAATGCAATACTTCTCTATCCCTATGTACATTGTACATACTGGGCAAGAGAAAGTAAAAATCTGATGTGTACCATTCACATGACTTTCTCTATATCCCTGCAACAAATTATCCTTAAAAAGCTTATTTTTCTATTAACTTCGTGCTAATGAGTAAAATATTAGCAGAAATAGCCATATTACTTGCTTCCTTGTAAGTAGAGGAGAAATAAGGGAGTACTTTAGGTTAAAGTGATAATCAAAAGCTGGTTGCTATGTCACTGAAGTTCCTTTGTTTGTATGGACAGCAGTTGACAAATTCCAGTATGAGAAATGTATAAGTTTTTCATAGCAGAAACCAAAAATAAGGAATGTCACAAAAACGACCAACTCCACGAAAAAAATGTATATAACATAAATTGTGTGTTTTAGCGTGCTCTACATTTTTTGTGTAGTAAGTTTTTGTCCATCTCTTACGGTTTAGCAGTTATTCAAAATTTAGTAATATTCATCCAGAATAAACTTCTCTTCAGAGGCTATTCCCAGAAAATTCAATATACATTTTATTTGTCAGGTAAATATCTTTAATACACGAAATTTTATCAAAATCGTTAGAGCCATTTTTGAGAAAATCAAAATTTTCGAAAAAGGTTCCATGTAAAGGGTAGTTGGGGGTGGGGGGATTTTTCTCACAATCTTCGTGTCGCATCCCTGGAAGATACTAAACTTAAATACCACGTTTGGTATTTTACCTACTTTTCGTTTTTGAGTTATCGTGTTCATAGACACACGGACACACGGACACACACACACACACACACACTCGACCTTTTTCCGAAAATGTTTTTTTTAGATAAAGGGGACCCTAAAACATATATTTTCACATATATTTACACTATGTACATAGTGCCTATAGAGAAAGTAAAAATGACTTGTAATGCATATAAATAAGACTGAGATATTAAAATGTAATGGACTATTTCCATTTTTATGATTATGTTTTAATGCAGTAATAAGCTTATAAGTACTGAACAAGGTGTAACATAATGACTTATGTGCGGTGGAAATTACACATTCGAAGGCCAAATACAGTTAGATTATTATAATCAATTAATTTATGGAGTAAAACACCTCTCTATACGGAATCTTATTTAATTGAATTTCTGGCTATTTTCTCTCTGGATTCTATCTATTCTACAATCGTATTCATTCTACAATCCTTTCCCAGCTACTTGATTTCGCGAAGTCCATCTGAGACGTCATTCAGACTAAGGGTTTGTACTGCAATCATTCCTTTGTAATTTTGTAAAAAGGTAGTGAATAAGTGTCCACTTTAGGCGTGTAACAACATTGTTCAATTTCACCTGCATTGTTTTTTATATACATACATATTACGTAGTATTAACAAAGGCATACATGAATGGCAGCAGGTACTAAATAAATATTTTAAAATAAATGGTTTTAATTTAGAAACAAAAATTTTTGCGGACGACCTAGCCATTATTGCTTCTACACATCTGATCTTGAGAAGGCTGTTTTTGATTAGACGAAAGTATAATTTAAAACTTTCTAACACAAAAACCAAAACACTGGCATTCCAGTGGGAAAAATCATATGTGTAAGCTATTAATTAATAATAAAATCATAGAATTTCAGTTATCTGGGATTAACTATTTCATATGGGCATGGTACATCTTATTCTTCTAGTTTAAGCATTCGCTTGTTTTGGTCTCACATTGACATATTTTTACAGTTGATCTTCGACTCTATGTAACAAGGACTTGTTTGGGAAAGGAACGAGGAATGATATTATATAAAATTAAATAAACTTCAAGCTCTCTGTGGAACCATCTAAAGAGTCCTAAAATAAACAAGAAGAGATAAACAATTAAAGCTTTATAAAACAAAATAGTAATTGATTTAAATTCAATTAAGTATATTGTTTTATGTAGGTTGAAGTGAATATTTTTATGCACAAAATTTGTATAAACTCTTTGTTACGGAAGTGAAAACTGGACCACAAACAGACATGAGAAAACAAAGATAAAAATTCCTCAGACCACCGAATATAGACAGAATAAAAGAGAAATGAGAAATAAGAGAGAAACTACACATTTATTACCTAAACGAGCATCTACAGGTGGTATCAACACATGATGAAAATGCTAGATGTACCTAGATTCTCGAAAATCTTATTCAGTTATGAGTTCTAAGGTTACAGAGCTGTTGAGATGGCAATACAGTTCAACTGTTGAAGTTGGAACAGGCTTGATGCCATAATCTTTGTTGAACAAAAAAAGAAACGTTACATTCTGCTTCTCTGTCTGTTTCGCTCTTCTGATGCCCTTAATGACACTGCTTCGGAGCATAACGATGCCATGCTGAGTTACAGATTTGGTATTATTAATTACCGCTAAAAATATGTAAACAAGTCACAAAAATCTTCTTCAAGAAAAAAAAAAATTAACAACAAAATACGGAGGAAGGCTATTCATCTTCAGTTTAATTTAATCAAAACAACACCTTCACACTCTGGGCAGTTTTCATTATTACTGAATTTTGTTTAACCATGAACAGGCACTTTATTATTTTTGGCTTTGTATTTGTTTCTTAACCTTTTCCTTTCTCTAGCGCCTTATGTATAATATACATAGGGATAAAGAAGGTATTGTATTCCACCCAAATATTCGATATGGAGATTACACCAGAAATATATGTTTTGGGGTCCCACGAGTCTGAAAAAAAGCATTTTTAGAAAAAGGTCCGTGTGTGTCTGTGTGTGTCTGTAGACAGCATAGCTCAAAAACGAAAATACCGTTAAATACGAAATTTGGTATTTAGGTTTGGTATCTTCCAAGGATGCGACACAAAATTTTTCAAGAAAATACCCCCACCACAAACTATCCTTTACATGGAAAAATGTTCGAAAATTTTGATTTTTTCAAAAATGGCTCTAACGATTTAGATTAAAACCACGTATATTAAAGATATTTACATCGCAAATAAAATTTATATCTTGAATTTTCTGGGAATAGCCTTTGAAGACCTCTTTATTCTGAATGAATGTTGCCGAATTTCGCTTAACTGCTAAACCGCAAGAGATAGACAAAAACGTAAACACAAAAATGTAGATCTCGTCAAAACACACAATTTATGTTATTTGCGTTTTTATTGTGGAGGTATCAGCTTCCGAGATATTCCTTGCTATTGGTTTCCTTCTCAGACAGGAAGTATCCGTTTTTCTTTTATTCTACTCTGGCCAAGCAAAGAAGCGATTTGCAATGACAATCACTTAACGATATCTTTTAAAACATTAGACTATCACTTTGGTCTAGTGAATTCCCTTAGTTCCCTTCTACTTATAATGAACTAAGTAATAGAAACATTCTGCTAATGTTTATCTCGACCAGCATTGTGTGGAAAGAAGAATAATCTTTTGTAAGAAGTTTGCAAAGCAGCACGAGAAAGTCATGTGAGTGTAACACATCAGATTTTTTGTTGGTTTTTACTTTCTCCATACGCACTATGTACATAGTGTATAGGGAAAGTATTGCACTCCACCAAAAATTCGATACCGAGATTTCACCGGAAATATATGTTTTAGGGTCCCCAATATCCAAAAAAAGCATTTTCACAAAAAGGTCCGTGTGTGTGTGTGTCCGTGTGTCCGTGTGTCTGTGAACACGATAACTCAAAAACGAAAAGTAGGTAAAATACCAAACTTGGTATTTAAGTTTAGTATCTTTGAGGGATGCGACATGAAGATTTTGAGAAAAATCCCCCCACCCTCAACTACCCTTTACATGGAACTTTTTTCGAAAATTTTGATTTTCTCAAAAATGGCTCTAACGATTTTGATTAAAATTTCGGATATTAAACATATTTACCTGACAAATGAAATGTATATCTTGAATTTTCTGGGAATAGCCTCTGAAGAGTAATTTATTCTGGATGAATTTTACTGAATTTTGAATAACTGCTAAACCGTAAGAGATGGACAAAAACTTACTACACAAAAAATGTAGAGCACTTTAAAACACACAATTTATGTTCTATACATTTTTTTCGTGGAGTTCGTCGTTTTTGTGACATTCCTTATTTTTAGTTTCTGCTATGAAAAACGTATACTTTTCTCATACTGGAACTTGTTTTGTTCTTATGCCGTAACACAAAACTTAAATTTTTACTTTCTCTTGCCCCGTATGTACAATGTATTTCATTCCGCCCAAAAATTCGATGTCGAGATTTCACCGGAAATACATGTTTTAGGGCCACCTGAATCCAAAAAAAGCATTTCCAGAAAAAGGTCGGTGTGTGTGTGTGTGTGTGTGTGTGTGTGTCCGTGTGTCCGTGTGTCTGTGAACACGATAACTCAAAAACAAAAAGTAGCTAAAATACCAAACTTGGTATTTAAGTTCAGTATCTTCCAGGGATGCGACACGAAGATTTTGAGAAAAATCCCCCAACCCCAAACTACCCTTTACATGGAACTTTTTTTTAGAAAATTTTGATTTTCTTGAAAATGGCTCTAATGATTTTGATTAAAGTATCGTATATTAAAGATATTTACCTAACAAATAAAATGTATATCTTGAATTTTCTGGGAATAGCTTCTAAAGACCTGTTTATTCTGGATGAATTTCGCTTAATTTGGCATAACTAGTAAACCGTAAGAGATAAACAAAAACTTACTAGACAAAAAATTTAGGTGTTAAAATACACAAGTTATGTCATACACATTTTTCTCGTGGAGCTTACCGTTTTCGAGGTATTCATTGTTATTAGTATCAGTTGTGAAGCACTTATACTTTTCTCAGACGGGAGAGTGTCCGTTTTTTTTTTTTTTTGTTCTACTCCTGGCCAAGAAAAGAAGCCATTTGTAATGATAATCGCATAACGACAGCTTTTAAAACATTTGTCTATCGATTTAGCCTAGTGTATTCCCTTATTTTCTTCCTACTTATAAGGAACTAAGTAATAAAAACATTGTGCTGAATACCTCGATTAACAAGGTGCAGGAAGAAGAATAATCTTATGTAAGAAGTTTGTAGAACGGCTAGAGAAAGTCATGTGAGTATAACACATCAGATTTTTATTTATTTTATTATTGAAGCTGCTTTGATCGTTATGATCACTATATTCAGCATATGCATATCTTTCACTTTAAATATAAAATTGTTATGTCAATGATGGATATGTGGTGGAATACATATTTTATGCTGCCTATAATATCGCTGGTGTCGGGGGAGAGGGGTATAAGCCCAATAATAATGTTATTTTTCACCAAGCAATTTCAGACAATTCTCACAGATGCCTCACATTTCAGAAATTTTATTTCATTGGCACCAAAGTTTAGGTTAATTATTAACAGTGTGAATATTAGAGCTGTTTATAACCAAGATCTTTCTTAGCCTGAGTTTCAGTTACATTGTAAAATGAAGTGTTTGGGCTTATACTTTTCCTGCAAGTAGCAACAAATATGTTTAGAGGTTGATCAATTTGTGTGTCTTAAGGAACTAAATTACGTTTTCTTTTTCTGTCTTTATATGTGGATATGTTATTGTTACGGAATAACCTTGACCTATGAAGATCCACGGTATGTTGGGGCTTTGTAATAAAGAAAAACAACTCATCCTATAATTTCATTATCAGTGAAGGCAAGTGTATTCCTACCTGGGGAATTTGACGGTTCCAAACCCGTAGTCCAAATATATGGTCTTCGGACTTATTCGGCTTTTGCTGGAAGTCGTTTGTCTACGCTTGAGTCAATGCTAGGGAGCGAGTTTATCACGTATTGCCTCTCGTACAGCACTAGCGTACGTAGGTAGAAGGGGGGGGGATGCAAACAATTTCGAGGTCACCTTAGTGAAATGGTACTTGAACTGTACCTTTCCAATATTTACATTGGGAACATTCGGTTATATCTGTAAACTCACAATCGCAGATAACGTATTCTTCCACTTCTTGCAAATTCTGTGATCGGTGGTCACTTGCATCTCACGTGAAAAGATCACTCAAAATACCCTGGTGAAAAAGAGTTCTGCACCGCCCAGTATATTAACCTGTTTACAAAGCCGGCAATACATGCAATCCAATGTTCAATTTCCCACCTCTTCTTTATTTGTTGTTGTTGTTTTTTTTAAATAAATACAGCTTTGGAGTTTTGCCGGGACTCCGCGCTGTATTCTTTTCTCTTTTTCCTCCCTATGTTTCTTTTTTTCAATTTTTCCCTACAAGTCCTTTACTTTCGTTTTCTTTTTATTTACAAACACCTTTAATACCCATGCTCAAGGTTGGACTCGAATCCAGCGCGGCCATGGGGACCGGCTCCTTTGAGACAAGGGGCTAGCCGAACTTCTAATGACGTCATACATTTGAAACCCGCTGGCGCTAAAGGCCGAATAAATCTGAAGAACCGGTATAACTGTTGCTGTCTCACAACAGCAAAACTAGCACGCTTTATAGGAAGGCCTACAAAGGAACGTTTTCTAAAGGAGGGCTATAGGTTTTATATAACTGTGATCGTTTGAAATTTCCTAATAAGGCAATATGCCACTGACGCCATGATGTAGTATTCTTGCTTACGCTCAAAGACCCCACCGCTCTATAACGGCTGGCATCAATAATTCAATTTGCCTACATCACAGGCTAATATTAATGCATATCTACATAAGATTTATGACAATTATTACGAATTATAATTTTGTATGTTTTAACTTTTGATATCGGTTCCCATAGCATCTTCACTTGTAGAATAATTCTTATAGGAATTTTCATTCCCATCAGATTAAATATTTAAGTAAATATATAAACATTTAACATTTTTATAGTATTAAATAGGTTTATTTTGCATTAATTGGATATTTTCTTCGTTTCGTTTCGTAATCGGCTTACCTTACCCGTATTTATAGGACTGAAAACCCCCTAGGACTTACAAGCCAATGCCTAGGGATCAGAAAAGCCTGACGGGGAGCCAACGGAATGGAGAACCTGTTACGAGGGTTCGACCCGTAGCCAGGCATGAACATGAGGAAGTGGATGATATGAAATATAAGTGAAATTGATGATAGGAAGGATGATGCTGGAGCAATTGGTGGAATGAGTGGCAGGGGAAACTGGAGGACCCGGCGTAAACCCACCCAGACACCGCTTCGTCCACCACAAGTCCCACTTACGGGCACTTGGGATTGAATCCAGGCCACCTAGAAGGGAGGCGAGTGGTCAAACTACGGCGCCGCCTGGGCATTTTTTAATGGGCTTAAATCTTCAAAGTTTAATTATATTTAAAACTGATATATATTTTTTAATTTCCTAACTTTTTTACAGTCTTTGATTACCGTGTTTTGCTGTTTTCTTCCGACACTCACACACACACACACAATGCACAAAGATATAAACGCCCATGTCTAAGGCGGGACTCGAACCCACGATCTCCTGCGCCATGAAACACTAAAGCGAGACACTTTACCGCCTGCGGTGCCATTAGTAGTTAAAGCGTGCGTTAAACACTACAAAAAAAAAAATAAAAGAGACACTTTAGCGAACGCGGCATCTCCCGGGAAAAAGGCGTTGATACTGCAGAAATTGACAAGTGAACATGCCAACATAAACAACCATAGGAAAGTAAGTACAACTAGTTCAAAACAAAAGCCTGAGTATATCGACATTTGGCGAAATCACTTTCCTGGAGAGATCGACGGTAACAAACCAAACACCACACCGCCCAACTTGACCCCAATTGATTATCACCTTTTCGAACTAGTCGGCCTAGTTGTTTGCACCTGAAAAACAAAGGTCGATATGTCGTTTGTGGCTATTGTAAAACTGCACAGTGTTTTGTTATGTCGGTTGGATGTGACGAGACTGACAACGCCCTCATACAGGACAGTAAAACCAGTACGTGTTGTAACACAAAATTGCTCAAAGAT
This sequence comes from Hymenopus coronatus, assembly GCA_030762935.1. Classification (NCBI taxonomy): domain Eukaryota; kingdom Metazoa; phylum Arthropoda; class Insecta; order Mantodea; family Hymenopodidae; genus Hymenopus; species Hymenopus coronatus. The sequence continues at coordinate 39,311,287 of CM060886.1, forward strand.
GGACTTCCATGTTGACTGCATTTTAACTATAAAATGGGGCAGCGAGTGCGTTGTATGTTAAACTATGTGCTAAAGTGTAGGCAAATCAAATGTTCCTGCACCAACAGAAATGTTAAGTAGTGATCATGTGTCCGCAGAGCAAAATCAGCCAATGAAAAATTAAGGAATCTCTTTGGATGTTTCAAGAAATGGTTCTTAAAATGGCATAGATCGAGCTGTTTTTGAGAGGTAATTGATTTAATATATTTAAAAGTGAATTTTGTGTATTAATTCAACAGAAAACGTAATTTTTTTTTTAAGTCTTTGGTTATTGTGTGTTGTGAAGTTATGAATGAAATATTTCATATCTGCCTAAGTTCTTTGCTTAACTTTACACCGTTCATGAACATAAATTGAGAACATTAAGAGGAAATGAACGTTTGAACAGTAAAGCACGTTTTCTGATTATTGTAAATTTAACCCATCCAGAACTAGCCTCCAAAATTGATCTTTCTCGAATTTGGGGAGGAAATGTTCTAATTCCCATTCTAAGTGATAAATGTTCTCATTATGTATTTAGACTACCGTTGCTACTGGTATATATGAAGTCCATGATGGTTTTTCTAACAACTGGCTGAAGCATTTTAGATTACGTATTTGGCCATTGTGTCGCGGAAGGTCCATCACTTCTACCAACGATGTAGGCAGGTGAGCCTTGTGAAAAATCCGTCCATTATCAATATTCCAGAGTCCTTTCCCTAACATTCCATTGTATTACCCAAGTAAACCTTATGAAAATCCTCCAGCTACCAACAGTCCAGATTCCTTCCCTCAACATTTCAGTGAACAATTTTTATTCCCCAAGTGTGAAAAATCCTCCAGCTACCAATTGTCCAGAACTCTCCCCCAAATAATGGTCCAGAATTCTTCCCCAAATATTTCAATGAATAAATTTCATTCTCCAAACGAACCTTGTGAAAAGTCCTCAAGCTACCAATGGTCCAGAATTCCTCCCCAAATAATGGTTCAGAATCTTTCCCCAAATATTTCAATGAACAACTTTTATTCTCCAAATGAACCTTGTGAAAAACACTCCACCTACCAATGGCCCAGAATTCTTCCCCAAATAATGGTTTAGAATCTTTCTCCAAATATTTCAATGAACAAATTTTAGTCTCCAAGTGAACTTATAAAAAATCCTCCAGCTACCAATGGTCCAGAATTCTTCCCCAAATAATGGTTCAGAATTCTTCCCCAAATAATGGTACAGAATCCTTCTCCAAATATTTCAATGAACACATTTTATTCTCCAAGTGATCGTTGTGAAAAATCCTCCAGCTGCCAATGATTCAGAATCCTTCTCCAAATATTTCAATGAACATTTTATTTTCCAAGTGAACCTTGTGAAAAATCTTCCTGCCTCCATTTATCCTGTGTCTTCCTCCAAATATTTCAGTGCAATTTTTATTCCCCAAGTCAACCTTGTGAAAATTCCACCTGCTACCAATGGTTTAGAGGCATTCCACAAACATTTCAATGAATAATTTTTATTCCCCAAGTGAACCAAGTGAAAAATCCTCCAGCTATCAGTTTTAATCCCCGTATCCAAACATGAATACTGTGGTAAATATTATTCTGACAGAACAACATGAAATCAAGTGTAACATGAGTTCCATTAAAAATAACGCTCGACATCTATCGTAAATATTAGAAACAAAAATAACTAAAAGAAAATTAACGGGCGGGATGGCTCAGGTGTTTCGCCCGCATTCAGAGTTTGAGGGATTTTTTTTCTCTAAAGAAATACAGTTCCGAAGGATTGTCGGGATTCCGGTGCTGTATTTATTTTTCCTTTTTTTTCCCCTCTTTCCCTATATTTCCTTTGTTTTCTTATTTGATTTACCGTTTGATTTCTGCTTCCAAATACCTACACAGACGTACACACCAGTAGCAAACACACAGACACCCATGTCCAAGGAGGGACTCGAAACCACGATCCCCTGCGCCATGAAGCACCAAAACTGCTCGCCAAGCTTTGGTGCTTCGTAGTGCAGCAAAAACGTAAAAAATATTAGGTAATAAAAGTAGGGTATACAGCGCCGGAGTCCCAACCAGACTCCAGAGCTGTTATTTTATTTAAAAAAAAAAGAAAGCTAGGCATTTTAGCGAGCGCGGCCACGGGGAGCGGCAAACGGGGTCATTATCTGTCCTTTTTTTTGTGGTAGTGTTTAACGCCCGCTTTAACTACTTATGGCACCGCAGGCCGTGACACTGGTGATACATGAATGAAGATGGAGCACCGGTGGAATGCGATGGCGGGGGAAACCGGATAACCCGGAGAAAACCCGCCCCAGCACCACAAATCTCACATGCGGTCGCTTGGGATCGAACCCGGGCCGTCTAGGTGAGAGGCGAGTGGTCGACCGTTCTCTCTGACTTGGGTTTGTTCGTTAGTTTCCCCTGTCGCCAGGCAAGTAAGTACTGGGGTGATTTTTCTAATATCATGCAAATGTAAATGTGTTATTTATGGACGCTCTTTAACTACCGTGGTTCTCAGCGTCCCATTCTATATTGGGTGTGAAAGACCGCTTGATTTTGCTCAGAGGCCTCTCTATAAGGCTTGAGGTTCTTTTACGTGCCGTAAATCTACGACACGGGACCAACGGCTTTACTTCCCTTCCGAAGGAAGCCATGCCAAGGATTTTTACACCCGAAAAAATGCATCGTCCTCCGCCGAGTTTGAACCCGCGACCTTGGGTATATGAAGTCAGCATGGGGATCACGGAGGGCGACTAATATCATGCATTTTTCCAATTCCTTGTTACCCATCATTTCATTTGATATCATCTTTTGGGGTATGGAGCTTAACTGGGTGGTGTGTGGTGCGCGGTGAATAAGAGCTATGCAACGGTTTCTCCCCTGGTAAGAAATGGAGTAGTTCGGACCTGTTCGGATCTTTCATTTGAGGTCTTCTTTCCAGAAGTTGCATGCGGCACAATAGGCCTCTAGTTACAACGGTTCCATTCTCTGTGCCCCTTGCGAGGAAAAATGAAAGAAATAAAATCTGATGACTTTCTCTAAATCTCTGTAACAAATTATTGTTAATGAGCACAACTTCTATCTATTTAATGCTAAAACATTAGCAGAAACTGTATTATTACTTAGTTCCTGTATAAGTAGAATGAAAATAGGGAAAACACTAGGCTACAATCAAATATTTTAAAATGTGGTTGCTATGGGATTGAAACCCGTTTCTTTGCGTAGCCAAGCGTTGAAAAGTCCCCTTATGAGAAAAGTTTAAGTATTTTAAAACTAAAATAAATAACAAGGAATATCTTGAAAACGGCCAACTCCACGAAAAAAGTATATATGACAAAAATTGTGTGTTTTATTGAGTTCTACATTTTTGGTGGAGTACGTTTTTGTCTCTCTTACAGTTTACTAGTTATGCAAAATTCAATAAAAATCATCCAGAATAAATAGCTCTTTAGAGGATATTCCTAGAAGGTTCAAGATATACATTTTATTTGGCATATAAATATCTTAAATATAAAAGATTTTAATCAAAATCGTGGAGCAATTTTTGAGAAAATCGACACCTAAATATCAAGTTTGGTATTGAACGGTCTATTCGTTTTTGAGCTATGCTGACCACAGACACCTACACATATTTTCTGAATATTATTTTTGGATTCAGTGGGTCCTAAAACATATATTTTCGATGAAATCTCGGTATCAAATTTTTTGAGTGGAATACAATACTTCCTCTGTACGCTATGTACTAGTACATACGTGTAGAGAGTATAATAAAACATAAATACCCAGAACCAATATTTGTTTAAATGAAAGCTGTTCAATAGACGACAACTAAGAGCGAATTGTTCTTTCAACTCAACTAGCATACCAACATCTATAACATGATGCTACAACAAAGAACATCATTGTAGGCAGTTCCTACCGAAAGACAATAGACGACGTGAATGTTATCAACCCATCACGCAGTCACTATTAACAGTAATTAAAACTCTGATAAATTCCATTCACATGATTTTCTTTACCTGCTCTGCAAACGAACTATTCTTACAAAACATATTCATTTATCTAGACCATGCAATTAGAGATAATTATTAGCAGAAATCTTCTTATTGTAAGTAGAAGCAAACAAGGAATGTATTAGTTAGTCAAATCTTTTATAAGCGTGACTATGTGAAACAATTGAAATTAAGTACTCTTTATATTCTTGGAAATAACAAAAGAGATTAAAAGAACTTGACTTTCCGCTTGTGAAAACTTTAAGTGGTATAAAATTGAAACCAATAACAAGGAGTATCTCAGAAACGGTTAACTCTATAATATAAAATCATATCATAATATATCGTTGTCGTTCTGGCAGAAGTCACAATGTACATAGGGATAGAGAAGTATTGTATTCCACCCAAAATTCGATACCGAGATTTCACCGGAAATACATGTTTTAGGACCCCCTGTAGCCGAAAAAAAGCATTTTGAGAAAAAGGTCTGTGTGTGTGTGTGTGTCCGTGTGTCTGTAAACTCGATAACTCAAAAACGAAAAGTAGCTAAAACACAAAACTTGGCATATAAGTTTAGTTTCTTCCAGGGATGCGACACGAAGATTTTGAGAAAAATCCCTCCATCTCAAACTACCCTTTACATGGAACTTTTTTCAAAAATTTTGATTTTCTTAAAAATGGCTCTAACGATTTTGATTAAAATATCATATATTAAAGATATTTACCTAGCAAATAAAATGTATATCTTGAATTTTCTGGGAATAGCTTCTGAAGACCTCTTTATTCTGAATGAATTTTGCTTAATTTGGCATAACTAGTAAACCGTAAGAGATAAACAAAAACTTACTAGACAAAAAATTTAGTTCTTGTTAAAATACGCAAGTTATGTCATATACATTTTTCTCGTGGAGCTTACCATTTTCGAGGTATTCATTGTTATTAGTTTCAGTTGTGAAGTACTTATACTTTTCTCAGACGGGAGTGTCCGTTTTTCTTTTGTTCTACTCGTGGCCAAGAAAAGAAGCGATTTGTAATGTCAATCGCATAACGACAGCTTTTAAAACATTTGACTATTGGTTTAGCCTAGTGTATTCCCTTATTTTCTTCCTACTTATACGGAACTAAATAATTAGAACATTGTGCTAATGAGTACCACGATTAGCAAGGTGCAGAAAGAAGAAGAATCTTATGTATGAAGTTTATAGAATGGCTAGAGAAAGTCATGTGAGTGTAACACATCAGATTTTTTAAATTGTGCCTATTTTAAGTTTTCATCAAATCCAAATTTCACGTTTCTTAGGCAGGCAGAAATCACTTAATGGACTTACTTACTTCTGCTTGTCGTAAGTTGTAGCTATATTATGCATCCATTGTCAAGCAAAATCCGCTGAGAAAAGGGATAATATTAAGGTCGCTGTCATGCGTTCCAATAATGCTTCAAGCCAAGCCACATTGCAGCAACTTGCACTCTCAGCAGGTTTTTGTTTCAATCTAGGAAGAGTTATTTCACACAACGGAAGTGAAGCTTTATGTGCTACAAAATGCTGTGCAGGAAATGTAAACCCGAGGCCAACTAATGTTACGTAGTGCTGAACATAACACAAATGAGGAAGAGGCTTCAGCATTTTGGTAAGATATAAATTGTAAACATATACAGCAGTACTTTGAATAATCATTTCTTCATTGTTTTCTCCGCCTCATGACTGGCGCTCCATGGTACGTGCGCAACTCAACTCTGCACGCTGACATAGGCCTGTCGGAGGTAATGTGTGTCCTCCGCATCAACTACAAGAGGCTCCTATTTTCAAAGTGTGCTCGAGGTGTCTGTGCCTATATCTGTTGAAACTGACATGAGTGATGAAGGAAAAAGCTACATTACTTTAAACAATGCTGAGATTATCAATACGGAGACCACAGAATCAGAATATGACTGTCATAATTTTCATCTAAGTATGCTATTATTAATATTTAAGCTGTTAATTTATACTCTTTATTTTATTATTTTACGCCCAAAATAACTAAATATATTTATTTACGCTAATAGAATAATAACAGTGATGATTTTAGTAATGCAAGGAAGGCGAACTGCGAGTGATGCTGATTACTTGGCTACAAACAGATGATTGTTTAAGATCTGCTATTGTACCTACAGCAGAGGACACATCTGATCATTGAAGACAACTCTGAAATAATACAATCTGGAGGCAATTTTCTTTGTTTATCCATCTCTTTAACCTCTGTAACTGTTATGGTCATATCGGGGCTTTGACTTAAACATTATATTATTAACTTAAGTTGAAATTGCTGTAGGTTTAACTTATCGTCTTTAACTTATTTTCTCACGCACATTTACCCTTATGTACACACTTCCATACTCTATGGAGGTAATGGAATAGTTCTAACTAGAGAAAAAGTAACATCTCCAGCCAGTAATCGAACCCGGGACCTCAGGGTGATGTCAGCTCACTGACCACTCTACTCCATAGGCAATCCAAAAGTAATATTTTATCGTGGAGCGATGCCTTTCTGGGCTAGTACGTAACATGTAGGCTTATAAATGCAAAGGCCAAAGGTTCGATTCCTAGTTTTAGTCGTTTTGTGTACTTATACCTGTTATTTGACCTGAATTAGAATATGGAAAGCAAGAAGACAAGAGACCAGTGTTCATTTTGTATCAGATATGGTGCTGCTCAAGAGAAATAAAAGAAAGAACCAATATCTAAATCATAAGCAAAGGGAACAAGAAGCCAACCAAAGCAAAACAAATGACAGAACAAGGGCTTCCACAGAAGAAACGTCTGTGATGGCAAATTTCAACCTACAAAGTGTGTTGCAAATCCCAAGCAGTGAAGTTATTCCGAAGTACTACAGTCGTAAGCTTTGTACCTACAGTGTATGAGAGAATCCCACAAATAATGCACTGTTACACCTGGCATGAATTAAATGGCAAACAGGGAAGTGTTGAAGTTGGAACTTGTCGTTACTACTTTCTTACTAGTCTGCTGCAAACAGTAAAGGAAGCATCTCCTTTTTCGGATACTTTTGGTGTGCAAAACCGAAACCAGAATGTTGCTGTCCTTTTGTTTTATTTGTTCAGACCAATAACATTAATGTGATTGAACAAACTTCCTCAAGTGAGGTCAGTATGCGCAGTGTCATTGAGAATCGAAAGAAATTCGTATCTGTTTACACTATGCATGACTGGCTAAACATCTCTTGATTTGCCCGTTCCTAAGAAAAAGGATGAATCCTGCATCTTATTATGTGAAAGAGTTGAAGTTATTTATCAGACCTGTCCAGAGCAATTCTGTGCAACAAAACTAAGGAAAGCGAAGAGAAGAGAGTAAACCGGTTGAAAATAAAATGCTTCAGATATGAAAAAGAGAGCCCTGGAATTCTGAAAAATGCGCTCGCCAAGGCGTCCCGCTTTGGTGCTTAGTAGCGCTGGGGATCGTGGGTTCGAGTCCCGCCTTGGGCATGGGTGTTATATGTTTGTGTTTATGTGTGTGTTGTAAAAAGTATGAAAATAACAATCCAGTAATAATACAGAAAAACAAGGTAAAAAGTGAAAATAAAAGTAGGGTATACAGTGCCGGAGTCCCGATCAGACTCCGCTACCGTATTTAAAAAAAAAAAAAAAAAAAACAGTTATGAGCATTTTAGGAACTATTCACAAATGAATGTGTTTGAACGAAGAATGCCTACTCTTCTCAAGGCGTATAATACTCCCTTTCTATATCAGACATGAAATATAAGTATTTATTGTCACTATGCGATAAAGGAGTCATTCCGTTGGAGTTTCACTCATGTTGTCGCTCCTTGCCACATTAAAAAATACTGGAAGATAGGAGTCCAGAACCAAACATAGGAAGTGATAATGAACCTGAAGGATACAACAGTAATTAACTTGGATCGGAGTAAATTTAATTAAACAAAGGGCAAAGCAAATTTCTTCAAAATAATCAAATGTTTTGTGTTAAAAGTTTTCAATTTTAGCAGTTAATCATGGGTGACGTCCAGTTTGAAATATAGTTGCAAACTAATACAAAATTTTTCAGGCGTGCACTTTTTATCGGTGTACTGAACCATATGTGTGCAAAGTTACAAACGTGTTCAAGGAAATAAAAAACTGTAAAAAATGCTGGACAACAGCAAATATATTTATCATAAAAAATAAACTCTTTTGTTTTATAATCCAGTGGTCTACCTATCTCCTTTAAAGTACCTTTTTCTCTTCTGGCAGAAGTCACTTAGTCCAATATTTTGGAAATTTGGAGCAATTTTACAGACATTTACGGAAAAAAGGATTAGAATCCTATTTAAAATAATAACTAAAATTCATACATATTTATAAATTGTATTTTAAGTTTAGCATAAATTCATAATGAATGTTTAGAACTAATCCAAACCTTAAAACCGCTTTATCTCTAAACACAGATTTTGGACTTAGTGATTTCTGGCAGAATGCCGACCGTTATTGTGTGTTTTGATGAGTGTTAACTCTACAATATAAGTTAATTATATATATATATATATATATATATATAGATAGATACTTTATTTCACTGCTTAGGGCGTGGCCCGGTGGCAGCGCTGTCAAAGTAATAATACAATGTACAATACAATTGAGTTAAATAAACAATAATGTGAGTAATACCCTGTTAAAATATAATGTGTTTTGATGAGATTTACATCTTTTGTGTAGTAATTTTTTATTTATCTCTTACGGTTTACGAGTTATACAAAAGTCATCCAGAATGCCTGGAGAATTTTCCAAAAAATTTAAAATATGTACATTTCGCTTGTCATGAAATATCTTAAACTTATGACACTTTAATCAACATCTTTGGATCCGATTTAAAGAAAGCTAAATTTTTTAAAAATGTTTCATGTAATTGGTAGTTGGGGGTATGGGGCTTTTCTTGAAGATACGGAAATTAAATACCAATTTTATATTTAACCAAATTCCCGTTTTTGACTATGATGCCTCTTCCACACACACATTCATACCTATACGGAAATTTTTCTAAAAACGATTTTCTTTGGAAATTCTTAAAACATGTATGTAATATCTTATGTAATATCTCGCAAATGAATAACTAAACAAAAAAAAATATTTTGCATAAATTGTGTGTTTTGATGAGTGAAGTAAGTTTCTTGTTCGTCTCTTACGGGATGCCAGAATACAAAAATTATACGGTTGAAAAGGGATTCAGAGGGTATTTCAAAAAAATCTGATGTGTACCATTCACATGACTTTCTCCATATCCCTGCAACAAATAATTCTTAAAAAGCTTATACTTCTATTTACTTTATGCTAATTAGAAAAAAATAGTAGAAATAGTCTAATTACTCGCTTCCTTGTAAGTAGGAGCGAAATAAGGGAAACCGTAGGTTAAAGTGATAGTCAAAAGCTGGTTGCTATGTCAATGAAGTTCCTTTGGCTATATGGGTAGGAGTTGACAAGTTAAAATATGAGAAAGGTATACGTTTTTCATAGCAGAAACCAAAAATAAGGAATGTCACAAAAACGACAAACTCCACGAAAAAAATGTATATTACATAAATTGTGTGTTTTAATGTGTTCTACATTTTTGTGTAGTAAGTTTTTGTCCATCTCTTATGGTTTAGCAGTTATTCAAAATTTAGTAAAATGCATCCAGAATAAACTACTCTTCAGAGGCTATTCCCAGAAATTTCAAGATATGCATTTTATTTGTCAGGTAAATATCTTTAATATACAAAATTTTAATCAAAATCGTTTGAGCCATTTTTGAGAAAATCAAAATTAGCGAAAAAAGTTCCATGTAAAGGGTAGTTGGGGGTGGGGGGATTTTTCTCAAAATCTTCGTGTCGCATCCCTGGAAGATACTAAACTTAAATACCAAGTTTGGTATTTTACCTACTTTTCGTTTTTGAGTTATCGTGTTCACAGACACACACACACACACACACACACACACACACACACGGACACACGGACATACATACACACACACACGGACCTTTTTGTGAAAATGCTTTTTTTTTATTTTGGGGACCCTAAAACATATATTTCCGGTGAAATCTCGGTATCGAATTTTTTGGTGGTGTGCAATACTTTCTCTACACGATGTACATAGTGCGATGGAGAAAGTAAAAATTCAAGATGTACATCTCATTTGCATAAAATATCTTAAGTATATGGTATTTTAATCTATAATTTAAGTGAACCATTTTTGAGAACATTTTTGAAACAAAATGTCACATTAAAGGGTAGCCATGGGTGAGGGGATTTTCTTGAACATTTTCGTATCCATCCTTGGGAAATGCAGAGTTAAATATCAAGTTTGGTATTTAACGAACTTTTCGATGTTGAGTTATGCTGTTCAGGCATATATACCCCACAGACATGGGCCTTTCCTAAAAATGCTTTTCTTGGATTCAGGGGACCGCAAAATATATATTTCCGATGAACCCCCGTCAATGAATTTTTTGGGGAACAAAATACTTTCCTTTCTATACATAATGCAGGAAGTAAACACACAAAGCTCGTGCCATTATAAAAAAGCTTTCCTTTGAATGTAAATATTTCATTGACCACCATTATTTAAAATTTCCCTAGACCTTGAATTTGGCTTGTTAGTCTGGTGACCCAGTTTATCTGAAGGGCTGTGGGTTCGTTCCGGTCTACTCGCTGGATTGTTGCGTGTTTTTTGCGCGTTAAGAATTTTTAGTCCACTGCGGTGTTATGGTATGCGTGTTTGACAGCTGATGCACTCATTACCGGTGAGGATCATAGCAGCTACTAATGCCATTTTGGAATTTTCAAATTAGAGATGTTCCGCGAATGGTGTCGCGAAGAACCGAATACTTTAACGCCCGGGAACCGATACTCTCAGTTCTGGAGTCGACTCTCTCTTCCGCATACCATCTGTTGTTACAACAGATATAAAAATCTGATGTGTTCCATTCACATGAATTTCTCTACATCTCTGCAACAAATTATTGTTAAAAAGCTTATACTTCTATTTACTTCATGCTAATCGAGAAAAAAAAATAGCAGAAATAGTCCTATTACTTGCTTCCTTGTAAGTAGAAGTGAAATAAGGGTACACCATAGATTAAAATGATATTCCAAAGCTGGTTGCCATGTGATTGAAGTTCCTTTGTTTGTATGGCCGGGAGTTGACAAGTTCCTGTATGAGAAAAGTATACGTTTTTTAAAGTTGAAACCAAAAACAAGGAATATATTCAGTCAAGAAAGTACCGGAAATTGATCATTTAAAAATCCTGTTTAAAAGGGGATTTGAAATTACTGTTATCGCTAAGTTGGTACAACTTTCTTCTATACCCACGCGTAGTTTGATCGTCATCTGTCATCTAGTTTTTACAGTGCCTCATTTTGTTAGTTCATCTCAAAGGTGATTTGCGACTTTACGATGGATACAAATATTGAACAAAGAATCTGTCTCAAATTATCATTGCAAATGGTATTTCGTGTGCCAAATCACTGAAAATGTTACAAAGGGCTTACGGTGAATCGACTTTATCAAAAACACGTGCATATGAGTGGTACAGTGCAATCAAAAGTGCTCAAGATGTGGTGGAAGATTTGCCTCGCTCTGGTCGGTCATCAACGGTTTCAACTGAACTGAACATCGTTAAAGTGAAGAAAATGGTGTCTGAAAATCGTCATTTAGGTCTGAGAGAGATTGCCGCTGAGCTTTCTGTGCCTCACAAATCAATTCGTACCGTTTTAAACGATTGTTCGGGCATGACACGCGTTGCAGCTCGGTTAGTTCCGAAAGACTTGAATTTTCTACAAAAACTGCATCGCGTAAGGATTGCTGAAGACATGCTAGAACGAGCCAGTTCCGACCCCACATTCATGAAACGTATTGTAAATGGTGATGAGACGTGGGTTTACGAGTTTGACACTCAAACCAGTCAACAAGCTTCCGAATGGCGCCTTCCAACTGAACCGAAACCGAAAAGGGCACATCAAACTCGATCAAAACTGAAGGTCATGTTGACAGTTTTTTTCGATTATCGCGGTGTCGTGCACTCAGAGTTCTTGCCAGAAAGTCAGATGGTAAATAAAGACTATTATCTGAGTGTTTTGCGGCGTTTGAGAGAACAAATACGACGAAAAAGACTAGATTTTTGGAACGACAACTCATGGATTCTGCACCACGATAACGCACCAGCTCACAAGGCTATTGTGAACGAATTTCTGGCCAAAAACTCAAAAAAATTCATCCAACAACCACCGTATTCACCTGATCTGGCTCCTGCTGATTTCTTTCTCATTCCAAAACTCAAATTACCACTTTGAGGCACCCGTTTTCAGTCGATAGAAGACATAAAGGAAAACTCGCGGCGACAGTTAACATCGATTCCTAAAAGTGCCTACAAAAATGTTTTGATGATTGGATTATTCCTTGGCATAAATGTATAATTTCAGAAGGGGCCTAATTTGGAGGCGGTAAAATAAAATTGGATATATAATTCATTTTTTGTGTTTTATTGGCAAATTCCCGGAACTTTCTTGACACAGTAGTATCTGAAAAAACGAATAATTTGTCCATCTCTTACGGTTTAGCAATTTTGCAAAATTCCGTAAAATTCATCCAGAATAAACTAATCATCAGAGCCTATTTCCAGAAAATTCAAGATATACATTTTATTTGTCAGGTAAATATATTTACCATATGATATTTTAATCAAAATCGATTGAACCATTTTTGAGAAAATCTAAATTTTGGAAAAAACTTGCATGTAAACCGTAGTTGGGGGTGAGGTTTTCTTGAAAATCTTCGTGTCGCATCCTTGCAAGATACCAAACTTAAATACCACGTTTGGCATTTAACGGTCTTTTCGTGTTTGAGATATTCTGTCCACAGAGACAGATACACACACACGCACACAGGGTCCCTTTTCTAAACATTTTTTGGATTCAGGGGGACCCAAAACGTGTATTTCTGGTGAAATCTCGGTATCGTACATAGTACGTGTAGAGAAAATAAAAAATCTGATGTGCTCCATTCACATGACCTTTTCTTGCTGTTCCACTTATAAGCTATTCTTACGAGAGATTATTCTTCCGTCTACTTCAAGCTAATCAAGATAAACATTAACAGAAATTGTCTTATAACTTGTAAGTAGAAGGGAAATAAGGGAATACATTAGGCTAAATATTTTAAAAGCTGATTACTATGTTAAATAATTGAAGTTCGGTTCGTTTTGCATAGCCAGCAGTAAAATAAGAAAGGTGAAACGTTTGAATAAAGATACCTAGTTTAGAATTTGAAACCAATAACGAAGAATATCACTAAAACGGTTCTATGCTGAGCGTTCTATGACGTCAGAACGAAAGCAAGATGCATTTTTTTTTTTTTTTTTTTTTTTTTTTTTTTAATTTTATACTACAGTCCTGGAGTCTGATCGGGACTCTGGCGCTGTATACCCTACTTTTATTTATCTAATTATTTTACTTCGTTTACTGTATGATTACTGAACTGCTGTTTTTCTTCTTTTTACACACACATACATATACACAAACATATAACACCCATGTCCAAGGCGGGACTCGAAACCACGATCCCCACGAAGCACCAAAGCGAGGGGGACCGGCAGACTTCGCAAGAGAGTCGACACCAGTGTTCGGAGTCGATGGATTCAACAGCCTCGACTCCGGGCTTCCTTTCAGCCCATCTCTAAGTCAAATGCTAAGTTTAGGGCACTCGCGCAGTAATTCTTCCCCTTTTCACTGTGGCGCCCACACCCGTTTGGCAAGCTTAACAAGTCTCTATATGTATGCGTTTGGTAACTTTTTACTTCAATTGAATGATACACATAGACGAACTATTTTGATTTCCTTATGATCCGCACATTAATTAAATTCGATAGAATAAGGGCCCAAAACTTATTGTATCTTTGTTTTTACTTTGTACAATGTAGCTCAGGCGTTTCTTCTGGTACTGGTATTCGAGAGTTCGTGGAATCGATTCCCGCACCGACCTCTCTGACCCATGGGCTTTTTGGGGATCTTCAGAGGCTATTTCTTAAGAAAAGTCAAGATATGCGTTTTATTTTTCATATAAATATTCTAAATATAAGAGACTTTAATCAAAATCCTTTTTTGAGAAAATAAAACTTTTCGAAATGTTTTCCATGTAAAAGGTAGTTGGGTGTGGGAGTTCTTAAAAATTTTCGTGTCACATATTTGGGAGATATTGAACTTAAATATCAAGTTTGGTAGTTTCCTTTTCTTAAAAATGTACTTTTTTGTCATGAAATTCGGTATTAAATTTTTGGGTGCAATGCAATACCTTCTTTATAAATATGTACACAGTACGTGTGGAGAAAGTAAAAATGGTTTCTCTCCAGCAACGTTTTTAGATTAAATAACTCTTCTCTATTAAGTATATTGCTCCGCTTCTGTGTCCATTTTGCTTAAAATTGGAGTTAACGGAGATACTGGAGGTGATGGGATAATAATATAATAATTATTATTCATATGCATTTTTAAGTATTAAAGCCAAGACGAAAAGAAATAAAGTTCAATGTTTCTGATCTTTAGGCATGGACGTCGCATTCTGCGTTCAGTCTGTTGGCGTTTGCAGAGAGCACTCATCGGAACATATTTGCTTGGACGTTAGTGATTCTTGACAGTTATTTACGTACTTTGTAGATAAGTTGAAGCCAACTTCTTAACAATTCATATGTTCAATAGTTATAATAAAGTCAAAAAAATCAAAGAATTAGCCAATAATGTACAGAAATATCACATAGAGTAAGAAAAGGTGCTCATTGTTACCAGCTTTATTTAATTTGTATTTAGATTTAGTTGTAAGAGAATGGCAGATGAATTTAAAACGTAATTAAACAACAGAACAAGTTCCTATAAACATAGTGTTATTTTCAAATGACTTGGCATTTTGACAGATTCAAAAGATAAGTTTTGACCAATGTAACAAATAAGTATAACCTCAAAATATCAATAAATAAAACAAAGGTTTATGCTTTAAATGATTAGAATCTGTTAGAGCAAAGAGTAAATAGCTTTAACTATGAATGATATCCTTGACAAATACTGGAAATGAAGATACAGATATGAAACTAGCCAAATTCCAGAACTGTTGGGTACAATAAAGAAAAGGCTAATCGAAAAAGTTAGACAGGAGGTAAAGGAACCTTCATCATTACTCTATTGATCTGAAAAGTGGATAGGACCGAGCAACAGAAACGGAAATGTAATTGCTAGGGCCATTGGCGCGATATTGTTTATTGGACCACCAGAGAAAATATAAGAAATTATTTAAATAAAAAGTGGAATGCTAGTTATAACAATGTTAAATTGGAGAAACCATATAACAAGAACGGAAGCATGCCGCTACCGTTATTTATATAGTCCATGAGGTTGCAGAAATCTAGGGAGACTAAAACATAGAGAGACCGATCTAGTATGTCTAATTCATGTTAAAAAATAATAATTAATTCTACATTTTGCACACTCACCTTAAAAGTTTGTCCTGCGCAGCTTTAGGAAGGGATAGAATATTTTCACCAGCTGAATCTGAAAGAGCTCCACCAAAGCCCAGCATCCTTTGATACTTAGTCTTGTGGTCCACAGTGAATTTGAAGCAGTTGAGATCCGGTGCTATTACGAGAAAATTAATCTTACAATGTATCTTAAAACATATACAAACTTTAAATAATTATATTAAGCTTTATTGCAGTATAAACTATTACTACTTTTACACTACTAAGTAATCATCACAGCGATAAGGTGAAGGGCAAAAACAATTAACTAATAAACTACTGACATTTATCTTAAGACATATGTATATTTTAAATACTTATATTAAGCTTAATTGCAGTATAAACTATTATTAGCTTTTCACTAATATCATCAGAGCGATAAAATGAAGTGCGATAAAATAATTAACCAATAGACTGCTAACAGGTGTGCAGAATTATCAGACATGAGTCCATTAAGTTGCTGCAGTTTAGATAAATTTGGTAAGTTTGTGCAATTTGAAGGACATGGTGCAATTAGCTAATTAGAAGGCGCAGATGTTGACATCTTTTTACAGCATTAACGAGTAATGGGCATAATGTGTTGCATTTCACACTATATGGCAGTTCTACCTAAGAAGCTGTTGGAAGTATAAAATTATTCACCTAATGCACTCCAGGATGTTGAGAAGCCAGCAGAATTGTAACAGAGATGGCATAAATAAATATTACAATGATATATAATTCAGAATTTATTATATTTTGTCTTTAATATTTTTAATAAATGTTGCTTTTTAAACATATCTTTCGAATGTAAATATTGAACAACGAAGTTGCTGAATAAGTTATAGTCAGAGGCAAGCTTTTGAGTTGAAAATAATTTTAAAATTTGTCTTTAATAGTTTCAATTAATGGTGTTTGAGCTGAATATTCTACATAAATTCGCATTAATTTATTGCTAATTTTCGGGCAGAATTACTGAGTATTGACGTGACTGAAATCAAAACTAATACAACACTAACATTAAAATTCCCTTATTTCCAAATTCAAAACCCTTTATTACACCAATGTCATAACTATATTTAATCATCACCAAACTACAACATAAAACAAGATGTGACATTTTCATTTTTGATATTTGTCCTCCAGTTATAACTAAATTATACGGTAGAAAAATATCTCGCTGCGGATATCATTAGCAAGAAACTGAAGGAGCTTCTCACAAAAAAAAAAAAGAGGTATGACGCACATTTTAATTTCAATGCCAAGAATGCTTTTACTGCATCTAATTTGTTACCGATGGTCCCAGAAGCACACGGCATAACGTATAGCTTCAAACAACAACAATGGTAAAAAGTACCAACCTTAGAAAGCTTAAATTTTAAGTTTGACGATTTTACATTGTTTAGCATTTATTTGGCAGCCATCATTAGTGAATGCTCTCAGCGAACTTGTAAACATGGATAAAAGTGGTCATCGTTATGTGATACAGTTCATTTGAAAGGTCTTAGTCCAACTAATATTAAAGCTGAGCTAGATTCTACTTTGGGGGAGGGGGTCTGCTGCTTCGTTTACAACAATGAAATTTTGGGTGGCAGAGTTTAAGTGCGGCCGTACGAGCTGCCAAGACGAACATCGCAGTAGTCGACCAAATGAGGTTACCAGTCCAGAAATTGTAAAGAAAATCCACAAAATGATATTGGATGACCGTCGACTGAAAGTGCGCGTCTTAGCAGACATTGCAGGCATTTTAAAAAGTTCTGTACATGCATACTGACTGAAAATTTGGATATGAGAAAGTGTGTGCAAGGTGGGTGCAGCGTTTGCTTAGAATAGAACAAAGACAGCGTCGTGGAAATGTTTCAGCCGAGTGTTTGGCAATGTTTCGCTGCAATAAAGCTGAGTTTTTGCGTCGTCGATTCATAACACTGGAGAAACCTGGGTCCATCACTTCACACCTGAGACGAAGGAACAATCAAGAGAAGGGGAGAATCGGCTCCAAAGAAGGCGAAGACAGTTCCATCTGTGGCCAAGATCATGGCGTCAGTTTTCTGGGACGCACGCAGGATAATTTTCATTGATTATCTCAAAAAAAAAAAAAAGTAATAAATTGCGAATATTATGCGAACTTGTTACAGCGTTTGAGTGATGAAATCGAGCAAAAAACGGCCACATTTTGCGAAAAAGAAAGTTTTGTTTCATCAAGACAATGCACCAATTCACACGTCCAGTTAAAGTTCGACTTGCTTCCTCATGCACTGTATTTGACAAATTAGCCCCCTTTGATTATTTCTGTTTCCAAATTTGAAGAAATGGCTTGGTGCTAGATTTTCTAACAATGAAGAGATGGAGTCTGAAGTTTATGGCTATTTTGCAGACCTCGATATTTCTCACTATAAATAGGATATCGAAGCTATTGAACATCGCTGGGGAAAGTGTATCGAGCTGAAAGGGGACTGTGTAGAGAAATAAAGAGGTTTTTCCCCCAAATTTTTGTGCTGTCTTTGTTAGGTCGTGTACTTCTGGGACAGCTTTTGTATTATAGCTTAGCTGTTGTAAAAGGCTCATAGTTCTTTGCAACACGGAAGCAGATTAGAATTAATACAACCGCTTTAAAAGCACTTAGTTAAGTGCTGAATTACATTATTTAATTCACCAATACTTTATTTGGCTATTCTTGAAGGTTCAAACAATTGATATAAAGCTTTTATTGTTTTTATATCACCCGTTTCTTTTATCACAGTGGATTCCAATTTAGACAAATTCATACGACAGAAAACTCTTAAAGTGTCTTCTATTGCATCTGTAACATTGGTATCCTTCGGTTCTGCAAATGCTACTTCCAAAGTGACGCACTCGAATGTTTCAGCGACTTAATTTGGGACAAAACAAGGAGAAATTTGGATTTTTCTTCAGATTGAAGTTCTAACTGGTTCTGTTATCAACCAAGATTTTTTCTTGCTTGGTACCTTAATTTAGTATCTTATAAATACGCTCGTAGTATAACTGATAATTTTTTTCCATTTAAATTCTAAACATTGTTTAAAACTTCTAGCTGAATGGTATGAAGCCCTAAATGTTCATTTGAAGGTTTATTTTTGTAACATGAAAAAAATGCAAATTTTCTATGGAAAACAAAAAGAATATGTTTCTTATTCATCAATAAAACACATTATTCTCGAAAATATGAAAAATTGTAAAAAAATCGACAAATAAGCTGTCAAAATTATCCCAAATGCATACAAAAAGTTTACTTTTTAATTCAACATATTTCTCGTTTATCGTTTAAAACAAACTATTGCCTATAGTTAGAAGAGAAGGTGTTATGATTGAATTTTCTAACCCGTTAATCATACAACATGAACTCTTATAGAAAGCTTCATTGACATTAATAGGGCATGCCCATTTTCTTTTTTACAGTATGGCATTAATACTTGTCTATAGTTATACGTAAAATAAAGCAAGAAGGTGTTAAGATTGAATTTTCTAATCCATTAATCACGCAACATAGTGCAGTTTATATGCTATACATGATCTCTTAAAGAAAAGTAAGTTAGCTAAATTGAAACTAGAAGGGCATGCGCCTTTTCTTTTGTACAAGATAACCTTATTAATTATACCGCAATAAAAGGTTTAGATATAATTAATTTTAAGTAATTGAGTGATAATTATCTTATACAGCTTGCAAAAGCTAAATCTTTAATTCCCTCTAGAAAGATTCCCCATAGGTAAAGATAAATTCTCAAATAATTAATGAAGTTTCATAGTTTGACACTAATACTCCGGTTTATATAACACGAATATTTTAAGTCTATTTGCATTAATTGTATTTGTGTTATCTATACAGATGAGATTATGTAATTTCATATTGATATATCATTCATTAAGAAATATTCTATAACAAATAATTATATTGCAATTTTACTCACTAAGACACATTTACGAGAGAAATATTTCTACTAGAGCTTTAGAATGGCCTAACGTGTCAATGGCTCAGAATGAAGAGATGGTTGATGTGGAAACTAAAGCGTATCGTTTTAGAATAAATTTCTTTTTCTCACAAGTGGGAAGTTTAAGATTGAAATGTTAGGTTAAACTTTACTGAGAGGATCACAAGCGGTGATAACAAGGAGTTAGGAAGTGATAGTGACCACTGCCAATCAGTGAACGCAGGCAAGGCTTGAAATTTGTCTTGTCCAACGACCACGCGTAGGTAGTAGGCTTCAACAATTGCAGAGCTTTTTTCCCCATCGTATCAGAATTGCCAACATCCTGCTGCTGCACAGGGATCACATGTCGGTGACATTATTGAAGAACGGTGTTTCAAATACGTTGTATTTTGCTGTTATTGCGAAACTAGGACTGTAAGGAAAACACTTAAAATATCATTTTTACCGTCTCATGTAGACAGCCTAGTTGTTTTTTGTGTGCATCTACTCCATATCTATAACACTGGTACTAATTACAACTGGTGACATTTCTTTCCTAAGTAAGACTGAAATGTTCGTTAAATTCTTCATATTAACATTTCAGTTCTAATTAATTCGTTATGCATTTAGATATTCAAGTACCCGCAGTAATCCATGCCCTCCTATCCGTAGTAAGATTGTTGCTAAAGATAAATGAAACTAATTCACAATAATTTATTATTCGGCCAAAATAAAAGTGTATGGAAATAAACAGAGAGTCAGACTATTCTGGCTGAGCCTCTTAAACCTATCCTACCGGTTACGCTTCAAGCACGGCTGAATAACCGCGAAATGATGTGTCGGAGAGTGGTGGATACTTGACAAAAATTGTTCTGTTCTATGATATCTATCGTTCCTTAGAGTTTGTTTCAGAGGTTTTCAAAACCACTATAAAGTGTATGTTTATGTTGAATGCTTTGTGATATTCAAAACACAACATTATTGCTCTTCTGTTTCAAATCTTTTAATATTCCAGAACTTAGAAGACAATTCGGGATAGGAAATCAAAAATACAAGGTCTGTCTATATTTCGGATCCATTTTGTAAAAATCAGGGGATATGTTTCCTCAATTAATAAGCCATTTAGGAAATATAGACTTTGCGAGGTCAAGCGGTGGATTAACCACAAGATTTCTAACATTGTGTAGTAATGTCATGAAAGTTATAGTCAGGGTTAACAAATTAACTTAATCACTGTTAACTTTCCAGTAACAAGTTCACGTTTTTGATCAGCAAGCTGACTTCCCGTCTGCATATGAGAATTCAGTTTGCTGGAGGTCAGCTGATGTCCTGGGTTTGGTGGAGACTTTTTCTTTAAGGGGAGTCGAAATGCCCTATCTTACCAATATTAAAGTTTGATCCATTATCTCAACCCATTTAACACAATGACCTAAATTTTTAAATGTTTATTCATCAATACCTTTACTGTTGATTGATGAAAAATAGAATATTTCTTTTTATTAGAAAGAAAGGTACCTATAATGTTTTAAAATAAAGATCTTAAATGTTATTGAAAACAACGATTTTTAAATTTTAATAAAATAACTAATCCATATATAAACACTTTCTCGTTGAAATAAAGCCCATTTAGGTGCAAATGTGTGGTAAACATTTCAGCCCTTAGTGTCAATTAGTTTCTGAGATAATGAGTCATTTGTATAGATAATTTTACTTCATCAGAAATGGTTTTCAAACGAAAAATTAAACAAAAAAAATGTAACCTAATTTTCCAAACATAGCTTCGCAGTATTTCGAAACCCTCACATGAAGAAAATATGCTGCCAATAGTAGCATTATTATTACTTTCAACAATATTTTTAAAATATTTACAATTAGCATACCTCTATGGAAGTCATGTCAAAATAAGCGGAAGATTTGAAGTGTTCATTTGCAACATGAAAATAGAAAAATATTATGAAAATTCAGTTTCGACTGCCCTTAACTCCCCTTATCATTCCCTAACCCCCGCAGGGTTTGGAAGTAATATATATGAAAGTGAATGTGCGTGTGTTTGAAGGAAAGAAACTTAATAAAAACGAAACATTGAATAACTTACAGTCAACGAGTTGTTTTTTTAAAGCAAATCCCCTTAAATGTTAAAAAGTGAACTTTTTATCGCATCCTTCTAAACATATTATTAGATAAACGACCGTGAATGGTCAATATGGTTGCTAAAGATTAACATTATTGGACAGTATTAAACACGTGGCATATGCATGGAATACTCTACGAAAAATCTAATGTGCTCCATTCATATGGCATTTTCTATTAATTTCTGTAACAAATTATTGGTAGTAAGCCCATTCTTCTATCTATTTCATGCTAAAACATTTACAGAAGCGGTCGTATTACTTACTTCCTTATAAGTAGAAGGGAACTAAGGGAATACACTAGAGTAAAAACAACAGCCAAATGCCTTAAAATGCGGTTGCTATTGGATTGAAATCTGTTTCTTTGCGTGGCCAGGAGTTGACAAGTTCCTGTATGAGAAAGGTATTTTAAAACTGAAACCAATAACAAGGAATATCTCGAAAAACGGCCAAGTTTACGAAAAAAATGTATATTACATAAATTGTGTGTTTTATTGAGATCTACGTTTTTTGTGTGATAAGTTTTTGTCTATCACTTGCGGTTTACCAGTTATGCAAAATTCAATAAAAATCATACAGAATAAAGAGGTATTCAGAGGCTATTCCCAGAAAGTTCAAGATATACATTTAATTTTCCATGCAAATATATTAAATATAAGAGATGTTAATCAAAATCATTAGAGCCATTTTTGAAAAAATACAAAATTTTGAAATTGTTTCCATGTAAAGAGTAGTTTGGGGTGGGGGAGGGAAGATTTTCTTGAAAATGTTTGTGTCGTATCCTTGGAAGATACTCAACTTAAATATCAACTTTGGTCTTTTCGTTTTGGAGACACACACACGCACACGGACCTTGTTCTCAAAATGCTTTTTTGATGGGGACCCAAAACATATATTTCCAGTGAAACCTTGGTATTTAATTTTTGGGTGCATTACAATACTTTCTCTATACACCATGTGCACTGTACGTGTATAGAAAGTAAAAATATGCAAGTTTTGCTGGGGAAAAATATACAAGTTAGCCTATTATATATATAGAAATAATTTTGACAGCGCTTTTAGCCGAGATATTTTAGGTGCACTTCGTTTGATAGCACGTGCCATTCTCACTGTTCTGTAGAAACAAAACTTCTGACAGGTGGCTGAATTTGTTTTCCGTAAACACAACTTACCTCTGCAAAAAGATGAGAAAGTTTCCCGCAAGCTCTTCTGCAATGTGAATTACGTAAGCAGTCTTTAGCAAAAACAAACAAGACGAAACATGCGAATGCTAAGGTAGACAAGTTAGCAAGGAATAATGTTTCATTTAGACACTTTCAGTGATGTCACATTCACAAGACTTTCTCTACCAACTCACTTATTAGTGGCTATACAATCTCAAAAAATCTGATGTGTTCCATTCACATAACTTGCTCTACATCTCTGCAAAAAAATAGTATTAAAAAGCTTATGCTACTTCATGCTAATCGAGAAAAAATAGCAGAAATAGTCTTATTACTTGCGTCCTTGTAAGTAGACTCGAAATAAGGGAGTATCATAGGTTAAAGTGATATACAAAATCTTGGTTGCTATGTGACTGAAGTTCCTTGGTCTGTATGGACAGGAGTTCACAAATTCCTGTATGAGAAAAGTATAAGTTTTTCAAAGCTGAAACTAATAACAAGGAATATCTAAAAAGACAATCAACTCCCGGAAAAAAGTATATTACATAAATGTGTGTATTAACGTGCTCCATATTTTTTGTGTGGTAAGTTTTAATAAATTCAGAATAAAGTGGTCTTCAGAGGCTATTCCCAGAAAATTCAAGATATACATTTTATTTTTCAAGTAAATATATTTAGTATACGATCTTTTAATCAAAATTGTTAGAGCCATTTTTGAGAAAATAAATATTTTCGAAAAAAGTTCCATGTAAAGTGTAGGTGGGGCTGGGGGGGATTTTCTTGTAAATCTTCGTGTCGCAAAGTATAAAATTAATAGAAGAGTGGAACAAACAATCACAGAGAATATCATATAAAACTTCGTAGCCATTTTTCGAAATCATTTGTCTGGTTGAAACAGAACGTAAAATGTATTATGGTTTATAAATATCTTTATTTTTGTAGTTTTTTCTCTCTTATTGTTATAACTTTTATTGCTGTTCCACATATTTTATAATCTTTATTACAATTTGTTCTCATAGCTTAATTTTTATATAAGCATTATAACGTATAGTAAAATATTTTTTGTAATACTAGCTTATAACATTTTTTTTGTAGAAATCTCTAAAAGTATATTTTATTCTGTGTCACTAGGCAAACTAATTTATGAGTCAGACTAATAAATAATAAAACAATTAAGAAAGATACTTTTTCTAGCTACTTCATTTAACGAGATAAATCTTTGCAAAAATAAAAAACATTTAGATACACAACAACATTGATATTCAAGTGTTTAAGAAGTGAACGCTATATGCTGGTCATAAGGGGACACAATGGTTAAAATGTTAAGTGTCTAAAATATTAATTATGTTACTTTAGACAATTTGGTTCACAAATTTGTATATTTATTTTAATACATGCCACAAACCAAATCTGATCTCTTTAAAATGAGTATTTTCCATTTAATTACTAATTCTGACCTGTTATTTATAATATCCCTTGCGCCATAATTTGCATTATTTAAATTACATTCAATCTCAAGGTCTCTATTAAGTTTGGTAGCAATTGTTACCTATATTATATTATATTTTAAATAATTATTTATAAAAATAAACATTTTCAAATGTTTATATTTTACATTTTTTAAAAATAAGTCATAACTTAAGGTAATGCATCAATTTGACCTAAAATTTTCGAAAACTTTTGGAAAATTATTTTGTTTGATAATAATATATGAATTAAAATTATAAACTTTAAAAAAATATACAGCTTTTCCCCATTGGTGCACTCTAAATACAAATTAACTGAATCTATAAATGGGTATGTGCATACTTATTAATAAGCACTTCCAACCTTAAACTTTATTTTCTCGCAAACTTTTTCCAACATTTTTCGACACTCAAAATGTTCCACACGATGCAATTTTTCACTAAACTGTTTCAACATTTTTATACTGTTTCTCAAAAGCACATCAAAGAAAATTTTGTTATTGATTTTTTGACATAATATTTCAATTTTTGTAAATAAATTATAACATTTTGAAGAAGTATGAGTTTTGGAAAGTACGAAAGGTAATAATTTTTCTCCTCGAATTAGGGCTAATATTAAAAAAATATAATATGAGAAATCTATTTGTAAACTCATTTTCTGTACAACTGGATATTTGTATGTGAATATTTTTAAAAATGCATCCATCACCTGGCTCATTTTTATTAGAACAAAGAATTTAGACAGTAAAGATTATGGTTCCAATAACCAAGCAAGCTAAGAATTTTCATACATGGCAAAAAATATCACTATAATTGTGTATAGCAAATGGTACAAACTTCAATAAGATATCTTGCAAATTGTTAATTTTTCAAATTTTACAGATGTATTACCTTAATGTAGTTATTGATTCAAATGAACAAAAGCGAGTAGGTGAGTTTATCTATTGAGAAGCTTCCATATTATGTTTGCCAGCTGGTTTGGTCAAAACAACAGTGATAGTTTATTTGCTAAAAACTTGCAAGTTTTCGTTTTTCTCATATAAACACTTTTGATGTTGTTACTGCGCATTATTTGTTCTACGTGTTTATTTTAACTCTAACGGCAGCAGCATACTGCTGAAATTCCATTTTTTAAGATTCGGAGTTTTAATGATAAGTCTGAGGTGCTTTCTTAGGATCCACATGATCCACTTAAGATCATGTTAATGTTTAATCTTTTGCCTAATGTTATGTTTAATGTTATGAGAGATCGATTGTCACTATCAACAAACGCATATCATCATAGAGCTACTGTCACTCAGTACTATAGTTGTAATCTGGGCCAGGATGAAGTGTGGGGAGAGGGGAAACGATATCTGGTTACCCGGCAAGCTGCTATGCAGTAATCATTCCTGCAGATATGTGTATCAATCTAGCGTAGCCTACTTAGCATAATAAGGTGCAGAAGTAGTTCAATGCCGTAAGAAGATCTGCTATTCTTCTCACCATGTCGGTAGTGCATTCAGAAGGGCGTGAAATTATAAATAGCCTTATAGATAAATGTGATGAAGAAGCTCTGAATAAACAGTATTATATCCAGTGCCACAAGCTCACCATTACGCCCAGTCACGGTTCAAACCCGGCGGAGGATGATGGATTTTTTCGGGTGTAAAAATCCTCTGCATGGCTTCCTTCGGAACGGAAGTAAATCCGTAGGTCCCGTGTCGTAGATTTACGGCATGTAAAAGAACCTCAAGCCTGATTGATAGAGAGGCCTCTGAGCAAAATTAAGCGGTCTTTCACGCCAATATTAGAATGGGACGCTGAGAACCACAGTAGTTAAAGAGCGTCCATAAATAACACGCCCTTTCAATTCCACGTGGTCGTAAAAGTCTGACAGTATTTCTGGTGCAAATGACGGAAGGCTACATTGCACTGTTCACCTGGATATTTTTTGGCGCGGATCAATTTAATACTTATTCCACCCCTCCTTAGCGTCATTGTTTCTTAATGTAAACCTAAGGGGAGTCGAACGCCCAATGTTGCCAATGTTAAAGTTTGACCCACATTATCCCAGCAATTATTTAACACAATGAGCTACGTTTTTCAAGATATATTCAACAATACCTTTACTGTTGATTGATGAAAAATAGAATACCTCTGTTCATTAGAAGGGAAGGTATGATTTGTTTAATAAAGCTCGTAAAATTTTATTGAAAAAATGCTTTTTAAATTTAAAAAAATAACTAATCCATATACATGAAACCTTTATCGTTAAGAGTAACACCTATTTAGGTCAAATGTGTGGTAAAATTTCAGATCTTAATGTGAATTAGTTTCTGAAATAATGGGGCTTTTGTACAGAAAATTTTACTTCTTCAGAAAGTGCTTTCAAAAATAACATTTAAAAAAATCTGATGTGTTACACTCACATGACTTTCTCTAGCTGTTCTACAAACTTCATACATAAGATTGTTCTTCTTTCTGCACCTTGCTAATCGTGGTACTCGTTAGCACAATGTTCTCATTATTTAGTTCCGTATAAGTAGGAAGAAAATAAGGGAATACACTAGGCTAAACCAATAGTCAAATGTTTTAAAAGCGATTGTCTTCTTTTCTTGGCCAGGAGTAGAACAAAAGAAGAACGGACACTCCCGTCTGAGAAAAGTATAAGCACTTCACAACTGAAACTAATAACAATGAATACCTCAAAAACGGTAAGATCCACGAGAAAAATGTATGATATAACTTGTGTATTTTAACAAGACCTAAATTTTTTGTATAGTAAGTTTTTGTCTATCCCTTACGGTTTACTAGTTATACCAAATTTAGCAAAATTCATCCAGAATAAACATGTCTTCATAAGCTATTCCCAGAAAATTCAAGATATACATTTTATTTGTTAGGTAAATGTCTTTAATATATGATATTTTAATCAAAATTGTTAGAACCATTTTTAAGAAAATCAAAATTTTCGAAAAAAGTTCCATGTAAAGGGTAGTTTGGGGTGGGGGATTTTTCTCAAAATCTTCCTGTCGCATCCCTGGAAGATACTAACTAAACTTAAATTCCAAGTTTGGTATTTTAGCTAATTTTCGTTTTTGAGTTATCGTGTTCACAGATACACGGACACACCACACACGCGGACCTTTTTCTGAAAATGCTTTTTTTTTGGATACAGGGGGGTCCTAAAACATATATTTCCTGTGAAATCTCGGTATCGAATTTTTGGGTGGAATACAATACTTCTCTATCCCTATGTACATTGTACATATGGGGCTAGAGAAAGTAAAAATAACAATTTCGCAGTACTTCGAAACTCTGACATGCACGAAATATGAGCGGGGTGCCAATGTTGCCAATAGCTAAAGTAAAATTTTCCGATCGAAATAAAAAAAATATCAATTCTTTAATACCAATATTTATAAAGTTATTTATGTTTTACCAAAAGACTGCACCACAATGCTCTAAAAAAACTACTATGCAGGATTATTTTCAACAACATTTTTAAATTATTTACAATTAGCCTACCTCTATGAAAGTTATACCAAAATGAGCGGAGATTCGAAATATTCACATGCAATTAAAACATAAAATTGGAAACAAATTATGAAAATTAAATTTCGACTCCCCTTAATCGTATTCCTCCCAGCCACACGCAGTTTGGTCCCTTTCACTACATTCGCGTTCTGTTTGCGTTACACCTGCAGCCTCAGTTTGCCCCAGGGTACACCGGTCCCAAGTCCAAGTCTTAGTTATAACCAGAGCTAGGAAGTTCGTACCAGTTTCCTTATGCAGAGTAAGAGCGGCCACGTTTGCCAATGACATGCGGCGCTACTTGTGCGAGCAAAGGTCAACATAGAGTGCAACCCATTACTGAAAAAAAGATATAACTGCAAAACGCAGAACCACATTAGTAGAAAGACCTTCGAATAATATCTTGTTCTACTCAAATATGAGCAAACTTAACTTGTTTTATAACCATAGTAAGTTTTCTAGCAGTGTACTTATTCATGTAATTATTTAAAAACCGATGGCAGTTCTAGTATACAAACTGTCAAACTTCTAGTAACAGAACAGCTTCACAGAAACATATTATTGATTGCAAATTTGTTCACTGAATCTGTGCTGTATGTGGAAAAACTGCTAAGACAGATCTACCTATCCACGAGCATCCTACCTGAAATAAAGATGAAAATGAAAAAGTGTAATTGAAAAGAATGAAGAGTTCAGTGTGATGTATCGCATTCAAGCTACACTTTTAGATCCCAAAAAATGCTATTTGCTTGATAATACAGAAACGGAACGGATATGCTCCAAATATGCTTCAAATATGCTCCAATCACATCATGCGAAGTAGAATTAACTTTTTCGAATTATAAATTTTGTTTGTCGGAATATAGAATGAGGTTTTCATTTGAAAGGCTTCAGTAGTACATTAGTTTACAGTAATACAACTGCAGATGATTAAAGATTTAGTTTAATTCATGCTTTCGTTTTTACCTAGTAAGAATATGAAGATATTTAAGAAATTAATTTTATTATTTGGATGTAATTTAACATTAAATCAGTAAATATTTTAGTTTTTGTTATAATTTCTTGGGTGTTTTCATAATGTACGATATAGAAATCAGTTAGTCACTCTTATATACGTAATAATTTGTATGTTATACATAATTATGTGCTTATATGAATATCTCATATGTCATTTTTGTTCTGCAGAAAAATACTGTATTTGACAACAGGTTTGTTTACCTCTCCCCCCTACGTTCTTATCAAAGGCTTGTTTTGATGCGGCGAGACGGCCGGTCGCAAACTATGTAAAGAATGGCGTATGGTTTTAACGCAAGCTGTTCCAACTTGGCTGCGCACTGAACAGTAGGGATTACTTCCTTATTTTTCAGGGACATGTCCGCAGTATGTAATACACCTTAGTAATGAGGGAAATCTGTTGTCACGGTTGAATGAAGTGATTTCTATGACTTGTGCTACGACCTTCGCCCACGGAAGTATTGTTTATCACATTCCCGTTCAGAGAACGGGAACTACCACCCTCCAACTTTACTGTAAGGGTCCAAGTTCCGTGTGGCTGGAAGGAATGCGACAAAGTTTACGTTAAGAAAGAATAACATTAAGGAGGGGAAGGAAGGGATGGTAGGTGGCTGGTCGAGAGTTTTTAATGAATTCATAAAGAAAAAAAAAATGCAACAATGCCGTCATCACATGCTTCTATGATATTCCTCATTATGGACTACAAGACTATTTACAAATGCTCTTTTCTGATGTACGTGACACTGGTACTTGGAACACCCACAGCAGAATGCTTGGAAGTCACAGCATCAACTCTGGACAATCAATTAAAGAAAGAAAGAAAAAAAATTGTCACGCTCCCCCTCAAGCCTGGTTCAAAAGTTTTTTTTTTTTTTTTATTGTTTCATTTAACATCTAAGGTCATAACACACACACATTCACTCTCACATACACACTCTGTGGGAGATAGGGAATAATTCTGACTAAAGAAAAATTCCCCACCCCAGCCGGAAATCAAACCCGGGACCTCCGGGTGAGAAGTCAGTTCGCTGACCACGAGTATTCCAAGTCAGACGAATAGACAGAACAACTGCTATTATTGGTAATGAGATGTTAATTTTTTTTAGGGATCCAATGTTTTAATAAATTAATTTGATTCAATGAAAATAAAAATCTCAGTAGCCTGTATTTTTTTAATTTGTTTATAAAAAATTCAGTTCCAGGGTCTGGTCCGGACTCCAAAATACATGTTCACGTTCACAAACTCACAAACACCCTTGCTCAAGGTGGGACTCTAACCCACGATCCCCTGCGCCATGAAGCACTAAAGCGAGTCACTATAGCGAGCGTGGCCATGGGGACCAGCTGGGTTGAAACCCATTACATGATGGACGTTTTAAGACTATTATCCTCACCTGAAACAATTTCTAGATAACATTTAAGTTATTTACTCAACATCTTTTTGCTCATATTCTAAACTTTACTTACAATGTCGTGGGTTGAAACCTATGGCATGATGGGACGTTTTAAGTCGATCACCATCTCTTGAAGAAGTATACTGTAGGAATTGTTTGTTACTTTTGGGAGTTTCCATGGGCGTAGTGTCGCAGTAGTCCGAATTGCAAACACAGACGGTGCTGTCGTAGCTGTACTTGCGGGCTTTACATGGCAGTGTCTTACCCAAACTGATAAACGAGTTATCAGGATATTTTGGCCATGCCTCTGTTGCACCTAAGGAAAAGACAGAAAATGTTCATTAGCTCTTAAACCTGGCAAGCAAACACATAACAAAAATCTGGTGTTCTACTTATATTACTCTCTCTGTCTGTTCTACAACTAATTATGCTTACAAAAGATTATTTTTAGTTTCTCTACAAGTATATAGTGTATAGAGAAGGTATTGTAATGCACACAAAAATTCGATACCGAGATTTCACCGGAAATACATATTTTGAGTACCCCTGAATACAAAAAAATTGGAAAACGGCCCGTGTGTGTTAGAGTTGGGTCGAGCTATTAATTTTCAGTAATCGATTCATAAGATTCGTTCATGCAATATGAATCGATTCATAGATTTGTACGAGGATTCATTAATCCTCGCCATGACTTACCTGTGTTTGACTTATGTTATACAAAGGGATGATAGTCATATGGTAGCTCCTTTAGCATAAAAATAACCTTCACAAACGTCCCTATAAACCTATGTGAGATTGCAGATTCTAGTTCAGTTTTATACTGAGACCTTCATGTGACTTTCCTATTGGTTACGGAGACAATATGGCAGGTGAACAACAGATTTCGTCAAGGTTAGTTACGTCAGGTTAGGTGTGCCTAAATGAACTTAATCGAAATAAGGGGTCAAAATGGATTTTCTAAAAATCGATTCTTCTTTCTTCACAGACTTCCGTCCGTTTTGTCAGCTTGCGCGTGCACAGCCATGTTGATCAATCAAGCAATGGCAGAGTTCAAATCTAAAACTGAACTAGAATCTTCAATGTCGCGGTCTGTCACCGAGCGAGGCGGGGCTGCAGCAACGTGTGCACCTTGTATTCGGGAGTTAAAATACTCTATTCCTGTCGCCTGCCTTCCTGACAATTTGTTTCCTCGAGGGTTTCCCGAGTCGCCACGTGAATGCTGGGAAAGTGCATTACATCCTCCGAATTTCCTGTCCCTCATTTCCCATTACTTGCTTGTTGAAAGGATCAGGCGAAAGTGTTCAGCAGGTTGCAGCTGGATGATGGTGTGTTCATCGCAGAGGGTGCCTGAACCGGTGCATTGCACGGCGCAGGCTGCAAAATAAAACTTACCTAGACTGACGACAGTGCAAAGTCCAACTCCTCGATTTTTCGTCATTTCACTGTCTCTCTTCATAAATCAGGGATTATTCCGATTACTATTTATCAAGGATTCATGTGAGATAAACTCGCTCATAACTGTTCTCTGACGATGTATGGATGAATCCATATAGTCACATTCAGACACTTAACATTAGCAATACTAACGGAAGGGCTCCCCAGTCATTGGGGCAGAGCACCAGACCCGTTGCGATTTACTTAAAACACACGGAGAGAGGGATGAGGGAAAGAGAGACCCGATCGGTGACCAGATCCGGTTGATAACAGGTGCAAATATGAATGGGGTTCTTAACACATTGAAGCTCAAGCCCGAGCATAGCTCTGGCAGTTGTTTCTAATGCTTTTAATGCAATTCCACAACCTTAAGTCGGTCTTGGGCTCTGCGGCAAAGAACATATATCAGTTATCGTTTAGTTGTCCGATTTGTGCTGCTATCTGTCCTTGCTTTAGTCAATTATTTGGACATTTAGGAGAGTTAGTAATATTGGTTGCTCGCAGGTAGTCGCGCCATTTTCCTTGAAGGTGGTGATCTGTTTGTTACGTTTTGTGTTCGTAAATGTTAAATGGCTGCATTTTCCTCGATTTCTGTGAACTGAAGATGAAGTTCAGGATAAAAATGATGCCCAGGAAAATTCCGAAACCGAGGGAGAGTTTTTCAATAATTGGAGTGTAAGCAGCTTTACGCAGATTTTTTCAAACTCTTATTTGATATTTGTAAATTTAAAATAAAATATTAATACGGACGTTATTATTTTCTTACTTCTTGAGAGATCTTTGAATACCATACTTTTAGATTGTCCCAATACTTTTTGGCAGATTTGATTGATGTACTGTAAATAATAACTCAAAGTAGTAAAAGCCCTGGGTTTCTTTGCCATTCAACTAAAGAAACGCCTGGGCTTCAATGTGTTAACGTTTTCAAATTGAAGGCCTCGAAGCCACCTGGGCCCAAACCAAAAACCCTAGGTCTCCAAGGGTTACCCAAAGGGGCTCTAGCTCGAAAGCACCTGAAGGTGGCTCCCGATAGAGGATTATCGCGACGAGACCAGGAATTTTACACTCAGGCGTCTAAAACAGCACGGGGCAAACCGAGGTGCAGAGCTTCTCTGCACCGTACGTCAATCCAGCTCGGAACAATTCGCAGTGAGGGAGAACTGGGATATGTGAGAAGGGAGATCGGCGGATCTACCACGACAAGCCTATGCTTAACGACAAGCCTTAACTGTCTGAATGCTAACTATACCGATTCATCGTTACCTCGTTAGAGAGCAGCTATGAGCCACTGAGTTTATCTGACATGAATCGCTGATGAATAGTAGTCGAAGTAATCCTCTCATTTATGAACAGGTTCCATAGGAGAAGAATGTCAATGAAAAACGAAGACAATTATTTCACTTCTAGCTTGCTTTAACAATATGTGCCCATTGTGCGTATTCAAGAATTCCCTAAAAGTTCTTGCAATTTACTTGCCCTACGTTACCTTCCATACTCCTTTAGGCAGCAGATTCTCCCTCAATTTAGGGAAAAAATCCTCAACATTGGTTCATGTCTGGCTTGATAGCCTGGCTGTTTTGCATACATACGAGAATCCCACTCAACGATAACAGACCCCAAAAAGTAAGCCATTGCGACTTTTTGATTCGGTTTGACTTTATCAACAGCATATACGTTCATTAGCACAATATGAATACTTAAGATAATGCTAATTTATGCAATACAAACAAGAGTGTTTTAAACTCTCTGTGTCCAGTTCTCTGGACACGCTGAGAAAAATACGGGCAGTTTCTTTTCTTCTTATTATGAATATTATTACTATTATTATAATTTATTTAGTGCATTCAATAAAGCAATCACTGCAGTATAAAGCTGATTATAGTAATGTTTCACGTCAACAGTACTGCTTTTCAGACATAAGTAATTAATTCGTAGTTCATGGTAATTACTTTGTTTACTATTCATACTAATTAGGGAAGTATTACCTTCAATCCAGTTTTCGATGTCCAGATTTTCCCGGAAATATATGTAAATGTTTATGTATGTGAAAGGATACCTAATTAAAAAATCTGATGTGTTCCAGTCACATGACTTTCTCTACAGCT
This sequence comes from Hymenopus coronatus, assembly GCA_030762935.1. Taxonomy (NCBI): domain Eukaryota; kingdom Metazoa; phylum Arthropoda; class Insecta; order Mantodea; family Hymenopodidae; genus Hymenopus; species Hymenopus coronatus. Next base: position 39,344,949 of record CM060886.1, read on the forward strand.
CTGCAACAAATTATTGTGAAGAAGCTTATGCTTGTATTTACTTCAGACTAATTGAGAAAAAAATAGCAGGAATAATCTTATTACTTGCTTCCATGTAAGTAGAAGCGAAATAAGAGAATACCATAGGTTAAAGTGATAGTCGAAAGCTGGTTGCTATGTGACTGAAGTTTCTTTGTTTGTATGGACAAGATTTGACAAATTCCTGTATGAGAAAAATATAAGTTTTTTAAAGCTGAATCCAAAATAATGAATATCTCAAAAGTGACCAACTCCACGAAATAAATATATATAATATAAAACGTGTGTTTTAACGTGCTCTACATTTTTGTATGGTAAGTTTTTGTCCATTTCTTACGGTTTAGCAGTTATGCAAAATTCCGTAAAATTTATCCAGAATAAAGTAGTCTTCAGAGGCTAATCCCAGAAAATTCAAAATATACACTTTAGTTATCAGGTAAATAGCTTTAATATGCAATATGTTATTCAAAATCGTTAGAGCCATTTTTGAGAAACTCAAAATTTTGAAAAAAATTCCATGTGAAGGCTAGTTTGCGGTCGGGGATTTTTCTCAAACTCTTTGTGTCGCATTCCTGGAAGATATTTAACTTAAATACCAACTTTCCGTTTTTGAGTTATCGTGTTCATACACACGGACCTTTTTCTGAAAATGCTCTTTTGCTTTCTCTACACGTAGTATGTAATAGTGTATAGAGAAGGTTTTGCACTCCACCCAAAAATTCGATACCGAGATTTCACAGGAAATATATGTTTTAGGGTTCCCTGTATCCAAAAAAAGCATTTTCAGAAAAAGGTCCGTGTGCGTGTGTCCGTGTGTCTGTGAATACGATAACTTAGGGCTGTGGTAGCGCAACTGCTTGCCAAACGGGAGACCTGGGTTCGATCCCCAGTGCCGGCATGGGGATTTTTCCCACTCTGGGAGACCTGGTTTGGGGTGCACTCAGTCTCGTGGGCCAATTCGAGGAGCTACTTGATGGAGAGTAGCGGCTTCAGGAATGCATTAACCGGCCGGGAGGGATTAAGGCGCTGACCGCGTCAATGACGTCTATCATAAACCGTGATAGAGTACGCAGCGGCCGCGGTTCCTAGTGAGCTGTTTTGCCATGGAGTTATTAAATATATTTACATGAGAAGTACAATATGTATTTGGAATTTTGTGATATTCGAAGGTTTTGCATAATCTTGTCTTACTGATAAACGTTAAGCGATGAAAAAAAAAAAAAACGTATACATAAATACAGGTGTCCTTAAAACGCACGAGTTTATTTCAAATAAAATTTTTGTCACGTAACTCATTTCCGATATATCGTTATTATTGGTTCAAATGTATCAATACTTTTCACATTCTCATAAAAACCTGTAGATTCTCAATTTGTTCTCGCTATTGCATGGTCAGAGTACGGGATTTTAACAGTACGGAATACATTTCCGGTTTTAAAACACTTGACTATCGCTATTCCGTTTGGATACATAACAAGATGTGTAATGTAGCTATTTCTGCAAATAGTTATGAAATATTTTGAAAATTAGTAACTAATAAAGAACAGAGGATAGAGAAATTATAAATGTAATACCTCATACATATAGCCATTTTTAAGCAATTAGCTCCAAATCATCCAACTCAAATCACATATCAATACAAAGTTTTTAATCAGCAGCCAAGGGTCTCTGATGACAGGTAAACAGACTGTATGAGAGACTGGGAGAATTGTTACCTGCGACGTTCCTGCCTAAAGTGCTGTAACACTTCAAGTTTATTTCCTTTTTTCCTGGTTTTAATACTTCTACATTTTTAGCCCTGTTTATAATATTACATATGGAGGATTTTGGTAAGTATATACATATATGAACCACTCATCCATTGCAAATAGAAACATTGTACTGCAGCAAACGTTTCCTGTCAATATTTCACTTGATATACATATTGTGCTACTTTGAATGACTCATTTATAGCATAGACGTGCAAGTATGTGAACAGCATAATTCAGAAACAAAATGTAGGACAAGTACCAATCTTGATATTTAAGTTTTGTATCTTCCAAGGAAGGGAAACTAACATGTTTGAAAAAATCCTACAACGCAAACCATTATTTATATGGGAAATGTTAATTTTATTGTAGTAAATCATATATAATTTTGTGATATCAAATTTGGAGGTTATGTATGTGTTAAGCAATAATGAAACCAAACTAAGGTTTGGTCGCTGGTGAGGATTGTTGCAGCTGATTTTGCTGGAGGCTACTAGAGCTCTTATTTAGAGTCTAAGATTAAAGATTTTAAACATTTTACTTGAGATTTTTAAAATCAAAGCGTGTGAAATTTAGACAAATTTTAAAAATGCAAATGCAGTGGCCAGGACTTGAAATGTATACCTTAGGCGCCCTTTTCCAGAGCTAACTCAGCGGAAATATGAAGGTTTCTGCTTCGCATCCCAGTCATAGAGTTTAGTTTATCATGCCCAATGGTTTATTCCAAACTTAATCCTCGTATTGTGTGTGAATTTGTACGCTTTTCGGATTTATTGCAAAATATGTTATTGAACTTTTCATGGATAAATTAAAAATTATAGGAGTAAGGTAATGATGGGACCTAAATAAAGCAAGGTTCATTAAGAGAAATGGGTATTAAAAGAACAATCTGATGTGTTTCAATGACATTTCTCTACTTTCTACAAAGAAACTGTTGTTATGAAAGATAATATCTATATCTACTTCATGCCAAAAGAGAAAAATCTTAGCAGAACATTTTTATTACTTTGTTCCTTGTAAATAGAAGAAAAATAAAGGAATACACTAGGATAGCAAAATGTTTTAAAAGGTTTCACTATGAGATGAATTGAAATTCGGTTTTCATTTCATGGCAAGGGTTTAAAATGGACTGGTTAACTTGTTAAATTGTGCGTTTTAAACACATCTACATTTTTAAATAGTAAGCTTCTGTCTATCTGTTACGCGTTTCCGGTTATAGAAAGCCATTCAAAATGAATAAAGCTTCATAGGGTATTCTCAGAAAATTAAAGATAGGTAGGTATATATTATATTTGACATGGAAATATCTTTAAGAGAATCGAAAAACTCTAAGCATGTTTCATGTAAAGGGTCTTTTGAGGTAAAGGGTTTTCCTGAAAATCTTTGTGTTATATCCTTAGAGAATACCAAACTTAAATACCAAGTTTTGTACTTAACCACTTTTTGTTTTTGTGCATGTGTGGCTTTTTTATTCAAGTGCCCTCAAAACATGTATTTAATCTGAAATCTCAATATAATTTTTTGGGTGGAATGCAATACCTTCTTTACCTATTATGTGCTGAGAAAGTAAAACGAAAATCTGATGTGCTCTATTCACATGACTTTCTCCACATCTCTGTAACAAATTATTGTTAATAATCTTATGCTTCTATTTATTTAATGCTAAAGTGCTAGCAGAAACGTTCTTATTACGTTCCTTTATAAGTAGACGGGAAGTAAGAGAATACACTAGCACCGACAGTCAAATGTTCTAAAATATGGTTGCTATGAGATTGAAATCCGTTTCTTTGCGTGTCCAGGAGTTGACAAATTCCCGTATGAGAAAAGTTAAGGTATTTTAAAGCTGAAACCAATAACAAGCAATATCGAAAACAACCAACTCCACAAAATAAACGAATATGACATAAATTGTATGTTTTTTCATGATCTACATTTTTTGCGTAATAAATTTTTGCCTATATCTTAGGGTTTAACAGTTATGTAAAATTCAATAAAAATTATCCAGAATAAGAAGGTGTTCAGAGGTAATTCCCAGAAAATTCAAGCTATACACTTTATTTGTCAGTTAAATATCTTAAATATAAGCGACTTTAATCAAAATGTTAGAGCGATTTTTGAGAAAATCAAAAATTTCGAAATTTTTTCCATGTAAAGGATAGTTTGGGGTGGGGGGATTTTATTGAAAATCTTCGTGTCGCATCCTTGGAAGATACCAAACTTAAATAACAAGTTTGGTATTTAACGGTCTATTCGTTTTTGAGCTGTGCTGTGCACAGACACACACACGCGGATCTTGTTTAGAAAATGCCTTTTTTTGATTCATGGAGACCCAAAACATGTATTTCCGGTGAAATCTCGACATCAAATTTTTAGGTGTATTACATTATCTTCTCTATACACTATGTACTTAGTACGTGCGGAGAATTTAAAAAAAAAAAAAAAAAAAAAATCTGATGTGTTCTATTCACCTGCCTTTTTCTACATCTCTGCAATAAATTATTGTTAAAAAGCTTACGCTGGTTTTTAGTTCATGCAAATTCAGAAAAAAATTAGCAGAAATAGTCTTATTACTTGCTTCCATGCAAGTAGGAGGGAAATGAGGGCGTTCCATAGGCCAAAGTATTAGTCAAAAGCTGGTTGCTATGTGAATGAAGTTCCTTTGTTTGTATGGACAGGAGTTGACATATTATTCCCGTGTGAGAAAAGTATACGTTTGTGATAGCTGAAACAAAAAACAAAGGATATCTAAAACACGATCAACTTTACGAAAAAAGTATATAACATAAATTGTGTGTTTTAACGTGCTCTACATTTTTTGTGTGTTAAGGTTATGTCCATCTCTTACAATTTAGTAATTATGCAAAATGCATCCAGAATAAAGTAGTCTTCTGAGACTATTCCCAGAAAATTCAAGATATGCATTCTATTTGCCAGGTAAATATCTGTAATATACGATATTTTAATCTAATTGGTTAGAGCCATTTTTGAGAAAATTGTAAGTTTTCAAAAACATTTCCATGTAAAGGGTAGTTGGAGGTGAGGGGATTTTGTGGAAAATCTTCGTATGGCATCCTTGGAAGATACTGAATTTAAATACCAAGTTTGGTATTTAACGAACTTATCGTTTTTGAGCTATATTGTCCACATACACGCACACACTGTCATACATACAGACACCCTCACAGGTACTTTTTTCCAAGTTTCGAATTTTTGGGGCATTACAATACCTTATCTATACACTATGTACATAGTATTTATAGAGAAAGTAAAAAAAAAAAAAACAAACAAAAAACACGTAACTAAAAAGATAAGGATCGTTGAAGAAACAATACTGCATAACAGCAATTTCTAATTGTTTTCATAATGTTGCTCTGAGGTTTACCTTACAAATTACAAGCTTGTGTAATTCGCAATAGTTAGAAGAGGGGTCCCCAGGCATTAGAGCTCAGCACCTCATGAGACAGCCGATTTCTTCTTTGTTGTCTTACGCGAAATTTAGAAGGAAAGGGGGCCCAAACAAAGATAGATTTTAACAAAGATACCCGAAAGCAGGAATGATACAAATGTCTATTGATTCTATAGCTATACCAATTCTGACTTTAGTGCAGCGGTCCCAGAAACAAGGCCCCAAGAAAGAGGCACAAGCACCAAGGGGAAATTTTTAAACAACATTAATCCAGCCGCTACGCATCATCGCCTAGTCCTTCAACCCTAGGAACTGCCTACCGACATGGGAAAACTATCAAAAAGTCCATGGTAAAAGTGCCCGGCTCAATTGACTTTCTAAATGCGAGCCTCACATTTTACCACGAACTATTGTAATTTGTTATAATAAACACAGTCCACATTTCCTTATAATCCACTCTAATGCACTTTAAAGCAACAAATATCATTCGATTCTTTTTTAATATTATGTTTTAATAGCAGAAAATTAGTTTGCTTTATCGACGATAAAATGCAGAAAATACCACGCAAGTGCTATATAGCTAATCGAAGCGTGTGGCCCTGACATAATTCATGTCAAAAGTGAAATATATTTCTTGGTATTTTAAAGCTAATCAGTAGGTTATGTATGACTATTGGATATGACTTTGGCATAGTAATTTCTTTCTCCTTATCTTGAATATGCACCTCACTGCATGCGTGTACTTTCTCCGGTATTTTACTTTCATATGACTTTCTGCAGCCACAATCATTTATTACCTTCTCTACACACACTAAGTGTATAGTGTATAGAGAAGATATTGTATTACACCCAAAATTCGATACTGAAATTTCACCGAAAATACACGTTTTGAGACCCCTTGAATTCAAAAAAGTATTTTTAGAAGAATGCCCTTGTGTGTATTGTCTGTCTGTCTGTGTGTATGTGTGAGGGTGTCTAAGAGTAGCATAGCTTAAAAATGAAAATACCGTTAAATACCAAAAATATTTAAGTTTGGTATCTTCCAAGTAGGCTAAACGAAGATGTTCAAGAAAATCCCCCCACCCCTAACTACGCTTTTCTTGAAAAACTTTTTGAAAATGTTGAATTTCTCAAAAATGGCTATAACGATTTTGATTAAAATCTCTTATATTTAAGATATTTGCATGACAAATAAAATGTATATCTTCAATTTTATAGGAATAGCCTCTGAAGACATGTTTATTCTGGATGGATTTTGTGGAAGTTTGCATAACTGGTAAATCGTAAGAGATAGGAAAAGCTTACTTAACAAAAAAAAAAAAGTAGAGCTCGTTTAAACACACAATTTCTGTTATATGTATTTTTTCGGTGGAGTTGACAGTTTTTAAGATAGTCTTGTTTTTGGTTTCAGCTATAAAATATTTATACTTTTATCATACGGGAATTTGTCAACTCCAGTCCATATAAACAAAGATACTTCATTCACATAGCAACCAGCTTTTAAAGGATTTGAATATCGATTTAGCTTATGGTACTCTCTTATTTCCCTTCTAATAATAAGGAAGCGAGTAATAAGACCCTTTCTGCTAAATTCTTTTTCTCGATTAGCATTTAGGAAAAAGAAGAATAAGCCGTTTAACAGATGTAGAGAAAGTCATTGGAATGGAACACATAAGATTTTTTTTATACAGTCTCTACAAACTTTTTTATAGAACCATTTTTCTATCTACTTAATATTTATTAAGTTTTTATAATGCTATAGTTTTCGTCAACCAGACAGAGTTAAATTGAAGCATAAAGTGTCCATTATTTATTCGGCTTTCTCCACTGTTTCCTATCTTTCTGTATCCTGAAAATCTTTTAATTCTATACAGCTGCCTGTGCTTTTTTGCCAGTGGCCAGTCGATCATTTTACTTTCTCTACACGTACTATACATAGTGTATAGAGAAGGAATTGTATTGCACCCAAAATTTCGATACCGAGATTTCAGCGGAAATACATGTTTTGGAGCACTCTGGTTAAAAAAAAAAAGGCTTTTTAAGCAAAATGTCTATGTGTGACTGTGAGTGTGCACGCGTGAGTGTATGTGTCAGTGGATCGCAAAACTCAAAAATGAAAAGTCGGGTAAATACCAAACTTGTTATTAGATTCAGCATCTGCCAAAGATTTTCAGGGAAATCTCCCACCCCCAACTCTCCTTTACATGGAACATTATTTGAAAATTTATATTTAATTTTAAAATTCCTCTAACGATTTTAATTAAAATACCATATCTTTAAGATAACTTCATGACAAACGAAATGTATATCTTGAATTTTCTGGGAATAATCTCTGAAGAACTCGTCATTCTTGATAACTGTTGTATATTTTGTAAGTCTAAGAGATAGAAAAAAACTTACTACGCAAAGTTATAGATCTCATTAAAGTACACAATTTATGTCATATATGCATTTTTTTGTGGAGCTAACTGTTTCCGAAATATTACTTATTACTGGTTTTTATTTTAAACTACTTAAACTTTTCTCAAGAAGGAAGTCAGCTCTCATTTAATCTATTTTGTTTTAAAATGAATGCTAAAGAGAACCGAACCTCAATTGATTTATACCACGACCAGCTTTTAAAAGATTTGACTATCGCTTCAGCATAATATATTCCCTTATTTCCATTCTAATCATATTAAACAAGGAATAAGACCAATTCTGTAATGTTTATATCAATTAGCGTGACGTAGATAAAAGAATAGTCTTTTTTAAGGAACCTTTATTTGTGGAAAAGTAAGAGAAAGTAACGTTTAATGTTTATATCAATTAGCGTGACGTAGATAAAAGAATAATCTTTTGTAGGGAAAGTTTATTTGTGGAATAGTTAGAGAAAGTAACGTGAATGAAACACGTCAAAATTTGTAATGACAAATTGCTAATTGCTAACCTGGAAATTTCATGCTGTTTGTACGACATTGCGATAAAAAAAGAAACAAAATAACTGAAAGGATGGCAACACTTCAAAAATGGCAAACGTATTATAATGTTCAAAGCAATAACAATGGATATCTCGACAATGGTTTATACTAAAAAAGTTCCTTGGTGTAAGCTATTTGTTTAAAAGATAAATCTCTAATACATGTTGTCTTTATCTTATGTATTTTAGTCATTCAAAAGTAGAATATAAAATGCATTATGAATAAAGAGGACTTTGCAGGCTATTTCCAAAAAATCTGATGTGTTCCATTTACATGAATTTCTCTACATCTCTGCAACAAATTATTGATAAACAGCTTAAGCTTCTACTTAGTCAATGCTAATTATTAGCAGAAATAGTCTTATTACTTGCCTGCTTGTATTAGACGCGAAATAAAGGAGTACCGTAGGTTAAAGTGATAGTCAAAAGCTGGTTGATATGTGACTGAAGATCCTTTGTTTGTATGGGCACGAGCTATCAAATATGATACATTTTTAAAAGCTGAAACCAATAACAAAGAATATTTAAAAAACGATCAACTCCACGAAAAAGTATATGACACAAGTTGATTGTTTTATAGTGATCCACATTTTTTGTGTAGTAAGTTCTTGTGTATCTCTTACGATTTACCGGTTATGCAAATTTCAATAAAAATCATCCAGAATAAAGAGGTCTTTAGATGCTATTCCCAGAAAATTCAAGATATATATTTTATTTGGCATGTAAATATCTGAAATATAAGAGATTTTAATCAAAACCGTTGGAGCCATTATATAGAAAATCAAAATTTTCGAAATTTTTTCCATGTAAAGGGTAGTTTGGGGTGGGGGGATTTTCTTGAAAATCTTCGCGTTTCACCCTTGGAAGATACTAAACTTAAACACCAAGTTTTGTATTTAACGGTGCTTTCAGTTTTGGGCTATGCTGTCCACAGACACACACGCTCGGACGTTTTTCCATAAATGTACACTATGTATATAGTACGTGTATAGAAGGCAAATATATTCAGAATGTGCATCTCATTTCTCATCATGGTGCTGGTAATTCAGTTAAACTTACCTGCAACAAGAAGCACTAGCAGAAGAGCTGCTACTGTCATTTTCATGTGGCCACGTCTGCTGCAAGCTGAAAGAAAAGCAGACGCTTAAGTCCCTACTATAAGTGAGCACTTATACATATCTTAAATTGTTTACATCGCTCAAAGAAGCCTATAGACCATGTATTCTCATCTGAGCACACGATATAAAAGGTCTTGCTGCTAAGAACACATCTTACAGATAAGACATTTTTTTCTGATAAAGGCATCACTGAAAGAGTTTAACTGAAGTTCATTATTTTTGTCCAACATGGTTTAAACCTAGAAAAAAATAAATCAGTTTAACTTCGGCTATCAATTTGGGCTCTTTTAACAGATACTATCATTTTGACAAAATATAATCAAAGTTTCTTTTTCTTTCCTTAAAAATCTGAATGTGTACCATTCACATGACTTTCTATATATCCTTGCAACAAATTATTCTTAAAAGGCTTATGCTTCTATTTACTTCATGCTAATCTAGAAAAATTAGCAGAAATAGTCTTATTACTTTCTTCCTTGTAAGTAGAAAGGAAATAAGGGAGTAGTATAGGTTAAAGCGATAGTCAAAAGCTGGTTACTATGTGACTGAAGTTCCTTTGTTTGTATGGACATGAGTTGACAAATTCCTGTATGAGAAAAGTTAAGATTTTTTTACCCTGAAAACAAAAACAAGGAATACCTCAAAAACGATCCACTCTAAGAAAAAAATGTATACAACATAAATTGTGTGATTTAATGTGCTCTACATTTCTTGTGTGGTAAGTTTTTGTCTATCTCTCACGGTTTAGTAGTTATACAAAATTCCGGAAAATTTACTCAGAATAAAGTAGTCTTCATAGGCTATTATCAGAAAATTCAAAATATACATTTTATTTGTCGGGTAAATATCTTTAATATACGATATTTTAATCAAAATCGCTAGAGCCATTTTTTAGAAAATAAAAATTCTGGAAACAAGTTCCATGTAAAGGGTAGTTTGGGGTTGGGGATTTTTCTCAAAAACTTCGTGTTGCATTCCTGGAAGATTCTAAACTTAAATACCAAGTTACCGACTTTTCGTTTTTGAGTTATCGTGTTCACAGACACACGGACACACGGACACACACACACACACACACACACACACGGACCTTTTTCTGAAAACACTTTTTTTAGATAAAGGGAACCCTAAAACATATATTTCCGGTGAAATCTCGGTATCGATATTTTTGGTGGAGTGCAATGCCTTCTCTATACACTATGTACATAGTTCGTATAAAGGAAGTAAAAATCTGATGTGTACCATTCACATGACTTTCTCCATATTCCTGGAACAAATAATTCTTAAAAAGCTTATACTTCTATTTAGTTTATGCTAATCAGAAAACAATTAGCAGAAATAATCTAATTACTCGCTTCCTTGTAAGTAGGAGCGAAATAAGGGATAACGGTACGTTAAAGAGATAGTCAAAAGCTAGTTGCTATGTCAATGAAGTGCCTTTGTTTATATGGATAGGAGTTGACAAGGTCCTGTATGAGAAAAGTATACGTTTTTCATAGCAGAAACCAAAAATAAGGAATGTCACAAAAACGACGACCTCCACGAAAAAATTTATATAACATAAATTATGTGTTTTAATGTGCTCTACATTTTTTGTGCAGTAAGTTTCTGTCCATCTCTTACAGTTTAGCGGTTATTCAAAATTTAGTAAAATTCATCCATAATAAACTACTCTTCAGAGGCTATTCCCAGAAAATTCAAGATATACATTTTATTTGTCAGGTAAATATGTTTAATATACGAAATTTTAATCAAAATCGTTAGAGCCATTTTTGAGAAAATAAAAATTTTCAAAAAAAGTTCCATGTAAAGGGTAGTTTGGGGTGCGGGGATTTTTCTCAAAATCTTCGTGTCGCAACCCTGGAAGATACTAAACTTAAATACCAAGTTTGGTATTTTACCGACTTTTCGTTTTTGAGTTATCGTGTTCACAGACACACGGACACACGGACACACACACACACACACACACACACACACACACACACACACGGACCTTTTTGTGAAAATGATTTTTTTTGGATATTGGGGACCCTAAAACATATATTTCCGGTAAAATCTCGGTATCGAATTTTTGGGTGGATTGCAATACTTTCTTTATACACTATGCACATAGTACGTATGGAGAAAGTAAAAAGGAGTATAAGCCACAAAAATAAAAGCTAAAACCTAATGACCAACACCGGTAATTGTCTTTTTGAATCTCTAATTGTTCACTCTTCCACGAATATTATATTAGAAGTTTTTGATTGCAGTTCATATTCGTTTATTTTCCTAACAAAGGATGTCTTCCTTGGTTACCATTTCTACGTTAGGAATTGTAAACGCTCAAGTCTAGTTCCAGAGAGAAGTTGAGTGTTACTTTCTCCATACGCACTATGTACATAGTGTATAGAGAAAGTATTGCACTCCACCAAAAATTCGATACCGAGATTTCACCGGAAATATATGTTTTAGGGTCCCCAATATCCAAAAAAAGCATTTTCACAAAAAGGTCCGTGTGTGTGTGTGTGTGTGTGTGTGTGTGTGTGTGTGTGTGTGTGAGAGAGAGAGAGAGTCCGTGTGTCCGTGTGTCTGTGAACATGATAACTCAAAAACGAAAAGTCGGTAAAATACCAAGCTTGGTATTTAAGTTTAGTATCCTCCAGGGATGCGACACGAAGATTTTGAGGAAAATCCCCCCACTCCCAACTTCCCATTAGATGGAACTTTTTTCGAAAATGTTGATTTTCTCAAAAATGGCTCTAACGATTTTGATTAAAATTTCGTATATTAAACATATTTACCTGACAAATAAAATGTATATCTTGAATTTTCTGGGAATAGCCTCTGAGGAGTAGTTTATTCTGGATGAATTTTACTACATTTTGAATAACTGCTAAACCGTAAGAGATAGACAAAAACTTACTACACAAAAAATGTAGAGCACATTAAAACACACAATTTATTTTGTATACATTTTTTCGTGGAGTTCGTCGTTTTTGTGACATTCCTTATTTTTGGTTTCTGCTATGAAAAACGTATACTTTTCTCATACAGGAACTTGTCCACATAGACAAAGGAACTTCATTGACATAGCAACCAGCTTTTGACTATCAGTTTAACCTACAGTTGTCCCTTATTTCGCTCCTACTGACAAGGAAGCGAGTAATTAGACTATTTCTGCTATTTTTTTGTGATTAGCATAAAGTAAATAGAAGTATAAGCTTTTTAAGAATTATGTGTTGCAGGGATATGGAGAAAGTCATGTGAATGGTACACATCAGATTTTTTATTAATATGGTCTTAAAGCAATTGGGAACCTTCCTATTTCAGAATATTTCAGATATACTATGGTTTTAATAACGTCAAATTTACAGTCAGCTATTTAGGTTTGAAACATAATTATAACAATCAATATAGGTGTCCAACCCAATTTACTATTCATGGAATTTACTTATAGTAAGGAGAATATAATATAATAAGCCGTCCTCCATGATCTACGGTTCCCAAGGTCGCAGGTTCAACCCGGCGGAAGGTGATGGATTTTTTTTCGGACATAAAATTCTTAACATGGCTTCCTTCGGAAGGGAAGCAAAGCCGTTGGTCCTGTGTCGTAGATTTAGGGTAGGTAAAACAACCTCAAGCCTGATAAAGAGACCTCTGAGCAAAATTAAGCGGTCTTTCATGCCCAAAATAGAATGGGACGCTGAAAATCATAACAGCTAAAGAGCGTCCATAAATAATACTCAATTTAATTTTATATGCTTTTATTGTGCTTAGGTAAGCCATTATCCTTTCTATACGCAGAAAATCTACTTAGTCACTGAGCCTACTTTCAGTCAACAGCTCTCACCACAGATGTGGTACTTTTAAAAAAAATCTGATTGTGTATTCACATGTATTTCTCTACCTCTCTGAACTAAATTATTTAAAATAATCGTATACCTCTGTCACTTCGAGCTATTTAATATAACATTAGCAGAAATCTCCTTATTTCATAGTATCTTTTAATTAGAAGGGAAATAAGAAAATACATTAAGCTCAAATGACAATCAACTCTTTTAAAAGCTAGTCCATATGCGATTGAAATTCCGTTCTTTTGCATGGTTAGGAGCTGACAAATTGCCGTACGGGAAAAGTTTCAATATTTTAAAATTGAACCCAATAACAAGAAATGTCTCGGAAATTTTACCTCCCAAAAGATAGTTTTATAAAATTAATTATAGTTAGTTTTTACCTATTTCTTACAGTTTACAGTTGCGCAAAAGTAATTCACAATGAAAGGAACTTCGGAGGCTATTTGCAGAAAATTCAAGTTATATATTTCATACAATGGTATTTTAATCAAAATATTACTGGCAATTTTTGAGGAAATAAATATTTTTGAAACTTTTTATATGTAAAGGGTAGTTTGGGCGTTGGGATTTTCTTAAAAATCTTCGTGACACATCCTTGGAAGATACTGAACTTAAATATAAAGTTTGGTGTTTAACTGAGTCGTTGTACACATCACAGACACATGGTCATGCCGAACACACACACACAGGTACACACATACCTTTTTCTAAAAAATGCTTTTGTACATAGGGGATCTTATAACGTGTATTTCCAAACGTGTATTTTTGGGTGTAATATAATACCTTCTCTACCTCTCTACATGGCTGTTTACTATGTACTAAGTAGAGGAAGTAAAACGCGTCTTGTTTTTCACCAACCTCTTGTATCTTATCGGCCCTGAACGTGGTAGGGTATCGACAACCTACTCCTGAGGCCTCAGACAGGGCGTTATCATATCATGTCAACGTCAGTGATGGGTAACCTTCACACAACGTTTATGTCTGTTGGTAAAACCGAAATACAAACAAAAATTATGAATATAAATGGGAGTTCCCATATGGTTACTTTTCCTCGACATTTACGTCAACTGTAACCAGATGAGGTGCTTTTGAAATGTTGATAGTTTTAGGAAACTAGATATGTAACTTGAACGTGAGTACTCAGTGCACGGTAGGAGGCCAAAGGGAAAATTGGAACCTAGATGGCTTTGGCATTGGTTTCGGCAACAAAAAGAAACCTTAAAGAAATTTGGAAAATAGGTGCAGTCAACATACTTATAAATAATATGAATGTGAATAAAAAATCTGATTTATTCCATTCACATAATTTTCTCTGCATCTCTGCAACAAATTATTGTTAAAAAACCTATGCTTCTAGTTACTTCATACTAATTGAGAAAAATTAGCAGAAAGAGTATTATTACTTGCTTCTTTGTAAGTAGAAGCGAAATAAGGAAGTACCATAGGTTAAAAATGGTGAATTTTTCAATTTTTTAATTTCACTAATTAATTGGTAATACATTCAGCTTTATGTTCTAAAAGTTTCATAACTTAGTTCAATTTCTTTGTGGTCCTAATAATTAAAAACTTAGGACTTGTCATTCCACGCCCACTTTTTCTGCTTGCTCAATTATCAGCTTTGATCCCTTATTTTTCTACATTTCTAACAGGCAAACATAGTTATAAATATTATGTTTATTTAGTTTCTGACCAGGAAGAAGCTGACTACAGTTATAGTGGATTTTAGGCAGTATTATATACTTTTCTGGTTTTCACATGTTTATAATTTTTCACACTTATGTACCTTTTTCTTGGAAACTATTTGAGATATTGCAATGAAATTTTGTACACACATATTTTAGTCTACAATGAGTATTTTGGCGTACCTAGTTTTTTTATTTAGATTCTATAGGTATTGTGCTATGAAATATGCAATAACTTGAAAAAAAAACTCACATAATTTGAAAAATATTTTAAAAATCACTGAAGGGACATAGAGAAAAAAAGCTTTAAGAAAATATTTATTTGGTATAATCAAGTACTTTTGATTTCCAATCAAAAAGTCTATAATAATTAGAATAAATAATTCAAATCTTACAAAATATAGCATTTTTATAATACTTTATGTACACTTGTTTTCAAGCAACTTCACTAAAGGAATACTAAGAAAAAGGTACATAAGTTTCTTGATGTTTTGAAAATTCCAATGTTGTGTAATTTCTTTATTTATTGACAAAACTACTTTTAAAACAGCACAGTCATAGCAAATATTAAGACAATTAACTGTGCAAAATTTCATTGCTTTAGGACAAAAACTATGGTATTGGTAGAATTTTTGTTGTGTCGAGGTATTTCTGCCTACGTGCTCCCTAGTGGCAGTCAGAAGCTGGTTGCTATGTGACTGAAGTTCCTTATTTGTATGGACAGTAGTTGACAAATTTCTTTATGAGAAAAGTAAGTTTATAAAGCTGAATCCAATTACAAGGAATATCTCAAAATGATCAACCCCCCCAAAAGATGTATAGGACATAAATTGGATGTTTTATCGTGATCTACATTTTTTATGCAGTAAGCTTTGTCTGTCTCTTACGGTTTACCAGTTATGCAAAATTCAATAAAAAGCATCCAGAATAAAGAGGTCTTTAGAGGCTATTCCCAGAAAATTCAAGATATACATTATATTTGCCAATTAAATATCTTAAATATAAGAGATTTTAATCAAACTCGTTATAGACATTTTTGAGAAAATCAAAAGTTTCGAAATGTTTTCCATGTAAACGGTGGTTTAGGGTGGGGGAATTGTTTTGAAAATCTTCATGTCGCAACCTTGGAAGATACCAAACTTAAATACCAAGTTCGGTATTTAACGGTCTTTACGTATTTGAGCTATACTGTCCACAGATACACACACACACACACACACACACACACATGCACATACACGGATCTTTTTCCAAAAGCTATTTTTTGGAATCAGGGGGACACTAAACATGTATTTCCGGTGAAATCTCGGTATCGAATTTTTGGACGGAGTACAATACTTTCTCTATACACTATGTACATAGTGCGTGTAGAGAAAGTAAAAATGTTACTGCAATATAACGTATCAGTGTATAAGCAGAGAAGTAGTGGGGGTCGTGCCGTGGCCGAGTGGTTAGACCGCTCCCTGTCATCCAGATGATCGGCTTTCGAACCACATGTGAGATTTGTGGTCGACAAAACGGCGCAGGGGCGGGTTTTCTCCTGGTTCTCCGGTTTCCCTCGTCATCACATTCCACCGGTGCTCCATCTAATTTCCACGTATCATCAATGTCATCACCTGTAGTGTCATGTACTAAAAGCGGGCATTAAACACTACAAAAAAACAAAAAAGAAAAAAAAAAAAAGAAAAGAAGAGATGTAGTGGGCGGAAATAATGCTTCTGTAATGGTAAAGAAAACTAAAATATAGAGTCGAGTTGAAAGTACATTTGCAAATTTTACAGTTGTTATCATTACTATTGTATTTTCTCGCATTTTATACTTTACAGTCACAAATACTTATAATGGCTATGTATTTTTTTGATGTTTCCATGTAAATATTTTTCGCTTTATTTTTACATTTTAAAATGTTCACATTGGGCTTATATATTCTTGGATCCTTCACGTGATTGTTCCGTATTTGATATTTACGTTTACAACTGTCCGCATTAATATTGTTTTTTCCCAGATGGTTCAAGAGATTTATCATATTAAAGACTTACAAAATTTCTCATTGCTGTTGTTTTATTGGATGGATCAGCAGGTTTTTGCTATTTTATATTTCGATATGCAACTGTCCACTTTGGTTTTGATTTTCCTGAATATTTCAAGAGATTAAGTATCTTTTACAAGTGTTCAAATTAGTGGCGACCTTCTTATTTATTTATTATTGGGTGTTTATGCTCACATCTGCCCATATTAATGTTTTTCCTGGATGCTGCAATGATTATGTACATTATTGCCATTAATGCTATTTTTTCTGGATTTTTCATCTTTACGTTTACAATTATTGTCCTTTTGTTGTTTTTTATGGATGCTTTAAGAGGTTAATTACTATTTAAGATTTGCTTTTACAACTGTCCAAATTAGTATTGCTTCTGCTGGTTACTTTAACGGTTATTCACATCTTTCTTCACATCTGTACGCATTGATGTGGTGTTTTCTTGCGGCGTCCATGTAAGTTCTATGTGCTCAACTTTAACATTTTGAAATATTCGTATTAGTGATGTATTGTTCCAAGATGAATCAGAAGATTATTTCTTTAATATATTATGTTTACAGCTGTTCATTTAGTGTTGTACTTTTCTGGATTGTTCAAGAGACTCTTTTTATTATCCACGTAATGTTGTATTTTCTTAAGATTTGCGTGTCTCTTCACTTTTTCCTTACATTTTTAAATGCTCGCAATGATATTGTTCAATTTTTCTGGAATCTCCATACCATTTCGACTGGTATGTTCAGAAACGTCCTCACTGGTAATTAAAACTTTCCGGAGTCCCCATGTGATTCTTGTATCCAAGAATCCCTCTTATGACAGTCACTAAGTGTGATAATAGTTTCGTATTAGATGGTTTTAAATCTCAGCTATCACTTTATGTTTTAGGTTGTGACTAACATGAAAGAAGAACTATCATAAGTAATAAGTCGTCGTTTAACTTTAAAAATTGTCTGTTGCACACATTACGAAAACTTGCAATTCATGCTGGCTGAAGCTGATAACCTTTTTAATCTCCTAATATATTGCTAAGCTTCATAACATATCTTCACTTTAGTTCTGCTTAGCAATACTTCTGTGACATTATCTTCCTGTTATCTATGTTCTATAACTCTTGCGAATCTTAAGAAAAGCTTTCTGCTATTTCCATTTCTTTCGGGCACCTATATGTGTTTGCTGCAGGTAGGCCTGTTTCCAAACAACCCGGTATGTACGTAGTTTTTACGCTAGTCTTAGCATGCGTAAATAAATCTATTTATATCAGGAAAAAATATTACTGGGCCTGCTAGATTACTAAAACAACTATAACGTGCTTATATTTCAATTACTTTGGAAAGCATGGTCATCTTTAATAAATAATAATAATACGTTTTACAAAAGTTTAAATTTGCACATTTGAACCTGAAGAGTTATCATGTAAGAGTTTGAAGATAAAATTAAAAATGAATTATATCTGACATTTCAAATATTACTTAACTATTTTAACTATTTCTCTATAGCATTTAATTTTCAACATCAAACCTTATATTCGTCTAAGTACTTTGTTGAAGTTATATTATTACGAAGAAGTCCCTTGTTCTTCACAATTCGCATAAATTAGACACCTAGATCTTCGAAACTGAAGTCAGTCAAAAATAAATATTCCCTGAATCCTTCTAGTGTCCAGTGTGATTTTATTAATACTTTTCACTAGGTATTTTGAAGACGTATAGCATAAACTTCACAGATTAGCAATAAGCTTAAATTTTACTGGCAGTGAAATCGTTCATCCATTTTACTAATGAACAGTATTTGTTGTCCACTTTCTAACCAGGATATTATTCAATTTTCAGAATAATCAATTATAATTGTTTCCAAATAACTTTTAACATTAATTAAATGTGGTTTTAATATCAGTCATAGTATTCCGTTTTTTCTACTGTGTCTGGTTCGCCTACTGTAAAACATGAAATAGATCGGAAACCTGGATTCACATTTTTGATATTGTAGACAGATTTCAATACATATAGTGTTTGTTTCTTCAAGCTAAACACGTAAGCTTATTTTCATTACCATTTATACTTTCTCTGCACTTACTATGTACATAGTGTATAGAGAAGGTATTGCACTCCACCCAAAATTCGATACCGAAATTTCACCGAAAATATATGTTTTAGGGTCCTATATATCAAAAAAAGGCATTTTCATAAAAAGATCCGTGTGTGCGTGTGTGTGTGTGTGTGTCCGTGTGTACGTGTGTCTGTGAACACGATAACTCTAAAACGAAAAGTTGGTTGAATACCAAAATGGGTATTTAAGTATGGTATTTTCCAGGGATGCGACACGAAGATTTTGAGAAGAATCCCCCCACCCTCAAC
Organism: Hymenopus coronatus; assembly: GCA_030762935.1. NCBI lineage: Eukaryota > Metazoa > Arthropoda > Insecta > Mantodea > Hymenopodidae > Hymenopus > Hymenopus coronatus. The sequence continues at coordinate 39,364,108 of CM060886.1, forward strand.
TACCCTTTACATGGAACTTTTTTCTAACATTTTGACTTTCACAAAAATGGCTCTAACGATTTTGAATAAAATATCATATTTTAAAGTTATTTACCTGACAAACAAAATGTATATCTTGATTTTTTTGGGAATAGCCTCTGGAGATTACTTTATTCTAGACGTATTTTACGGAATTTTGCATAACTGCTAAACCGTAAGACTCAGATAAAAACTTACTACACAATAAATGTAAACCACGTTAAACCACACAATTTATGTTACCTATATATATATTTTTTTTTTTTTCGTGGAAATGATCTTTTTTGAGATATTCATTGTTTTTGGTTTCAGCTATCAAAAGCTTACTTTTCTCATATAGGAATTTGTCAACTCCGGTCCATATAAACAAAGGAACTTCACTCACATTGCAACCAGCTTTTGACTATCACTTTAACCTATGGTACTCCCTTATTTCGCTTCTACTTACATGGAAACAAGTAATAAGACTATGTCTGCTAATGTTTTCTCAATTAGTATGAACTAAATAGAAACATAAGCTTTTTAAATATAATTTTTTGCAGAGTTGTAGAGAAAGTCATGTGAATAGAACACATCAGATTTTTTCCATAAGTTTTTCTGGCTAAAATAATCTCCTTCATATATTGTTTCTAGCTTTAGTTCGTTTCCTTTTTTATAGCTATGATTTTATGGTGGTACATAGACAACAATGAAATCAGAAACCACAGCTAGGTTTCAAAAATGGTTTGTAAAATACTGTTTTAGGGGAACTGAAGTATACCATTAGGAGAACTTTATTTTCTCCACAGTACTATGTACATGTAGTAGTACTTTATTATTACGTGTACAATAATACAATATTTACGTCACACATTCGCATGAATCGAGTGACCATACATGCTGCTTAAAAATTCTTAAACTTAAAATATATATATTAACATAATCGGAAATGCACCACACGTAGACACATCCACACACATACACACGCTCGCGCGCTACGACAATAGAACCACAGAACAATACAACAAAGAACGCTCGGATATTTCACACACACACACACACACACACACACACACACACACACACACACACACACACACACACACACACACACACACACACACACACTCACACACACAATTGCACTCACAACTACACCACTTATCCATTCATATAGATTACACAAATACCAAGTAAAGTTATACAATATTTACACAACTATTTTGTCTCTTAGTGCACGAACTTCCATTGAGTATGTGCCCAGGCTTGGCCTGTTTTGGCTGCTATCCCTTCGTCTGTTTGAAGTTAACAATACTTTCGGCAATACTTTTTTCCTAACATCCTCTATCTGCACACAATCTGCCAAAATATGTGCCCAGTCTTCCTTATACCCGAATAACGGGCAAATCGGCCTACAAGCTTCATCAACTACCTTACGGGTTTTCCAACCTGCCAACCTGAGCCACATATGAGTTAAAGGCTGGAAACATATCAATCTGTTGTCAGTAATGAAAAAGTTTGTACTTAACATTTATCGAGTCGTTCAGTTGGAACAATATAGGTTGAACATTTATTAAATAACTTGAGATGGGTGCAACTAGAGAATCATATATGTAAAATTGTTGATTGAGGAGGAGCTTGAAATGACGAAACAAATTATTATTACTTTTATTTTAGAATCCCCCTCCCTATTATCACACTGAAGACCTTTTTAATTTTAGTGGGTGTGTCAGACATCAACTGGAAGTGATTTGCTTTCTAACCCTCCATGTGATAGATTTGCTTCTTCATCTTCTTCTTCGTCATCGTCTACTTCCGAGGTTAACATTGTTAACTTGCTTTGACAGTCTGCCAAAGGGCATTCTTTCCACATTGTGGTGCCATCTTTGATAATTATAAATTTCCACTATACTTTCAGTTTTTAATTTATCTTTTAATTTTAGTGTTTTATATTTTTTCTAGTAAATTAGCATTTGCAACAGATTTGAGAAGGCTCATTTGCGCAACTTTAAATCGCTTTTTATTTTGGGTTCTTAAAATCCATGTTTCACTTTTCATACAGAAGTACAGGATTTGATAACAAATTATGGAATCTCATTTTAACATCTTTTGGCATATATTTTTCCAAAATTTCTTATTACTTATTCCATTTATTTGATTATACTTGTGTATATTTTATCTAGATCAAGATTTATTTTATCGAATGCTTACATTACTCTCAAGATATTTAAAACTACGCTCTTGCTCTGCAGTTTGGCCCTCGACTATTTTTGGTATTCTTATATTTTTACCCTCAATTGCTAATACCTTTGTCTTAGCACAAGCAATTTCCATATTGTATCTTTTATAATTCAATTAAGTTTTGTTACAGTATATCTTCTAGCTAATTAGACCTGGTCGTCAGCAAATATATTGGTTGACATTCTGTTATTTCTTCCTAGGAGTATTGCCTTTGGCTCCATCAATTTCAATTCATATACTATTCATAAACCTCTTTAATATCAAAATAATATATGTACATGTATTTGAAAGTGTCAGTTTAACCAGCAACATATTTTATCTTCTGTACCCTACACTCATCTATTAGTAATTTCAAGAAAAGAGACGCCAGGTTCTTATTTCCTGTAACTTCTAATTTTGTTCTATTAGTAAGTATAGTATACAGACAGGTCATTAAACTCCTGCTCAAATAACTTTGTTGAACAATTGTATTATTGCATTATTGTATTATTGCATTATTGTATTATTGTATTATTGCATTATTTGTAGCACAGTAAAAAAGCTAATTCAGCTTTTTCTGCATTTTTGTCTGTAGGGTTTACTTTAAGAAGAATTTATCTTCGTATCCATCCTTGGAAGATGATGAAGTTTATATATAAAGTTTGGTATCTAACGGAATTTTCTTTGGGTGATAATGTAGACATTATACACACGACAAACACACACAGGCACATACACCCACAGGTCTTATTCTAAAATTGCATGTTTACTTTCTCTAACTCCGTGTGTACACTATACACTATACTTAGAGAAGGTATTGTATTCCACTCAAAAATTCGATGTCGAGATTTCACCGAAAATATATGTTTTGGGATCCCCTGAGTCCGAAAAAAGCGTTTTTAGAAAAAGGTCACAGTGTGTGTGTGTGTGTGTGTGTGTGCGCGCGCGCGTGTGTCCGTGAACAGCATAGCTCAAAAACGAAAAGACCGTTATATACGAAACTTGTCATTTAGGTTTAGAATCTTCCAAGGATGTGACACGAAGATTTTCAAGAAAATCCCCCCACCAGAAACTAACTTTTAAAAGGAAATATTTTTGAAAATTATGTTTTTTTAACGATTTTAATTAAAATCCCGTATATTAAAGACATTTACATTCCAAATAACATGTATATCTTGAATTTTCTGGGAATAGCCTTTGAAGACCTCTTTATTCTGGATGAATTTTGCTTAACTGGTAAACCGTACTGCACAAAAAGTGTAGATCTCTCAAAACACACGTTTATGTCATTGACGTTTTTGTTCTAGAGGTAACCGTTTCCGAGATATTCCTTGTTATTGGTTTCAATTGTAAAGTACTTATACTTTTCTCAAACAGGAAGTGTTTTTCTTTTGTTCTGGACAAGGAAAGAAGCGATTTGCAATGACAATCACATAACGATAGCTTTTAAGGCAATTGACCAACACTTTAGCATAGTGCATTTCCTTAGTTCCCTTTTACTTAACAAGGAACTAAGTAATAAGAACATTCTGCTAATGTTTATCTCGATTAGCAGCATTATGTGGAAAGAAGGATAATCTTTTGTAAGAAGTTTGCGAAGCAGTTAGAAAAAGTCATGTGTGTGTAACACATCAGATTTTTTTCTTTTTTTGGAGCCAAGTGACCCTCAAATGTGTATTTCCAGGAACATCTAGGTATAAAACATTTTGGATGGAATGCAATAGCACCTATGTATGCTCTATAGATGAATAGCGAAAGTAAAAGACATTTTATAATTTGTCTTTAAATCTCCATTAGCCTAGAAATTTGTTAGCCAATGCGGGTGGTGAGCCTTTTTACTTTCTCTACACGTACTATGTACATAGTGTACAGCTAAGGTATAGTAATGCACCCAAAAATTCAATACCGAGATTTCACAGGAAATATATATTTTGAGACAGCCTGAATGCAAAAGAAGCATTTTTAGAAAAATGTCCGTGTGTGTCTGTGTGTATATGTGTGCCTGTGGGCAGCATAGCTCAAAAACGTAAAGTCCGTTAAAAAACAAACTTGGTATTTAGGTTTGGTATCTTCCAAGGATGCGACATGAAGATTTTCAAGAAACATCCCCCCAAACTACTCTTTACATGGAACTTTTTTCGAAAATTTTGATTTTCCCAAAAATGGCTCAAACGATCTTGATTAAAATATCGTATATTAAAAATATTTACCTGACAAATAAAATGTATATCTTGAATTTTTTGGGATTGGCCTCTGAAGACTACTTTATTCTGGACGAATTTTACGGAATTTTGTATAACTGCTGCACCGTAAAAGACGGACAAAAACTTACCATATAAAAATGTAGATCACGTTAAAACACACAATTTACGTTATAGATTTTTTTTCGTGGAGTTGCTCGTCTTTGGGATATTCCTTGTTTTAGTTTTCAGTTTTGAAAAACTTATACTTTTCTCATACAGGAATTTATGAACTCCGGTCATACAAACAAAGGAACTTCAGTCACTTAGTGACCAGCTTTTGACTATCACTTTAAACTATGGTACTCCCTTATTTAGCTTCTACTTACAAGGAAGCAAGTAATAAGAATATTTCTGCTAATTTTTTCTCGATCAGCATGAAGTAAATAGAAGCATAAGCTTTATAATAATAATTTGTTTCAGAGATGTAGAGGAAGTCATGTGAATGGAAGACATCAGATTTTTTAAGGCGTGAATTCATACAAGTACCCTAGAACAGCTATCCCAGACTGATTTTTTTTTTTTCAAATTTGTCGCATAATTGAAAAATACAGGCATCTTAAACTTAGCTTTGGAGCGTTTCCTTTCAAGAATTTCTTTCCCAAATAATCAATTGGTGCACTGTCGTGAACGAGTGTTACACTATTAATAAATAAAACTACGAACAAATATAAAGAAACAAATTTGTCACTAAACAATTTATATTCATACTTTATTCGGTATCAAAAAATAATAAAACGATCATTTTTTAGGATGTTTCAATTACTTTATCTTTGTTTCGTAGTCATGTCCTCTTGGGTTTCTCTCTTTCAGTGCCCATGCTGAACACAATTATTTTAATAGGAATGCAAAAGGTACTGCTTGGAATTCAGAGTAGCCTAACAAAGCAGCTTAACAGATCTTGAAGATGAGTGATAATAAATATGCCATAAATAGACAGGAACGGAAAGAAAGTTTGCAATTTTGAAGCATTTGAATTAGAAGTATTTCTTTTTTAGAATTTAGAAAAAGAATTATTACAGAGATAGAAAAATGGCTGCAGTTTGAAAAATTAATAAAGAAGCTATCGTGGTATAATTTAGAAAAGAAATAATCAAATATTATTATTCAAGGAAAACATTAAGATCTACAAATTTTCGTGCTAATCTACATCAATTTGAGATATGAACAAGTTAAAATCAATTGCTAATTAGCAGTGATTTTACAACTATGGGGGATTTTGAGTGAATTTTAAATAAGAATTAAAGTCTGCCTCACATTTAAGAGGTACCGGGTTCGAATCTCTGTAAGGGTGGGTTACTCGGGTAAGAATTTTTCCCGGGGACAAATGTTGAGTAACGCCAAGCTCTGTGGGCTCCGGGGTCATATGAGCATCATTTTAATGATTTCATTGTTCGATATGATCAACTAGGTTAAAGGACGTTAAATTAAACGAAAACGACAATAGGAATTAAAATAAACTTGCTCCAGTAAGAACTATGAGTAAATGAAGTGATTAAAAAATGAGAAAAAGGAGAACTAGAATATATAAATATGGTTTGAATTAAAGGTTGATATGTGACACTACAAAGATACCAATTAGCTCTGATACGTAAGTAAATAAAACAATCTTATGTGTTCCATTCACACAACTTTCTCTGTCTGTTCTGCAAACAAACTGTTTTTACGAAATATTGTTCTTTTATCTACACCATGCTAATCATTTGTATTATTATAAAAATTATTTTAATGCTTGTAGAAGGAAATAATGGAGTACACTAAGCTAAAACGATTGACAAATCTTTTAAAAGCTGGTTGCTATGTCGAACAGCTGAAAGTGTTTGCACAACTAGGAGTAAAACAAAAGAGATATGACACGAAAGATGTTTCCCCATGCGAGAAATATTTAAGTAATTGAATAGGAAACACCGAAACCAATAAGGACATCTCGGAAACGGTTAACTCTACAAAAAAGTGTACAAAAAAGTATATTATAAACTGTTTTAACGAGATCTTTAGTTTTGAGTAACAAGTTTTGTCTATATCTTACGATTTAACAGTTCTACAAAAGCTATCCAGAACGAAGAGCTCTTTAGAGGCTATTTCCAGATAATTCAAGATACATATATTTCGTTTATCACGGACATATCTTTAACATATGGTATTTTATTAAAAATCGTTAGCCACTTTTCAGAAAGTCAACATTTTCGAAAAATGTTCCGTAAAGGGCATAGTTAGGGTGGGGGACTTTCCTGAAAATCTTTGTGTTGCATACTTGAAAGATATTAAAATTAAATACAAGCTTGGTATTTAGCCGACTTTTCGTTTGTGAGCTATGCTGTCCACAGACACGACTCTTTTTGGATTCAGAGGTCCTCAAAACATTTTCGATGGTATCACATTTTTGGTTGGAATAAACATCTCTACCTACATACATTTTACTTGGTAGAGAAAGCAAGAAAGAAAGAAAGAAGTAAGAAAAAAGGTAAGAGATGATAGCGAAATATGATTAAGTTCTGCTATGAGGACGCTATTAGGCATTCAAAAGAAGCTACAGGCGTTAGCAAGTAATATAAGAAAGAAGAAGAAATGTCATAGATGCATACCTCCGCTAAAACTAGCAGGTTTCCTTTGTCATCGTCTGAACTGAAACACTCCAAGCCAAATTAATGAAGAACAACTCTTTTGGACTTCATGAAAATGTTTCACAAAATGTTGTATTTACTGAGAACTAAGTAAATTGCAGTCTACGACTTGTAATGTTTCACTGCAACAGAAGCATCAACTTTTGCAGACGCAGAACTTTCTTGCTTCAAGGAAGTATTAAAACTAAATAAAACGTTTCCTGGTTGATATGGTCACGAAACCACGCACAAACATCGAGTAGCAACGAGTTGCATGGAAATACTGAGAAACAACGTGTACATTCTCATACTAATGTTGTAATAAAGTTTCGTCTTAGTCTTCCATTTAATAGAGTAACATAATCGAAAACGGAATAAAGCGAAATGGTATCACGGTTTGTGGATACAGCCTTGGAGAAACCGAGCGAAACGGCTTCTTGGTAACTGTAAATCTCATTCGGGAGCTCCCAGGTTCGAATCCCGCTACTGTGACCTGATTTCCGTGGTTTTCTCTGATCGGTAGACGAATGCAGGTGTGAGTTTTCATCAGCCACGTTTATATTTGGCAGTTTCAGACAGATAAGGCGGATACTCGATCAAAGGAAAGAGTACTCCTCGAACACCGTAGAGGGCTGCTTGGTCAACAGATCGTTCATCGCCCTCTCTCTGCAGTTTCGATAATCAGACGAGTCTTCGAGCCTGGAAGTATCGTTCTCCCTGGTCTAGCTAGTTCCCAAGGTCGCGGCTACAAATCCTGCGCTGGGCGAGGAATTGGGGGAGGGGGTAAATCCTTTGCTTGGCTTTCTTTGGAAGGCAAGTAAAGTCGACTCTCAGCAACATTAATTGGGTGTTTCACACCCAAAATATAGAAAATGAAGCGCTAAGAACCTCAGCAGTTAAAGAGCGTTCATAAATAAAACTTAATTTAATTTCTTTTTGGAGGTTTTAGAGACTTCTGCGCATTTCTGTGGCTTGTGTGCTTACTGCCTCTGTGTTTTTTTCCACTTCATCCATTCCTCCTAGGGAATAATAGCTCTATAGATGCATATATGCCTCGCACGCTTTATTGAGCGCTCGGCTCCCTAGTTTTTATTCGGTGGGTTTCGCGCAATTTTGGAAGCAGTGTAGAGCAACAACATCGACGTATGAAGCACGTTACACCTACATCTTATAGCGCGTGACTTCAATGCCAAAGTTTCATTCTGTCTGTAGATCCAGAGTTCACACTCATGCATTACTTTTGCAAATAGACGAGAGTGACCAAGTTGCGCAGTACAAAGAGTGGGGGTAAGAGGCGGAGACTTGAAGCGATAGCAATGCAGTACGCACAGCATCAGTTAATGCCATTGCGCATCAAGTTGACAGTGTTCACGTCATAATACGTGCGCTGTGATTCGTTTAATAATTGTGCTAGTTAGCGGTAAATTTGGTAACCTATTCACTATAATAACTGAGGATCTCAAAGAAAGAAACTTTCTTTGGTTGACAACACTGAAGAAAGACAGACGGGCTCTCGCAACCTCTTTCTTCCTCCGCCGATCCCCTCTGACCCGCAAAATTAGCGTTGAAGGAAAAGTACGCACGTGGTTGCAATGGGCGAGATGCCCTTCGTTGTATAATCTATAAGTATCTACAGCGACAAATTCTGAAACATTTTCACTGTTCAATGTTTCTCTAGATCATGTTTTCATTTATTTTTGTCTAACACTTATTCTAGAATGGGTAAAAGAGGTATTGTACTCCGCCAAAAATGCAATATGAATATTTCACCGGTAACGCATCTTATGAGATTCACTGAACATAAAAAGGGATTTTTATAAAACCTTATTCTGTCCATTTCTCTGTCTATAAAGTCCAAACTCAAAAACGAAAAGACGGAAGAATACAGTGTTTTATGCCAAACTCTGTTTGTAATATAATATAATATAATATAATATAATATAATATAATATAATATAATATAATATAATATAATATAATATAATATAATATAATATAATATAATATAATATAATATAATATAATATAATATAATATAATATAATATAATATAATATAATATAATATAATATAATATAATATAATATAATATAATATAATATAATATAATATAATATAATATAATATAATATAATATAATATAATATAATATAATGTAATGTAATGTAATGTAATATAATACAATGTAATGTAGTGTAATGTAATGTAATATAATACAATGTAATGTAGTGTAATGTAATATAATATAGTATATGCAGCAATTTAAGCGCACATCTTGAATTTTCTTCGAATTGTCATGAAGTACTCTTCCATTTGGATTAATTGTGTATAATTTTGTATAGCTAATAAATCATAAGTTATATAATTGAGCTTACTGCAGAAGGAAACGTAACAGTTAATTTAATATGTACCTTTATGAAAAACCTCTTTAAGTATTAAATTATTTTTTCTAAATATTCACTTTTACAAATTAAAATACTCCGTGGTTGAAGTGTCGTGCGCAATATGTAATGAGCGATTAACATTTCGTTCTGTATCCTTGATACAATCAAATCCATACTGTTAATGTTGAGTTTATTTCTGTTAAAAATGTATCGTGAATTAACAATAACTTTTTGTACGAATTCTTTTGGGTTATATTTATATTTTTGAATAGCTTTTCACTCTCTAGGAAGCACATGCCATGCACATGACTGATGAAGAAGGTAATGTTAAATCGGACATTTTACTTTAAGTGCATGTTTTAATGTCCTCTGAATATAAACTCGTTTTTAGAAAAAGATCCTGGTGTGTGTCAAAAGCATAGTTCAAAAATAAAAATTCGGTTAAATACCAAACTTGTTTTACAAGTTCTGCATCTCCCAAGGAGCTAATATAAATATTTTCAAGAAAAATCTCACCTATCCTTAACTATATTTTACATGGACCATTTTTCGAAAGATTTTAATTTCCCAAAATGGCTTTAACAGTTTTATCATATGTTTAAGATAGTTTATGCTAAAGGAAATGGTATCTTGAATTTTATGTATACAGACTCTGAGGTTCTGTTTATTCTGAATAAAGCTTGCATAACCGATAAATCATAAGAGATAGAGAGAAAATATTTATATGAAATACAAATTTTTCGTGGAGTTAACCGTTTTCGAGATATTCCTAATAATTGGTCTCAGTTTTAAAATATTTAAAATCTTCTCAACTGGAAAATCGTTGTTTATTTTTCTTTCTCCTATCTAGGAAAGAGAATGTCAATGCATTACATAGCAACCAGGTCTTGAAGGATTTAACACATATCTACAAAGAAATATTTCTTTATATGCTTATATCACATAAGACTTTTTAGCCATGCAATAAACATATTTAAAAATCAATAACTGAAAAGGGGCACTAAAAGTAAGGAGGGAGAAATTACATTCTTTTATTTGTTGTGGTTTAACGTCCTTTAACCTAGGACGACGATGAATGAAATGGGTGTAATGATTTTCAAATGACCACGGGTTCATAGAGGTTAAAGTTATCCGACGTTCATCTTCTAAGGAAAATAATCTTGTGTTTCATTCACATAACTTTCTCTACCCGTTCCGCATACCATTTTTTCTTACAGAAGATTTTATCTACATCATGCTAATCGATACATATTTGGAGAATTGTTCTTATACCTTGTTTCTGTGTGAGTAAAAGGGAAATAAGGGAATACACTAGACTTAAGCAATAGCCAACTCTTTTAAAAGCCAATCGCTATGTAAAACAAATGAAATTCCGTTCCCTTTGATTGCCAAGAGTAAACAAAAAGAGACGAAAATGAACAATACCTCTTGTTTGAGAAAAGTTTATGTGGCTTAGAATTGAAACCAACAACACGGAATATCTAGTTAACGTTTAACTGTACAAAAAAATGTATATTACATAAATTGTGTGTTTTAAAGATATCTACTTTTTTGCGTGTTACCAGTTATACAAAAGTCATCCAGAATAAAGAGACTATTCTCAGAAAATACAGGACATACATTTCGTTTGTCATGAAAATATCTTAAACATATTGTATTTTAATCAAAATCGTTACATCCATTTTTGAGAAAATCAAAATTTGCGAAAAATGTTCCATGTAAAGGATGGTTGTGGGTGTCGCATCCTTGGAAGTTACTGCATTTAAATACTAAGTTTGGAACAGATGACTTTACGGGATAGCAACCCAGTTAGATTGGAATCAAAGAAGTCCAAGATTTCGACCATCTTCACTCTGTGTTCTTCAAGATGGCCGAAAGCTTGGATTTCCTTGATTCCAATCTAACTCGGTTGCTATCCTGTGAAGTGATCTGTAATAATGAACACCGAGAAAGCTTCAAATATTTAACTAAGTTTGGTATATGTCGCCTTTCGTGGTGTAATGGTTACCATGCTAACTTCATTTATCCAAGGTCGCGGGTTTAAACCCGGCGGAGGATGATAGATTTTTTTCGGGTGTAAAAATCCTTATCATGGCTTCCTTCGGAGAGGAAGTAGAGCCGTTGGTCCCGTGTCGTAGATTTACGGCACGTAAAATAACCTCAAGTCTGATAGAGATGCCTCTGAGAAAAATTAATCGGTCTTTCACGCCCAATTTAGAATGGGACGCTGAAAACCACAGCAGTTAAAGAGCGTCCATAAAGCACGCCATTTACCATTTTAAGTTTGGTATTTAACCAAATTTTCGTTTTTGACATAAGCAGTCTACACACACACACACACACACACACACACACACGCGCGGACCTTTTTCTAAAATGCTTTTTTGAATTCCGATGACTCTAAAAACCTGTATTTCCAGTAAAATCTCTGTATTGAACTTTTAGGTGGAGTACAATATCTTCTCTGTCTATTTTGCACATTGTACTTACGTTCTAGATAGAGTAAATAACCTCAACCGGATAACAAACCCTAACCGAGAGTAGAACCCGGGACCTTTTAAGATACGTTACCCCCACACTATAGATGCGGGCAGAATAATTTTGCTTTTTATTATTTTGAAAGCTTTAATACATTACTATTACCGACTCTATAGAAACGGGAAGAATAACTTTGTGTTTTATCATTTCGAAAGCTTTAGTACATTCCTCTTTCCAACTCTATAGAAACGGGTAGAAGAATTTTGCGTTTTATCATTTTGCAAGCGTTAATACATCACTCTCTCCAACTCTATAGAAACGGGCAGAAGAATTTTGCGTTTTATCATTTTGAAATCTTTAATATCTTTCTTTCCGATGAAACTTTCTAAGATCTGAAAAAAGGTAACATAATTGCAGGTTCACTGCACTGCAACATCGCTACATTCAAGTTCAGTGCACTAGTCAGAGGCTGTGAGAGAAAATAATGTTGCATAACGTCGAAACCGCAGCCTAATATAAACAAGGCCGTGATGGTGAGAATGTCACGGCTTGCTATGTTCCGCACCAAAATACAATTGTACTAGTATCGCTAAAACAGTGAGAGAACCCAAGGTGAAAGGCTTAAACAAGGCTATGCAGTTTCCATGACATATTTTATACTTCTTTGCTTTACCCCGTTTATATAAAATCTGAGCTAACGTACTTTGGATTATAATTATTATTGAGTTTTCTTACAAGTAATAAATAATTTATAGACATAATATTTAATAACAAACAGGATTTAAGCATGTTTTAAATTGACATAGTAATTACCATCTCTAGCACGTATGTACAATGTAAGTACATAATAAATAGAGAAGGTATTGTATTCCACCCAAAAATTCTATACCAAGATTTCACGGAAATATAACATTTGAGAGCTCCTGAATCCAAACTTTTTAGAAACAATTTCCGTGTGTATGAGTGAATAGCATAACTCAAAAACAAAAAGTCCGTTAAATAACAAGTTTGAGGTTTAAGTTCAGTATCTTTCAAGGATGACACTCAAAGGTTTCCAAGAAAATCCTTCCTTAACTGCATTTTACATGGAAACATTTTCGAAAACTTGGATTTTTTCAAATTTTGCTCTAACGATTTTGATTAAATTACCATATATTTAAGATACTTTTATCACATACGATATGTATACCTTGAATTTTCTAGGAAGAGTTTCTGAATACCTCTTCATTGTGTAACTGGTAAACCTTAAGGGATAGACAAAAACTTGCTACACAAAACATTTTTTGTAGAGGTAATCGTTACTGACTTAAACTTATCTCAGATGGGAACCCTTCTTTTGTTTCTTGTCTCTTTTGTTTTACTCCTAGCCACGCTTCCTTACAATAAACAAGTGTTAGACAATTTCCACTAATGTTTATCTCGATTCGCTTGATGTAGATAGGCGTGTAATCTTTAGTAAGAATAGCTTGTACGCATAACAGACAGAGAAAGTCATGTGAATGGACACATAATATTTTTATTACACTGTTTATGACTTTATAATAAAACACTGGCATAAATCATTAATTTTGTGAGTTATGCGAAAATGTATATTTAATGTTGGTGTCTAAGACTGAGGCATTATCGAATTAACTATGAATATTAAAGCCACTATAAGAAACCGCCAGAGCAGGTATGTAGAACTGCAACACAACAATCTATTTCATTAGAAGTAACTTTTCAATTTCCCAATTCCCTCCCACAACTTCAAAATTTGGGATAAGTCATTCAAATAGTTTGTAATTCGCCACTCAAATTTTTATACTGGAAGCTTTGTCTTCCCTTCTCTTTCACCTTTTATCTCCATTTTCACTAATTCTACAATTTGCAGATTATCTTGAATACAAATAAAGACGACTAATAAAGCCTGTATTTTCCCCGATGCTAAAGAAAAATTGAACTGGACAAAAAGTGTACCCATACAAAAGAATCGAGCAATTTAACACGACATTAAAGTTTTCTCTGTATTGACAGTATAGCACTGGGTACACTGACGATATGTTGCAAATCCATCTAATAAAACCGAAACTTTATTTTGTTTTCAAGAGATCACATTTCTCTAAAAAAGTAAATAATTACATAATTTGTTTCGAGTGAGTAAAATCTAAATGTGTGCAGATTCCCTAGTTTGCCATAGTTATCATATATTTCTTTATACTTTCTAGTACTCCAAGCAGGGACGATATGTCGGTTTTGACCCCAAAATCGAGTCAACAAGGTTTTAGGGCTTAATCCGCAAAAGAGAAAAACAAGTATTTTGAGTTTTGTTTAATTTAAGTGATTATTTTCAGCATGTTAGAAGACATTTAAAGTTTACAATTGTTTTATATAATTAAGATACATTTAGTGCATATTGTGCACTAAATGTATATAAAAAGATCATACTTTATTATATATGTAACTATTCCAAAATGAACACAACATTTTCTTTCCATGCGCATTTTATAAATTTCATATACATAATCAGCAGAAAGCTGTATAATGATATGCACAAATTAATTAATAAGTAATAAAAGTGCTGATGAATTCTTGGAAAGGAAGAATTTCTGTTTTCCAAACACAGAAGGAAATATTGTTGAATTTTTCTAGTCACGTATAGAGTGATTGTGAAATCTAACATATCTGCATTGTTTCCTTGTTCTGTTAAAGCTGTGTATGTGGGTACTATATCTGCCTCACATTCAAGAATCCGAGTTCGAATCCCGCTTAAAGTATTTTTATGGGGGGGGGGTTCTCTTGTCCTGTGAAGACGGTAGTCGATTAATTTAAGCTCTTGAGATCATTTGAGCACATTATTTTACCGATTTCATTCATCGTTGGATAAGATCAACTAGATTAAAAGACGTTAAGCTACCAGCGTTCTGGCTTTTCACTTATAAGCAACGCGTTCGATTCCCGGGTGGGATATTTTTCTTTAACTAGAATCACTCCCTATCTCTTACAGAGTCTGGAAGTATGCATGTCAGAGTGAATGTTTGCTAGTTTAATAGTACTGAAAAAACTAATTTAATAAATATTAGAGCTCAGCAAAGCTAGCAGTTGTTTCTAAAGCAAAGTCCTCGATTGACCACAGAATGCAAAGCGGCTCATATAAATAAAACTGCATGCTTATTCCTTGTCAGTCAAATAACAGTCAGTTATTTTTAAATATGCGTTAGTGTCTTCTTACAAAAATGTTGTCTTTTGTCACATAAATAAGGTATAAATAAAACTATTAAGGTTACACATTTTATATTGAAATATAAACCAAAATATTTAAATAATGCACTGCAATCCCAGACTAGGAAGTAAATTTTTCATGCTTTAAAAATTCTTAAAAGAAGCACAAAAAATTGAATCTTCTTCAATATAATACCATTTTCGGAATTTATGCAAAGAACTTCGTAAATATGTACATACATTTGCATGATACTATACTATGAAATATACAAGAAGCTGAATAAGAAGAAAATCGGACGCGTTCCATTCACATGACTTTCTCTATATCGCTTTAACAAATTATTGTTAAGAAGCATATCCTTCTATCTACTTTATGAAAATCGAGATAAACCTTACCAGAAATTGTCTTAATTACTTGTTTCCTTGTAAGTAGAAGGAATATAAGGGAATACGCTAGGTTAAAACGACAGTCAAATCATTTAAAAGCCGGTTGTCAGGTGGAATAGGTCCATTTCAATGGAGTTTACAACTTAAAGTGTGAGAAAAAGTTTTAAGTATTTTCAATCTGAAACAAATAACAAGGAATATATCAGAAAGGGTGAATTCAACGGGGAAAAAGAACATATATGGTATAAATTATGTGTTATAGCGTGACCTACTTTTATGTTGTAAGTTTTGTCTATCTCTTACGGTTTATCAGTTGTGCAAATTTCAGCAAAATTCATTCAGAATAAAGAGGTCTTTAGAGGCTATTTCCAGAGAATTCAAGATATACATTTTATTTGCCACATGAATATCTTACATATACGGTATTTTTATCAAAATCGTTAGAGCCGTTTTTGAGAAAATCAAACTTTTCGAAATTTGTTCCATGTAAAGGGTAGTTTGGGGTGGGGGGATTTTTCTCAAAGTCTTCAGGTCGTATCTCTGTAAGATACTAAACCTAAATAGCAAGTGTAGTATTTTACCGACTTTTCGTTTTAGGGTTATCGTGTTCAAATACACATGGACACACACCTATACACACACACGTTTATCTAAAAATGTTTTTTTTGATTCTCAAACATGTATTTCCATTGAATTCTCGGTATCGAATTTTTGGGTGCATTGCAATACCTTCTCTACACATATGTACACAGTACGTGTAGAAAAGTAAAAATAAAATTTCCAGCATAAATTAATGCAATGGTGAATTTAAACGGTGGAGAATTTTCGCGAAAATATGATACTCAGTTTTTCTCACAACATGCAACAAATGATGGTGTTGCATTATCTATTTATTATGTTAAGTTTGCAAATCTGAATTTTCTATAAGCTTTATAAAGTCACTTCTAGAATACAGTTCCATATTCAAGGTATAGAAAACGCACGATCACGAACGTAACGAGATTTTGGTTTCAAGTTTTGTAAAAGCGTTCTAAAACTAACACAACACACTCACCTGACTTTAGCACAGACCAAATGGCTACCAATTGACACTGCTCAGTGGTTAGGATTTGTTGTTTATATATAAGTATTAAGGTTGGAGGGGAGGCGTGTTCCTTTAGTATTTTAAGGAAAATGCCCCCTCTCTTGTCTCTGGAAAGGCAAGAGCCGTTTATCTGCCTCACCTTGAGGGAAACACTCACGGAGGTATACTTTGTCCGCCTGATGTGTTAATTGTACAACTAAAGACAATCCAGTGTCTTATCGCCACTTTTCTTTATAAAACAATTGATGGATTCTATATTGTTATCTCTGACGTAGTTTTCGACGCTATAGCTATCAATCATAGGCTCAACTAAAGTCGTAAGTTCCATTTCTTGCATATTAAGGAAAACGTTTGCAAAACTGAAAATAAGCAAATGGTTTTCCTTGTCATTTCTTTCGTTTCGGTAGGAGTGACTGTTAGACATTCCATGTTCTGATCTGCCCAAGAGTTAATAATTCGGGTGATGGGTTTGTTTTAAATGAGCTGGTGAAAACGAAAAAAATGAAAAATCTCTCCAACAAATTATTATTAGAAAGCTTATTTACTCCATGCTAATTGAGAAACAAATAGTAGAAATAGTCTTATTACTTGCTTCTTTGTAAGAGAAGCGAAATAAGAGAGTACCATAGTTTAAAGTGATAATCAAAAGCTGGTTGCTATGTGACTGAAGTTCCTTTGTTTATATGGACAGCAGTTGATAAATACCTATATGAGAAAAGAATAAGTTTTATAAAGCTGAATCCAATAACAAAGAATATCTAAAAAAAAGATCAGCTCAACAAAAAAAATTTATGACATAAGTTGTGTGTTTTAATGTGCTCTACATTTTTTGTGTGGTAAGTTTTTCTCTACTTCATACGGTTTACCAGTTATACAAAATTCCGGAAAATTCATCCCGAATAAAGTAGTCTTCAGAGGCTATTCCCAGATAACTCAAGATATACATATTATTTGTCAGGTATGTATCTTTAATACATGATATTTTAATCAGAATCTTTAGAGCCATTTTTTATAAAATCAAAATTTTCGAAAATTTTTCCATATAAAGGGTAGTTGTCTTAAAAAGCTTCGTCTCCAACCCTTGGAAGTTTCAGAATTTGAACACCAAGTTTGGTATTTAATGGCCTTTTCGTTTTTGAGCTATGCTCCTATAGACACACACATTCACATAGACACATACACAGATACACAGACACACAGTCAGATTTTTCTAAAAATGCTTTTTTGGTACTCAGGGTGTCCTAAAACATTTACGGTGAAATCTCGGTATCGAATTTTTGGGTGCATTACAATACCTACTCTATACATACATAGTACGTATAGAGAAAGTAAAAATCTCTCCAACAAATTATTATTAAAAAGTTTATGCTATATCCGCTTCAAGTCAATCGAGAGAAAATTAGAAGAAATATTCTTATTACTTGCTTACGTGTAGGTAGAAGCGAAATAAGGGAGTTCCATAGGTTCAAATGATAGACAAAAGATGGCTGCTATGTGACTGAAGTTCCTTTGTTTATAGGAGCACTGTTGACAAATTCCCGTATGAGAAAAGTATAAGTTTATTAAAGCTGAAATCCATAACAGTAATATCTTAAAAACGACCAATTCCACAAAAAAAAGTATGTAGCATATGTAAATTGTGTGTTTTAACGTGCTCTACATTTTTGGATGGACAGGAGTTACAAATTCCTGTATGGTAAAAGTATGCTTTTAAAGGTGAAACCAAAAACAAGAAACATCTCAAAAACCATCAACTCCACGAAGACAATGTATATGACATAAATTGTGTGTTTTATCGTGAGCTACATTTTTATATAGTAAGCTTTTCTCTATTTCTTGCGGTTTATCAGTTATGCAAACTTCCGTAAAATTTATCTAGAATAAAGAGGTCTTTAGAGGCTATTCCCAGAAAATTTAAGATATACATTTTATTTGGTAGGTGTATATCTGAAATATAAGAGATTTTAATCAATATATTTAGAACCATTTTTGAGAAAATAAAAAAATTCGAAAAAAGTTCCATGTAAGGTTTAGGTTGTGGTGAGGAGATTTTCTTAAAAATCTTGTGTCGCATCCTTGGAAGATAGTGAGCCTAATACCAAATTTAATATTTTACAGACTTTTCGTTTTTGAGCTATGCTGCCCACAGACACACACACACACAAACACACACGCACACGCACACATATGGACGTCTTTCAAAAAATACTTTCTTTGGATTCAGGGGGCGCCCAAAACATGTATTTCCGGTGAAATCTCGATATCGAATTTTGAGTGAAATACAATACCTTCTCTATACACTATGTGCATAGTACCTGTAGAGCAAGTATATACAAATCTGATGTGTTCCATTCACATGTGTTACGGTTTACCAGCTATGCAGAATTTTGCAAAATCCATCTAGAAAAAAGTAGTCTTCAGAGACTATTCCCAGAAAATTCAATATATGCATTCTATTTGTCTGGTAAATATCTTTAATATAAGATGTTTTAATCAAAATCGTTAAAGACATTTTTGATAAAATCAAAATTTTCGAAAAAAGTTCCATGTAAAGGGTAGTTGGGGGGCGAATTTTCTTGAAGATCTTTTTCCCGTATCCCTGGAAGATACCAAACTTGTATTTAAGTTTTGTATTTAAGGGTCTTTTCGTTTTTGATCTATGTTGTCCACAGACACACACTTACGCACACACACACCTGTACATTTTACCAAAAATGCTTTTTTTTTTATTCAGCGGGACTCAAAACATGTATTTCCGGTGAAATCTCGGTATCTAATTTTTGGGTGGAATTAAAATATCTTCTCTATACACTATGTACATAGTAGGTGTAGAAAAAGTAAAAATCAATGTGCATCTATGAAAGTACAATGATAATAATTAGCAACGTTATTGTATTCCATCATTCGATACTGAGATTTCTCCGGAAATGCCTGTTTTAGGACCCCCTGAATCCAAAAAAAGCATTTTCAGATTAAAGTCCTTGTGTGTCTGTGTGTGTGTGTGTGTGAGTGTGTGTGGACTGCATAGATCAAAAACAAAAATAGGGTTGAATACCAAGCTTGGTATCGCCCAAGGATGCGATACAAAGATTTTCAAGAAAATCTCACCACCTCTAACTACACTTTACATGGAAAATTTTTCGAAAATGACTGAAACGGTTATGATTAAAATACCACATTTTAAAACCACTTCCATCACAAATAAAATGAATATCTTGAATTTTCTGGAAATAACCTCTGATACAGGTTTTTTCTGGATGAATTATTTTACTTTTGCATAACTAGTAAACAGTAAGGGATAAACAAAAACTTCTACACAAAAAATGTAGTTCTTGTTAAAATACACAAATTATGTCATATACATTTTTCCATGACGTTTACCGTTTTCGAGCTATTCCTTTTTATTAGTTTGAATCGTATAGTACTATTTTTCTCAGACAGGAGGTGTCCGTTTTTCTTTTATTCTATTCCTGGCCAAGCAAAGAAGCGATTTGCAATGACAATCGCATAACGACAGTTTTTAAAACATTTGACTATCACTTTAGCCTAGTACATGCCTTTGTTCCCTTCAACTTATAAGAAACTAAGTAATAAGAACATTCTATTAATGTTTATCTCGATTGGTATTATATAGAAAGAAGAATAATCTTTTATAAGAAGTTTGTTTGTAGATCAGCTAGAGAAAGTCATGTGAATGTAACATACCAGATTTTTGTTTGTTATTGATGATATTTATAGCAACCTATTTTATGCTCTATTACGAGCTACAGACATTAGAAAAAATTTGGAGTTTATAGATGGCAATTGGCTGGGTCATGTAACAGAGTTGCAGAAAATATTTAGGAGACTTTTGGTTTAGAAGTTTTGAATGGAAGTAAGGTTAAGTTTGGAGAATATGAATAGGAGCCATTGTCTCATATTAGGGAGTAAAATTAATTATAATAATATAATGAAGTAAAAGTTGACCCAGAAGGTGAAAACTAAAATAAAACTCCATAACGCAACTGACATAAACAGGGCCGGAGTCTGCCGCACGACCGCTACATCCTCCACCTCCGCTCATTACAAATGTCAGGGGTTGGTGCAGTAAGAATGATATTTATTTATACTTTTTTTATCCTAGTTGAATTTAAGCCTATAAAGCCTTCTCTTTGACTCTGCCAGACAATACATTAAATGCAATACACCAGTGACTCAATACAATGATTAAAACAAAAAATAAAATTCTATACAACTTAATAAAAACAAATATAAAAATCTGATATTTTCCATTCAGAGGACTTTCTCTACATCTCTGCAACAAATTATTGTTAGAAAGCTTATTCTTCAATTTACTTCATGTTGAGAAAAAAAATAGTAAAAATTGTCTTATTACTTTACTTCCATGTAAGTAGAAGCGAAATAAGAGAGTGCAATAACCAAAAGAGATAGTCAAAAGCTGGTTGACATTGACTGAAGTTCCTTTGTTTGTATGGACAGGAGTTGACACATTTCCGTATGAGAAAAGTATAAGTACTTTACAGCCTCAACCAAAAATAAAGAGTATCTCAAAAACCACCAACTCCACGAAAAAATTGTATATAACATAACTTGTGTGATTTAAGAGCTCTACATTTATTGTAAAGTAAGTTCTTGTATATTTGTTAAGGTTTAGCAGTTATACAAAATTCAGGAAAATTCATTCAAAATAAACGTGTCTCCAAAAGCTATTCTCAGAAAATTCAAGACATACATTATATTTGACAAGTAAATATATTTGATATACTATATTTTAATCAAAATCGTTAGAGCCTGTTTTGAGAAAATCAACATTTTCGAAATTTGCTCCCTGTAAAGGGTAGATGGGTGTGGAGGGATTTTCTTCAAAATCTTCGTTTCGCATCCTTAGAATATACTGAACTTAAATACCAAGTTTGCTATTTAAAGAACTTTTCGTTTTTGAGCTATGCTGCCCACAGCCACACACACACGGACATTTTTCTAAAAATCTGATGCAGAACATGATTTTCTCTTCATCCCTGAAAAAAATATGATTAAAAAGTTTATGCTTCTATTTACTTCTTGCTAATCGAAAAAGAATTAACACAAATAATCTTATTACTTGACTCCTTGTAAGTAAAAGCGAAATAAGGGAGTACCATAGGTTAAAGTGATAGTCAAAATCTGGTTGCTGTGTGACTGAAGTTCCTTTATTTGTATGGACAGGAGTTAACAAATCCTGCATGAGAAAATTGTGTTTGTCATAGCTGAAACCAATAACAAGGGATATCTCAAAAATGATAAACTCCACAAAAAATTGTATATAACACAAATTGTGTGTTTTAACGTGTTCTACATTTTTTGTGTGGTAAGTCTTTATCCATCTCTTATGGTTTAGCAGCTATGCAAAATTCGTAAATTTCATCCAGAATAAAGTAGTCTTCAGAGGCTATTCCCAGAAATTTTAAGATATACATTTTATTTATCAGGTAAATATATTTAATATACGATATTTTCACCAAAATCGTTAGAGCCACTTTTCAGAAAATCAAAATTTTCTAAAAAAGTTCCATGTAAAGGGTAGTTGAGTGTGGGAGATTTTCTTGAAAATCTTCGTGTACCATCCTTGGAAGATACCAAACCTAAATACGTTGGTATTTAACGGAGTTTTCGTTTTTGAGCTATGCTGCCCACAGACACACACACACACATACACACAGACAGACACACACGTGGGCATTTTTCTAAAAATGCTTTTTTGAATTCAGTGGGTCACAAAACATGTTTTTGATTCAAATATCGTATATTAAGGTTATTTACCTGGCAAATAAAATGTATATCTTTTATTTTCTGGGAATAGCCTCTCAAGACTACTTTATTCTAGATGAATTTTACGGAATTTTGCATAACTGCTAAAACGGTAAGAGGTACACAAAAACTTACCACACAAAAAATGTAGAACACACTAAAACACGCAATTTATGTCCTATTAATTTTTTCGTGGAGTTCATCGTTTTTAAGAAATTCTTTTTGTTTGGTTTCAGCTTTGAAAAACATACTTTTCGTATACAGGAATTTGTCAACCCCTGTCCATTCAAACAAAGGAACTTCAGTCACATAGCAACAAGCTTTTGAGTGTCACTTTAACCTATGGCACTCCCTTATTTCGCTTCTACTTTCAGCATATTTTTTATCAATTAGAATTAAGTAAATAGAAGAACTTTTTAACAATAATTTGTTTCAGAGATGTAGAGAAAGTCATGTGAATGGCACACATCAGAGTTTTTACTTTATACTTCCCACTCTCTGTACACATACTATGTACATAGTGTATAGAGAAAGTATTGCATTCCACTCAATTCGATACCGAAATTTCGCTGGAAATATATGTTTTGGGTACCCCTGAATCCAAAAAAGGCATTTTTACAAAAGGACCGTGTGTGCGTGTGTGTGTGTGTCTGTGTTTCTGTGTGCTTATGGATAGCACAGCTCAAAAACGAAAATACCGCTAAGTATCAAACTTGGTATTTAAGTTTATATTTTCCAAGGATACGACACGAAGGTTTTCAAGAAAATACCCAAACTACCCTTTACATGGAACTGTTTTTCGAAAATTTTGTTTTTCTCAAAAATGGCTATAACAATTTCGATTAAAATCGCTTATATTTAAGCTATTTATATGCCAAATAAAATGTATATCTTGTCTTTTCTGAGAATGGCCTCTAGAGACCTCATTATTCTGAATGATTTTTATTGAATTTTGCATAACTGATAAACCGTAAGAGATAGACAAAATCGTACATCACAAAACATTTAGATCACTGTAAAACGCACAATTTTGGTCATATAATTTTTTTGTACAGTTATTATTGGTTGTCAACTCCTGTCCATACAAAGAAACTTCTGTCACAGAGCAACCAGCTTTTGACTATCACTTTAACCTATGGTACTTCGTTATTGCACTTCTACTTAAAGGAAGCAAGTAATAAGATTTTTAACAATAATTTGTGGCAGATATGTAGAGAAAGTCGTGTGAATGGAACACATCAGGTGTTTTGGATTCAGGGGGTATGAAAACTTATATTTCTGGTGACTGCTCGGTATCCGATTTTTGGGTGCAATACAATACTTTCTCTATACTCTAATTTTATATTACATTTAGAGAAAGTAAAAAGGTACAACAAATATACTGAAATGAAAAGATAAACTGTAAATTTAATTTTTTTAAGTGGAATATTCATGTAGGTTGAAACGTATATTGATCATATTTACAATTGAAATGCATATTACTTGCCAACACATAACATATTAATAACAAGAAATGAAAGTAGTAATATATTTATCATATTAATACAGCAGCAGATTAGGACATGGTTAGCGTCTCAGTTCTCTCCAAGGATCTTAAGAGTCTGAATGTACCCCAGAAAAGGTCCCCCCAAAGGTTTTCCGGTTGTTAAGGAGGCGACTAGATAAGGAAAAAGTATATTTTAATTTAATTTAAGACGAGAATTGAAGAAAAGGGACAATCTTGCTTCCATTAGGTATATATAAATTAAAGGGCTTGAGAGGTATTTCCATCGCCGGTAGCTGACCCATCTGTAGGATAAATATGACAAAAACCCATATCAGTTTTAGCGCAGAAAACAAGGGATTCGAGAGAGAATTTGATAAATGTCTAAAAGAGGATAGAAAAGTAATCATTGGAAAGATTTTTTTTGATGATCCGCATGGACATTCAGGCTTGGGACGGTTTAATGGAAGGCGAAAGAAACTAGAGGTGTGTAGAGGAAAAGATTTGATGGTACGAATGTCCCAAACCGGTGCAGTGTACGCCTGGTGAGCTCTCGACTGTTTTTGCTTCCATTTTGTCTCCTGGAAAGAAGCCCAAAGGGCAATCATATACGTGTCACCATGGGTGAAACGTTTCAAGATCGAGGCCCTTCTATAAACCCCAAGCTTCCGGTTTTCCCCCAAAGGGATATTGGCCTAAACCACCCGGAAGAGGGAAATGATCCCAAAGAACACCAGAGAAGAAATCTCTACAAAACACATATCCGCTGTCCAACCTCAACTCGCCGAACACCGTCACCTGGCCCTACAGCCCCAAAATAGTACCTATCCTTTTTAATTTAGTCACGCCTTGTCGGGGTGAGTTAGGCCACTTTTACACGGTTTCTTGATCAGAGATTTACTTATAAAGAGGCAAGTAATAAGACCATTTCTACTAATGTTTATCTCGATTGGCATGATGTAGATAAAAAAATATTCTTCAGTAAGAAAAGTTAGTGGGTCGTCTCCTTAGTGCGATGGTAGCGCAGCTACTTACCAAGCGGGAGACCTAGTCCGGGGCGCACTCAGCCTCGTGAGGTCCCTGGGGGCCAATTGAAGAGCTACTTGATGGAGAAGTAGCGTCTCCAGGTCATGAGGACCGCATTAACCAATCGGGGGGTTCGAGGCACTGACCACGTCTCATCCTCCAATACTACACCCCATCCATGACGTCTGTCATGGACCAAGATGGGGGACGCAGCGGCCAGGCGGTAGGCCAAGGTTCCTTGTGAGCTGTCGAGCCGTAGAGTTATTTAAGAAAAGTTTGTTTGATGAACGTCTTGTAAATGGAAAACATCAGATTACTTTTTTTTTTTTTTTTTTTACTTTCTCTACGTAGTACTATATACTACTATGTACGTAGGTGGAGGAACATTCCACCCGATGTCACCAGAAACACACGTTTTAGGGTCCCTGTATCCAGAAAAAGCAATTTTAGAGAAAAAGGTTATGTGTGTCCGTATGTCAGGGTGTCTATGGGCACAATAACTCAATAACAAAACTTGGTATTTAAATTTATTAACCTCCAAGGATGCAACACGAATATTTTGAGAAAAATCTACCCATCCCAAACTACCCTTTACATGGAAACAACTTTGAACAGTTTGATTTTCTCAAAAAATGGCTCTAATGATTTTGATTAAAGTGCTGTATATTAAAGATATTAACATGTATATAAATTTAAATAAAATGTATATCTAGAATTTTCTGGAAATAGCCTCTGAAGTCGTCTTTATTCTGGATGAATTATGTATAACTGACAAACCGTAAGAGATAAACAAAATCTTACTACGCAAAAACACACAATTTAAGTCATGTACATATTTTTTCTTGGATTTGACCATTTTTAGATACTCTGTGTTATTGGTTTCAATTTTAAAATACTTAAACTTTTCACATAGGGAATTTGTCAACTCCTGACAATACAAAGAAGGTATTTAAACCACATGACAACAAACTTTTAAAAGATTTGACTATCGTTTTAGCCTAGTGTATTCTCTTATTTTCGTTCTGCTTACAAGAAAGCAAGTAATAAGACTATCTGCTAATGTTTATCTCGATTAGCATAGATTAGATAAAATAATAAGCCTTTTAACAATAATTTGTTACTTAGATGTAGAGAGATTATGTGGATGGGTCACATCAGATTTTTGAGCATTCAATGACCTTTATGGTTTTCTTTATCGTGAGTTTTTGGAGGTGGGTGGTGAATTACACTGCATGGTGAAAGTATATAAAATCCTCTAAAACTGGCTAATTTTTACCAAAATGTTTTCGAAAAGCGGTCATAATGTATAGAGAAGGTATTGCACTCCACCCAAAAATTTTATTCCGAGATTTCACCGGAAATATGTGTTTTAGGGTCCCCTGTATCCAAAAATGCATTTTCACAAAAAGGTCCGCGTGTGTGTGTGTGTCCGTGTGTCTGTGAACACGATAACTCAAAAACGAAAAATAGGTAAAATACCAAACTTGGTATTTAAGTTTAGTATTTTCCAGGGATGCCCCCGAAGATTTTGAGAAAAATCTCCCCACCCCAAACTACCCTTTACATGAAATTTTTTTCGAAAATTTTGATTTTCGCAAAAATGGCTCTAACAATTTTGATTAAAATATCATATATTAAAGATATTTATCTGGCAAACAAAATGCATATCTTGAATTTTCTGAAAACTACTTTATTTTGGACGAATTTTACGGAATTTTGCATAAGTGCTAAACCGTAAGACTTGGATAAAAACTTACTACAAGAAATGTAGAGCACGTTAAAACACACAATTTACGTTATATACATTTTTTTCGTGGAGTTGATTGTTTTTGAGATATTCCTTGTTTTTGGTTGCAGCAATGAAAAACTTACTTTTCTCATACAGGAATTTTGTCAACTCCTGTCCATACAAACAAAGGAACTTCAGTCATATAGCAACCAGCTTTTGACTATCACTTTAACCTATGGTACTCCCTTATTTCGCCTCTGCTCTCAAGGAAGCAAGTAATAAGACTATTTCTGCTAATTTTTGCTCCATTAGATGAAGTAAATAGAATAATTTGTTGCAGTGATATAGAGAAATTCATGTATATGGAACATATCAGTTTTTTGCATTAGTGTTGAAGATTCGTATACGTATGTATATGAATTAGATACGGAGCGGTCGACACAGGTACATCTATCATTTACCAATATATCTAATTTAAATTTTCTTTTTTGGACTCAGAGGACCTCAAAACGATTTTTTCCAGTGTAATCTCGACATCAAGTTTGTGAATGCAATACTATAATCTTCTCTACATATTCTTTACTTACATAGTGCGTGAAGAGAAATTAATCTGATGTGTTCCATTCATATGCGTTTCTTTGTGTGTTCGGCAAAATTATTATCACTATTATAATAATTTAGATAACGGCTCAAAAACTGGTTGCCCTTCGTAATCGAAAGAGAAAAAATTTGCTCGGCGCTCCTTCGTATCGCCTGCATGGAAGGCAAGAGCTGATAATTTAACTTTGTTCGGTGCTGCGGCATGTGTGACATTTTACATTTGAAATAGTAGATAATCCAACTTTCATAGATCAAAACACCATTGTAGCTTCATGATTGGTAAAACAATACCTCTCTTATGTCTCTTGTATTAGTATTTAAACTTCGGATATGAACATATACATGTTTTCATAGGCTTAGTGGTAATTGATTGCCTAACATAAATAGTTGCAAAAAATATCATAGTATTAACATAATAAAACAACAACAACTGCAGTAAAAGCAATGTAATCATATTGTATCACGAACAGCATGAAAATTAACTTTAATACTTATAGGAATGAATATGAGTAGGCATCTTGTAATTAATTGAGATCGAACACAATTTGAAAGAAACGTTCTTCTCCTGGATAACCTTGTATTTATTTGCATAGTTTACATAATTGGATGTCCTGCTGCAGAATTTTGTCGAAAACTAAACACTTATTCCGCCACTTTCTATAAATAATAAAGATTGCTCTTAGGCAAGCATAAACGAACGAGACAATGCCTCGCATGTTGGGTTGCTTTCTGTTTCCGACATTAAAAATCTGATGTGTTCCATTCACATGACTTTCTCTACATCTCTGTAACAAAGTATTGTTAAAAAGCTTATGCTTTTATTTACTTAATGCTAATCGAGAAAAAATTAGCAGAAATAATCTTATTACTTGCTTCCTTGTAAGTATAAGCGAAATAAGGGAGTACCATACGTTAAAGTGATAGTCAAACGCTGGTGGCTATGTGACTGAAGTTCCTTGGTTTGTCTGGACAGGAGTTGACAAATTCCAGTATGAGAAAAATATAAATTTTTTAAAGCTGAAACCAAAAAAGGGATGTCTCAAAAACGACCAATTCCACGGAAAAATTTATGTAACTTAATTTGTGTACTTGAAGTGCTCTACATTTTTGTATGTTAAGTTTTTGTCCATCTCTTTAATCAAAATCGTTTTTAAGAAAATCAAAATTTTCGAAAAATTTTCCATGCAAAGGGTAGTTGCGGGTGGGGGGATTTACTTGAAAATCTTCATATCGCATCCTTGGAAGATACCAAACATAAATACCAAGTTTGGTATTCAACGGCCTTTTCGTTTTTGAGCTATGTTGTCCAAAGACATTCAGACACACACAAACACACACATAGACAGACACACACTGACACACTCATACAGACACACACCAACCTTCTTCTAAAAATGTTTTTTTGATTCAGGGGCCTCAAAACATGTATTTCCGGTTAAATCTCGGTCTCGAACTTTTGGGTGGAATGGAATACCTTTTCTATATACTATGTATTTAGTAAATGTAGAAAAAGTAAAAACATTATCATAGTATTAACATAATAAAACAACAAGCTCCTTAACTTCATTAATACCAATGTAATCATATTGTATCACAAACAGCATGAGAATTAACTTTAATACTTATAGGAATGAATATGAACAGACATCTTGGTAGTTAGTTGGCATCGAACACTATTTGAAAGAAACGTTCTTTTGCTTGTAATCTTGTACTCACTTGCATAGATTGCGTAATGATGCTGCAAATTGAATATTCTGGTGCAGAACTTTGGCGAAAACTAAACATTTATTCCACCACTTTCTATGAATAAGAAAGATCCCTCTTAGATAAGCGTAAACGCAAGATTCAATCGCTCACATGTTGGATCGTTTTCTGTTTCCGATATTAAAGCTGATATGTGTTACACTCACATGGCTTTCTCTAGCTGCTCTACAAACTTCCTACAAATGATGATTCGTCTTTCTACACAATGCTAATCAAAATAAACATTAGCAAAATGCGCTTATTACTTAGTTCTTATAACTAAAAGGGAACTAAGGTAATGCACTAGGCTAAAATGATAGTCAAATTTTTAAAAGCTATCGTTATGCGATTGTCATTGCAAATCTCTTCTTTACTTGGCCAGAAGTAGAACAAAAGAAAAGCAGACACTTTCTGTCTGAGAAAAGTTTAAGTACTTCACAATTGAATAAAAACAACAAGGAATATCTCAGAAACGGTTACCTCCACAACAAAAACGTAAATGACATAAATTGTGCGTTTTGACGTTATATACATTTTTGTATAGTGAGTTTTGTCTATCTCTTAGTTAAGTTAAATTCAGTAAAATTCATCTAGAATAAGCAGGTCTTCAGGGGCTATTTCTAGAAAATTCGAGTTATACATTTTTTTTTCGGATATAAAGAGATTTAATATACGGGATTTTAATTAAAATCGTTACAGCAATTTTTAAGAAAATCAAAATTTTCCAATTTTTTTCGATGGAAACAGTAGTTTGTGGTGGGGGGATTTTTTTGAAAATCTTCGTGTCGCATACTTGGAAGATACTAAGCCTGAATACCAAGTTTGGTATTTAATGCTCTTTTCGTTTTTGGACTATTCTGTCCACATGCACACAAATGCATACACTCGCACACACACGGACCTTTTTTTAAAAATAATTTTTCGGACTCAGAGGACCCCAAAACATATATTTCCGGTGAATTCTCTATCCCTATGTACATTGTACATATGAGGCTAGAGGAAGTAATAATTGCCGCCCGACACATTACACTAGGAAGAGAGACAATCACGTGTTTTGCACGGAGCAATCCTATTTGCTGTGGCACAAAATCAAAACGAACTCATGTCTTTGCAGAAGTATCTAATTTGTTAATAAAATCTTCTGGCAACACAGACGGGAGAGACGGGCGATGGTGACGGATGGAACCTTACATACTTTGGATTGGAATTTGTTTTTCTTATGGTTAGAATTCTCAGCTCTTAAATGTACAGGTAACATAAAGTTTCAAAGTCCTTTGGTAAGTGCTAGATGCCCATTTTACGTTATTTTATGGCTTGCGTCTATTTAATACTGAACACCATGCAAAACTTTTAAGCAATAGTTTCATTCTTTTGTAGCCATTCAGCTACTATAATATATTTTTGTTATTTTGTTAACAATGTTGATCCAAATGCATTTTCCTCATTTGATTAGTCTGCTTTTTAACTAATTAATAGAGAGCTCATGGGAGTGCGTAAAGACTGAAGTTCACTGAACATTTACCTGTAGACGAAAGTAGTACGTGTTCTCAGAACCGGTTTTAACTTTCTCTACATAGATATGTTGCATAGATAGAGAAAGTATTGCACCCCACTCAAAATTCGATACGAAGATTTCGTTGGAAACACATGTATTAGGGCCCCCTGTATCCAAAAATGCATTTTTGGAAAGAGGTCCGTGTGTGTCTGCGAACACGTAACTCAAAAACGAAAAGTCGGTAAAATACCAAACTTGGTATTTAAGTTTAGTACCTTACAGGGTTGTCACACGAAGATTTTGAGAAAAATTACCGCACAAATTTTTATTTTCTCACAAATGACTCGAACGATTTTGATTAAAATACCGTGCATTAAAAATATGTACATGAAAAATGAAATTTATAGCTTCAATTTTCTGGGAATATCTCTGAAAACCTCTATACTATGGATGAATTTTGCCTAATTTTTACAACTGGTAAACGCTAGAAATAGAAAAAATGTACTACACAAAAACTCATGCATGCCATATGCATTTTTTTCGTGGAGTGGATCATTTCCGAGGTATTCTTTGTTATTGGTTTCAATTTTATAATACTTGAACTTTTTCCATACAGTAATTTTTCAACTCTTGGCAATGCAATTGATCAAACGAATAAAGATATTTGAGCTTGGGGTATTTAAGTTGGCTTTACATTAATTATGTATTTCAACTACACAGCAACCAGGTTTTAAAATAGATGACTATCGCTTTAGTCTAGTGAATTCCCTTATTTCCCTTTTACTTACAAGGAAACAAGTAATACTACCATTTCTGCTGATGTTTATCTCAATTAACATGATGAATAGAGAAGAATAAGCCTTTTAACAATAATTTGTTAGAGAAATGTAGAAAAAGTCACGTGAATGAAACACATAAGATGTTTGAAGAAAATTTGCATATTAGATACATGTTTATGTCTTTAGGTTGCAAATCACAGCCAACGCTTTCAACAGTTGACTATACGCCCAACAGCTTTTCCATTCTTTTGTTTCTTTTCTGTTGGTGTGTGATTAGTTCCATACATCGCCGCGGGCACCTATTGCTTTTCTACACCATGACTTCACAGCGATATATCAATTCTATTTATAGTAATGACACGTGCTTTTGATAACTATACAGCTATTCTCGCACTTATTTCATAGGTTTACATGTCCAACCAGAACATGCAGCATTTGCGGTGTTTCGTAGTACATTTAGAAGTGGGCGACATTTTATCGAGAAAGGGGACAGGTTGCTACAAGAAATACAAATATCCACGAATCTGTACACAGGAAGAAGGTGGAAATCGATCTCTTTGGAACCACCGCTAAACATAGCTTGTTTTTCATTCCCTCGTAACACTCTAGCAGGCCATGCAACAATGGCGAAATTTGGTGTAGATGTCTGGCAATTGAAGAAGAGCTAACCGAAGCCCCGAATACAGCGATGGCCAACCTACAGATGCAGGGGGGAGGGCAGATTTACCTCCATTCATTTGCTTGGTAGTGGCAGACAAATACCTCTATATTTTTTGACATCGCTTTGTATCAGTGGTGGGGGCTTCAGCAACGTAAATGATATATAGGATGGTATAAAACACTAAAAGAAACCTTCTTGAACGTCATTCTAGTTAGTGACTATTATAACCAGTATAACTATTATAAACAGTTCATCAAAATTTGCCGATAGGATGAATAACAGAGTCTAAAAAGACAGACCAAATGATCCTGCCCTCCCTTCCCTACTGCATTTGCTTTTTATTTGATTAATTTTCGAGAATATCTATTCACAAATAGTATATGTAGAACCAAATAATGATATGTGGTTTTCTGCAAAATTTTGCAAATTGGGAACATTTAAATAAATCCCCATATTTTTTCTGAGAATATTTAATGGCTGCTGAGTTTTGCAAAGCCACTAGCTTCATATGCAGATAGTGGGGAGTGTCTTTGCAGGCAAAATTAATTCAAATTTAGGTGCTGTTACTGATTGCATACTTTATAAAAATGTTTACCATAATCCGTCTGCTGGTATTTTTCAAAGTGCCGTATAATATTATATCGGAACCTCAAGATAAGTTATACTTACAAATAAGACATTTCATATTTAACAAAAGATATTCTTCCCACCACTCTTTTTGTAGTATGATATGTTTGGTTCGCTTGAACCCTGCCATAGCGTCGAGTGTCGAAACCAGTTAAACGCCACTGAATGATTGAAGAGGAAATGCTTCCTACCTGGCATGAAGAACACGACCAGGTGACGCAATTATCTCATAAGAACAGAGGTTGAGCACCTTTGATATAATATAGGTGAACTTGATTCCAAAGCATAATTCTTTCGGCCGAAACTATACTCGCTAAGTACTACTATTAGGCTTCTGTATTTGTTTACAAACTCAATTGAATTCGCTACAACAGGCGTTATCAATGAGATTTGCTGTTTGGGCGTGGATATCATGCGATGGTGCTCATAAGCTGAATCATGTTCATGGAAATCCAAAATACTCAAACACGTTCTCCGCTATTATTCTGAAGAAGTAAGTAATTACATTTCAGCATTTCAGTTGGTCAGATTTCAAAACTGGTTTTCGGAACATATGGGCATTTTTGAGCAGATGAAGCCACGAGAGTGGAATCCCATAGAAATATATTGAGCGAAAATAATAGGCTTTCTATATGCTCCAGGCTAATTAATGCAGTTGATACAGGTCAGGTATGCCAGATAGTCCTTTGAAATCACTGGCACAAGATACCAATTATTTCGGTAAACTGGTGAACTCCATGTTCCTGAGAGTAAAATGTAAATGCGTGTTATTTGTGGACGCTCTTTAACAGCTGTGGTTCTCAGCGTCCCATTCTATATTGGGTGTGAAAGACCACTTAATTTTGTTCAGAGGCCATTCTATCAGACTTGAGGTTCTTTTACGTGCCGTAAATCTATGCTTTACTTCTCTTCCGAAGGAAGCTATGCTAAGGATACCCGAAAAACTCCATCGTCCTCCGCCGGGTTTGAACCCGCGACCTTGGGTATATGAAGTCAGCATGGTAACCATTACACCACGGAGGGTGACTTCCTGAGAATGAGGACAGTGAGAGAAACTAATGGAGGATTTAACATTTTGTTCTTCTGTCTAATTACCTTAGTTTAATTAGATTTATTTTTCTTTTAAGAGTGAAGGAATACAGTTCGCTATGTAGGATTAAGGTTTTTGCTTTTTATGTTTTGAGAGCAGATCAATGGCTTGCACATAACAGAAGAATAATTTATAGTATCATAAAACATAATGATGAAATATAAAAATATACGGAATGTGCATGAATAGACGCATGCAAATCATCCGGACCGAACGTCTTTTCATCTGATATTCAGCAGAGCCATTTATAACACGGAATGTAGTTTTCTCTGTTTGTATAGTCATATAGCCAAAGGATCAAATACAGAAGAATCGGTTTTGTATTTGAGTGCTTACTTAAGCGTTTGCAAGGAGTCATCTTTAAATTAATCTCCCGCTGGCTGTTTTATTTAATAATGCAATACACTTAGTCTTAGAATTATCCATGAATCTAAATTGAAGTGTAGCACGTGCACGCGTGAATCATGCTCTGCTAACCCAATGTATTTCCATGTGATCGCAGTGATATTTTTAAAGTTTTACAGCGCTCAATCATTTCTTCCAGCACTGAGCAATCACCGCGATAGGTTTGTCTGGATATCCAGAAATTGTTGGCCAATATTTTACGAAATCAATGCAATAGTAGTCAAGTAGGATTTCTAAACTGTCCAATGCAGGAATTTGAAGACGAACCAAAAGGATTTTTACAAGAGCTGAGAGGATACAGGCAGCTATGGGCATATAAAAAAGTGGAAGAGGAAAAGTTGCGAAGAAAAGGATTGCATATAATCTAAGGAACAGAAGGAGGAGAGGAAGACTGGCAACGCAAGGTGAAAAGGAATTAGTAAGGCTATATTGCATACAGCTATTGCAGAGGAATGAAGGAAAGGTCCACGAGGTCCTTCAACAGCTCATCCACCTGGCTCTTCTTGGCACCCTCATGCCATTCTTCAGGGTCAGTATGGGGACTCCAAGATGTGTGTCAGAACTTGTCTGCCAAGGACCTTTCTGCCATCGTTCGATTGTCACATAGGGGTTTCGAGGGCGTCCAATCCCAGTATCTTTCCTCAGCCACACTCGCGACGAACACCCATAGAGTTATGATGCTCTCTCCCAGGATCAACTTCAGCAAGGTCTCCTTCTAGACTGACAGTGTCCTCCGATACTGTCATTATCTCGAAAGGCCAATTCAGTTCTCTTGCCGGCAAGCCCTCCGCCACGCCAGGTCACTAGTGTCCGGCTCAGCTTCCCGCTTATCCACGGGCCCAAATGACCTAGTTGTCGACGGTCCCTTAAACACCACTGTCTTACATCCCTCTATCCAAGGCACACAGCGCCACGTGAGGGGACGGTGATGACAACTTCGATGTGCCCCTCGCCACGTCAGTTCTCTTACTCGTATCCCACCTGATCGGGCCTATATCATGAAGGACAGCATTTCATTAGGTGCCTCGAGAGGCCCCAACCCTAACGCACACAGTTTGACGCTTGTGTACAGCACTTCACTAGGTGTCCTGGCCTGCCAAATCCCCAGCGCACATCCCTAGGTTGTTTACGACGTACTTGGATGGATTTAATTCTCTGTGGCAGAGTGGACACCTACCTTGCAAGTTGGGGGAAGCTGCTATCTTGGTTTGCGGCTGCTCCCTCCTCAGGGTCCCACTATCCTGTATTATTACAGGTGTTACCTGTTCACCACTTTGGTACAGTTATTTGCCAGATGTCCCAAGTGGCCACACACAAACTTCTCACAGATCAAGACTTAGAGAAGAACATTTGTTTTCCATTCTGAATACAGCATCTTCACAGAATCCAGTCTATGACATTGAAACTCTTATTTCCCGTAAACGATGCCAACTCTCAAGTGAAATCCAAAAGTATAAGGTGTTTAAGAATTGTTCATTTGGCTGTTTAGAGTTTTTATTGTTTAAGACCTGTATGTGATTATATGAAAATATGTCAAATAACAACAGAATTAAAGTACACAGAAATATGTATCTTTTTCTTCTTATTTTGCTTTATTTATTTATATTTTTGGAAGTGCAACAATTGGTTACAATTTATTCGGATGACTTGAGCCTATGCATATGTTGAATTTGATATATCCACTTTACACAGTAGCCTTTCTGTTATTACTTTCTCTATACGCACTATGTATAGTGTATAGAGAAGATATTGCACTCCACCCAAAAATTCGATACCGAGATTTCACCGGAAATGTATATTTTAGGGTCCCCTGTATCCAAAAAAAAAAGCATTTTCAGAAAAAGGTCCGTGTGTGTGTCCGTGTGTCCGTGAACACGATAACTCAAAAACGAAAAGTCTGTAAAATACCAAACTTGGTATTTAAGTTTAGTATCTTCCAGGGATGCGACACGAAGATTTTGAGAAAAATCCCCCCATTTAAACTACCCTTTACATGGAACTTTTTTCGAAAATTTTGATTTTCTCAAAAGTGGCTCTAACGATTTTAATTAAAATTTCGAATATTAAAGATATTTACCTGACAAGTAAAATGTATATCTTGAATTTTCTGGGAATAGCCTCTGAAGACTACTTTATTGTGGGTGAATTTTACGGAATTTTGCATAACTGCTAAGCCATAAGAGATGCACAAAAACTTACCACACAACAAATGTAGAGCACTTTAAAACACACAATCTATGTTATATACATTTTTTTTACTGGAGTTAATTGTTCTTGAGATATTCCTTGTTTTTGATTTCAGCTATGAAAAACTTAACTTTTCTCATACATCATATAATTTATCAACTCCTGTCCATACAAACAAAGGAACTTCACTCACATAGCAACTACTTTTGACTATCACTTTAACCTATGATAATCCCTCATTTCGCTTCTAGTTTCAAGGAAGCAAGTAATAAGACTATATTTTCTAATTTTTTTTCGATCAGCATGAAGGAAATGGAAGCAATGACTTTTTAATAATATTTTTTGCAGAGATGTAGAGAAAGTAATGTGAATGGAACACATCAGATTTTTTTTAATGTTCCGTATAAAATATATATATAAGATATTTACAGATAAATTATTAATTGTTAGTGGATGCCATTTGAAATGTTCTAGAATGGAAAGGAATTCTCTATAATGGGTAAACCATTGGAAATACACAAAACCAACCAAACAAAAAATTGCATCTCATAAAGACGAC
This sequence comes from Hymenopus coronatus, assembly GCA_030762935.1. Lineage (NCBI taxonomy): Eukaryota > Metazoa > Arthropoda > Insecta > Mantodea > Hymenopodidae > Hymenopus > Hymenopus coronatus. The sequence goes on from CM060886.1 coordinate 39,400,870, forward strand.
ATTTTTATTTCAAATAACGTTTGCCAGATATTAATTTACATTTATTTAAAGTTATCAACATTTATTATTTATAAGTGAGTCGCTGATCAGTTGTTTCAGGCAATGTGTTGAAAAGAGAATAGGATTTCATGGCCGGCATATACAACCTCTCAAACATCTGACTGTCAACTCGGTTCTACTTCCAGCGAAATGTGCATGGAAATTTATTTACTTACAAGGATAATTTTGGCTAACGTGTTACAACTAAGAAAATAAGATTTCGTAAAAGTAGTTTGTAAAAATTATCTAAAAATAAACCATTGTTCGGCAGAGAAAGTTATGCGCATACAATAGATTATGACTTTTTCTATTACCTATAGTAAGTACGGGAAGTAATGTATTCCACCCCAAAGTTCGTTACCGAGATTTCACTGAAAGTATGCGTTTTTAAGATCCTCTGAACTAAATAATAATAATAATAATAATAATAATAACAATAATAATAATAATAATAATAATACTTCGAGGACGCATGTGTCTGTCTGTGAACAGCATAAATCAGAAACAAAGAGTCGGTTAAATACCAAAATGTTTTTACCCCAAACCATCCATTACATGAAACATCTTTTGAAATTTTCTTTTTTCTCAAACATTTCTCTAATGATTTTGAATAAAAAGCCGTAATTTAAAGATGTTGAAATGACAAATGAAATGTATATTTTGAGTTTTCTGGGAATAGCCTTTAAAATTCTGTTTATACGGCAGAAACTTCGTATAACCATGTATAACTAGTAATGCTAGATAAAACAGTGTAATCTCTTTATATCACACAAGTTATCCAAAAAAGCTTTTTATGTTCTCCAACACGTATGTACAATGTAAATAGTAATGGAGAAGGAATTATATTCCACACAAAAATTCGATACCAAGATTTCGCCGGAAATATATTTTGAGACCCAATGAATTCAAAAACAGATTTTTGGAAATATGTCTGTGTGTGTGTGGGCGTGTGTGTGTATGTGTGTGCCTTTGGGCGACATAGCTCAAACACGAAAAGACCGTTAAGAACCAAAATTGATATTTAAGTTTAGTATCTTCCAAGGATGAGACACGAAGATTTGCAGGAAAATACCCCCACCTCCATCTATCCTTTACATGGAACATTTTACGAAAAGATTAATTTTCTCAAAAGTGCCTTAACGATTTTGATTAAAATGTCGTATATTTAAGATCTTTTTTTTGAAAAACGAAATGCATATCTTGAATTTTCTGGGAATAGCCCTGAAGAATTCTTCTTTCTGTATGACTTTTGTCTAACTAAAAGCTTACTGCACAAAAATGTAGAGCTGGTTAAAACACAAACTCGTGTCATGTACATATTTTTAATTTTATCTGAAACATTACGAAGTATATTGAAATATATAGTTGTATATCCACTTATAAACGATAGAAGGTGAGAAAAACGCATGTGTATGTAACACTACAGATTTTTTAATTTTGTTTTATCACTTTTATTTATTTATGTATTTATTTATTATTTAGTTTAACGTCCTTTAACATGTTTGGTCATATCGGACCGACTTTTAGTTTTGAGTTATGCTGCACACACAAACAGATCTTTTTGTAAATATGTTTTTATCCAAGGGTCCTCAAAACAAGTAGATCGATACGAATTTTGTGTGGATTACAATCTTCTCTACCTAATATGTACATATATTGTATATAAGCTAGAGAAGGATAAAGAAAGAAAACAAAAGCACCAAGTATTTTATAAAATTCAGAATCTTGCATTGAAGTACGATTTATCCAGCTAGAGCTGCAAATATTAATCATTTTACCAACAGAGCTCACAAGTGACGAGAAGTTAAATTTTGTAAAATATTATAATATTTTATTCTGAGGGAATTTCTTCATTATAATGTTGGGAGTGCCTACGAGCCCATGAAAATGCAGTCCTTGAGTGTTGTGAAACGTGCGCAGTGAGTTCAGCAGAGGAGAACTGCACAAGTTAATGTTCCTAAACGTCAACATAAAATCAGCAGCCTGAAACAGAATATCTTTGGGGTTAAGATTTCTAAAGCGGTTCTTCAATTACTTCCTTTTACGTCCTTTCTGTTTGTGAGGGCAGTGCCAGTGTTCCGGGTGGGTAATTGCTGACAACCAATTGACTGACTGCGAACCACAAGGTCTCTCCAGTCAACCATCCCATGTCTCCGCTAAGACATTATATTTTTGTTCTTCGGTTACAGTTTTGTTATGTGGAATTGAACTTAACTTCTATTCCCCTTGATGGATTTGGGCCCTTGGTCTGTTTCCAAATCAAGAGTATCTCAATCTTGATATTGGTCAACACACGCTTCTTCTTCATTTAGGTTATGTAATGGAGCTACAGAGTTTTACGTTATGGATTCCTTCTGTTAAGTTGTATATGTTTAATTCTCCTCTTTACTCTTCACTGAAAATAGGGGCTTCATTTTTGCTGTTTCTATTTTTAGTTTCTTTATGGCATATGTATTGTATTTTATTAAAAATTCAATGCCAAGATTTCACCACATAAAAAAAAATCAAATGTGTTCCATAACTTTCTCTACATCTCTGCAACAAATTATTCTTAAAAAGCTTATGCTTCTATTTACTTCATGCTAATCGAGAAAAAATTAGCAGAAATAGTCTTATTACTTGTTTCCTTGTAAGCAGAAGCGAAATAGGTTAAAGTGATAGTCAAAAGCTGGTTGCTATGTGGCTGAAGTTTCTTTGTATGGACAGATGTTGACAAATTCCTGTATGAGAAAAGTATGTCTTTCAAAGCTGAAACTAAAAACAAGTAATATCTCAAAAACGATTAACTCCACAAAATATGTATATAACGCAAATTGTGCGTTTTAATGTACTCTGCATGTTTTGTATGGTAAGTTTTTGTCCATCTCTTATGGTTTAACAGTTATACAAAATTCCTTAAAATTCATTCAGAATAAAGTAGTCTTCAGAGGCTATTCCCAGAAAATTCAAGATATATATTTCATTTGTCATGTAACTATATTTAATATATGATATTTTAATCAAAATCGTTAAAGCCATTTTTGAGAAAATTAAAATTTTCGAGAAAGTTCCAAGTAAAGGGTAGTTGGGGTTGGGACCCAAAACATGTATTTCCGGTGAAATCTCCGTATCGAATTTTTGGGTGGAATGTAATACCTTCTCTATACACCACATGGTAGAAAGTAAAAATCTGATATGTTACACTCACATGACTTTCTGTAGCTGCTCTATAAACGAACTTCTTATAAAAGATTAATCTTCCTTCTTCACAATGCTAATCGTGTTACACATTAGCAGAATGTCCTTATTACTTAGTGCCTTATAGGTAGAAGGGAACCAAGGGAATGTACTAGGCTCAACTGATAGTCAAATGTTTTAAAAGCTATCGTTATGCATTTGGCATTGCAAATCCCTTCTTGACTTGGCCAGGAGTAGAAAAAAAAAATTAAAAAGATCTACATTTTTTTGTGTAGTAAGATTTTGTCTATCTCTTACGGTTTACTAGTTATGCAAATTCGGCAAAATGTTTTCAGATGCTATTCCCAAAAAATTCAAGATATACGTTTTATTTGCGTTAGAAATGGCAATAATATGCGGTGTTTTAATCAAAATTGTTAGAGTCATTTTTAAGAAAACAAAATTTTCGAAAATGTTTCTATATAAAGAGTAGTTTGTGGGGGGGGGGGTTCTTGAAAATCTTCGTGTTGCATCCCTGGAAGATATCAAACCTAATACCAAGTTCGGTATTTTAACGGTCTTTTCGTTTTAGAGCTAAGCTGTCTCAGACACACACACACACACACACACACAGACCTTTTTCTGAAAATGCTTTTTCGGACTCAGGGGACCCCAAAACATATATTTTCGGTGAAATCTCGACATCGAATTTTTGGGTGGAGTACAATACCTTCTGTAACCGTTATGTACATTGTACATGCGGGCTAGGGAAAATTAAAAGAAGTATTTTCAGTGAGTGTATGTGTCTATGGACAACCTAATTCAAAAACGAAAAGTTCATTAAACACCAATCTTGGTATTTAAGTAAAGTAGACACGAAAATCTGTAAAAAGGTACCCACCTAAACTACCCTTCAGATGGAACAACTTTAGAATATTTTGATTTTGTCAAATGGCTCTAATGATTTTGATTAAAATTCTCTATTTTAGATATTTATATGACAAATAAAATACATATGTTGAATTTCCTAAGAATAGCCCCTGCAACCCTCTTCATTCAGATGACATAACTAGTAAACCGTAAGAGATAGATAAAAATTATTACAAAACTGTGGATTTCATCAAAATACTCACCTGATGTCTTTTAAATTTCTGTGCAAAGAAGTGAATTTAAATTGTTTCCATTAGCGATCGGCCTTTAAAGATTTGACTGTCACTTTAGCCTAGTGTATTCTCTTATTTTCCTCCTACTTTTGTAAGAAAAGCTTATTTGGGGGACAGCTAGAGAATTTCATGTAAATGGAACACTTTAGATTTTTTTTATCCGAGTCTAGTTTTTCAGTTGCGTGATTTTTAGAAGTTTAACTGTGCAGCCTATAAGGTTTTGTTTTTCCGACATTCTTATGGTCCCATACACGTTTTAGAATTTACATAACTTTACTAAACAAAAAATGTTGATCTCGTTAAAACACACAATTTATGTAATATACATTTATTTGGTAGAATTAACCGTTTCTAAGGTATTCCTTATTACTGATTTTTAAGTTTCGGTTATATTTATTTTTATCCAATGGGAAACCGCTATTCATACAAAGAGAATTTCATTTGAATCACATAGAATCTGCTTTTAAAAAATGTTTCCATCGCTTTAGTCTAATATTTTCCTTTATTTCTCTGTAATTACAAGCAACTAAGTAAAAACCCAATTCTGTTAATTTTGATCTCAATTAACAAGGAGTAGGTAGAAAAAAGCTTTTGCACGGATAATTTGTTGCAGAATAAGTAGAATAAGTTCTTCTTTTACCTTCAACAAAATGTGTAAATGATGGTGAAGTAGATCAAAAAGTAGTTAGAAGAATAAGGTTTTAGAAGAATAGATTGCAGAAGAGTTAGTAGAGAAATCTCTGAGTATGTAACAACCAGATTTATTTTAATATTTGACAATCATTCAGAAGAAATGCACTATTTAATGAGGCCTTTCTTGATGAATCTTAGCATACTATATGAGCTTAAATTTTAGCATATGATTGATTGCGTATGTGTAATGTACATAGTAGAGAGAGATAATATTGCACTCCACCCGAAATTTCAATGCAGTGATTTCACCACAAATATATGTTTTGAAATACCCTGAATCCAAAAACAAAGCATTTTAAGAAACACGTCCGTGTGTGTGTGTGTGTGTGTGTCTGTGAGCAGCGTTGCTCAAAACCTAAAAGTCAGTTAAATATTAAACTTGGTATTTAGGTATACAGTATCTTCCAAGGATGCGACACGTAGATTTGCAATAAATTTCCCCAAAACCAACTATCCTTCACATGGAACATTTTTCGAGGATGTTGATTTTATAAAAAATGGCTCTAACGTTTTTGATTGAAGTGCCACATGTTTAATATATATTCATGATAACGAAATATATATCCTGAATTTTCTGGGAATAGCCTCTGAATGTTGACTTTTGTTTAACTCGTAAACCTTGAAAGAAAGTGTAATTATCATTAAAACACACAATTTATGTCATTTACATTTTTCGTAGAGTTAACAATTTCCAAGATATTCCTTGTTTTTGGCTTTAATTTTAAGCTATTTAATTATTTCTCAAGCGGGAAGTTAACTTTCAATTCATCTCTTTTGTTTTACTCCCGAGGTTGCAAAGGAGTTTTTAAAATATTTGAGTATAGCTTTAGCCCAGCCTTATTTCCGATCTACTTACAAGAAAGCAAGTAATAAAGAGTACTTCTGCTAATGTTTATCTCGATTAGCATGACATAAAATAAAATTCTTTTGTAAGGAAAGGCAGGTTGTATAACAGCTAGAGAACGTCACGTGAATAAAGCACACCAGGTTTTTACTTTCTCTAGCACGTACATAGTAGCTACTGAGGGTATTATATTCCATCGAAAATTTAGATATTGAGATTTCACCGGAAATATACCTTTCGGGTCCCCTGAGTCCGAATAAAAAGCACTTTTACAAAAACGTCTGTATGTGTGAATGTGTGTGTCTATGAGTGTGTTTGTGTATATCTGAGTACACATAGCTCAAAAACAAAAAGACTGTTAAAAGTCAAACTTTGTATTTATTTTAGGGTTCTTACATGGATGCGACATGAAGATTTTCAAGAAACTCACTCCACCACAAAATACCCTTTACATGGAAAATGTATTTGAAAATTTTGATTAAGATATTAAAAATATTTATACCACATATAAAATACATTTTTTTAATTTTTTGGGAATTGCCTCTGAAGACCTCTTTATTCTGGTAAAGCCATAAGTGATACAGAAAGCATGTAATTGGAAGTGTTTCTTGAGAGTAACCGTTTTTGAGATATTCCTTGTTATTGGTTTCAGTTTTAAACTAGCTTACTCTTCTCAAGCGGGATGATGTAAAGCGAACCAAACCTCAATAGTTCCACATAGCAACCAGCTTTTAAAAGATTTGACTATCGCTTTAGCCTAGGTATTGCCTTATTTCTCTTCTACTTACAAGGAGCAAGTAATAAGACCACTTCTGCTAATGTTTATCTCGATTAGCATGTAGAAGATAAAAGAATAATCTTTTATAGAGATAGCTTGAATTTGGAACAGCTAGAGAAGTTATGTGCATGGAACACATTAAATATTTTTGCGTGAATAGCTTTTCTTAAAATGTTTTAAGATGTTGTCGATAAATCTTTTCTTTTAACTCAGTGTAAACCTAAACGGTTAGATGAGCACAATAAATGGTATACAGATGAACTCAGGATTTTAAAACAAAAATGTCTTTATTATTATGATCTTTGTGAGTATTTCGGGTTCTCTCAACTTAAACATACATACAATAAATTAAGAAAACAATTCAAATATACTCTTAAAACAACTAAAATCAATTACTATTCCAATTTAATTAATAACAGTGAGAATAAAACTAAATGTATTTGGTCAGTTGCATCCATATTTTTAAATACGAGTTCCAAATCTCACAAGGAACCTCTTAATTTGTCTCTAGACTGTTTTAATTCATTTTGTATTGATAAAGTCGATGATATACTTTCTAATTTACCTCATGTTAATCATGATGCTTTTAACTTTTTGGATAAGTTACCCAGAACAACGAGAACCTTCCGGTTCAGTCATGTTAGTTTTAAGCATGTCTATCTTACCATTTTAAAACTTAACAACAGTGCATGCTTAGATATTTATGGCTTGAATTCAAAAATATTAAAATTGGCAGCGCAATTTATTTGTGAACCTTTAACTGATCTATTTAACTATTGTATTGATTCATGTGAATTTCCAGACATTTTTAAAATTGCCAAAGTGATTCCTATTTATAAAAAGGGGGCTACATCTGATCGCTCAAACTATAGGCCTATTAGTATATTGCCAACTATGTCAAAGGTTTTTGAAATTATTTTAAATAAACAAATCACACATTATTTTGATGAAAATTTGTTATTTACCAATTGTCAATTTGGCTTAGATCTTCTCGCAGCACAATTGATGCTCTAATCGCATTTATGACAAAATGTTTTAAATGTCTTGAAAAAGGTGATTTGGTTCATTGTAGATTTTTCGACTTAACAAAAGCTTTTGACACTTTATCTCATGAAATGCTGTTTAAGAAATTAGAATTTTATGGTTTTGACAAGAACAGCTTGAATTTTATAAAATCTTATTTTTGTAATAGATATCAGTCTGTTTGTATAAATGGTAGTTACTCTGATTTTAAATTAGTTAAGCATGGTGTCCCACAGGGCTCCGTGCTCGGCCCTTTATTTTTTATAATTTATATTAATGACCTCCCTTTTAATATCCGAGATGATTGCCTAGAAACATATTTGTATGCGGACGATTTAGCAGTAAGTATCTCTGTCAATTCTGATGCCAGTCTGCACGATAAACTTGTTGCACTTACTGAAAAAATCGATAAATTGTGCAAATGCAATGTTGTTCTCAATGAAAACAAAACAATTTACCTCACTTTTAATATTAGTTGTCCTGTTTTTTTAACTGAAACTAGTACAAAATTTCTAGGCATTCATTTCGAACCTGATTTAGGTTGGCGTTCACATATCAATTATATCGCCAATAAAGTATGCAAAGGTATATTTATGTTACGCGTTTTAAAAAATAATGTGTCTTCCAATGTTTTATTATCAGTTTATTATGGACAAATGCATAGCTATTTGAGTTATGGTATTTTATTTTGGGGGAACTATGCTTTAGCTAAAAAGATACTTTTATTACAGAAAAAGGCAATTCGAATTTTATGTGGTGTAACCCCCAGAACTCATTGTAAACCTTTATTTGTTAAGTTGAGTGTTTTAACTTTGACTTCATTGTTTGTAAAATAAGAACTAAAGCTTTCCTGGCGACGTGTTAATTCAAAATCTTCTCGGGCTTATCAGTTCACCCTGAAGACGAGGAAGATGCACTTCTTCGAAACGTTGGTGTAAAGCCAAGTTTTTACCTGGCTAGAAGCCCGAGAAGATTTTGAATTAATTCATTGTTTGTGTTCCACTGCCTCTTATTTGCTAAGGAAAATAGTCAAAATACAATCTATGTTCCGAAATTCATCTTCATCACACCAGAACTAGGAAATAAATAGATGTAAATATAGCAAGATACAAAATTCCTTTGAAATAATATCATTAAATCTATATAACAAACTCAGTAACAGAACTAAAGCTCTCTCCATTGAATATTTTAAGAGGTCAGTGAAGTGCACATTGATTTTAAATCCATTTTATTTTCTGGATGAATTTTATAATCTTATTTTTGATCTTGCCTGTATTTGACGTTGCTACACAATGTACTTTGTTCTGGCAAATAAACTTATCCATCCATCCATCCATCCATCCATCCATCCATCCATCCATCCATCCATCCATCCATCCATCCATCCATCCATCCATCCATCCATCCATCCATCCATCCATCCATCCATCCATCCATCCATCCATCCATCCATCCATCCATCCATCCATCCATCCATCCATCCATCCATCCATCCATCCATCCATCCATCCATCCATCCATCCATCCATCCATCCATCCATCCATCCATCCATCCATCCATCCATCCATCCATCCATCCATCCATCCATCCATCCATCCATCCATCCATCCATCCATCCATCCATCCATCCATCCATCCATCCATCCATCCATCCATCCATCCATCCATCCATCCATCCATCCATCCATCCATCCATCCATCCATCCATCCATCCATCCATCCATCCATCCATCCATCCATCCATCCATCCATCCATCCATCCATCCATCCATCCATCCATCCATCCATCCATCCATCCATCCATCCATCCATCCATCCATCCATCCATCCATCCATCCATCCATCCATCCATCCATCCATCCATCCATCCATCCATCCATCCATCCATCCATCCATCCATCCATCCATCCATCCATCCATCCATCCATCCATCCATCCATCCATCCATCCATCCATCCATCCATCCATCCATCCATCCATCCATCCATCCATCCATCCATCCATCCATCCATCCATCCATCCATCCATCCATCCATCCATCCATCCATCCATCCATCCATCCATCCATCCATCCATCCATCCATCCATCCATCCATCCATCCATCCATCCATCCATCCATCCATCCATCCATCCATCCATCCATCCATCCATCCATCCATCCATCCATCCATCCATCCATCCATCCATCCATCCATCCATCCATCCATCCATCCATCCATCCATCCATCCATCCATCCATCCATCCATCCATCCATCCATCCATCCATCCATCCATCCATCCATCCATCCATCCATCCATCCATCCATCCATCCATCCATCCATCCATCCATCCATCCATCCATCCATCCATCCATCCATCCATCCATCCATCCATCCATCCATCCATCCATCCATCCATCCATCCATCCATCCATCCATCCATCCATCCATCCATCCATCCATCCATCCATCCATCCATCCATCCATCCATCCATCCATCCATCCATCCATCCATCCATCCATCCATCCATCCATCCATCCATCCATCCATCCATCCATCCATCCATCCATCCATCCATCCATCCATCCATCCATCCATCCATCCATCCATCCATCCATCCATCCATCCATCCATCCATCCATCCATCCATCCATCCATCCATCCATCCATCCATCCATCCATCCATCCATCCATCCATCCATCCATCCATCCATCCATCCATCCATCCATCCATCCATCCATCCATCCATCCATCCATCCATCCATCCATCCATCCATCCATCCATCCATCCATCCATCCATCCATCCATCCATCCATCCATCCATCCATCCATCCATCCATCCATCCATCCATCCATCCATCCATCCATCCATCCATCCATCCATCCATCCATCCATCCATCCATCCATCCATCCATCCATCCATCCATCCATCCATCCATCCATCCATCCATCCATCCATCCATCCATCCATCCATCCATCCATCCATCCATCCATCCATCCATCCATCCATCCATCCATCCATCCATCCATCCATCCATCCATCCATCCATCCATCCATCCATCCATCCATCCATCCATCCATCCATCCATCCATCCATCCATCCATCCATCCATCCATCCATCCATCCATCCATCCATCCATCCATCCATCCATCCATCCATCCATCCATCCATCCATCCATCCATCCATCCATCCATCCATCCATCCATCCATCCATCCATCCATCCATCCATCCATCCATCCATCCATCCATCCATCCATCCATCCATCCATCCATCCATCCATCCATCCATCCATCCATCCATCCATCCATCCATCCATCCATCCATCCATCCATCCATCCATCCATCCATCCATCCATCCATCCATCCATCCATCCATCCATCCATCCATCCATCCATCCATCCATCCATCCATCCATCCATCCATCCATCCATCCATCCATCCATCCATCCATCCATCCATCCATCCATCCATCCATCCATCCATCCATCCATCCATCCATCCATCCATCCATCCATCCATCCATCCATCCATCCATCCATCCATCCATCCATCCATCCATCCATCCATCCATCCATCCATCCATCCATCCATCCATCCATCCATCCATCCATCCATCCATCCATCCATCCATCCATCCATCCATCCATCCATCCATCCAATGGTACTTAAACTTTTATTATTTAAAAGCGTTCCAGAAATAACAAGTGCAAAGTGTAAGTGTTTAAAATATTCCAAATTTTATTCCGTTGTAATATCGCATGAGATATTTTCAGTTTTTAAAACTTATTGTCTTTGAGAGCTATGTGCATAGAGAGAAAATTAATTTTCTGATATACATATGCTCTCATGGAGCATAATATCAATTGCTGAATTAGCTAGAATTACTCCTGTTAAACCTCATACTGTAAATAAGAAAATAAAACCTAGAGCTCATATTGATGCAGGACTGATGATAGGATTATGTAGTCTACTGAAATTACAATTATAGTAAAATAAATATTGAATGATCATGAAAATATATAAGTTGTTCTATTAAAGGTGAGGCACTATCTTGTAAACCTAAATTTGCTTATGTGGACATGTTCTAAAAACAGCATAAGCTTTATTTATGGAGCTTAAATCGATGGCACTAATCTGCCATATTTTAAAATAAGCGTAATGTGTCGAAATTAGGAAATTCAAGTACCCATAAAATGTTTTTAGGTTGAAGGAACCAAAATTGTTTGGGGACACTAACCAATAGTCTAACAAGACAATAAATCTACTACTCAATATTGACAGAAAAATAGTTATACTAATTAATGTTACTTTAAAACAAAAGGTTTCTGATGTATTAGGAAAGGGAGATTAATGTCCAGAAAGTCATAGGTCTTGTTAACGAGCTTTAACAGCAGGGACGTAGTCAGCAAAAAATAAATCAAAACACATGTTTAGAGTTAGTTTTGTACATTAGTTAAGGCGCACCCTGGTGGGAATCCCTATTATAAATGGTTTGTCAAGCTGATTGTAAGTTTACCCGTGAAGGAATCACAATAATTACATTGCTACATCTAATCTACCTTCGCAAAACCAAAATGATTTATTTACCTGTATCTAATCATCTCAGAGCAAAGTAGGTAAACCTAGAATTACAAATTCTCTTTTGATAGGGAAAAAATATTCTTAATAAGGTTTGCAAATCGAAAACGCGAGACTCGTTCTTACCTGTTCATTCTTTCCTCATGCTTCTTTTTATCTATCCCTCTTACTCCGTCTCTTTAACTTAAGCCGCTCCCTCTGCTCGAGTACACTTATGAGCATAAAACTTGGCCTTTTCCTCTAGATCGCAATTGCTTTTTTTTTTTTTTTTTTCTTTTTTGTAGTTTAATCTAGTTGGTCATATCGGACGATGAATGAAATTGGTGAAATGATGCTCAAATGACTTCGGGGTCCACGGAGCTTAAAGTTACTCGACATTCGTCTTCTCAGGATAAGGGAAAACCCCGAAAAAAGCTTTATCCGGGTAACTCACCCTAAGCGAGATTCGAACTCACGACTTTTTAAATGTGAGGTAGACACGCTACCGCCACACTACTCAGGCGAGCCCTAGATCGCAATAGTATGTTTTCTTCCATTCGGTTTCCTCCTTGAGGTAATCAAACTCCACCTTATCCGTTATCGATTGACTTGCCTGAAAGCAATTCAGGGACATAGGAACAAATCACTCTATGAAAGTGTTCAAGTACAGTTAGTACACAAGGAAACGCTAAAACAATTACCATAATACTCAAAATTCTAGGGAAAGGGTAGAGGAATTATTTATACATAAAGATTGCGGGCAAAGAACATTCTAAGTCACATTAAAAAAAGCAATATTCATGCAATCTGGCTGTACATTGATTGTACTGCATTTTCACCATCTCCAACATTAATCTCTGTCCAAGAAATTTAAATTTGACATTTGTACATGCTAAGGAAGACCGTCCTATGCAGGTTTCCTAGAGAAACATAATTTTAAGTGTTGGGTGCACTAAAATATAATTCCGTTTCAAACAGTTGCACAGTGCTAGTTCTGAATTATTCTAAAATTCATTAAATTGGAAGGAGAAGAAAAGGAATATAGTATGGAAATAGGTGGAGAAGGCAAAATATGGTCGAAATCGAAGATCACGTAAGAAAATTTAGAGCTATGTATATTTTCCATTCTCATAGATCTTACAAAGACAAAGACCAATAAATATAAATATCTCATGAGATATCAGACACAATTGCTAATAAACGCTACAAATACAGACTTGCAAGTAATCAAGAATGTTTCCCGTCCAGGAGCTCTGAATTTCTTCTAAAACATGCTTCATAAATAAAGGAAAAAAGAAATTTACATGATGTTGGAATAGTATTTGAGTATTCCAGTTGAAATGGTTTTCTGCTCCATTTGATCTTTTTTTATAGGAAAAATTAATGTATATTTTTAATAACTCTAGTACAACAGTTATGTTTACAAATGAGAAAATTTGATGTGTTCCATTCACATAATTTTCTACACATCTCTGCAACAAATTATTGTTAAAAAGCTTATTCTTCTGTTTACTTCAAACCAATCGAGAACAAATTGGCATAAATAGTCTTATTACTTGCTTCCCTGAAAATAGAAGCGAAATAAGGGACTACCATAGGTTAAAGTGATAGCCAAGAGCTGGTTGCTACTGAAGTTTCTTTGTATGGACAGGAGCTGACAAATTCCTGTATGAGAAAAGTATAAGTTTTTCAATGTTGTAACTTAAAACAAAGAATATCCCAAAAAAAAACGATCAACTCCACGAGAAAAAATGTATGTAACATGAATTGTGTGTTTTAACGTGCTCTACATTTTTTGTGTGGTAAGTTTTGTCCATCTCTTAGGGTTTAGTGGTTATGCAAAATTGCTTAAAATTCATTCAGAATAAAGTAGTCCTCAGAGGCTATTCCCAGAAAATTTAAGACATACATTTTATTTGTCAGGTAAATGTCTTTAATATACTATATATTAATCAAAATCGTTACAGCCATTTTTTAGAAAATCAACATTTTGGAAATTTTTCTCATGTAAAAGGTAGTTCGGGGTGGGGAAATTTTCTTAAAAACCTTCGTGTCGCATCCTTGGAAGATACAAAACTTAAATATAAACTTTAGTGTTTAAAGATGTTTTCGTTTTTAAACTATGCTGTCCAGAGGCAAAAACACACACAGATACACCCATTCACACACACGCACCCACACGGATCCTTTTTTAGGACTCAGGGGGAACCAAAACATATATTTCCGGTGAAATCTCTGTATAGAATTTTTGGGTGAATTACAATACCTTCTCTTTACACTATATATATTAAAAATCAAGATTTTCCAAAAACCTTCCATGTAAAGAATAGTTTGAGTTTGGGAGGATTATTTTGAAAATCTTTGCGTCACATGCTTGAAAGAGGCTTAACCTAAATACCAAGATATTTCGTTTTTGAGTTATGTTGTTCACATAAATACATAGACACACATAAACACACACGGTGCAGTCTTTGAAAAAATAATTCTATTGACTCAGAACAAGATCTTTAATCATGTATTTCCGGTGAAATCTCAGCATCGATCATTTTGATAGAATACGATACTTTCTCTATCTACTATGTACGTAGTTCGTATAGAGAAAGTAAAAATCTTATGTGTTCTATACACATGGCTTTTTCTGCCTATTCGGCAATAAACTATTCTTTCAAAATCTTATTAATCAAATTTATTTTATGTATTTTTGAGAGAATTACAATTTTCAAATATTTTCCCATGTAAAGGTTGTTTTGGGTGGAAGATTTGCTTAAAAAGCTTCTAGTTACAGCTTTGGAAGGACTTAATTATTAAGTTTGGTTCTTAACGACTTATTGTTTTTGAGTTATGTGTTTACACATACACATACCCACACAGTCACGCACACACGCCTACAGACACGGTTTTGGATACAGAGGTACGTAAATCGAATTTTTGAAGTGCAACACCTCTCTACCTATGCACTATGTAACAGAGAAAGTAAAACAAAATCTGATATATTACATTCACATGACTTTCTATAAATCGCTGTAACAAATTACTGTTAAACAGTTCTATCTACTTCATGATAATCGAGATAAACATTAGCAGAAATTGCCTTAATTACTTTCTTCCATGTAAGTAGAAGGGTAATAAGGGAATACACTAGGCTAAAACGATGGCCAAATATTTTAAAAGCTTGTTGCCAAGTGATTTAAATACGTTTCTATGCATGGCCAGGAGTTAAAAAAATCTTATGTAATTCATTCATATGACTTTCTCTATATTTCTGCAAAAAATTGTTGTTAAAAAGTTTATGCTTCTATTTGCTTCATGCTAAGTTAGAAAACATTAGCAGAAATAACCCTATTACTTGCTTCCCTGTAAGTAGAAGTGAAATAAGGGAGTAACATAGGTCAAAGTGATAGCAAAAGATGGTTGCTATGTGACAGAAGTTTCTTTGTTTGTATGGATAGGAGAAAAGTATGAGAAAAGTATAAGTTTTTTTAAGACTGAAAATAAAACACGGAATATCTAAAAAACAATCAGATCCACGAAAAAGATGTATATAATATAAATTGTGTATTTAATGTTCTCTACATTTTTGTGTGGTAAGTTTTGTCTATCTCTTACGGTTTACCAGTTACACAAAATTCCGTAAAATTCATCCAGAATAAAGTAGTCTTCAGAGGCTATTCACAGAAAATTCAAGACATACATATTATTTGTCAAGTGTATATCTTTAATATATGATATTTTTATCAAAATCGTTAGAGCCATTTTTTATAAAATTAAAATTTTCCAAAATTTTTCCATGTAAAGGGTAGTTTGGGGTGGAGGGATTTCCTTGAAAATCTTTGTGTCGCATCCTTGGAAGATAATGAACTTAAATACAGACACACACCGATTTTTTTCTAAAAATGCTTTTTTTGGTTTCAGGTGGTCTCAAAACATGTATTTCCGGTGAAATCTCGGTATCGAATTTTTGGGTACAATGCAATACCTTCTCTATACACTACGTACATAATATGTATAGAGAAAGTAAAAAATTCTGCGTGAGAAAAGTATTTTAAATCTGAAGCAAAAAGAATGTCTCAAAATTGGGCAACTCCAGGAAATATATATACAGGGTTACTACAAAAGAAATAGACAACTTCAACTGCCTGTAAAACAAAAACTATTAGAGATTGTAACCTAATTATTTTGGAGGTATGTTGAGAAACTCTCAAAGTTTTCTTTGTTACTATTGGTAACGCTGTAGTGTTTTGTTTGTTGTTGCAGAAGCTGAAATGGCGGAAAATCCTGTGGAAAAGGCATATTGCGTATTGGAATTTGCTAGAACGCAATCAGCAATTGCTGTCCAACGACATTTTAGAACACGTTACCACAAAACGCCACCGACTAGACAGTCAATCTACGACTGGTATAGAAAATTCGAGACAACGGGATGTTTGTGCAAAGGGAAGAGCTCGGGAAGACCAAGAGTTTCGGAAGAAAACGTTGAACGTGTTCGTTCTGCCTACATAAGAAGCCCACAGAAATCGACATCTAGCATGCAATTACAAATTCCACAGCAAACTGTATGGAAAATCTTGCGGAATTGACTGCACATGATGCCTTACAGATTACAGATGTTGCAGTTTCTGAGTGAAGAAGATGAGGTCATACGGCGTGACTTTTGCAGCGACATGTTGCGACATGATGAAGACGATGCTGGTTTTTGTGAGCGCATCATTTCATTTTTGCGGTAACGTGTTCTAAAATGTCGTTGGACAACAATTGCTGATTGCGTTCTAGCAAATTCCAACACGCAATATGCCTTTTCCACAGGATTTTCCGCAATTCCAGCTTCTGCAACAACAAACAAAACACTACAGCGTTACCAATGGTAACAAACAAAACTTTGAGAGTTTTTCAACATACCTCCAAAATAAAATAGGTTGCTATCTCTAATAGTTTTTATTTTACAGGCAGTTAAAGTTGTCTATTTCTTTTGTAGTAGCCTTGTATATATGACATAAATCGTGTATTTGAACGAGATTTACATTTTTTTGTGTAGTAAGATTTTGTTTATCTCTTGTGGTTTAGTTAGGCTAAATTCATTCAGAATAAAGAAGTCTTTATGGAGTATTCCTATAAAATTATATATATATATAAATATATATATATACATTTTATTTGTCATGTCAGTATGTTTAATATACGTTATTTTAATCAAAATCGTCACAGCCATTTTTGAGAAAATCAAAATTTTCGAAACTTTTTCCATGTACAGGGTAGTTTGGGGTGAGGGCAGTTTTCTCAAAATCTTCGTGTCACATCTCTGGAAGAATCTAAATTTGAAAACCAAGTTTATATTTTCCCGAATTTTCATTTTTGAGTTATGGTATTCTCAGACACAGAACTCGGGCACACTGACATTCGGACTCACAGACACAGTTACGGACCTTTCTCTAAAAATGCTTATTACTTTCTATGTACTATATATACGGTGTATACAGAAGGTATTGCAGTCTACCCAAAAATTCGATACCGAGATTTCACCGGAAATTTTTTTTGGAACCCCCTGAATCCAAAAAAGAATTTTTAGGAAAAGGTCCATGTGTGTGCCCGTGTCCTGATATTTAAGTTTGGCAATTTTTAAAGATGTGACACGAAGATTTTCATCAAAATTCGCCAACTTCAACTACTCTTTACATGGAAGTTTTTTCGAAAATTTTGATTTTCCCAAAAATGTCTCTAAAGATTTTGATTAAAATATCGTAGATTAAAAATATTTACAAAGAAAATGTATATCCTTAATTTTCTGGGAATAGCCTCTGAAGACTACTTTATTCTGGCTGGATTTTACGGAATTTTATATAACTGCTAAATGTAAGAGATGGACAAAATCTTAGCACAAAAAAAAAAAAAAAAAAAAAAAAATGTAGAGCCTGTTAAAACACACAGTTCTGTTTAAAAAAACGTATACTTTTCTCATTCAGGAATTTGTCAACTCCTGCCCAAGCAAAGGAACAGAGGAACTTCGCATAGCAACCAGCTTTTGATTATCACTTTAACCGATGGTACTCCCTTATTTCACTTCTACTTACAAGGAAGCAAATAATAAGATTATTTCTGTTAATTAGCATGAGGTAGTCAAAAGAATAAGCTTTTTAAGAATAATTTGTTATAGAGATATAAATAAAGTCATGTGTATGGAACACATCAGGCTTTTTAGGATACAGGGGGCCAAAAAACGTGTTTTCCTGGTGAGATCACGATATTTAATTTTTGGGTGGAATGCAATACCTTCTCTATACGCTATATAAATAGTGCGTGTAGATAAAGTAAATATACTTAGAGTTAGCTGAAGCTCGTTTAATACCAAAAAGAAAAACTTTTATGCAAGTAACTCTCCCCAAACAAATTTGAGCTCGCGATTTCTTGAACATGAGGCAAACAACACAATAGAGATGGTCGATTTGAAGTTTTGCAAAGGAAGTATAATTTTCGCTAGCATAAAGGTAATAATCGCTTATTGCTGCAATGCATGTACCCCAGTCCTAAGGTTAGAGTATCCTTGGAGCTTTTTTTTTGCGGGGGGGTAGTGTTTAACATCCGCTTTTACTACAAATGGCACTGATGATAATGATGGAGCACCGGTGGAATGCGATGGCGGGTAAAAAGAATAACAAACTGTTAGTTCTGTAGAAAAAAAACATATAACATATATAAATATATTCAAATTTGTTAACGAAACTGCTTCTAAAATTATATTCTTGGGATAAAAATCCGCTAAAAAAAGGTACACCTCGGAGAAGCTAGAGAAAACCAGTCCCTGCGCCGCTTTGTCCACCATAAATCTCCCGTGCGGTCGCTTGGGGTCGAATCTGGGTCGTCTATGTGAGAGGCAAGTGATCTAACCGCGCGGCCTCCTTGGAACTTTCTCATTCAACATCCTGTAGAAAAAAATATAAAATATGTATAAATATATTCAAATTTCTTAAAGAAATTACCTCTAAAATTATATCTTTATATCTTTAGAACTCGCTAATACCTCGTATAACCCTGAGAGAAAACCCGCCTTTGTCCATCACAAATCTCACGATCGCTTGGGATCGAACCCTGCCGGTCCCCATGGCCGCGCTCGCCAAAGCGTCTCATTTTGGTGTTTCGCAGCGCAGGGGATCGTGGGTTCGAGTCCCGCCTTGGTGTTGTATGTGTGTGTAAAAAGTAAAGCAGAAATTTAGTAATCATACAGTAATCAAAGTAAACAAATTAGGTAAATAAAAAGTAGGGTATACAGCGCCGGATTCCCGACCAGACTCTGGGCGGTCAAAATAATAGGCGAGGGGCTACGGCGCGGACTCCTTGGAACTTTCTCAGTCAACATCACTGTGCGGCACCGCATCCCAGAAAGGTAACGTTGTGCAATTGCTCACGAAAAGAGACAAAAACTAACTCATGACCGAGAGGTGAACCATGGATCACTAGCTAAGTGTGTCATTGCGCTAACCATGACCCTTCATTATCTATCGCAACAAAACGTAACGATCCTTTTCAAGGTATCTTTAAATCTGCAAGAAGTTTCTGGATTAAAGGAACCGCCGTCAACAATATTTATAATGATGCCGCGATCGAACTCCAAGAATCTTCATAGATCCTTTCGGTATAGATTTACAACTGTTTAGTGTAACTGATTTAGGTATAAGAGATGGCCGAGTGGTCAGACCACACGACTGTCACTTAGGCGCATTTGAGATTTGTGGTGGACAAAGCGGCGCAGAGACGGATTTTCTCGGGGTTCTCCGGGTTCCCTCTTTTCGCATTCAACCGGTGCTAATCTTTATTCCATGTTTCATCAGTATAATCGTCTGTGGTGCCATTTGTAGTAAAATCGGGCGTTAAGCTCTATAAAAAGAAGGGTTCATTCCAGTTGTTCTTGTTACTAAACTCAGCTTATTTTCACCCAATCACCTAATTTCTGAACATTGCGTATTACTTTTATCTTGTCGCCCTATATGATGTAATTCTAAGTTCATATATCCAAGGTCGCGGGTTCAAACCCGGCGGAGGACGATGGATTTTTTTCGGATGTAAAAATCCTTAGCATGGCTTCCTTCGGAGGGGAAGTAAAGCCGTTGGTCCCGTGTCGTAGATTTACGGCACGTAAAAGCACCTCAAGCCTGATAGAGAGGCCTCTGAGCAAAATTAAGCGGTCTTTCACACCCAATTTAGAATGGGACGCTGAGAACCACAGTAGTGGTAATAAATAAATAAATATCTATTGTAGAAAGGTAGAGGAAAGAGAGAGTGTATGAGTGAAAGAGGGAGAGAGAGAGAGAGGAAATAAAAGGTCAAAAACATGAGAATGAGAAGTCTGATACTGTCGCCATTTCATTTTCTCTACCACCTAGGCCGAGAAAGTATTGCAATCCATCAAAAAATCCAATTTTTCACTGAAAAAAAAGGTTTTCAGTATTAATAAAAATAGAAGAAGTTTTGTCTGTGTGTGTGTGTGTGTGAGAGAGAGAGAGAAAGAGAGAGAGAGAGACAGACAGACAGACAGAGAGCAAGAGAGAGATATGTAAGGACAGAAAAATTCAATGTTGTAATCGGGTTTTGAACCACGGATCTTCGCTTATTTACCAATGCTAACCCATGGTTCATGGTTCGAGTTTTTCAATCTGATTCTACCTTTTCAACTTAAGTGTACAAATGCGATTAATCAATTAATAGTGATATGTAAAGCTCAATAAAATGTGGACTTAATAACATGAAACTTTTATGCATCTTACAATTTATGTGTAAATATATCAGGAATGGGAGAGCTAAGCTTAAGTCATATCACAGCTGGTCGCTATGTGATGGCTTTGAAGTTCCGTTCTGTTGGCTTGATCAGTAGAGGGAAAAACGAATAAAAACTTCGCATATGAGAAACGTAGCAGTACTGTATTTTTAAAATTAAGACCAATAAAAAGGAATATCTCGATAATGGTTAACCCTGCAAATCTATATTTGAGACAAAGGTGTTTTACCGAGATCTACATTTTTTGTGTGGAGAGTCTTTATCTATCTCTTAAGGTTTGCCAGTTAAGAAAACATCATCGAAGATCTGCGATTGATTTTCATAAAATTCTGTTAATTATACGAAAGTTTAAACACAATCGTTAGAGTCAGTTTAGAGAAAATCATTTTTCGAAATATGTAAAACATAGTTTGAAATGGTGGAATTTTCCTGTTGCAACCTTTGAGGATGCTGAGTGTAAATAGCAAGGTTGGTATTTACCAACTTTTTGTTTTTGACACACACACACACACACACACTAGGACCTTTTTCTAAAACTCTGATGTGCTCCATTCACATGAATATATCTACTTGTTCTACCTTTTTATTGTTTAGCTATTTACTATCGGCATGTTAAATCTTATAATGCTGGTATATTAACTGTTTTATTAAATCAATTAAATCAATGGTTTCAAGTTAATAATTTAAAGTTTTATTTAATTATTCTTTTAATTATGTTAATTAGGAACAAAGTTCTTATAAAAGATTATTCTTCTTTCTATACCATGCTAATCGAGATAAACATTAGCAGAATGTTCTTATTACTTAGTTCCTTATAAGTAAAAGGAAACTAAAGGAATGAAAAATGTTAAAGTGCTAGTCATATTTTTAAAAGTTGTTGCTATGTGATTATCATTGAAATTTGCTTCTATACATGGCCAGAGGCACATCAAAAGAAGATCGGGCGACTTCCTGACTGAGAAAAATGTAGATGTTTTAAAATTGATACCTTTGAAAGAGTTCCACTACAAAATTGTAAACGACATGAATTGTGTGTTTTGACAAGGTCTACATTTTTGTGTAGTAAGCTTCTGTCCATCTCTTAGGGTTTAGTGGTTATGAAAAAGTAAACCAAAATGATGTGGACTTCAGACACTATTTCCACGAAATTCAAGATATACATTCTATTTCTCATTTAGATGTATTTATTATCCGACATTTTAATCATAATCCTTAGAGCCATTTTTTAGAAAAAAATAAAATTTTTGATAATTTCTCCATGTAAGGGGTAGTTTGTGGTGGGAGATTTTCTTGAAAATCTTTTTGTTGCATCCTTGGGATATACTAAAAGTAAATAAAAGGTTAGGTATTTAATGTACTCTTTGTTTTTTAGATGTACTGTCCACAGGTACACACACAATGACACTTTTAGAATCAGGCGATCTCAAAACATTTATTTATGAACAGGTAATGAAAGGTTGGTATAGAATTTTGGGTGAAATAACGAACCCTCTCTGTTTACTATGCATGGGGGGGGGGGTTCAATATAGAAAATTATTTTTGGTAGATATTTTTCCTTTTAGCTTGAAACAGTTTTTGCAGCGTTTCTCCAACTGTTCTAAGCCCACCAAAAAGTAGGATTTTGGAAGGTCTTGAAAATAGGCATCTGTTTTCAAATTTACAAATGAAAAAAAAATAGCACTAGGAGCCAAATCTGGTGAACACAATTCTACAAGTTTTGCCATCGAAACTGCGCAGGTGTACACGCTTGCATTGTTTTGATGGAAGAAAGTCTTTCTCTTAGCCAATTGAGGGTTTTTTTTATTTTCTCCGTTCAACCGGTGCAATAACGGTGCAACAACGGTGCAATAACGGTGCAACAACGGTGCAATAACGATTTGCCTTTCTTCTTTTCTGGAAGTAATCAATGTAGATGATTCTGGGTGCATCCCAAATAACCGAGTCCATCATCTTGTCTGCAGATATCACCACCTTTGTCTTCTTCGGAACCGGTTCGTCTTTAAAGTCCACTGTTTCGACTGTACTTTTGTCTCTAGAGTATAGTAGCGTATACCTGTTTATTCCACAGTTATGTATCGACCCAAAAACTTGTCAGGATTGCGACGGAAAAAACCCAAACCAGCTTCCGAATCGATCATACCAATTGTGTTTATTCTCCATTGAGAGCAAATGCAGCACCCATCCTTTTTCAGGCCTAATTTTTTGGTACAAATTTGAGAAAATTGTCTCTTTAACAGGCCTGTGGTCTCTACTATTTCGCTAACTTTGATTCGTAGATCACTCAAAACCATATCCTGTATTTTATAAATAATTTCGGAGGAAGTCACTTCTACTGGACATCGGGAACGATGCTCATTATTTGTGGATATAGGCCACGTCTAAATTCACTTATCCAATTATAAATTGTTGAAAACACAGAAGCAGATATGCCATGAACTTCATCGAAATCGGTTCTTATCTCTTTCGGCGTTAAGCCTTTTAAATCGAAGTGTTTAATCACCGCACAAAACTCGTTTTTTTCCATCTTTCTAAAGAAGCACAACATTGCTGATTCAGTCGCCTAACTTTAACTGTCATGTAGTAATAGAAAGTGATTACTAAATAAAAACGTTTTTCGATGCTACGATGCATATGCTACAGAGAATGTAAAAATGTATATTCTTTGCATTCAGGGGAGCGTAAAACATGCACTTACTTTGAATACTCTTTATCGAATTATTGGTTAGAATGCAACAGGTATCTATGTAAGCGGTAGATTAATTAAACACCATATTGAAGTATATCACTGCTACTAGTGCAATTTGTTTGTAGGAAAGAAAATGTCCTATTTGAAATGTTGGTAAGATTTTGCTGGTTATTTCCTTGAAATTTGTTCATACCGTTTCTTAGTGGAATTCTTGACGGTGGAAAGAGTCGCTGTGTAGCATTGCACAATGCTGAATTCTCTATGTTGATGAGTCAGTCGTGAGTATTACTATGTCAAATGGAGGGGATAAGTTGTTATTTTCCTTGCAGGTGAGGCTACGTACAAATAAGAATGAGGAACTGTAATTAGGGTTGCCAACATTCTGGATGGAAATACCATGAGGCTGAATCAAAGGAAAATTCGCTAAGCAGAGCAAACCACAGTAATATGAGGCAGAAATCTGTCAAAATATTAATAATTACTAATAAACCATGTCCACTCTAGCAGTTTTTGACATTTGCATGTTGTTTTTGATACCTCGGTTGGGAGGTAACAACCAGCCATATTTGCTAGAAGATAGCACTTCTCTCAAGCAATTATTGCTTTCTTGGAATGCTTATTGTGGCGTTCCAGAGAACCAACATGTCAATTTGATTGGTTTTAATATTGGTGAGGACTCTACAAGTTCCGGTGTCAGGGGCGATTCTGATGTTGAGGGGTAGGGGCTAGAAAGTAGGTTGGAATACTGTCATGAGCGTAACCGAATTTCATTCATGTACTCCGCGAGTGAGTCTAATGCTATCAATAATTCCTGCCCGCCATCTACACTCTGCAAATAAAACTTATCATTTTGCTGCAAAATATTTTTAGTGACGTACAATAATTTCGTTCTGAATGGGAGATCTACCATCCGTTGCCATTAAGTTGTGAAAAAAAAAAATATATATATAAAGGTCGTCTCCTTAGCGCGGTGGTAGCGCAGCTGCCTACAAAGCGGGAGACCTGGGTTCGATCCCCAGTACCGGCGTGGGGATGTTTTCCCCGCTGGGAGACCTGGACCGGGGTGCACTCAGCCTCGTGAGGTCCCTGGGGGGCCAATTGAGGAGCTACTTGATGGAGAAGTAGCGGCTCCAGGTCGTGAGGACCGCATTAACCGGCAGGGAGGGGCTCGAGGCGCTGACCACGTCTCACCCTCCAATACTGCACCCCATCCATGACGTCTGTAGTGGACCGAGATGGGGGACGCAGCGGCTGGGCGGTAGGCCAAGGCTCCCCGTGAGCTGTCGTGCCATGGAGTTATATATACAAATCTAAAGGAAGATATCTGCAGTGTAATCATACGACCTGAAAATAAGAAAACAAAAACACTATAAGGCTCGCACTATTCCTTAACAAACATTACTTAGTAGAAACTTCTCTACTTATCAGAGAAGCCAGCTCCTCGACCATATGTAGAGAGAGGCACGGGATTAAACCTTACCCTGACGAAAACACTTAGAGAGGACCGCACTTCTCCCACATAGCTCTTTCGTAGTGGACTAAAATTTAGAGGTACGGAATCAAACCATACTTTTCATCAAAATAGCTTTGAAAAGCCGGCGCTCCACCATATGTGTCACGACCGTAAGGTGCGACGATCGAGAGGGGGGGGGGGATAACTTGAAATCAGACGATAGAGAACTCAAAGCTGCCGGTCTCCATGATCGCGCTCGCTGAAGTGTCTCTCTTCGTGACACAGGGGATCGTGGTTTGGAGTCCCACCTTGGGCATAAGTGTTTACATGTTTGTGAAATGTGTATATAATTGTGTGTGTATTGGAACAGCAAAAACGGTAATCAAACAGAAAACAGAGTAAATTTAGGAACATGCAAAACGAGGAAAAGGGGGAATACAGCGCCGGAGTCCCGACCAGACTCCGGAACTGTATTTAAAAAAAAAAAAAAAAAAAGATTGGCTTTAATAAAACTAATGTATTTGGCAGTATTAAAAGTCCTTCCAGTGGCGAAATTTTGGTTCACAATAATGGGGCTCCCTAACTTGAATACTTTAATTCAACACAATTCTTAGATTGAAGGAGTAGTAACAGAATCTTATCTGAGAGCGATGTCGAGTGTAGTCCAGTAGGGTCCAGAGGGAATTGCAGACCAAGGGGCTAAGCCCATGAGCCCAACCGACCTAAAATCAAGAGAGAGAACACGAGAGGGCCTAGATCGCCCGCTTATGCAAGGTCTTAGCCCCTATCTTAGCCCCCCATATTACCATTTATGGTCATGTGCAGACTGAAGTTGCGTAGATGTTCATGATTTTCCCAGAGACAGGTGACATTTCCTTTCGTTGGCTGATGCAAAAAATGTCCTAGAAGCTTCCACGAGGAAGCTGACGTCACAGTAAATTCCACCGGGACATTTAAAGAAAACGGCACACCTTTGTACATTCCATCACATACACAACGTAACAAAGCTTTTGCACTTTTAAAACATAAATAGGAATCCAAGTTAGATTCAGAATATTAATAAAATGTTACCAAACTAATATAAATCAAGGCTCTTGCCAATGGCACACGTGACAATATTCTGTTTGCTTTCATTTACAGCAACTATAGTACGTATTCAGCCTTTCGGAAGTTCCTGAAACTTGGTATGCGAATTTTGTTCTTCATAGCTCTGCTTTCTCCTTTAGCATCCAACATTTAAATCTCTGTTAGCTAAGTTCTTCTTCCGAGTCTAATTGTTCCTTCTATCATTCCTTCTATGACATCGTGCAATTAGTAGTTTCTTCTTAGAAGCTATGGTTTCCTCCTGCGCATTGGGTGCAGGATTAACTTTTCAGTCATTGTTCTCAGAAACTCTTCATTTGTTTCCCATCATGCCCAGCAATCACAAATAAATATATTTCGGGTTTGCTCTTTGCGGCTGATCTAGTAGTAGCAATCACAAGTGGAGGCCGCGCCGTGGCCGAGTGGTTAGACCACTTGCCTCTCACCTAGACGGCCGGGTTTCGATCCCAAGCGACCGCGCGTGAGATTTGTGGTGGACAAAGCGGCGCTGGGGCGGGTTTTCTCCGGGTACTCCGGTTTGCCCCGCCATCGCATTCCACCGGTGCTCCATCATCATTCATGTATCACCAGTGTCACCGCCTGCGGTGCCATAAGTTGTTAAAGCGGGCGTTAAACACTACCAAAAAAAAATCACAAGTGGAGGTTTAAAGACAGCAATAGAAGCAACAGAACAATGCTGCAAAATGGATTTAAAATACATAAAAGAAAATCCAAATTATAGTTTATAAGAACACATATACACTTAGAAAAGAACAAAGATGGTGGATAGAGGGGATGATTTGATTACTTATGAGTAAGGCTAAATAGCATGGAAAATGTACAGAGCAAAGGAAAACTGCGCTAGGTAAGGGGAAATTAGCTATTAACACCGTAAGAACATGCTTAAAGAAAATAGCAAATATCAGATTAAACTGGCTAAACAGATTACAGTGGATCTAATATATAGATAGCGGTTTCAAACAACAACAATGGTAAAAAGTACCAACCTTAGAAAGCTTAAGTTTGAAGTTTGACGATTTTACATTGTTTAGCATTTGTTTGGCAGCCATCATTAGTGAATGCTCTCAGCAAATTTGTAAATTGGACAACGTTATGTGATACAATACTTTCATTTGAATGGTCTTAGTCCAATTAATATTGAAGCTGAGATAGATTCTGCTCCTTTATTTACAACAGTGAAATATTGGGTGGCAGAGTTTAAGCGCGGCCGTACGAGCTGCTAAGACAAATGATTACCAGTCCAGAAATTGTAAAGAAAATCCACAAAATGATATTGGATGACCGTCGACATTGCACGCACTTCAAAAAGTTCCGTACATCGCGTACTGACTGAATATTTGGACATGAGAAAATTGTGTGCAAGTTGAGTGCCGCGTTTGCTCACAATAGAATAAAAACAGCGTAATGAACATGTTTAGCAATGTTTCGCTGCGTCGATTCATGGATGAAACCTGGATCCATCACTTCACATTTGAGACGAAGTAACAATCAAAACAGTAAATTGGAAGGGGAGAATCGGCAACAAAGAAGGCGAAGACAGTTCCATCTGCAGGCAAGGTCATGGCCTAAGTTTTCTGGAACGCATGAGAGATAACTTTCATTGATTATCTCAAAAAAGGAAAGGTGATCAATGGCGAATATTATGCGAACTTGTTACAGCGTTTGAGTGATGAAATTGACCAAAATGGCCGCATTTAGCGAAAAAATAAGTTTTATTTCATCAGATAATGCACCAGTTCACAGATCCATTATCAACATGGGCAGAATCAATGAGTTAAAGCTCAGATTGCTTCCACATACACCCTATTCACCAAATTTAGCACCCTCTGATTGTTTTCTGTTTCCAAACTTGATGAAATGGTTAACAATGGCTAACAATGAAGAGGTGGAGTCTGTAGTTGATGGCTATTTTGCAGACTTCGATATTTCTCACTATAAACAGGGTATCGGCGATATTGAACATCACTGGTAAAAGTGCATCGAGCTGAAAGGAGACTATGTAGAGAAATAGACATTTTCCGCCAAATTTTTGTAGTTTCTTTGTAAGGTCGCGTACTTCTGGGACAGGCCTTGTACATGCAGTAACAGTGGAACCAAGAATGACACATGGAAGAGAAATTTGGGCGACTGAAATTCATAGATCCTTTTGCAAAGTGATGTTGGGATTATCAATAATAGCTTCTAATGGGGTGGCACTAGTTGAGTTGGAAAGAGCTGGGAGGAAGGGATCAGTGGTATAACGGATATTGGAACATTATCCAAGTATTGGAGGAATGTAATATTGTCAAAGACTGTTTTAGGTCACAAGACTCAGCAAAATGGAAAAGCAGTTGGATATGTCATTTAAGGAAAATTGTAAGAGAAGTTGGATTGGGCGAGGCTAGCCAATTAAAAGACAATAGGAGACAAAAATGATGGATCAATTGAGAGCTAGGATAGACGACATAGAGAAACAAGAGCAATAGGAAAAGACTACTTAAATATTACATAGGAGTGCTAAGAAAGACTGGGGAGGAGAAAAATACATCGATGTCTGTGAAGAAATGGAAAGAGAAGGTCAGGCATGGGCAAGAACAGGAACAGGAACAACGCTATTAAACGGTCAAAAAGTTGATAAAGATCTATGCTCACTATATGGCAAGTAAAAATTAGGAAGTAAAATGGAGAAAGGGAAGAGACAAAACAGAAGAAGAGAAAATGTGCTGGAAGAGATGGTTATGGGAGAGGAGAAGAAGAGGGAAGATGGTGTGCAGGGATGAAGATTTGCAGTGAGAAGGGACTGACGAAAAGAAGATGGACAATACGATCCAATTTGACATAATTATTGTGACTTTAACTAACATTTACGTTAGTACTTAAATGTTATTTATAGCCTACAGACATGAAAAAAGAAGAGAAGCATAAATATATCACTAAACAGGCTAAAATCCATAACACTTATGCTTTAGAAAATTTTAACTTGTCACTAAATATACTTTGAAGTAATTTAATCAGGGCTTATGTTGAAATGAGTTATAATTTGTTTTCATTTACTAAACTGAATTCGTTTTTTTTTTTGTTTAATTTAGGACATTTTCAGGAATTTCAATTCAGAGTTTTAATATTTGTGTAAAAAGAAATTATTAAATTATAGAACTTAAATATTATGTTTTTTTTAGTATAGATATGTTAATTAACTATTATACACAAATACATTTTGGTAATATATACTTAATAGTTAATTTTAATAGTTACTGCCGGCTACCGGTAATTTAGTTATTTAATTTCATTTAGTTTCTTTTCTTTTTTTTCCCCTTAGTTTAATTTTTCTTTTCTTTTTTAAACATAGGGGTAAAAGGTAGACAGTTAAGGGAAGCTGGTTTCCAGCTACCCATTTTTTTGGTTTCCAGTATACAGTTGTTATTATTTTTTAGTCAATAGTTACTTAGTACTAAACTGTTTAAACATTTTTATATTATAATATATATTTTTTATTATTAATTCTAAATATATATCTGTAAAATCATAAGTTTTGTATATGGTGAAGGTTTAATAAAATTAAAATCTGTAGATATACGTTCCCGTATAGGGATGGAGTATTGCAGATTTAATTAATTAATTTATTTATTTATTTATTTATGTGGCAGTGTCGTTGACAATTTATACTATGTAATTAAGTGCGAGGAAATAAAAATGTGGAGAGACATACTTTGGAATAAAAACTGGGATATGTTACTGCCAAAAATATTGTAGTTAAAACTTTTTGGAAACAATAGAAGAGAATTTCTGAAACAACTAGGCAATTAAACAGGGAAAGTAAGAGAGAAATGGGGGAGAAGAATCACCAAAGTGAATGAGAGGATCTTAATAATAGAACTTATGTGGTTGTAATTTATAGTAGTGGGTAGAGTATAAAAATTGACGTATACATAATAACTATGGTGTTAACTGCATATTATATAAAATTCAGCAACTCCAGGAAAAATAACTATATATATAATGTTTGTAACTTGAAAAGATGAAATAAATTATCCATCTATCCTCCGTCCATCCAACCATCTCTGTTAATATCTATCTTATATTTCCCATCCGTTTCGAGTGTATCTCAAAATTCTCCAAATAATTCTTCTCAATTTTTCTTGAAATCCACGTCTCCGATCCATTCAGAATAGTGCTCCAAGTTTAAACTTTACCAACCTTTTTATAGCTCTAGATTCAAATTGAAATTCAGTAATGCTCTCTTCTTCGTGAAAGCTTACCAACTGTTGTACTTACCCTAAGCAGTTTATTTCTTTGAGGGTTCTGTTAAGTTTTGGAAGAAGGTAGTGTCTACAGTGGCTGGTATTACTTTTTCAAAATTGTTAAATATACATATAAAGATTAGCTGTAAGGTGTTTAAATATTCTCGTCCAAAGATTTATACTCCAATATTTGGAAGATGAGTTCAGTTATCCTAATTTACTTAGTAGCTCATTGATAACCCCCACCTTATCAAACGTTCATCCATTTCAACTGAGGCTGGAATAAGAGAATTATCAATTCTGCTGATTTCTTCTGGACTAGGAAGATTTCAAGTTTGACTTGAGTTCCATCAAAGAAAGTTCTCGGCCTCTTCAAAACTGTTTCGCCATAATTCGAGATAATAATGTGGTTCATTACATGTACCAATTTGTTTGTTTGTTTTTCCGTTTGAAGAATGAAATTTCGTTTCCTTTCAACTGAAAATTCTGAAAATTCCGCCAGTCCGGTTCCGACACAGATATCAATGTTGTTTTATGCTTGTAAGTCAAAATACGTACACATGGCAACCTTAACTGTAATGCCACTGAAGACTGAGTACTTATTCCAAAAGAAATACATCTTAAGTGATATGTTTACATGGCTTTCTCTAACTGCTGTATCGTTTAAAACCTCTCTCTCTATCTCTCTCCCTCCCTCGCTCTCTCTTTATCTGCCCGTTGGTCCCGTTTCGTAGATTTATGACATGCAAAAGAACCACAAGCATGATAAAGAGTTTTGTGAGTAAAATTTCTGATATATTATGTCCGGAGTTACAGACCGACCATAAATAAAAACGCAAATTCAGTTTGTAATATACATCTTCCAAAATTATGATACGTAATCTTTAATTATTATTTTATCTATTTAATGTTAATCGAGACACATTTGCAGAAAATGTTTTACAATACATTTTCTGTACAAGAAAATTACAGTACGTTGAACTGATAGTCATATGTTTAAAAAGCTGGTAGCTGAATTTGAAATCCCGTAGTTTTACAGGCAGTACTTCGTGCTCCATAATTTAAGACAATAAGAATCACTATAACGGAAATAGTTAATACAATTGTATTCCAATAAGATCTACATTTTGACCTTCTCTAGTCCTTTGTACAATGTGCATAGTGGATAGAGAAGGTATTCTATTCCACCCAAAGTTTAAATACAGATATTTAACCGGATATATGTTTTGAGGTCCTCTGAGTCCGAAAACATTTTTAGAAAAAGCTCTGTCTCTGTGTGGGTCTGTGGTTAGTATAGCTCAAATACGAAAAATCGGTATTTAAGTTCTGTTTCCTCCAAGAATGCGATACGAGAATTTTTAGGAAAATTCCCCACGTCAAAATACTCTATATATGGACAAAATTGAAAATAAGTCTAAAGATTTTGGCTGTAATACTTTGTATTAAATATACTTATATGACAAACTGTGCATCTTTAACTTTCCGAAAGTAGCCTCTGAAGTCCCCCTTAATTCTGAATTACTTTTGGATAACTGGAAAACCGTAAGAGATAGACAAAAACGTACGACACAAAAAGTTAATCCCGTCAAAATACACAATTTATGTCGTATACATTTATTGCTTTCAATTTTAAAATACTACACTTTTCTCAAATGAGAATTTATACTTTCTGTTTCTTTTGTTTTCTTTTCTAGTCATATGAAGTGAACGAATTTCAATTACCTTGCACACCTTTTATTATATTTGACTATCTGCTTTAGCATAGTGTATTTTCTTATTTCATCTCTTCTTATACGAAACGAAGTAATAGCACAATTTCTGCTTATGTCTATATTCATTAATATGGAGCAGATATAAGAATAAGTTTTTATAAGAGTAAATTTTTATAGAATTAGTAACAATCCCTTCACATAACTTTCTCTAAATCTCTGTAACAAATTATTGTTAAAAGGCTAATGCTTCTATTTACTTCATGCTAATTCAGAATAATTAGCAAAAATAGTCTTCCTAGTATATAGAAGCGAAATAAGGGAGTACCATAGGTTAAAGTGATGATCAAAAGCTGGTTGCTATGTGACTGAAGCTCCTTTGTTTGTATGGACAGGAGTTGATAAATTCCTGTACGAAAAAAGTATGTTTTTCAAAGCTGTAACCAAAAACAAAGCATATCAAAAAACGATAAAATACAAAGAAAAAATGTATATATCATAAATTGTGTGTTTTAATGTGTTCTACATTTTTGTGCTGTAAGTTTTTATTCATCTCTTACGCCTTTGCAGTTATGCAAAATCCGTAAAAATCATCCAGAATAAAGTAGTCTTCAGACGGTATTCTCAGAAAATTCAAGAATTATATTTTATTTGCAAGGTAAACATCTTTCATATATGATATTAATATCAAAATTGTTAGAGCCATTTTTGAGAAAATCAAAATTTTCGAAAATGTTTCTACGTAAATCGTAGTTGGGGTGGGGGATTTTCTTTAAAATCTTCGTGTCGCATCCTTGGAAGATACTCAACGGATTTAACGGACTTTTCGTGTTTGAACTTTGCTGTCCCCAGGCACATAGACACACACACACACACACACACACACACACACACACAGAAACACACAAATATACACACACAGAAACACAAACTAACGGACCTTTTTCCAAAATTGCTTTGTATTTTGGGTGAAATCTCGGTATAGAATTTTTGGATGGAATGCAATACCTACTCTATACACTATGTGCATAGTACTTGCAGAGAAAGTAAAAAGTCATGTGAATGAAAAACATCAGATCTGTATAGTAATATGAGATTGGTGTTCCCTCTAAAAGAGTAAATTATTCTTAATCAATTCTTCTAACATTTTCTTTAATATAATATTCTATATTTCATATGAAGTGGGTGTTCTAACTCTAAATAGAGCGAGGCTCTAACCTTATTAGATCTAACATGTTTACTTTCTCTACACGTACTATGTATATAGTGTACAGAAAATTCGATACCGAGATTTCACCGGAAATATATATATTAGGGTCCCCTGTATCCTAAAAAAAGCATTTTCAGAAAAATTTTTGTGTACGTGTGTGTGTATCCGTGTGTCTGTGAACACGATCATTTATAAACGAAAAGTGGGTAAAATACCAAACTTGGTATTTAAGTTGGAATGCGACACGAAGATTTTGAGAAAAATCACCCCACACCAAACTACCATTTACATGGAAAATTTTTTGAAGGTTTTGACTTCCTCGAAAATGGCTCTAACGATTTAGATTAGAATATCGTATATTAAAGGTATTTAAGTGACAAATAAAGTGTATATCTTGAATTTTCTAGGAATAGCCTTTGAAGACTGCTTCATTCTGGATCAATTTTACGGAATTTTGCATATCAGCTAAACCGTAAGAGATGGACAAAAACTTACACCACAAAAACTGTAGAGTACGTTAAAACTCGCAATTTATGTTATATACTTTTCTTCGTGGAGTGGATCGTTTTTTAAGATATTCCTTGTTTTTGGTTTCCCTTTAAAAAACTTATACTTTTCTCATACGGGAATATGTCAAGTCCTGTCCATACAAAATAAGGAACTTTAGTCACATAGCAACCAGCTTTTGACTATCATTTTAACTTATGGCAGTCTCTTATTTCGCTTCTACTTACAAGTAAGCAAGTAGTAAGTCTAATGCTGCTAATTATTTTTTTCTTGATTAGAATTGAGTAAATAGATGCGTAAACTTTTTAACAATAATTTGTTGCAGAGATGTAGAGAAAGTCATGTGAATGATACACATCAGATTTTTCTTTGTTCAGTTTTTACTTTGTCTACACGTACTATGTACATAGTGTATAGATAAGGTACTGTAATGAACACAAAAATTCGATACTGAGATTTCACCTGAAATTACATATTTTGGTTCCCCCTGGATCCAAATATGCATTTTTGGAAAAAGGTTGGTGTGTATGCGTGTGTGTGTCTGTGTGTGTCTGTGGACAGCATAGCTCAAAAACGAAAATACCATTAAATACCAAACTTGGTACTTAAGATTGGTATCTTCCAAGGATGCGACACGAAGATTAAAATAAATAAATAAATAAAAAAATAAAACACTCCCAACTACCCTTTACATGGAATTTTTTCAGAAATTTTGGTTTTCTCAAAAATGGCTCTAACGATTTTGATTAAAATATCGTCTAGTAAAGACATTTTTCTGACAAATAAAATATATATCTTGAGTTTTCTGGAAATTGCCTCTAAAGAACTCTTTATTCTGGATGATTTTTATTGAATTTTGCATAACTGAGAAACCGTAAGAGATGGACAAAAACTTACCACACAAAAATATAGAGAATGTTAAAACACACAATCTATCTTACATACATTTTTTTCGTGAAGTTGGTCGTTTTTGAGATATTCCTGGTTTTTGGTTTCAGCTTTGAAAAACGTATACTTTTCTCATACAGGAGTTTGTCAACTACTGTCTATACAAAGAAACTTCAATCACATAGCAACCAGCTTTTGAGTATCACTTTAACCTCCCTTATTTCGCTTCTACATACTAGGAAGCAAGTATTAAGACTATTTCTGCTAATTTTTTCTCAATATTTCGTTTCTTCTTACTAAGAAGTATGTTATAAGACTATTTCTGCTAATTTTTTCTCAATTTGTATGAAGTAAATAGAAGCACAGGCTATTTAACAATTATTTGTTGCAGAGATGTAGAGAACGGAACACATCAGATTTTTTTTATATTTAATGAGTTGGATATTCCCCCTGAGGATATAAGTAATTATGATGCTTTAAATATAATCATAAGATTAGTGCTATTAGGAATGACATTGCTTTCTATAGTTTTTCTGTAAAGGAATTGTGTCCTAGAATTTCTTTGTTCCAGAATAATTAATTATAAGGTAGGAATCCATTTGTTCCTCTCACCAAAATTGCAAACATTTGTAAAAAACTAACGATTTGTGATTTTATCTTTTTATTGATATATTAGTGACTCTTCTCTAAGCTAGATAATAAAGTCAGCTATGAGCTGGCATTACTGTCTGTCTTGAAGTCATTATTGGCGGAGACCGCCTCTCGTCTGTTTAGAAAATGCTGCAGTCAGTTGTTCTGAACATGCCATGCAATTAAACGGCTGAATGCACACGGTGTTGAGGGCATGTGCAGCTAAATCCCTTGTAACACCTCACATCCTTTTCTAGAGGAATGTAACGGCTACGTGCATCGCAAATCGATTATATTTCCAACAATCATATAATCATGACAGGATTTTCAATGAATATCTTAAGATGATTCTTGCAGCACATTTTACTCTTAGAGTTAAAAATTTCACTTGTTAGTCACCAGTAAGAAATATTTGTAGAACAGACACTCGAAACCCTCAATTAACATTATCTTTGGTTTAATCTAACTGTCAATAAACTAGATCCTTAGAGAAACACTTCAATAACGATATATTTAGTTTAATCTAAGTATCAATAAAGTAGATCTTTAGAGAAACACTTCAATAACGATATATTTAGTTTAATCTATCAATAAACTAGATCCTTAGAGAAACACTTCAATAACGATATATTTAGTTTAATCTAAGTATCCATAAAATAGATCTTTAGAGAAAGAACTTAAATAACGATATATTTGGTTTAATCCAAGTACCAATAAAATAAATCTTTAGATAAACAGCTTCACTAACGATATATTTGGTTTAATCTAAGTATCAATAAAGTAGATCTTTAGAGAAAGAACTTCAATAACGATATGTTTGGTTTAATCTAAGTATCCTTAAAATATATCTTTAGAGAAACAACTTCAATAACGATATATTTGGTTTAATCTAAGTATCCTTAAAATATATCTTTAGAGAAACAACTTCAATAACTGATATATTTGGTTTAATCTAAGTACCAATAAAATAAATCTTTAGATAAACAGCTTCATTAACGACATATTTGGTTTAATCTAAGTATCAATAAAGCAGATCTTTAGAGAAAGAACTTCAATAACTGATATGTTTGGTTTAATCTAAGTATCCTTAAAATAGATCTTTAGAGAAACAACTTCAATAACTAATATGTTTGGTTTAATCTAAGTATCCTTAAAATATATCTTTAGAGAAACAACTTCAATAACTGATATGTTTGGTTTAATCTAAGTATCCTTAAAATAGATCTTTAGAGAAACAACTTCAATAACGATATATTTGGTTTAATCTAAGTATCAATAAAATATATCTTTAGAGAAACAACTTCAATAACTGATATGTTTGGTTTAATCTAAGTATCCTTAAAATAGATCTTTTGAGAAACAGTTTCAATAACGATATATTTGGTTTAATCTAATTATCAATTAATTAGATCTTTAGAGAAACAACTTCAATAAATGATATGTTTGGTTTAATCTAAGTATCAATAAAAATATCATTATTTAGAGAAAAATATAGAGAAATATAATCAAATAAATGGAATAATAAAATATTTTGGAAAAAGTATATCCAAAATATTAAAATAAGATTCTATAATGTGTTATTAAAGACTATACTTGTGTATTGAACTGACACATGGATTTTGAGAGCTAAGATAAAAAGTGCATTGAAGTTGCGTATAGAAAGTGTTACCTTACTAGATCAAATTAAAAACAGTGTAATACGAGATAAATTGAAAACTGAAATGAGGAAATTCATAAATCTCAAAGAAGATGGTGCCACAATGTGGAAAAACTGCCCTTTAACAGACTGCCAAGGCATACTTTATCTTACCATCCAGTTTTAAAGTGTGATTTATTTCGCTTCTACTTCCAAGGAAGGAAGTAATAATACTATTTCTGCTAATTTTTTCTCGATTAGCATGAAATAAATGGATACACAAGCTTTTCAACAATAATTTGTTGCAGAGATGTAGAGAAATTCATGTGAATGGAACACAACATTTTCTTTTTTTAAATAATGTTCTCATAGAAAATTTAACTTCATAAGGTGCTGCTTCCCAAACTCTAGATCTTACATCTGCGTAAGTTGATATAATTTTCGTAACTGAACTGTGTTATGTCATTTCACTAAGGCATAACTTATCTTAGTTCATAGTCGGATGCTATAAAGCGAGCCAGTGGTCAATATTATAATACACCAAGAAAATTGACATCCTATGGAAAATTGAACAGTGAATTGTGCGAAACATGTATTTACAGCACATCAGATTTTTTCTAAACATGCTTTTTTCATTTTCTCTACACGTTTCTATGTATATAGTGTATAGAGAAGGTATTGTATTCCACGAAAAAATTCGATACCAAAATTTCACCGGAAATACCGTTTTAGAGTACTTTGTATAAAAAAAAGCAGTTTCAGAAAAAGGTGCGTGTCTGTGTGTCAGTGTGGCTGTGAACACAGTAACTCCAGAAACGAAAAGTCAGTAAAATACCAAACTTGGTATTTAAGTATAGTTTCTTCCAGGGATGCGACAGGAAAATTTTGTGAAAAATCCCCCCACCCGAAACTACTAAGTTTAAGACCATTTCTTACAGTTTAGCAGTTATGCAACATTTCGTAAAATTCATCCAGAATATAGTTGTCTTCAGAGGATATTCCCAGAACATTCAAGATATATATTTTATTTGTCATGCGAATATATTAAATATAACAGATTTGAATCAAAATCGTTAGAGCCATTTTTGATAAAATCAAACTTTTCGAAAAACTTTCCATGTAAAGGATAGTTGGGAATGGGAGGGATTTTCTTGAAAATCTTGGTGCCGCATCCCTAGAAGATACTAAACTTAAATACTAAGTTTGGTATTTTATCGACTTTTCGTTTTTGAGTTATCGTTTTCACAGACATACGGACACACACACACACACGCGCGCAGATCTTTTTCTGAAAATGTTTTTTGGATACATGGGACCCTAAAACATAATTTCGGTATCGAATTTTTAGGTGGAGTGCAGTACCTTCTGTATGAAATATGTTCATAGTACGTGTAGAGAAAGTAAAAAAGACTCCGAGAGGTGCAACAACAGTTTAGAAGGGAGCGAGGGCAGGACCAGCTAATTGTTGCTTGGGTGATGTCATACATCGTCCTAATTACTTCACTAAACATAATTGTTCTCCGCAGAAACATCTTCCACTCTTTGTTGCGATCAGAAAGTTGTATGTTTTCTGAGGTGTATGCAAGCCTTGTGAGTCTCTACTATCATTGTAGTTGCAGCTTCTACATGTACATCTCACAGAAATTCATGAGAGTAGTGGAATTCATTGATGACTTTTATGTAGGTTATGCCGAGAAGTTCGTAAAAGTGTAGCAGAACATTTGTACAGCAATAAACAGCATGGACAAACTAATATTTTCTTCATTAGGAACCTTTAGTTCATTTGGAACTACCCCTCTGTGCTAGGAACGATAATAGTACATTAAACACCATGCTGAATGGCTGTCAATTTTGTCGTGGCCTGTATTCATAAACCTGACTGGCCTACCAGACACTATTTATTACTTTCTCTACACGTACTACCTGGGTCCCGGACCTCTCAATGAAAACAGCATTTGAAAAACAGTATTTTTGCTTTATTTCTCAACACAATCTCCAGAAAGGCATTTGTCATATCGGTGTTCTAATTTAATTAAACCGTCTCTGTAGTTTCATTTATCAAGGTCCTCAAAATAGCTGTTTACAGCATCAATAACCTCCTCGTTGCTGTGAAATCTTCGTCCTCCAAGAACTATTTTAAGTTTGGGAACAGGTGGTAGTCACTGGGTGCTAGATCTGGCGAAAGGAAGCTCAAGCAACTCCAACTTTAATTCGCACATTTTTCCCCTTGCAAGGACTGAATGATGGGCCGGAGCATTGTCGTGATGAAACAAGCTTTTTTTATTTTCCCAACGAGGTCCTTTTATTTTCAATTCATCACTCAAACATTGCAGTAAGCTTGTGTAGTAGTCACCAGTGATACTTTTACACTTTTC
The DNA here is from genome assembly GCA_030762935.1 of Hymenopus coronatus. Lineage (NCBI taxonomy): Eukaryota > Metazoa > Arthropoda > Insecta > Mantodea > Hymenopodidae > Hymenopus > Hymenopus coronatus. Next base: position 39,440,299 of record CM060886.1, read on the forward strand.
CAAGTAATCAAAAGAAATAATTCCCAGAAAACAATAGCCATAATTTGTTAGCTGAAAAAATTGACAAAAAGTAGTGTGATGATAGTGTATCTGCTTCATATTAAACAGGTCATTAGCTCGAATCTCGCTTAGGGTGAGTTACCCGGATAAGGTTTCTTCGGGGTTTTCCCTTATCCTGAGAAGACGAATGTCGAGTAACTTTAAGCTCCTTGGACCCCGAGATCATTTGAGCATCATTTCACCAATTTCATTCATCGTCCGATATGACCAAAAATCGGGGATAAAAATCCTTAGCATGGTTTCCTTCGGAAGGGAAGCAAAGCCGTTAGTCCCGTGTCGTAGATTTACAGCACGTAAAAGAACCTCAAGCCTGATAGAGAGGCCTCTGAGCAAAATTAAGCAGTCTTTCACGCCCAATTTAGAATGGGACGCTGAGAACCACAGCAGTTAAAGGGCGTCCATAAATAACATGCCATTTACATTTTTGGCAAAATCCCCTGTTTTGACTGTGATTTGCTTTCTGGAGTGTAGTAATGTATCCAAGTTTCATCCATGGTAATAAGCCGTCTCAAAAATTCACTTGGATTTTTACGGTAGAGCTCCACATTCTTAAGAGAAACAGTTTTTCTTTGCAACTTTTGATGAGGTGTCAATCAATGCGGCACCCATCTTACAAAGATCTTGTGAAAGCCCAAAACATTACTTAAAATATTACCTGCACGTTCTTTTGATATGTTTACAGCCTCTGTTATCCCAAATAACTTTAATCTGTGATCTTCCAGTACTAAACGATGAATTGTTTCAATGATCTCTGGAGTTGTCACTTCAACAGGTCATCCAGAGCAAAGCTCATCACTAGTGCTCGTACATCTCATTTTAAACTCTGCAACCCACCTTTAATTATTGAATATGAAGGAGCAGAGTCTTTCAGTGTACTGTCCATTTCTCCTTGATTTCTTTAGGCGTTATGCCTTTCAAATGGAAATATTTAATCACTGCTCGTTTTTCCAAATCGTCCATTTTCGTGAAAACTCTAAAGTTGTCTTGTTTAAGTCACTGTCATTTGAAAACTAAACAAGATATTTACCCTTAACTATGGATACAAGCTAGTCTAGAGTTAAACTTTACAACGGTACCGTCTAACTGGCCTAGTGGCGCTGCTCTGTATGATGCCCGGGACTTATCAGCCGACTCTGGTATGTGCATAGTGCTTAAGAAGGTATTGTAATGCACCTAAAATCAATAGCGAGATTTCATGTTTTGGACTCCCCTGAATAAAAAAACATTAATAGAAAAATGTCCATGTGTCCGTGTGTCTGTCTGTCTCTGTGTGTATGTGTTTTGTGTGTGTGTGTGTGCGCGCCTGTCTGTCTGTTAACAGCTCAATAGCTCAAAAACGAAAAGTCCGTTAAATAACAAACTTGGTATTTAAGTTCAGTATCTTCAAAGGATACGCCAAGAAAATGTTCAAGAAAATCCCCCCAACCCCAAGTACCCTTTACATGGAAAATGTTTTGGAAAGTTTTGAGTTTCTCAAAAATGGCTCTATAAATTTTGATTAAAATATAGAATATTAAAGCACTCTACCTGACAAAAAAGATATATATCTTGAATTTTCTGGGAATAGTCTCTGAAGACTACTTTATTCTGGATGAATAATTTTACGGATTTTTTATATCCGGCAAGCCATAAGAGATAGAGAAAAACTTACTTAACAGAAAATGTAGAGCTCGTTAAGACACACACTTTATGTTATATATAGTTTTTTCGTGGATTGCATCGTTTTTTAGATATTCCTCGGTATTGGTTTCAACTTTAAAATACAATCACATAGCAACCAGATTTAAAAAGATTTGACTATCGATTTAGTCTATGGTACTCCCTTATTTCCCGTCTGCTTATAAGGAAGCAAGTAATAAGACCCTTTCTGCTAATTTTTTCTCGATTAGCGTTAAGTAAATAGAACAATAATCTTTTTAATAATAATTTATTGCAGAAATGTAAATAAAGTCATGTGAATGGAACACATAAGATTTTTTTTTCTTGGGAATTTGCCCGATCGCTGGCTAATGCAGTGTAGTTCATTACATGTATTTCCGGTGAAATCTCGGTATCGAACTTTTAGGTGGAATGCAATACCTTCTCTATGCACTATGTATATAGAACGTGTAGAGAAAGTAAAGATTAAAGTATATTACATATTTTCTAGCGTATGGAATTTAATAATCTCTCAAATGTTTAAGAAACAAGCTTAGAATTCAAGATGATGAGAAATTCATGTGACACGTGCTGTGTGGGCCGTCAGCACTGGAGTATTAAATTGCTCACTCTCTATGTACAAGAACAGAAACCAACTTTAACATCAATACCATGAATCTGATTAGATTAATTACAGTAAACCACAAAAATGCCTTGAACTGCATTTAGTGCTCAATGTAGGTATAAACTAAAAGAGAAAGTGTGCATTGCACAAGCCAAACATTCTGGGGCTCCACTCAGCATAATTATCGGGAACAAGAGCGTCATTTCAGGACAAAGAGATTTTCGTGAACTATGATTAGTGGCTTATGTTTTTCTTTTTATTTTACTCTGGTCACTACCCAAAGCCGCAGCTTTTACTATAAGGTCAAGATTTTCTGAGCAATGTCTTCTCTTATATCCTTCAGAAATTCTGTTTCTTTTCGTAGTATGACCGCAGACCCCAGGCAGCTGAAAACAGTTTAAGCGTTATTGGTTTTAAGACGAAAATCTAAAATATTTAGGATTTATTTATTGTATTAGGGTTAGGACACTTGGGGTAGAGTCTGAGACAGTCTCAGAGAGGGATGACGGGAGACTTAAAGGGTGACCAGATCAGGATGACAATAGGCGCAACATGGACGGGATCCGTAATGATTACAATTGGACGCCTCCAAAGCCGCCCTTGACCTTCTTCAAGCCCCCCAAAAGTTCTGACAAACCTCCAGAGGAAGTCCCAAACCCGAAGGCGCCGTTCTCCATGGCCGCGCTCCTAAACTGCCTCGCTTAAGTGCTACTTGGCGCAGGGGATCGTGGGTTCGAGTCCCACCTTGGGTATGGGTGTTTATGTATTTGTAAAATGTGACCTATATGTATGTGTGTATTAGAAGAAAACAGAAGAAAACATGTTAATCAAACAGAAAAGGTAAATGCCAGGAAAATGAAAAAGAGAAAAAAGGGTATATAGTTAAAAAAAATGGAGATCCGGACGAAGTGTCGCTTTCCGTAGCCGCGCTTTGGTGTTTCGTGGCGCAGGGGATCGTGGGTTAGAGTCCCGCCTAGGACATGGATGTTTCTGTGAAATACAAATATTCTGTACATGTGAGAAATCTTATGTGTTCCATTCACATGACATTTTCCATCTGTTCTCAAAGAAAATATTCTTCTAAAATATTATTTTATTGTCTGCATAATGCTAATCAAGATAAACATTAGCAGAAATGGCCTTATTAATTAGCTGGTTATGAGTAGAAGAAAAATAAAGGAATGCTCTAGAAGAAAGCGAAATTGAAACATTCTAAAAGCTATCGCTATGCGGTTATCATGAAAATTCGGTTCTCCTTCCATGACCAGGAGTAAAACAAAATAGAAATGAAACGAATGACAGCTTCCCGTTTAATAAACGGTACTTTAAAATTATAATCAACAACAGAGAATATCTCTAAAAATATTAGCTCTAAAAAAATTGTATATAAGAATAAATAAAGTTTTTAACGAGATCTGCCCTTTTTATGAACTAAGTTTTTGTGTATTTTCTTATGATTTGCCAGTTATACCCAAGTCATTCGGAATAAAAAGGATTTCCCAAGAAATTCACCTTATATATTTTATTTGTTTTGTAAACATGTTGATTATACAGCGCTTTAATTGAAATCCTTGAAGCCCACTTTTATAAATTCGAAAATTTTAAAAATGTTTCATGTAAAGGGTAGTTTGGAGTGAGAGAATTTTCCTATGTCATCCTTGGATGATACTTAGCTTAAGATACTCAAGTTTAGCCGTCTTTTTGTTTTTTAATTATGCTGTCAATAGTCAGAGAGATACGCGCGTTGAGCTTTTTCTAAATATGTTCCTTTTTTACTTTCTCTACACGTACTATGTACATAGTGTATAGAGAAGGTATTGTATTGCACCCAAAAATTCGATACCGATATTTCACCGGAAATAAATGGTTTTGGTCCCCCTGAATCCAAAAAAAGAATTATTGGAAAAAGGTTCGTGTGTATGTGTGCGTGTGTGTGTGTCTGTGGACAGCATAGCTCAAAAACGAAAAGACCGTTAAATACCAAACTTGGTATTTAAGTTTGGTATCTTCCAAGGTTGAGACACGAAGATTTTCAATAAAATGCCCCCACCCCCAACTACCCTTTACATTTTTCGAAAATTTTTATTTTCTCAAAAAAGGCTATAACGATTGTGATTAAAATATCGTATATTAAAAATATTTACCTGACAAATAAAATGTATATCTTGAATTTTCTGGGAATAGCCTCTGAAGACTACTTTATTCTGGATGAACTTTACGAAAGTTTGCATAACTACTAAATCGTAAGAAATGGACAAAAACTTATCGCACAAACATATAGAGCACATTAAAACACACAATTTATGTTATATAATTTTTTTTCTCGAAGAGTTCATCGTTTTTTAGATATTCCTTGTTTTTGGTTTCAACTCTGAAAAACTTGTACTTTTCTCATACAGGAATTTGTCAATTCCTGTTCATACAAACAAAGGAACTTCAGTCACATAGCAACCAGCTTTTGACTATCACTTTAACCTATGGTACTCTCTTATTTTGCTTCTACTTACAAGGAAGCAAGTAATAAGACTATTTCTGCTGTTTGTCGATTAGCATGGAATAAATAGAAGCATAAGGTTTTTAACAATAATTTGTTGCAGAGATTAGAGAAAATCATGTGAATGGAACACATGAAATTTATAATTTATGGAACCTCAAAATATGTATATACTGTGAAACCTGAGTTTCTATTTTTGAGTGGAATATCTATTATATATATACTGTACATACTTGCTAGAGAAAGTACAACAAGAAAAGGCCTGCAAACATTGAAGTGTCACCTCATAAAGATAGTAAGGCGCAAATGTGCGTAATAACACACAGTAATAATTTAATAATGATACAAATGATATGACGAACAGAAGATATATAAAAATATAAATTAATTCTGAATCAATGAAAACAAAATCTGCTGTGCTCCATTCACATGATTTTCTCTACATCTCTGTAACAAATTATTGTTAAAAAGCTTATTCTTCTATTTACTTCATACTAATCAAGAAAAATTAGCAGAAACAGTCTTGTTACTTGCTTCTTTGTAAGTAGAAGCGAAATAAGGGAATACCATAGGCTAAAGTGAAAGTCAAAAGCTGGTTGCTATGTGACTGAAGTTCCTTTGTTTGTATGCACAGGAGTTGACAAATTCCTGTATGAGAAAAGTTATATTTTTTAAAGCTGAAACCAATAACAAGGAATATCTCAAAAAGGAACAAATCCACGAAAGAAATGTATATGACATGAGCTGTGTGGCTTAACGTGCTCTACATTTTTTGAATAGTAAGTTTTTGTCCATATCTTATGATTTAGCAGTTATACGAAATTCCGTAAAATTAATTTAGAATAAAGTAGCCTTCAGGGGCAACTCCTAGAAAATTCAAGGTAGGTATAAATTTTATTTGTCAGGTAAATATCTTTAATACACGATATTTTAATTAAAATTGTTAGAGACATTTTTGAGAAAATAAAAGTTTTCGAAAAAAGATCCATGTAAATGGTAGTTTTGGGTGGGGTGATTTTCTATAAATCTTGTGTCGCATCCCTGGAAAAAACTAAACTTAAATATCACGTTTGGTATTTTACCGACTTTTCGTTTTTGAGTTACCGTGTTCACAGACACAGCTATATACACACACACACATACACACGAACCTTTTCTGAAAATGCTTCTTTTGGATACAGGGGACCCTAAAACATATATTTCCCGTGAAATCTCGGTATTGAATGTTTGGTACAGTGCGAATCATTTTCTATACACTATATGCACAGTACGTGTAGAGAAAGTAAAAATGGCATGATTTGTAATAATATAAAGTGGGAGACAGTCTTAGAGTGGTTACGATGCGTGTTTGAAAAATTTGAAGTGAAGTATTCATAAGTAATACCAAGCCTTATACAAAGTCAGTTACACAAAGCACAATTATAATTCGTAAAACGCATTCATTTATACACTTTATAACGCTCTGTTTGTTTTAAAATATAGTGTGCTATGAAATCATTAAAGTTATTTGAATTAAAATATATCACATCCTCACTTTAGACCTTAAGCATTATCATATTGTTTTTTATTCTAAGTAATGAGTAATATCCACTCTCAAAATCTTACTTTGCAAGATCTAGGAAACTGTAGAATACTCCTTTCTAAACCATAACTTTGCCTTAGAAAGATGATACCAGTACTTCTCATGTTTATGACCTATGTCAGCACCACTGGCTGCTGTATGTGCCATCTGGTGTTTCCGCTGGAAGGTTTCACATTGTTGACTTTAACATACTTTAGAATTTTTTTATAGCTTAACATCCTTTAACCTGATTAGTCATATCGGATGATGATGTTAAAATGATCTGGGTCCATGGAGCTTAAAGTTATTCGACATTCGTCTTCTCAGAATAAGGAGAAATAAAGTCGGTAACTCATCCTAAGCGAGATTCGAACTCGCGACCTATTGAATGTGAGGCAGACACACTTCCCAGGCGGGCTTCAGACAATCTGTCAATAAAGTATTACTTGTGTTGGTTAGATAGACTGAAAAATGCAATGCCATAGCCGGGTCTTGAACCCGGATCTCTCGGTCTCTAGCCTGTTGCTCTACCACTGAGCTGCCATGGCAATGGCCGGCATAGCATTCAATTTCTCAAATGGCTCGCATGTTTCCCGGAAAACCACAATATGATCTCAAATTATTTTGAAATGACAACCCAATGTTGCCATGGTAGCTGAGTGGTAGAGCAACAGGCTAGAGACTGGGAGATCCGAGGTTCAAAACCCAGCTATGGCATTGAATTTTTCAGTCTGACTCTATCTATTCAACTCGTGTCCTACACACGGTTTTTGGGAAAAACAGTTAAATCAATACGTTATTTTGTTGTTTATTGTGACTTTAAAACTGTGATGAGATGGAAACTGCTCATGCGAAGATTTATTACGACTTTCTAGGTGATTATCAAGACAAAAGTGCATTGATCAACATATTACTTACATTTGGTGACATTTACGAGGAGGAAGCGACGTGGACTCACATCTTGGCAAGATGTAGGGTTACGGAGGAATGGCGGGAAAAATATTTGCCGCGATTCTTTACCATTGCGAATGTAGGGCTAGAAGCATGTTGGACGCTACTGGCAGGCACGGAAAACATGGACGGGCTTAGGTAAATTTATACTTAAGGCAAGACAGCTGAGATCTGAGGAGGCTGCCAATAGAGAAGGACTACAATGTTCTACATATATATAATGTCATACTTAGGTCACTGTTGTGCTATGGTTTTATATATGGTGTATATATTATGTGTATATATTTCTTTTAAGTGTAATTATCTATTATAAGAGGGCGCATTTATGAAGGTGTACTCTGTGCTGTAAATTTAAATTGCTATATTTGAATATCTTTTTATTTTTATTTTCGGGTTCATTGTTAATTCTTTATTGTTTTAATATTGCTTCTGACTGTGTATTACCATTGTCTTTTTATTTTCGTGTTTACTCTTTTATTCTTTGTTGTTGTTTTAATATTGTTTGTAATGTATATTACAAAAGCACGTACTGTCTGTGAACCCGTGTGATTGTTGACAGTCTATGTATGAAATTGCTATGTCAATATATACACTTATTCATTCATTCATTCATACATTTGGTGATGTTACTCCATCTTGTGTTACTATAAAACGCTGGTACAAGGAGTTCGGTCGTGGCCGCCATTCGCTTACTCTCAAAATTCATGAAGGTCGTCCAAAATCAGTTAATGCGCCAGAAAGCATTGATATTGTGCAGAAATTGACAATGTAAGAGCCTCATGCCACATTCTGTGAGATAGAGCCAATCTATAAAAGATTGCATGGGGAAAAGTGTTTGCTCTCGTTGGATCCTACATAATTTGACATATTTCAAAATGATAATCGGTAGATTGGTGTACACAAATTCTCAGGAAATACAATTGTGGGGCTTCAAAAGAGGATCTATGCATATGAGTCTGAGCGTAAACAGCACTCGATGTATGGGTGTTTCAAGATGAACCAAATCCAACAAAAGTTGTCGCACTTTCAAACAAATTGTCCCCCTTTTTTCATAAAACTGGCCACGTCGAACAATCGACTAATTGAACATGGAACTGATGAATCATCCGCCGTACGGTCCTGATTTGGTACCCAACGACTTCTATTTGTGTAGCCCTCCATGGTGTAATGGTTACCATTCTAACTTCATGTAGCCTAGGTCGCGGGTTCAAACCCGGCGGAAGATGATGGATTTTTTCGGGCGTAAAAATCCTCAGCGTGGCTTCCCTAGAAAGGGAAGTAAAGCCGTGGGTCCCGTGTCGTAGATTTACGACACGAAAAAGAATCTCAAGCAGTGACCGTCCCCATGGCCACGCTCGCTAAAGCGTATCGTTTTGGTGCTTCGTGGGCAGGGGATCGTGGGTTCGAGTCCCGCCTTGGACATGGGTGTTATATGTTTGTGCAATGTGTATATGTTTGTAAAACAAACAAGTAATTAGTAAAACCTTACGGGGGGAAATGTAAATAGGGATACAGTAAAAAAAAAAAGAAAAAAAAATAGCGGTCTTTCACATCCAATTTAGAATGGGACGCTGAGAACCACAGGAGTAAAAGAGCGTCCATAAATAAAACGCCATTTCAATTTTCATTCTTTTTGTTCCCAAACATCAAGATTAAAATGCGCGTAAAACGATTTTCATCGGCAGAAGTAGCCGTTGATGTGTGAGAAAAACCATGTTTAGGAGATGTCCCAAGCAGATTGAAAAAAATGCTACGCAAAGTGGCTCGAACGCATTCAAAAGTGTATTGATCATAAAGGAGAAATCTTCGAGAAACAATAAAACAATCTTCAATGAAAATTGATGTTTTTTTATTATTAGGCTCAAAAGATAAATTGTCCCCTAGAAATTCCTATGCTGGCTGCCCCTCTGGCCAAGCTGTCAGCGTACCTGTCGTTCTGGCTTCTAAACCCAGAGCGAGTTAACCAAAATCATTCCATATCTCCAACAGAGTCTGGAAGTATGAAATATTCTGATGTACTAAATTCACATGCCTCTATTTCTTATACATGCTGCTGGATTGCCTCTATCATAGCTATACGCAGAATCTTACGAAATAGATAAATTACAAATTTCTTTGAAAATACGAAGGTAATCACAATAGTAAAATGTTTAAGACCGCTATAGGCTTATCTTTTCATGCAATCTCAAGAAATTACTGAAAGTAGACAGGACTTTAAAATAATTACCTTTTGGACATTTCGAACAATTAACAATGGATATCTCGGGAACGCCTTATGACACAAATTAGGGGCTTGGAATAATTGCGTGCGTTAAAGAAATCTACGTTTAGTATATAACGTGTTTTCTTCTATGACTCATGGTACGCCAAGTTTGACAAATTATACAAAATACTTCCTAATACTTCAGAAGCAATTTCCAGAAAGTTCAAGACGCACATTTTATTAATTCTATAAATGACAGTTGGGATAGAGGGAAAATGTACATTAAAATAAAGATATAAATATTAACATAAATCTAAAAAAAAAAAAACGTAACGATTATAATGAAAGTCTTTGTGTCGCCTCCTCAGAAGATATTTTATATAAATATATAACTTTTGGAAATTATTAGACTAACAGTGTAAAGTTAATATACTATTTTAAAATTAATTTTTAAAAACGTAATGAGCATAGTTTTATTTTTGAATTATAGTATAAAGTATATACAACAATTAACAACAACAAAAAAAAATACCTATATACTCACAATACACATACACATGGACTCACACATAACTATTTTTCTAAAAATTATATTTTTGGATTCAGCGAGTCTTAAAACCTATATTTGCTGATATCTCGGTTTCAAATTGTTGGGTGGAATACATTATTTTGCCTACTTACTACAGGTGGTAGAAAAAGTAATTAATGATGTGTTTCATTCAAATGACTTTCAATACCCACTCTGCAACAACTTATTTTTACAGAAGCTTCTTCTTTTATTCACTAAATGCTATTGAGATAAACGTTAAAAGAAATTATTAAGAAAAAAAATCTGATGTGTTCTATTCACATGACTTTCTCTATGTCACTGCAACAAATTATTCTATTTACTTCATCTAATGGAGCAAAAATTAATAGAAATAGTCTTATTACTTGCTTCCTTGTTAGTAGAAGCGAAATAAGGGGGTACCATATGTTAAAGTGATAGTCAAAAACTGGTTGCTCTGTGACTGAAGTTCCTTTGTATGTATTGACATGAGTTCACAAAGTAATGTATGAGAAAAGTATAAGTCTTTATAGCTGAAAAAAAACCAAGGAATATCTCAAAAACAATCAGCTTCACGAAAAAAAATATATATACAACATAAATTGTGTGTTTTAATGTGCTTTACATTTTATGTGTGGTAAGTTTTTGTCCATCTCTTACGGTTTAGCAGTTATGCAAAATTCCGTAAAATTGACCGAGAATAAAGTAGTCTTCAGAGGCTATTCTCAGAAAATTCAAGATATACATTTTATTTGTCAGGTAAATATCTTTAACATACGAAATTTTAATCAAAATCGTTAGAGCCATTTTTGAGAAAATCAAAATTTTCGAAAAAAGTTCCATCTAATGGGTAGTTGGAGGTGGGGGGATTTTTCTCAAAATCTTCGTGTTGCATAACTAGAAGATACTAAACTTAAATACCAAGTTTGGTATTTTACCGACTTTTCGTTTTTGAGTCATCGTGTTCACAGACACACGGACACAGGGACACACGGACACACGGACACACTCACACACTCACACACACGGACCTTTTTGTAAAAATGCTTTTTTTGGACATTGGGGACCCTAAAACATATATTTCTGGTGAAATCTCGGTATCGAATTTTTGGGTGGAGTGCAATACCTTCTCTATACACTATGTACATAGTGCGTATAGTAATAAGGGAATACACAAGGCTAAAGCATCAATCATATCTTCTGAGAGATTGTTGCAATGTGATGCCAGGGAAGTTTTCTTAGCATTCCCAGGAGCTAAATAAACAATAAAATAAAAGAAAAGAAAAATAATGACGTCTTCCCATTTGAGGAGAGTATAAATGGTACTAAACCAATAACAAGCAATGTCTCGAACAACTGCACAAAAGAATGTAGTCGTATCTAATAACCTCGTTGAAGTATACAGTTTTATAGTTTGTGTATCAAGATTTTGCCCCTCTCATACGTCTATCTCATTGTCCAGAACGATGAATACTTCAAGATGTTAATTTTCTGTCGTGAAAATATCTTAATCATATGCTATTTTAATCAAAATGCTTAAAACCGTTTGTGAAAGACAACATTTTCGAGAAGTGTTTTATGTATAGTTGGAGTGGGAGATGTTTTTGAATATCCTATTGTTGTATTATTAGAAGATGATAAACTTAAAAATGTTGTGCTTATCAGACCTTTAATTGTTGAGTAGTAGAGAAAATAAAAATAATAACATCAACGTTAAGGTACCCTAACTTCAGGGAACAATACCACTGGTTTCTAATAAAAAGAATAATAACAAAATTCATCCCCAAGGCGTATAAAGTTGGGGTGCATCTACTCATTGAATTACCAATGGATAAAAACCAAAAAAGAAAATATGTTTTGCACAATAGTGTTGTTTCATAATACAAGTGTAAAATAGCAAGTTAAAACATTATACTATATTGCGAAAAAATTAAAATATGCACCATAAGGTGTTTATTAAACATTTTTAATAACAAATTAAACAAAAACGGCTTTTTTCTCCAACAATAAGTGCTATTTTCCCCCAAAACTAATTGTTTGTAAGTAATTGTCTTACAACCATGTTTTAACTAGAGCTCGGTTTTGGGTACCGAAGCGTACACAGTTACGTACACACCGAGTAATCAGAGGTATAAAGAGAGGGAAGAGGGGAGGAGTTTGTAACAAAAATATGCATATGTTGAAGTATAATCTGTTCCAAAATTAGCTCATAACATGTACTTACATTATAAACATCATTATAATTCATAAAACAACACAATAAAACAATTATGTCATAATATTATTAATACATGACTTTCTCTACATCTGTGCAACAAATTATTGTTAAAAAGCTTATGCTTCTATTTACTTCATGCTAATCAACAACAAATTAGCAGAAATAGTCTTATTACTTGCTTCCTTGTAAGTAGAAGCGAAATAAGGGATTACCATAGAATAAAACGGTAGTCAAAAGCTGGTTGCAATCTGATTGAAGTTCCTTTGTTTGTATGGACAGGAGTTGACATATTCCTGTATGAGAAAAGTATACATTTTTCAAAACTGAAACTAAAAACAAGGAATATCTAAAAAACGATCAGCTTCACGAAAAAATGTATATAGTATAAATTGTGTGTTTTAATATGGTCTACATTTTTTTGTGGTGTAAGTTTTTGTCCATCTCTTACGGCTCATCAGTTATGCCAAATTCCGTAAAATTGATTCAGAATAAAGTAATCTTCGGAGGCTATTCCCAAAAAATTGAAGATATACATTTTATTTCTGAGAGAAATGGCTTTAATCTGTGGTATTTTAATCAAAATCCTTAGAGCCTTTTTTAAGAACCACACATTTTTCATAAATGTTTCCATGTAAAGGGTAGTTTTGGATGGAGGGATTTTCTTGAAAATCTTCGTGTCGCATCTTTGGAAGATACCAAACTGAAATACCAAGTTTGGTATTTAACAGTCTTTTCGTTTTTGAGATATGCTGCCCACAGGCACACTCACACACATACACACAGACGAACAGACACACACACACACACACACACACACACACAAGGACATTTTTCTAAAAATGCTTTTTTTTTTTTTTTTTGCATTCAGGGGGTCTCAAAATATATATTTCCGATGAAATCTCTGTATCGAATTTTTTGGTGGAGTGCAATACCTCTTCTATACAATATGTACATAGTACGTATAGAGAAAGTAAAAAGGAAAGAAGTTAAAACTTAAAGAAAACATGTAGCAGGAAAAGAACGAGGCAAGGCAGAGTGCAACACATGTTAAAACAGGCTGTAGAGATCACGCCTACTACACCATGTCATATTTATACTCATGTACAAATTGAATTGCAATTCATTTTGGTTAAAATCCTCAAAATGGAGATAATCAACCTAGAGATGGATTACAATAAATTTTATTTATTAGTGGATTGTTATTGACATGTAATTTATCGCCCCTTGGGAAACGCGACCCTGGTGGCCCGAAAAGAAGATGGAAGAATGCAATTAGCCCGGAATAGAACAATTACCCATCATTGAACGGAGCAAGTGCACTCACTCTGGTGATGTTCGTGTTGTAAAGCAGTGTTGCATTTCAAAAATTCTGATGCTTTACATTTACATGACTTTCTCTACATCTCTGAAACAAGTTATTGTTAAAAAATTTATACTTCTATTTTATTTATTGGTGGATTGTTATTGAAATGTAATTGTTATTGTAATTCGGTGTAATTGTGTACGCCGAACCTCAATCCGACAGTTTCGTGACCCCACACTAAGTTCTACTTATAACTGTTGTAGCAATTCTGCCGTATAATTTCTTTTCGATGTTCGCTGCATTGACAAAATATAAAGTAACCCCTGTCCCGGCCTCTCTGCATTGCGTGAGAGATCCGAGAGTCGCCAGGAAAGGCGGACTAAAATACGTATCTTAAGATAAATTAAGGAAATGTTGATCTTATGGTCACATACGGGCAGCACAATTTGCTAAAATATTTTGGCTAACTTGTCTAAACTTAGCAGAGGAATCCTTGTCATTTCTTTTATGATGTTATCACAAGTTTCTGTAGAACACAGGAACTTCTACTGCTGAGCTTACTTGTTATATTGCCTGTTTGAGAGCAGATGAACAACATTTTATCATTTATTTAAAGTAAGGATTCCAGTGCATTTTTTCCGGCACCACCTTCCCGGTGCTCTCTCATGTCTCTTACAGTGGAGAAAGACCTATTTTAGACCTTATAATGTAATGACCCTATATAGCACCCCACAAAATTCCCGTCGTACTCGCCTAACTACTACATGCGATGCATTCTCGGTGAAAACCGCACACACCGCAGGGCTTAGTTGCCCAATTTTATAACTGTTGGTCACGTCACTGGAAATTTACAGAAGCCGCCGCACGCGCAGTACACCGCCGGTATTGGCAAACTCATTCAGACTTAACAATGAGTGACTGCGACATCAGAAAGTTTTCCGAAAGAACACATGTCCACATGCGCATGTATAACAATCACATCTGTGATGTTAAAATAACTTACTACAGCACAGGTGTTCTGGCAACACTTGTGTTACAACGCATGACTACAATCAACTATGACTTACAAAGAAAGCCGCACACACACGCTCGGAGATTACGGCCGTAGAATGTAGTCGCAATATCCTAGAGTATCATCTATTTCCGCTAAACTTTAACTGCATGCTGCAAAATGTTCTAAATAGGTATGCTTTTTCAATTATTCCATGCTTATTTAAACAACTAACTACGCAAAGCAATTTTTCTCAGACGGTAGAATTATCACAGCCATCTTTATTCAATTTTAACGCATGGCCACATAAAATAATCGCTGTGGTATATATCTGTGAAGATGATAGCGCCTTGCTGATATTCATTTTGTTTCAATCTCGAACTGCCGTATAATAAACATTGTACGTTACATATGTGCAAATTATTTTTTCGATTCTTGGCTACGGCTCGTTTCATGAAAAAAACGAAGACTTCACACGTTTGTATAATAAATAGTAGTTGAAGCTAAAAAAACAAAACAAAAAACAACAACATAATATGCTTAATATCTCTGTATATGTATCAATTAATTCCTAATGCATTAATTCCTAATAGTAACTATAAAGTACTTTATTTACACGTTGGCATTGCCAGATCACACATTTATCGAGCCATTTCTTGTTAAATTGTGAAATAGCTGTTTCTACTGTACTTCTTAACCATCTTAATACAACGAACAATAGCACAATTCTTAAGTTTGCTCAACCACAGGTACGTTAAATGGATTTATCTTTTTACTTTCTCTATACGTACTATCTAAATAGTGTATAGAGAAGGTTTTGCATTGTAGCCGAAAATTCGATACCGAAATTTCAGCGGAAATACATGTTTTGAGACCACCTGAATCCAAAAAAGTGTTTATAGAAAAATGTCAGTGTGTGCGTCTGTGGTATTTAAGTTCAGTATCTTCCAAGGATGCGACACGAAGATTTTCAAGAAAATCCCCCCACCCCCAAGTACCCTTCACATGGAAAAATGTTCGAAAATTTTGATTTTCTAAAAAAAGGCTCTAACGATTTTGATTAAAATGTCATATATTAAAGATATATACTTGACAAATAATATGTACATCTTGAATTTTCTGGGAATAGCTTCAGAAGACTCTTTATTCTGGATGAATTTTACGGAATTTTATGTAACTGGTAAACCGTAATAGATAAACAAAAACTTATCACACAAAAAATGTAGAGCACATTAAAACACATAATTTATGTAAGATACATTTTTTTCGTGGAGTTGTTCGTTTTTGAGATATTCCTTGTTTTTTTGTTTCAGCCTTAAAAACATACTTTTCTCATACAGGAATTTGTCAACTCCGATCCATACAAAGAAAGGAACTTCAGTCACATAGCAACCATCTTTTGCTATCACTTTAACCTATGTTACTCCCTTATTTCGCTTCTACTTACAGGGAAGTAAGTAATAGGACTGCTTCAGCTAATTTTTTCTCACTTAGCTTCTGTTCTACAGGCCAGATGAGAAATAATAATTAGAAACAAGAAGAAAAATAAGTTTTGCATTCACATGACTTTCTCTAAATATTGTGCAACGAGCTATTCTCACGAAAACTTATTCTTCTATATACGCCATGTTAATCAAGCAGAAGCTGTCTCGTTACTTAGTTGCTTTTAAGTAGTGGGGAAATAGAGGAATACACTGAGCTACAGCGATAGTTAAAAGTTTTAAATTCTGGTTGCTATGTGACTGAAATTCAGTTCTCTTTGCATGGCAGGAAATAAAATAAAAATATAGGAAACAAATGACGATTTCCCAATTTGATAAAATTATAAGTATTTTAAAACTGAAAACAATAACAAGTCATATCTCGGAAATGGAGTAATACTACAAAATAAATATAAATATATATTTATGTGCTTTAACGACATTTAAAGTTTTTTGGATAGTAAGTTTTTGTCTATCTCTTACTGCTTACAAGCTATGAGCAATCTTCCCAGAAAATTAAAGATATACCTATATTTGTTACAAAAATGTCTTAAGCATATGGTATTTTAATCAAAATGATTACAGCCTTTTTGAGAAAATCAAAATTTTCGAAAAATGTTCCATGGATAGGGTAGTTTGGTGTGGGGGATTTTCTAATCTTCGTGTCCCATCCTTGGAAGACACTAAAATTAAATAGCAAGTTTGATATTTAACGGACTTTTCGTTTATGAATTATGTTGGCCACCGACAGACGGACACGTAGAGACACACTCACACACATCGGACATTTTTATAAAATGCTCTTTTTTTTTTTTTTTTCGATTCAGGGGTCTCAAAACATATGGTTTTGGTGGAAACTGTGTACCGAAACTTTGAGTGGAATACAGTACCTTCTTTGCCTACTATTGGCATTTTACATACGTTGAGGAAAAAGTAATACTAGTGAAATAAGGCAAAGCTTAAAAAATAATACCTATAGATGGTTTATGGAATTAATGTCATAAAAACAGGCAATATGTAGAATGACCAATAACAGTCTAGAGTGGCAAGCACACTTTATCGCCCCTTGGGAAACACGACCCTGATGGCCCAAAAAGAGAGTTGGAGGAATGCAATTAGCCTCGGAATAGAACAATTATCCATCCTTAAACGGAACAAGTGCACTCACTTTGGTGAAAGTTCATGTTCAAATGCAGTGTTGCATTTCAAAATATCTGATATGTTCCATTCACATGACTTTCTCTACATCTCTGCAACAAATTATTCTTAAAAAGCTTATGCTTCTATTTACTTCATGTTAATAGAAAAAAAAAATAACAGAAATAAATATTTTTACTTGAGAGAATAAACACCATACAATTTGCCTAAGTGACAAGGGGGAACAACGGGGAATAAAGTCAGAGTGGTCAAACCTATGACGTCCCGAATGCGAGCTACACACGCTGACCGGCGCCAACCGCGTAGGCTATCAAACAAATTTTACTCTTGCGAATTGAAGGAGTAATCAAAATCCCACATTTATTCAGCAATCACTAGAGTGGAATTTTCGGGGAATTTTTACTTTCTCTACACGTAATATGTACAAAGTGTATAGAGAAGGTATTGTAATGCAGCCAAAAATTCAATACCCAGATTTCACCGGAAATACATGTTTTGAGACCCCCTGAGCCCATAAAAAGCATTTTTTTGAAAAATGTCCGTGTATGTGTGTGTCTGTGTTTGAGTGTGTGTGTGTGTGTATGTGTGTTCAGCATAGCTCAAAAACGAAAAGTCCGTTAAAAACCAACTTGGTATTTAGGTTTGGTATCTCCCAAGGATGCGGCACAAAGATTTTCGAGAAAATCCCTCCACTCTCAACTACTCTTTACATGGAACTTTTTTCGAAAATTTTGATTTTCTAAAAACGATTTTGATTAAAATATCGTGTATTAAAGATATTTACCTGACAAATAAAGTGTATGCATTGACTTTTCTGGGAATAGCCTCTGAAGACTGCTTTATTCTGGATAAATTTTGCATAACTACTAAACCGTAAGAGATGGACAAAAACTTAAAACGCAAAAAAATGTAGAACACGTTAAAACACACAATTTATGTTGTATACATTTTTTTCGTGGAGTTGATCTTTTATAAATATTTCTTGTTTATACTTATACTTTTCTCATACAGGAATTTCCCAACTCGTGTCCATACAAAGAAACGAACTTCTGTCACATACTAACCAGCTTATGGCTTTTACTTTAACCCATGGTACTGCCTTATTTCGCTTCTACTTACAAAAAAGCAAGAAATAAGACTATTTCTGCTATTTTTTCTCGATTAGCATGAAGTAAATAAAAGAATAAGCTTATTAACAATAATTTGTTACAGTGATATAGAGACATTCATGTGAATGGACACATCAGATTTTTTTTTTTTTTACTGAGGTTTCTGAAGCTGGCCACTTATTCCTTGTATATTGTCCTTTCATTTATTGCAATTGTTGAGACACACAATTATTGTTGTAGTTTGTATTTTATGGGATACCTTTTTTGTAAGTATTTTGTACTCTTTATCTAAATATTATAGACCTGTCTCTGTAAATTTAATTCTTTGATTTGTAGTAACAGAACGGTTACGTTAGAAGTCCTACTTTTTTTCAAATGAAATGTGTATTTTAAGCTAATAATTGTTATTTTGGGTTAGATATTTCCCCGAATCACTCTTGAGTATATGTTAACTGCATATATATCACTAAATTAAATTGAAAGGCATTAATAGTATTGGTGTCTCTCAGACACCACGCGAGCTGCTACGTTTGTTCCGGACACGCGAGCAGAGCAGTGTTGAGGGATATCTCCTCACGTCCAGTACGGGGCAGTTGGTCCACCTAGCACTTATTCCCAACCAAAGGCGTTCAGTAAGACACATGCTCTGTTCCAAAATTGTTTACAAGGAAGTTGATTCTCTCGCTGGCTTGAAAAGTATTTCATACATTTGCAAATGTTTACTAGCATGGCACTAGATTAAAACTGTCGTTATAGACATCTTTAATAAAGACAAGCGCAAGAGCAAACTGCATCAACATACACCTTCATACTAAACTATTTATTTTGTTGCTCTATTTTTATAATATAATGCAGCCTTTATTCTTTCCCTCCTACCAAGTATAAGTAGGGGACTTACTCTATTTCATGCTAAAATTCGCTGTCTAGATTTCACAAGAAATGAATATTTTGGGGCTTCCCCCAAAACAATGTTAGAAATGTGTGACTTATATACAATAATTAAAAAAAATCTGATGTGTTCCATTCACATGACTTTCTCTACATCTCTGCAACAAATTGTAGTTAAAAAGCTTATGCTTCTATTTACTTCATGCTAATCGAGAAAAATTAGCAGAAATAGTCTTATTACTTGCTTCTTTGTAAGTAGAAGCGAAATAAGGGAGTAAGTATCGTAGGTTAAAATGATAGCCAAAAGCTGGTTGCTATGTAATTGAAGTTCACTTGTTTGTATGGACAGGAGTTAACAAATTCTGTATGAGAAAAGTATGTTTTTCAAAGCAGAAACGAAAAACAAAAAAATCCACGAAAAAAACGTATATGACATAAATTGTGTATTTTATCGCAAGCTATATTTTCTGTGGAATAATTTTGTGTCCATCTCTTACGGTTTAGCAGTTATGCACAATTCCGTAAAAATCATCCGAATAAATTAGTATTCAGAGGCTATTCCCAGAAAATTCAAATACACATTTCAATTGTCAGATAAATATCTTTAATATACGTTATTTTAATCAAAATCGTTAGAGACATTTTTAAGAAAATCAAAATTGTCGAAATTTTTTTCCATATTCAGGGTAGTTTGGGGTGGGGGGATTTTCTTGAAAATCTTCGTGTCGTATCCTTGGAAGATACCAAACTTAAATACCAAGTTTGGGCTTTAACGGTCCTTTCATTTTTGCATTATGCTGCCCACAGACACTTACACACAGACTGACACACACATGGAGATTTTTCTAAAAATACTTTTTTTTTTTTAGGATTCAGGGAGTCACAAAACACGTATTTCCGTTGAAATCTCCGTATCGAAATTTTTGGTAGAATACAACACCTTCTCTATACACTATGTACATAGTTCGTATAGAGAAAGTAATCAAAAGCCCATTAAACAGCACATTTGGTATTTAAGTTTTCCAAAGCCCCAACACAAAAATATTAAAGGAATCTACTCGGCTAAAAAATATGGAAGTTTCTTTGAAAACGTTTCGAATATTTTTTAGTTTTTCAAAATTATTTTAACATACTTAAACCATATATTTAAGAAATTTCATGACAAAGAAATACATTTCTGATTTTTTTTTGTTTTGAATAGCCCCTGAAGTCCTTTTTGAACTATTTTTGCATAATTAGTAAACCGCAAAAAAATAGGTTAAATGTACTCAATTAACAATTAGTTATTAAAGGAGACAATGTGTGCCAAATAGTTTTTTGTGAAATAAACCATTTATTTTCTGGCTCTATTTTTACGATACAATGCTGTCTTTTTACTTGCACTACTACAATTATAATTATAGGAATTACTGAGTTTAACCTTAAATTCGATGTCGAATCTTCACAGGGAATATATATTTTGGGGTCCTAATGCTTTCCTCCCCCAAAACAAATGAGCGTATGTCACTTAAATGGCATAATTAATAATAAAAAGTCAATAAAGTTCAAAATTTCCCAAGGTCTCAACACAAAAATATTCAAGTAAATCTACTCGGCCCAAAAATACGAAAGCTACATTGAAAATGTTTCGAATATTTCTGGGTTTTCTTTCTTTTCTTTTTTGCGGATAATCCTTCGATCTTAAATTACTCTTGCATAACTGGTAAATTGCAAGAAATGGGCAAAATGTTACTGAATAAAAATTAGATATATTAAAGAACACAATTTGTGTCAAAATTTTTTTTTGAGGTAAACTATTTTCGAGTTATACCTTGTTATATTTTGAATTTTCAAGTTATTAATACATTTCTAAAATGAAAAATATTTATCCATCTCTCTCTCTCTCTCTCTCTCTCGTTTATGTCAAGATACTGTAATTCCGAAACCATTATATACTGAATAGATCTTAAAAAGTCTACTGAATTCTCCTAATCCCAAATATGCAATAAGACTTTTTCTGCCATTAATATTAAGTAGAAGTAGAACAAGTGTTTCTAAGAATAGTTGTACAAGAGTGATTAGAGAAAGTCACGTGAATGCCACGCGTCACGTTTTTTTCATCTAAATCACAACTGCTCTGATCTAATCTGATCCAGGCAGCTCACTTCACATAGTTCAGGCTATCTAATTTAATTTCATCTTATTTTCTTCACTTCAATTTATGATATCATCTTATCTTTACTGATTAAATCTCATCCAATTCCATTTAAATACAGTCATTAAAGAAGAATTATTTAGGTTCATTAAAGCTTTTATTAATGAGCATACTAATGTTGTGAATTCATGACAACAAATCATCACTGCAGCGGAACCCTTTCCTTGTAAAGACCGATTTTAATTAGCAAACAAGTTTCTGTTTTAATTTTGAGGAAACTACTTTTACTATAACATTTTATTGAATTCATAACGATAGTAATTTAACCACAGACTCATTTTGATTCTATCGCTTTCCACAAATTAAAAACACTAAAAACAGACTCCAATAGAATCGATGTAATTTCATTTTGCTTTTACTTAATTTCTTTCTTCTATTCGCTTATCGACGTAAATATTTTGGAAGCAAAAACAACATATAGGTTAGGTATATTTCTTCACTGAGAATTTTGTAACTACGTTTGAGTAAAAAGTCAATTTGTCAACTAGTTTTTACTGAGAAAGGTAACCCGATACATTTTTACCCTCTATAGTCCTGTATGTACAATGTGCATAGGGTTACAGAAGGTATTGTATTCCACCCAAAAATTCGATACCGTAGCTTCACCGAAAATACATGTTCTAGGACCCCCTGAATCCAAAAATAGTATTTTCAGAAAACGGTCCGAGTGTGTGTGCGCGCGTGTGTGTGTGTGTGTGTGTGTGTGTGTGTGTCTGTGAACAGCATAGCTAAAAAACGAGAAGACGGTTAAATACTGAACTTGGTATTAAGTTTGGTATCATCCTAGGACACGAAGGTTTTCAAGAAAATCCCGCTACTGCTATGCAATACATGGAAAAATGTTCGAAAATTTTGTTTTTCTTAAAAATGGCTCTAACGATTAAAATACGATATATTAAAGGCATTTCCCGCACAAATAAAATGTATATCTTGAATTTCTATAACTTTCTGGGTATAACTTCTAAAGACTTATGCATTCGTTATCTCCTAAAACATTACATTACACCAGTATAACATTACAACGTGTTTGCAAGCGACGGACGGGTTTACACCCAGAAGCCAATTGAAAAACCTGACCAACCTCAACGCAACGTTGCCGAGTTACTTCACGTCTGAAAAGGCTATTCGATTAATGAATTTAAATGATTAATTATTAGGAAATTCTGTTTTTTTGGTAGTGTTTAAGGCCCGCTTTCACTGCTCTGGCACCGCAGGCGATGACACTGATGATATATGAAGATGGAGCCCCGGTGGAATGTAATAGCGGGGGAAACCGGAGAACCCGGAGAAAACCCGCCCGGCGCCGCTTTGTCCACCACAAATCTCACATGCGGTTGTTTGGGTAAGGCGAGTGGTCTGATCACCCGGCCACGGCGCGGCGTGGAAGTTCTGTTTGTGGTGTCCCATAATTCCTCCCGAAACTGACAGAAATACGTTACTTCACGCATCTTTACAACTAATAAAATATTATGTTCGTACATTCTTGTTAATTACGCATATAATTTGGAACAAAAACCACATATTTTTTCGAAATCGGTTTATCAAAGAACAAAATGCCATTAAACTTTTTTGTTTGTAATGTTTCTATGAACTACATATTCATCTAATGGGGTTGCACAGATGGAGTTAGGAAGGTTTGGAAGTAAAATTATGGAAAGATTATTGAAATATTGATGGAGAATTATGGAATTAGAAAATAATAATATACTAAAGCAAAGTTTAGAGGTTCAAGGAAAGCTTAATAAAGAGGATACTTGGTATAAGCGAGTAAAAAGAACTTTAGGCGAAATAGGGTGTGGGGATATTTGGAAGGACAGGCAGACAGGCGATAAAAAGTGTGGGAAAAGAGCTGGATTGAGAATTCAAGATATGGGAAGACAGGAAATAATTGGTAGTTTCAACTCCAAAAGCTCATTGTGTATATATACGTAACTTAAAACTATATGGGGGAGAAAAAATTATATTGATGCTTTAACAAACCAGCAAGAGAGGGTTTTGTGTGGGCTGAGAGGTTAAAAAGTTTAGGGGAAGGAGCTAACCAAGGTAAATGTCTATTGTGTAATAAGAGGTCTGATAATTATTGACATTTAATTCTAGAATGCGAAGGAACAATGAATATAATAAAAAAGTGCAAACAAACAATTGTTCTAGTCTACCAAATAAAATTATAGGTAAAAGTATGTTAAGAGCTAAATCAAAAGTAAGTTTAACAGTAATAGGAACATTTTAAGTGTAGTAAGAAGTAGATGACTGAAGGAAATTAGGAATAAGGAATAGGAAGAAATGTGGATAGATGAAAGGAAGAAGTAATATATCGTAGATAGTTAACCATGGTGTTGGATGCTGTGGGTCCTCAGAAATGCAGAAACTCAGTGAAGTGAGAAAGTAAGATGTAAAAATCTGATGTATTCCATTCACATGACTTTCTCTACATCTCTGCAACAAATTATTGTTAAAAAGCTTATACTTCTATTTTCTTCATGCTAATCGACAAAAAATTAGCAGAAATAGTCTTACTACTTGCTTCCTTGTAAGTGGAAGGGAAATAAGGGAGTACCATAGGTTAAAGTGATAATCAAAAGCTGGTTGCTATGTGACAGAAGTTCCCTTGTTTCTATGGACAGGAGTTGACAAATTCCTGTATGAAGTTTTTTGAACCTGAAAACAAAAACAAAGAATATCTCAAAAACGATCAAATCCACGAAAAATTATATATACAATATAAATTGTGTGTTTTAATGTGCTCTACACTTTTTTTTGTGCTAAGTTTTTGTCTATCCCTTACGGTTTAGCAGTTATGCAAAATTCCGAAAAATTCACTCCAAATAAAGTAGTCTTCAGTGGGTATTCCCAAAAAATTCAAAATATACATTTCATTTGTCAGGTATATATCTTTAATATACGATATTTTAATCAAAATCTTTAGAGCCATTTTTTTGAAAATCAAATTTTTGGAAAAAAGTTCTATATAAAGGGTAGTTTGGGATGGGGGGGTTTGTCAAAGTCTTCGTGACACATCCCAAGTTTACAATACATACGGACACAAGTTTCCAAGTGTACTTTTACTTCAACAACAGTTGAAATTTTGAACTAGTAATGTAGTAGTAGAATTGGTTAAAATTTAAAAAGTAATTAGGCAAATAACGGAGGTAAATATATAATTACACTATATACGTTAGAATTAATGCAATTTAATTTGCTTTTAAACGCAAATTATTCTATTTTCTTTTCACTTTCTCTATACATACTATGTAAATAGTGTATAGAGAAGGTATTGCATTCCACCCAAAAATTCGATACCGAGATTTCAACGGAAATACATGCTTTGGGTCCACCTGAATCCCCCCCCCAAAAAAAAAATTGGAAAAAGATCCGTGTGTGTGTGTGTGTGTGTGCGTTTCTGTGTGTAGACAGCATAGCTCAAAAACTAGAAGTCCGTTTAGTACCACATTTTGTATTTAAAATCAATATCTTCCATGGATACGACACGAAGAGTTCAAGATAATCCCCCACCCCGAGCTCCCTTTATATGGAACATTTTTCGAAAATTTTGATTTTCTCAAAAAGACTCTAACGATTTTGATTAAAATATCGTATATTAAATATATTTACCTGACAAATAAAATGTATATCTTGAATTTTCTGGGATTAGCCTCTGAAGGCTACTTTAGTCTGGATGAATTTTACTGAATACATAACTGGCAAACCGTAAGAGATAGACAAATGCTTACTAGACAAAAATTGTAGTTCAGGATAAACCACACAATTCCTTGTTTTTAATTTCAGCTTTGAAAAACATACGTTTCTCATACAGGAATTTGTCAGCTCCTGTCCATACAAACAAAGGAAACTTCAGTCACATAGCAACCAGCTTTTGACTCTCACTTTAACCTACAGCACTCCCTTATGTCACTTCTATTTACAGGGAAACAAGTAATAAGAATATTTCTGCTAATTATTTCTTGATTAGAGTGAAATAAATAAATGAATAAACTTTTTAACAATAATTTGTTGCGGAGATGTAGAGAAAGTCATCAGATTTTTTCATTTACTTTTAATCATTTATACCAACAAAGGTTATAAAGTCATGGTTCGATAAAAATTATGGAAAATAGTTTGAGAAGTAGGATATCTAACATGCTTCGTTATGCTTCGATATTATAATTTTATTACAAAATTATTGTTATTGATTGTTCTATAATTGGAAGAAAGAAACACTTTTAATTGAACATCTTAGAGGTAACATTTCCCACTAACACCCATTTGAAATGAGAGACTGGAAGTATGATGCGATTTTGAGTTTTTAACCGAAGATCTGTCTTCTGAATCCTGATCATGGCATTCAATTATTCACCTTTTCAAATTACTGCCTATCAAAAGTTGGTTGAAAGAATCATTAACACAGTGTTTTCAGGACTTTAGTGAACAAAAATCTGATGCGTTCTATTCATATAACTTTCTCCAGATGTTCCAAATACAAAGCATTCTTACAAAAGATTGTTCTTTTAGCTCCATCATGCTAATCGAGATAAGCATTAGTAAAATTGTCTTATTACTTGCTTTATTGTATGTAGAAGTGAAATAAGGGAATAGGCCGATCGCTATGTGAAACATTTGAGTTTCGTTTCGCTTTAAGTGCTCCTGTTTGAGAAAAATCTGATATGTTCCATTCACATGACTTTCTCTACATCTCTGCAACAAATTATTATCAAAAATCTTATCCTTCTATTTACTTATATTTAATCGAGAAAAAAAAATAGCAGAAATAGTCTTATTACTTGCTTCCTTGTAAGTATAAAGGAGCACTATAGGCTAAACTGATAACCATAGGTTGGTTGCTATGTGACTGAAGTTCCTTTGTTTGTATGGATAGAAATTTGTATGAGAAAAGTATCATTTTTTCAAAGCTGAAACCAAAAACAAGGAATATGTCAAAAACCATCAACTCCATGAAAAAATATACCTGACATAAATTGTGTGTTTTAATGTGCTCTACATTTTTGTGTGTTAAGTTTTTGTCCATCTCTTACGGTTTAGCAGTTATGCAAAATTCCTTAAAATTCACCCAGAGTAAAGTAATTTTCAGAGGCTATTCCCAGAAATTTTAAGATATACATTTTATTTTTCAGGTAAATATCTTTAATATTTGACATTTTAATCAAAATCGATTGAGCCATTTTTAAGAAAATCAAAATTTTCGGCAAAAGTTCCATGTAAAGGGTAGGTGGGGATGGGGAGATTTTCTTGAAAATCTTCGTGTCGCATCCATGGAAGATACCAAACTTAAATAGCAAAATAAGAACTGAAGCTTTCCTGGCGACGTGTTAATTCCAAATCTTCTCGGGCTTCTAGCCAGGTAAAAACTTGGCTTGACACCAACGTTTCGAAGAAGTGCATCTTTCTCGTCTTCAGGGTGATCAGTTCACCCTGAAGACGAGGAAGATGCACTTCTTCGAAACGTTGGTGTCAAGCCAAGTTTTTACCTGGCTAGAAGCCCGAGAAGATTTGGAATTAAATAGCAAGTTTGGTATTTAACAGTATTTTCATTTTTGAGTTATGCTGTCTACAGACACACACACGGACCTTTTTGTAAAAATGATTTTTTTATTCAGGGGGACTCAAAACATGTATTTCCGTTGAAATCTCGGTATCGAATTTTTGGGTGCATTACAATACCTTCTCTTTACACTATGTACATAGTACGTGTAGAGAAAGTAAAAATAAGGTAGTTTAAAACTGAAAACAATACCAAAGAATATCTAAAAAATTCAGTGACTAGAATTATACTAAAACATAGAGCCAAAAGTAAAACAATGCTTTGAACATTTCTTTAAATAGATTTTTCAGCTAAAGTTTTATTTATTGGCTGCCTTTATTTCTTTTTACTTAATCAACCCCGTCACAAACCGATCCATCATCCACCTCACAATCCTCATTGGCAGCAGGTGGGGTTAGATTTGTTAGTATCAACTTAAACAGCTCCGTTCTATTACGAGACACATTATGGGCATATCAGTATACAGAAACCAATGAATGGTAAATTTCGTGTTTATTTAGCAGGACTTATTGCGAGGATAGAATGTTTAAAATCACCGAAACTGGGAACATACCTATGAGTGAAATATTCCTATCCCACTGATAAAGGAAGGGTTTAAGAAGGATAGTTAAAAAAATCTCATGTGTTACACTCATATGACTTTTTGTAACTGCTCTACAAACAAATTTCTTACAAAAGATTATTCTTCTTTCCACACCATGCAATCGAGATATGTTCTTATAACTTAGTTCCTATAAAGTAGACGGAAACTAAAGGAATGCGCTATGCTAAAGTGATATGTCATATGTTTTAAAAGTTTTCGCTATGCGATTGTCACTGCAAATCGCTTCTTTGCATGGCTAGGAGTTGAACAAAAGAAAACTTCAGACCTCCTGTCTGAGAAAAGTACTTTACAGCAGAAACCACTAACAGAGAATATTTCGGAAACGGTTACCTCCACAACAAAAACGTAACTTTAATTGTGTATTTTGACGGGATCTACTTTTTTGTGCAGCAAGCTTTTGCCTACCTCTTACATTTTAGCAGTTAAGGCAAAATTCGACAAATTCAATATATTCAATTTTATTTGGGATATAAATATCATTAATATACGGGATTTTAACCAAAATCGTTATAGCCATTTTTAAGAAAATTATAATTTTCGAAAATTTTGCCATGTAGAGGGTAGTTAGTTTGTGGTCAGGTAATTTTCTTGAAAATCTTCGTATCGTATCCTTGGAAGATACTAAACCTAAATACCAAGTTTGTATTTAACGATCTTTTCTATACATTACACATGCGGACTAGAGAAAGTAAACATCTCATTCGCACTCTTATACTACAGTTTGTAAAAGCTCTCTATCACTGGAATGAAGATATCTGTTTTTTCTTTTTGTACTAACTGTGAATATTTTAGTGAAAGGAAAGAAAGCCTCGATCGCTCAGTTAAATACCATAGCGGAATTGCATGCTTTAAACTCTGTTCATGATTACCATCTATTTAGAGTTTAAGCGACCATGGAGTACAATGACTTCTATAGAAGCATTATTATGAATCATTTACCGCTTAAGGAAGTGCACTGTCCTGCACTGTTCACAAGGCTTTTTATTGGATGTGATTTTGCTACATTGCAAAAAGGTTATCTCGTACTCTTTAAAACATTTACTCGTGGTTAGAAATTTAACTGGAGAAATTTTAGTTTCACAAGCGGATAAGAAGTAGTGTGATTCAGTAGAGAAGGTTTTGAATTCCAATTAGAGTCTGTGTCAAGTTAGTTCTGTCCTGATGTCAACAACAAGGCGGAGCTGGCTCAAGTCGCCGCGTGTTAACGGTACATGTGCGCACACAAGTTTTGCAACATTAGCGATATATATCAGCAACCTGTGGAGAATACTTTGAGAAATGTGGCAATTTTGTGTCAGAATGTACTGCATGCAAAATTTTATTTAGAGTCGATGGTTCATTTCTGAAAAAACAATCATAAACTTTACAGCGAATAGCACTTTTCGCAAAATCATCGTATTTCTCCGAACGTTTTTTATATTTACGCGATTTTCCCGGTGTTCTTAGGCTTCCGGATGCCTGCTGTTCCATTCTAACACTATGCACACTAAATGCAGAAACGCCAAGGAGATCACCCGTTTCTTTTTCGATATTCTTTATGGCCGATTCGGAGTTTCTTTCTTTAAGCACCGCGAAACAATGCGCGACCATTCGCCTCTCGACACTTTTTAAAGGCTTGCCTCGGTTGTATTTTATTACGGCTAATCATCCAAGATCAAACAAAAGCTTACTGCTTTTAAACTGCATATAGCAGTCCCCTGAGCTTGTGAGGCATGCGAGATGTACAGGAAATACAGTCTTAAATTACACCTTGTCAGAGGCGACCCTGCACTATATACAATAACAGCTTAATCAGCATTCACTTCGAGAATTACCGGTTGTTTAAGAGAGCTGTCTGGTACAGGCTTGTAACTTATTGTGTATATAATACCAATGTTCTTTAGTAATATAAGTTAGCTGCATTTTATTTAACTGAAATAAGTTAATAAAGTCAATATATAATTTCGCCGGTCTTCTGTCTAATCTACATGTTTTTTACTTTCTCTATACCCAATATGTACATAGTGTATAGAGAATGTATTGCACTCCACCAAAAAATTCGATAACGAGATTTCACCGGAAATATATGTTTTAGGGTCACCTATATCCAAAAATGTATTTTCAGCAAAAGGTCCGTGTGTGTGTCCGTGTGTCAGTGTGTCCGTGTGACTGTGAACACGGTAACTCAAAAACGAAAAGTCAGTAAAATACCAGACTTGGTATTTAAGTTTAGTATCTTCCAGGGATGCGACACGAAGATTTTGAGAAAAATCCCCCCACCCCAAACTACCCTTTACATGGAACTTTTTTCGAAAATTTTGATTTTATAAAAAATGGCTCCAATGATTTTGACTAAAACATCATATATTCAAGATATTTACCTGACAAATAAAATACATATTTTGAATTTTCTGGGAATAGCATCTAAAGACTACTTTATTCTGGATGAATTTTGCATAACTACTAAACCGTAAGAGATGGACATAAGCGTAAAACACAAAAAATGTAGATCACGTTAAAACACACAATTTATGCCATATGCATTTTTTTCGTGGAGTTGATCGTTTTTGAGATATTCCTTTTTCTTGGTTTCAGCTTTGAAAAACATACTTTTCTCATACAGGAATTTGTCAACTCCTGTCCATAGAAACAAAGGAACATCAGTCACATAGCAACCAGCTTTTGGCTTTCCCTTTAACCTATGGTGCTCCCTTATTTCGCTTCTACTTACAATAAAGCAAGAAATAAGGCTATTTATGCTAATTTTTCTCGATTAGCGTGAAATAAATAAAAGATAAGTTTATTAATAATAATTTGTTAGAGATATAGATAAAGTTGTGTGAATGGATCACATCAGACTTTTTACTTTCTCTATACGCACTATGTACATAGTGTAGAGAGAAGGTATTGCACTCCACCCAAAAATTCAATACTGAGATTTCACCGGAAATATATGTTTCAGGGTCCCCAATATCCAAAAAAAGCATTTTCACAAAATGGTCCGTGTGTGGGTGTGTGGGTGTGTCCGTGTGTAAGTGTGTCCGTGAGTCCGTGTGTCTGTGAACACGATAACTCAAAAACGAAAAGTCGGTAAAATACCAAACTTGGTATTTAAATTTAATTTCTTCCAGGGATGCGACACGAAGATTTTGAGAAAAATCCCCCACTGGATCAATTTTAGAGAATTTTGCATAGCTGCAAAACCGTAAGAGATGGACAAAAACTTACTACACACAAATGTAGAGCATATTAAAATACACAATTTATGTTATATTTTTTTTTCGTGAAGTTGATCGTTTTTTAAATATTGATTTTTTTTCAGCTTTAGAAAACATACTTGTTTCATACAGAAATTTGTTAATTTGTGTCCATAGAAACAAAGGAACTTCAGTCACATAGCAACCAGCTTTTGACTATGACTTTAACCTATGGTGCTCCCTTATTTCGGTTTTATTTACAAGTAAGCAAGTAATAAGGCTATTTCTGCTAATTTCTTCTCGATTGGATGAAGTAAATAGAATAATTTGTTTCAGAGATGTAGAGAAAGTCATGTGAATGGAACACATTAGATTTTTTGCTTCATAATGATAGTGGAATGGAATACTGCTTATGACTTTACTTCCTCTATACCCTGTACATAGGCATTGCATTCCACCCAAAAATCTATACCGGGAGTTTACCGGAAATAGGCGTTTTAGAGTCTCCTGTAACCAAAAAAAAAATCTTTCCAAAAAAGACCCTTGTGTATGTGTGTGTGTCTGTGAACACGTTAATTCAAGCACGAAAAGTGGGCAAAATATCAAATTTGGTATTTAAGTTTAACATCTTCCAGGGATTCGATACCAAGATTTTGAGGAAAAAAAAAACACCCCAAACTATGCTTTACATGGAAAAAAATTCGAATTTTTTTTACTTTCTCAAAAATGGCTCTAACGATTTTGATTTAAATACCACACATTAAAGATATTTATATTGCAAATAAAATGCTTATCGTAAATAAAGACCTCTAAAGACCTCTTTATTCTTAATGACTTTTTCTGAATTTTGCGTAACTGGTAAACCGTAAGAGACAGAGAAAAACTTACAACATACAAATGTAGATTGTGTCTAAACACACAATTTATATCATACAAGTTTTTCGTTGAATTGACCATTTCTGAAGTATTACTTGTTATTTATTTCAGATTTATAATACTTAAACTTTTCTCGACAGAAAACTGTAATTCCTGGCGCTGCACAGAAACGGATTTTAACCACATGGCAACTGACTTTTTAAAGATTTGATTATCGTTTTAGCCTGTGTATTCCTTTATTTTCCTTTTACTTACAAATAAGCAAGTAATTAAGATAATTTCTGCTAATGTTTATCCCGATTATCATAAAGTAGATAGAAGAATATGTTTTTAATAATAATTCTTACAGCGATGTAGAGGAAACCATGTGAATAGAACACATCAGATTTTTTGCTTATTTATTTTTACTAAAGGCAAAGAACTACTTACCTCCTAGCGTTTAACTAAAAGAGTAATGATATAGCATCTTACTGAACTAAAACACATGCCAGTAACACTTGTGATGAGTTACTAAATAAAATATGCTATAATTGTATTATATATTATATGTGTGAAAAAAAAAAGTACAAAGTAAGATATATTAGATCAGCAAAGTCATTATGTTCCTTTTTTGTTTTTTGTTGGAAGATTTATTGTATTCTAAACCTTGAGGTCTATCTTAAAGAGTCTTAAATCAACTTGAGCAATTAAACTGTATTCTTTAGATAGAATACTGCTTGAGAAAAAACCTCCATTTTATGTTGTGCATTGAACATCGCAAATTGGGAATGTTGTGTGCATAACATAAATGAGTAGCATATCCACTACTTGCATCAGAGAAGAGAAAATAAGAGAAGTAATACTAAGCTCGATGCTAAGTAAAGCTTATTGCTGGAACTGTGTTGGTCTTGTGTATTCTGTGATTCCTCTGAGGCATAGTACAGCAAAGTATGAATGGAATGAGCAGGCAACTTGACGTGCATTGTTTCTTGAGCTCCTGTAGAAATCACAGCTTCCGTTCCTTGGTCCTTTCTGAAAAATAACAAATATAGTTTACTGAAGTGTGTTCTACTATATAATTCTAATTAAAAATATGCCCCAGACATTTAAAATTTAGGAAAACTTTACAAAAAACAGTAATTGCAAGTATATATTAAAAATTACTGGGACTCGAAATGTTATCCAAATTTATAATCTGATTAAATTTAGAAATGAAGATGGAGTTTTTACTTATAGACGCTCTTTATACTATGGTTCTCAGTGTCCCATTTTATATTGGGCGTGAAAGACCGCTTAATTTCGCTCAGATACCTCTTTATCAGGCTTGACGTTCTTTTACGTGCCGTACATCAACGACAAGGGACCAACGGCTTTACTTCTCTTCCGAAGAAAGCCATACTAAGGAGTTTTATGCTCGGAAAAAAATACATTGTCCTCCGTCGGGTTTGAACCCGCGACATTGGTAACCACTACACCACGGAGGGCGACAACTGATTAAATTTTAAGGATAACATTTTGTTTATTTGTACTTAATGTACTTGTATGTATTTATTCTCTGCAAATTGCGTACTGCCCAATGGCAGAGTTAAATGTACAAAATTCACTTAAAATAATAATCTTACAGTTAAATTAAGAATAGTTATAGAAATAACATATTATATATGTGTGCGTTTTTTTTAAATACCTAACTACTTATTATTCAGGATAGTAATACTTATGTCAATTACCAGCTAGTTTATAAACAGTTATTATGAAGCCTCAACATTATTACTATACATTACTAATAAATAGATTAATAATAATATACATTAATACATTATACATTAATCATTTTCCTCACAAAATGACGCATAATCCTCCAATACAAAACGATGCAAGGAGTTAGACAAATATTTTTAAAAATTGCTTCAAATTCTATTTAAAATGTTAGAAGCAAGAGATATTAAACAAAATGGCTTAAAGTACTTTGAGTCATTATTTTAAAAAATCACATTTTTTAAGATTAAATGCAGCCACAAATGATCATACAATTTATACATTTTAGAAATATTAGTACAAAACAAATCTTGCTAGATTTTATTTTTACGAAGGATGCCTCTTTTCTTGGGATTTAACCTTAAATTTTGAAGTAAGTATTCAGTGAATCAACCATTAAACAGCATCTATAAAAAGGTGAAAGAATTTAAATAACATTTGTAGACACTGCACAGCAATTTTTGAAATGAATTATTGATTATAGGTCACTTTTAAATATTTCCCATGTCCATAATTAGAAATTAAAAGGAATTATTCATCAAGAGTTTTTCCGCCTGTTTAGAAGAAATGAAAGGTTACGACCTTATTTTGTCGTATAAGATAGTGCATAAGAAAATAAATCACCTTACATTTGAAAACATACCTGTTTAAGAGAACTATAACTACAGCTCCATCAGGTCTTAGGAAGGCCACATGCAGAATTCCGTTGTCATTGCCTTTCAGATTTATTCTAACTGATCCCGGAGGCACGAACTTGGAGAAATGGGCAATTGCATAAAACATGGGCTGTTTGTAAAACTCATCTGCTGTAGGATTTACGATAATGGCCGCATCAGCAAAGTTTCCAGCCCAGTTTGGTCCTCCTTTAAGATCCAGGACCATATTCCAGTCAGTCCAGCCAACAACCCAGTGGTTCATATTCTGTACAAAACAGTAAATAGGCGTTTGAAATGTTCGTTTTAACTAGTCGTGGAAACCATCTATTCATGTATGCACGCAAGGAAACAGAACTGATTCAGGTTTTGTAATTTAGCCTGTAAATGTAGTGTCAAAAGAAAATTAATACGACTGGTGAAACACCTTTATTACTTTCTCTAGCGTATTTGCACAATATAGAGAATATGAAAAAGGTATTGCACTCTACCCAATAACTCAATAATGATGCTTCACCTAAAGTACATGTTTTGGAACCTCCTAAATTAAAAATAAATATTTTTAGATACAAGTCCGTGTGTATGTCTGTGGGCAGCATACCTAAAAAACGAAAAATCAGTAAAAAACAGAACTTGGTATTTATATTCATTATCTTCCAAGGATGCGATACAAAGATTTTCAAGAAAATTCTCCACCCCAACTACTCTTTGTCGGATTTTTTCTTGAAAATTGTGATTTTCTCAAAAATGTCTATAACGATTTTTTGGGATATTTTCATGACAATCTAAATTTATATCTTGAATTTTCTGGGAATTGCCTCTTAAAGACCTCTTCATTCTGGATAACTTTAGTACAGCTCTTAAACCGTAAGAGATGGATAAAAACTTATTACAAATAAAATGTAGACCTCATTAAAACACACAGTTTATTTCATGTACACTTTTTATAGAGTTAACGTTTGTGAGCTATTCCTGGTAATTGGTTTAAATTTTAACTACTTCAACATTTCTCAAGCGGGAAGTCAACCTTCGTTTCTTCTCTTTAATTTTACGCAAGAAGGCAAAAGTAAACCGAATTTCAATTATTTCATAAAGTGATAGCTTTTTATCGTTTTAGTCTAGTGTATTCCCTTATTTCCCTTTTACTTACAAGGAAGAAAGCAATTGTGCTAATATTTATCTGGAATTAACGTGACGTAAATAGAAGAATAATCTAACAAAACTTGTTTGTGGAATAGCTAGAGAAGGTAATCTGAATGGAATACGTCATATATTTTTCGCTGTAAATGAATCCATTTTCTTGTTATCTGTATGAATTATAATAGTATTAATAATATTTATACTAAAAAAACTAATAACATTTAAATATAAGGCTTTGCCTTGGCTATGAGATTGTTCCCTATGCTGTACTTATCATGAAAAGAAATATAAACATGATTTGAGCAGTGAATCATTTTATTAAACGCATTTACTGTGTATAAAAATTGGTTTATGCAATTCTGTTTTGGAAAAGTAAAAATTTAGAAGTGCTTTTGGGCTTTAGAATATTTTATTTGTTTATAAATTATTAGATTTACATTCCCCATTAGTATAAATAGTATCATACAGCATCACAGTAAGATAACAAGACTATGCAAAACAGATGGGTTAATATGTTGTTGTTTAACTTAATGTCATAGTACATTTGTTAATAAAACTTACTTAACAGCAGAATAAATAATCCTGAAAAATACATTGCGAAGCTCATCATCACTAAGATGATTTCCGGAAATATTTGTTTATGATTGACAATAACCAGAAACATGTGCTGTATTCAAATTCTGTTCGGTCTTCTACAAACTACAAAACTCATTCATAAACCTTCATTATTTATTTACTCATTTTATTATACGTATAAGAAGAAAACAATATCCTAAAGCCATAGTCAATTTTTTCCAAACGACCGCTATGAGATGGTTTTGAAATTCTGTTATTTTTGCATTAACACAATCCAAAGAAAGGAAAAAATAAGTAATAAAATAACAATAAATTCCAGTTGAAACAATTATAAAGTAACTGAAATTTTAAACTAATAACAAACAATTCCCGGAAATAGTTAACGCTACAAAACTTTTATATAAATTGTGATTTTAGACGAAATACGTATTTTTATTTTCTCTATATGTAGTATCCACATAGTGTATAGAGAAGGTATTGTGTTGCACCAAAAAATTCGATACCGAGATTTCACCGGAAATATATGTTTTGAGTCCCCTGAATCCAAAAAAATCATTTTTAGAAAAATGTCCGTGTCTGCCTGTCTGTGGGTGTGTGTGTGTGTGTGTCTGTGGGCAGCATATCCCAAAAATGAAAAGACCGTTAAAAACCAAACTTGGTATTTAGGTTTGGTATCTTACAAGGATGAGACACGAAGATGTTCAAGAAACCCCCCCCCCCCACCCCAAACTACCTTTTACGTGGAAAAATTTTCTAAAATTTTTATTTTATTAAAAATGGGTCTAACGATTTTGATTAAAATCTCGTATATGTAAGATATATACTTGACAAATAAAACGTATATCTTGAATTTTCTGGGAAGAGCTTATGAAGACTACTTTAATCGGGATGGATTTAACTGATGAACCTAAGAGAGGGACAAAAACTTACCACACAGAAAATGTGGAGTACATTAAACCACACAATTTAAGTTGTATACATTTTTTTGGTGGAGTTGATCGTTTTTAAAATATTCTTTGTTGTTTAGTTTCAGCTTTGAAAAACTTATATGTTCCCATACAGGAATTTGTCAACTCCTGTCCATACAAACAATGGTACTTCAGTCACATAGCAACCAGCTTTTGACTATCAGTTTAACCTTTGCTACTCCCTTATTTCGCTTCTACTTACAAGGAAGCAAGTAATAAGATTATTTCTGGTGTTTTCTCAATTAGCATGAAGTAAATAGAAGCCTATGCTTTGTAAAACAACTTGTTGCAGAGATGTAGAGAAAGTCATGTGAATGGAGCACATCAGATTTTTATTTAGTAACGCTTTGTCTACTTCTTGCTGTTCACCTATTATACAAAAGTAGCTCAATATCTGAAGCACTCTTGATTCTGTTTCCATAATCTTGAGAATATAGTGCTTACTTGTCATTAAAATGCTGTATGTATTTTTTAAAATAAGAATTTTTGAGAGAAATAAGGAAATGTAGAAAGATGTTTTATGTAAAAAAGATTTTGTTGAGTGGTAAGAGGATGTTCTCAAAAATCTTGTGTTGTATACAACAGTTTTTTTGTTTTTGAGCTATGCTGCCATCCCCCCCCCACACACACGCACATACACGCACGAGCGCCCACACAGACCTTTTGGACTAGCGGAACTCAAAACATACATTCCCGATGAAATCTCGAAACGGATATTTAGGGTGAAATACAATACCTTCTATATACATAGTATGTGTAGAGAAAGTAAAAGTTGATGACATTTAGAGCAAGGTAGCTGATAAGTTCTAATTCTGTATTATCTTACATTACGACATTAAAATTAATTTAACGATACTTACATCTATAATGTCATGTGCGTAAATTTCGCCTCTGTTCCAGTTACCAAATTTCACAGCACTGAGATTAGATCCCTTAGGAACATTTCCAACTGAAAATTAAAGAAGTCATACGATATAGCTGGTTTACTTTATAATTATTGTATTCATTAACACATTATGGTATATATTTTTACTTTCTCTATACGCACTATGTACATAGTGTATAGAGAAGTTATTGCACTCCATCAAAAAATTCGATAGCGAGATTTCACCGGAAATATATGTTTTAGGGTCACCTTTATCTAAAAAAGGTATTTTGGGAAAAAGATCTGTATGTGTGCGTGTGTGTGAGTGTGTCCCTGTGTCCGTGTGTCTATGAACACGATAACTCAAAAACGAAAAGTAGGTAAAATACCAAACTTGGTATTTGGGTTTAGTATCTTCCAGGGATGCGACACGAAGATTTTGAGAAAAATCCCCCCACCCCCAATTACCCTTTACATAGAACTTTTTTCGAAAATTTTGATTTTCTCAAAAATGGCTCTAAGGATTTTGATTAAAATTTCGTATACTAAAGATATTTACCTGGCAAGTACAATTTATATCTTGAATTTTCTGGAAATAGCCTCTGAAGAATAGTTTATTCTGGATGAATTTTACTCAATTTTGAATAACTGCTAAACCGTAAGAGATGGACAAAAACTTACTAAACAAAAAATGTAGAGTACGTTAAAACACACAATTTATGCAATATACATTTTTTCGTGGAGTTCGTATTTTTTGTGACATTCCTCATGTTTGGTTTCTGCTATGAAAAACATACATTATTCATATAGGAATTTGTCAACTGCTATCCATATAAACAAATAAACTTCAGTGAGATAGCAACCAGCTTTTGATTATCACTTTAACCTATGGTACTCCCTTATTTCACCTCTACTTACAACGAAGCAAGTAATATGGCTATTTCTGCTAATGTTTTACTGATTAGCATGAAGTAAACAGAAGTATAAGCTTTTTAAGAATAATTTGTTGCAGGGATATAGAAAAAGTCATGTGAATGGTACACATCACATTTTTCTAAATATCTTTTGAAATATCAATGTCCATACATTTTTGCTCTAGTCAAAGGTCCTAGATCCTTCGTTCAAATAATTTTTGAAAAACTTCCGCTTGCCCTCGTTTTTCCTATCCATGTAGATTATAAATTTTGATAGACGAAGATTTGCTTGAAATTTCACTGGCTTTAAAAAAAGGTTTTAAATGTCTTACTCCTTGGTAACTCTAAAAATTATAATTTAACCATCATGAATAGGAAATGTTGCCGTAATGAATCAAATGCTGGTACCGAAATATCTATAATTGCCTATGTCATATGAATTTTCAATTCTGTATTCTGAGAAATTTTAAAATAGACATAAACTATAAGAATTCTTTCTATTTCAATTGAATGTTTTGCACATCTCTAATGTAATTTTGTAATGTTAAATTTCACAGAACTTTTGCAGTTTCTTTTAAAATGAACTTTAAGCTTAGAGTGTTATAATTGTTGTATTTCAATTTGGATAAAAATAAAAACATCATTATGTTGACAAATCATTCGGTTAGGTTTTAAAACTTTGCAAAATTCCACGTTTGCTTTTTAACTTTAATTCAAGATTTACAAATAGTATATTGGTCCAACTGCAATTTCTTGCAACGGTGGATATTTCAATTGCAGTGGAAATTTTAAATGTCACTGGAAAACCTGATCTTTAAGACGGTACTACAACCAAAACTCAGCTGAAGTGAGTAAAAGCATTTTTGGAAAAAGTCCGAGTGTGTGCATGCGTGTGAGTGTGTATGTGTGTGTGTGTCTGTGAACAGCATAGCTCAAAAACGAAAAGACTGTTAATTACCAAACTTGGCATTTAAGTTTAGTATCTTTATGGATACAACACGAAGATAAACAATCCTTTACATGGAAAAAGTTTAGAAAATTTTGACTTTCTCAAAAATGGCTGTAACGATTTTTATTAAAATACCGTATATTAAAGATATTTATATGGCAAATAAAATGTATATCTTGAATTTTCTGGCAACAGCATTTAAAGACCTCTTTATTCTAAATGAATTTTGCTGAATTTTGTGTAACTGGTAAACCGTAAGAGATAGACAAAAAACTTCTGCAAAAAAATGTAGATCACGTTAAAACACACAATTTATGTCATGTGCGGTTTATTCGTTTAATTGACCATTTCTGAGATATTTCTTGTTATTTGTTTCAAATGTTAAATACTTAATTATTTTTCACACGGAAACCTGTAAACTCCTGGTACATCATAGAAATGGGTTTTATCTACATGGCAACCTGCTTTAAAGGTTTGACTACTGTTCTAGCCTAGGGTATACCCTTATTTTCCTTCTACTTACAAGGACTCAAGTAATTAGGACAATTTCTGCTAATGTTTATCTTTATTATCATCATTTGTTACAGCAATGTTGAGAAAGTCATGTGAATGGAACACATCAGATTTTTAATTTCTATACGTCTCGGACGCTTAGAAACACTTCTATTGTTTTCATAATAGCATTGCATCAACTGAGTTCGAAGATGTAGTAATAGAATCAAGAATTGAAAATGGACGTGTTCGACTAAAAATGTTTGGAGAGGTATCCTGCGATATTCATAGATTAAGTGTGTGAAAACATACATTTAATTTTTACCGCTGATACATCTATGGAATTTTAACTTACTTAAATAGGAAAAAAATTACAAATTAATGCTTTCACTATTGAAAGCCAAAAATGTATATTCAGAAAGCACCCTCATTACACTAATGTTGCAGATCTAGCTGGGTCATTTTTAGTGTAACTAGATCGAAAATAAAAATATCCTATGCACAAAATTCACAAAAGAAATATTTCCTAAACGAAATAACTTACATAAATGTGTAATTTTTATTTCTTCATTCTCACTCGGAAAAAATGAAACGTACTTTTTGCCAATTGCAACCTCAATGCGGGTAAAGTTCATTATCAGCGCCTGGCATATAGCAAAGCAACTGATCGTTGGATGAAAGACAGAACTGAGATCACCGATTACAATTTAAAACTTAATTAATTTTTCCGCCTGTTGGGGGCTCTGTGGGAGAGGAAACCAAAACACGGATGTTCTTGTTTTCGATATATTTTCGGTAAAAAAATTCACAACTGAATATGTGGCAACAATGTGAGAATGGCCCCTTGCCAGTATAGTCAACAATTTCATAAATTTTGCCTTTTCGACAGAGACGCAGAATTCAAAGTATGAATCTAAGTTAATGATTTGGAATTTTAAGCGGCAAAAGCTTCGAGGAAGGAATTGAGTGTAGGGGGGAGTGGAATACCCCAACTCCCCTACCAGGCGCACTGGTGAATTGAAATTTAAAAGCAAGCGTGCCCAACCTCTGCTCTTATGAACTAATAATATCACCTAGTCGTGTTACTCCGCCTCCTTTGTTTTGTGCATGGCCAGGTAGGAAACATTTCCCGTTCAATACTTCAGCGGCGTTGAACTGTACGGTTCGACTATGGACACAAAGACAGGTTTCCAGCGAACCAAACATACCGTATTCCAGAAAGAATGGGATAAAGAATATTTTTTCTCAATATTCACTTATTTTGGGGTTCCGATATTATTATTAAACCACGCTTTGAAAAATGCTATCACACTTATTACGGAACACTTATTTTTATCAGATAAGCAGATATTAATTTGAATTAATTTTGCCTGAAAATATCTTCCACATGATCTTTAAATGGAACTAGTTGCTCTGCAAAATTCAACAGTCATTAAATATTCTGAGAAAAAAGACTGGGATTTATTTCAATCTGTTCCAAATTAAACATTCACCAATTGTGAATTTTTTCTGGAAAGTACATATCAATATTTGGTTCTACATATATTTTTGAACAGATGTTCTCGAAAATGAATAAAATAAAACGCAAATATTGTAGTAGGGAAGGGAGCGCAGAAACACTTGGTCTACCATTTAAGACTCTGTTGGTCATTCCTGTAGGCAAATATTGATGAACTGGTTACAAGAAAACAATGTCAACCGAGACAGTAACAATAATGGCGTTCAAGAAAGTGTTTTTTAGTATTTTTACCATCCGATATAAAATTAGTGCCCCCGCCATTTTATAAAACGCGACGTCATAGATAGGTATTTGCCTGTCGCTATCAAACAAATGCAGGGAGGTAAATCTACCACCGTCTCTCCCGCTGCAGGTTGGGCATCTATGCTTAAAAGTAATAAATATTTTGTGCAACAAGAGACACGTTAAAACTAAACCCAATTGTACCTAATTTTAATTTTTTTTTACCTAAATGAAATGATTGATTATAATGTTTTAAGAACTTTTGTGACGTTTGAAATTTTTAAATGTTCGTTTTGTTTTTCTCTCTTATAAGCTAGTTAAATACTTAGTCGTATGCGGAGAATTTTTCGTTAATGTTTGTCTTGTTCTCTGTATTCAACAAAGTCGCAATTAACATGAAATTTACAAAAATATGTTGAATTGTAAACCTTTGTAGAAATGCTGTGAAATGCTTCGGGGGAAAGAGAGTACTAAACTGATACAAATCTTTATTCTATGTTTCATATAATTTTGCAATCATGTCTCATAATTTCTAATTTAGTTACAGCAAACTTATATAAAAATTATAGTATTACGATCCTTACCGAAGCATGCTTCGCTGTAGAGAATGAATTTATCTGGGAAGTGCTCATGTGCCTCGTCCAAAATCTTCACTGTTGCATTCGGAGAAAAATCAAAATAAAAGTGCACCGCTGCCCCAGACACATAAGGAGATACTTCAGGGTCTTCAAAAAACTGTAAATAAAGTGTAAGAAGTTTTAAAAATTAATAGATATCTCAGGTTGAATCCAAACTTAAATGTAAAATAAAGTTAACCAGTTGTTTGAGTAAATTAAAAGAAAAAAATAGTCTGCTTGTTCAGTAATTAAACGTATTTAGGGGGTTGTACGAACTCAGTGTAAATCTTGGAATAGTTATCCTTGGAATACCCTATCCAGGGTATAAACGCGGTCACGAGTCTTTAGTCTCTATATAACTTTTTATATAGCAACTTAGTCTTTATTTAGCTGATTTAAAGCTAATGTTGGATATATTGGGTATTATTCATGGCCAGCCTTATACGTAAAGAGTGCTTTTTTTTGCTGAAATTCACGTACTAATTTACATTGTTTTCACAATTATCTTATACTAAATACCAACAACAGTAATAATAAAAATGATCATAATCATCATCATTATTATTGTTTAGGGTAGAGTTAAAAACTATAATGCTACC
The DNA here is from genome assembly GCA_030762935.1 of Hymenopus coronatus. Taxonomy (NCBI): domain Eukaryota; kingdom Metazoa; phylum Arthropoda; class Insecta; order Mantodea; family Hymenopodidae; genus Hymenopus; species Hymenopus coronatus. The sequence goes on from CM060886.1 coordinate 39,483,181, forward strand.
AAGCTGATTTGGATGCAAAAGTATTATTTTACAACTACGTTATACAAAATAAAAACTCAGACGCCATCACTTCTGCGACGGTGTTGGCTCTTCGGATACGTCATACGGTGGTGCACTCCCAGCTGAGTCGCCCTAACTCCAGGCAACAATCGGAGATTTGATGTAGTGCGCCCGTCGATCGCTCATGGGTTCACTCATGCAGGTGCGACAATGAATCCATCATGGAAAGGAAATCACGGGCAACAATTAGCTATGACTGCTACGATCGTTCACGGCGATTCAGGGCGACAAGGTAGAGGCATGTACATTTGACGTGTAGTCACAATATATTTCTATGATGGAAAAGGGAAAGGACAATTTTTAAGCAATGAGAATAGTCTCCTTTCTTACTTGTTGAATTTGTCAATAATTAGTTCGTGGAACTCCTCCTCATTTTCAGCATGTTTCAGCTTCAAAAGCTTTTTACTTTCTCTACACGTACTATGTACATAGTGTATAGAGAACGTATTGCACTCCACCCAAAAATTTGATACAGAAATTTCACCGGAAATATATGTTTTAGGGTCCCCTGTATCCAAACATAAAAAAGTATTTTCACAAGTGTGTGTGTGTGTGTGTGTGTGTCCGTGTGTCTGTGAACACGATAACTCAAAAACGAAAAGTTGGTAAAATACCAAACTTGGCATTTAAGTTTAGTATCTTCCGGGAATGCGACACGAAGATTTTGAGAAAAATCCCCCCACCCCAAACTACCCTTTACATGGACAAATTTTCGAAAATTTTTATTTTCTAAAAAATGGCTCTAACGATTTTGATTAAATATCGTATATTAAAGATATTTACCTGACAAATAAAATGTATATTTTGAATTTTCTGGAAATAGACTCTGAAGACTACTTTATTCTGGGTCAATTTTACGGAATTTTGCATAACTGCTAAACCGTAAGAGATGGATAAAAACTTACCATACAACAAATGTAGAGCACTTTAAAACACACAATTTATGTTATATACATTTTTTTCGTACTAGAACCTTCCAAGTAAGCAATAGATTAGTTTAGGATCCCCCATTGAAAAGATTCATCTGTCGAATATTATACCACAGTGAGTTCACTTCTAAGTAAACTCAAAACTTTAGGGAATGGAAAGCTTATTCAGGAAAGTTACCCCTGTTTTTCTCTTTGACAAATAGCTCCAGAAATTTCCGTTTTTCTAGGCTATTGAAACGTATTTCCAATTGATTGTATAGTATATCATAAACTTAATTATAAACTCGCTTATACTGATCCCTGATGTCAAATTGATCATTGTTACGGTGTCTTTTCTTACAACAGATCCACATTCCGCCAAACTCGTCTCTTTTTCGTCGAATGAATGATTTAGTTTCCTATACTTTGAATATATATATATATATATATATATATATATATATATATATATATATAAGGCTACGTCCAACAAAATATCAAAAAGTGCATCAGTAAAACTAAATACTTCACTAAAGATTTGGAGTAAGAACACAAATTCAAAGTCCTCAAGCGCGTTACTGAAACCTCGAGCATCATGATAATTCGGAGATTCCCGTCGTTCAGGGGTAGTTAAAATTTCTTCAAAGAGCCCAGAACGATCCTCTGTATATTCTCTCACTGTTTTGACAAGTCATCCATTGTAGCTCGTGTAGGACATACCTTCAGGTACCGTTTTTGATAACTTTAACTTTGTCCAAGTTATCTTTGTGGAGTTGCAAAAGAAAAAAAAAAAAAAAAAGTCACAAAAACTCCTTAAATTGCTTTGTGTATGACACCGACAGTGAAAGCTTATCTTTCATTTTCCTTTGAGGACCATTTAGTTTTCCCGCCAATACTGCAGCACCATCGTAACACCGTAGAAGATGTGTGTTTAGAAATGTCGCTAGTTGCCAAATAATGACAGTGAATTGAACATCAGAAACTTCACTTTTAATTCATTTAAAACAAGTGTTGCAGCACAATCTATTCAGTCATTTTGAATATGGTTGGCTATCTGTAGCTGTTTGTGGATATTGTCTTAGTAAATCGACATATTTGCTTAGCAATGAAAGTAGTTCTACGAAGTTTCCCCGATTTGCAGAATGTTTACTTTTTTGCAATTCTTGTGTAGCAAGGTAGTTTTACTAATTTTCTAATTTATTTTACTAATTCATCATGCTTTATTAGCTCAATTTTCTCTGTTTATCTAACTGAAATTCAATTCGAGATGAACGAAATGGTTTGAGAGAAATTTCAGCTCGAATATGTGACTGCGATTGCTGCAGAAACCCACCGTCATTTTCACTGGTGAACAATATACAACCATCTGGATGTCATTTTAAATCTACACAACCTCTTAATCTTATTATACTGTTTAGAATGGAAGTAGCGAAAGAACATTTTTGTAAGACATGCCTTTGCCAAGTCAGGAATTGGTGTTTCTTTCATAATAATAGTTTTCTGCTCTTCAAAATTTTGTGCGCCAAATGATTGTTGGCACACAAACTATAGTATAAACCCGCAATGGACCACACCGCTACTTCCCGCTGTTATTGTAGCTTCCTGCTCTCCGCAAATCCCGCTGGCAGACCTAGCTTCTACCTGCCTCTTCGTGGAATGAGTTTCTCAGTGGGTTCCGTTTCTCGTCCATCCGACTTGGAAACACTATAGAATAATATAGAATTGAACACAAGAAGTTAGATTTAAATTAAGATCAGTTTAACGAACTTCATGTGTTATTTACTGCACTTACGTGAGATTATAGTTATGAAAAAAGAGATCTAGTACAAACATTTGGTGTAAATATTAGCTCCCAACATCCCGCCAAACGGAATGTAACTGAAAACTCATTCTCAACCGAAACTTTACGAAGCTAGGCGCACAACAGTAATAATAAAAATAAAAATCTGATGTATTACACTCACATGACTTTCTCTAGCTGTTCTACAAAATTCTTATATAATATTCTTCTTCTTTCTGCACATTGCTAATCGTGGTACTCATTAGCCACAATGTTCTTATTATTTAGTTCCTTATAAGCAGGAAGAAAATAAGGGAATACACTAGGCTAAACCAATAGTCAAATGTTTTTAAAGCTGTGGTTATGCGATTGTAATAACAAATCGCTTCTTTTCTTGGCCAGGCGTAGAACAAAAGAAAAACGGACACTCTTTGTCTGAGAACAGTATAAGTACTTCACAACTGAAACTAATAACAATGAATACCTCGAAAACGGTAAGTTGCACGAGAAAAATGTAGATGACATAACTTGTGTATTTTAACAAGACCTAGGTTTTTTGTACAGTAAGTTTTTGTCTATCTCATACGGTTTACTAGTTATGCCAAATTAAGCAAAATTCATCCAGAATAAACAGGTCTTCAGCAGCTATTTCCAGAAAATTCAGGATATAAATTTTATTTGTTATGAAAATATCTTTAATATATGATATTTTAATCAAAATCGTTAGAGACATTTTTAAGAAAATCAAAATTTTCGAAAAAAGTTCCATTAAAGGGTAGTTTGGGGTGGGGGCATTTTTCTCAAAATCTTCGTGTCACATCCCTGGAAGCTAGTAAACTTAAATACCAAGACCTTTTTCTGAAAATGCTTTTTTTGGATGCAGGGGGTCCTAAACCATGTATTTCCGGTGAAATCTCGGTATCGAATTTTTTGTTGGAATACAATACTTCTCTATCCCTATGTACATTGTACATACGGGGCTAGAGAAAGTAAAAATCTGATGTGTTCCATTCACATGACTTTCTCTATATTTCTGTAACAAATTATTGTTAATAAGCTTATATTTTATTTATTTCATGCTAATCGAGAAAAATTAGCAGAAATAATCTTATTTCTTGCTTTATTGTAAGTAGAAGCGCAATAAGGGAGTATCATAGGTTAAAGTGAAAGCCAAAAGCTGGTTTCTATGTGACTGATGTTCCTTTGTTTGTATGGACAGGAGTTGACAAATTCCTGTATGAGAAATGTATGTTTTTCAAAGCAGAAACAAAGAAAAAGGAATATCTCAAAAACGATCAACTCCACGAAAAAAATGTATATAACATAAAGTGTGTGTTTTAACGTGCTCTACATTTTTTGTGGTTTAAGTTTTTGTCCATCTCTTACGGTTTAGTAGTTATGAAAAATTCATCCAGAATAAAGTAGTCTTCAGAGGCTATTCCCAGAAAATTCAAAATATACATTTTATTTGAGAGGTAAATAACTTTAATATACGATATTTTAATCAAAATCGTTAGAGCCATATTTAGATAATCAAAATTTTCGAAAAAAGTTCCATGTAAAGGGTAGTTTGGGGTGGGGGGATTTTTCTCAAAATCTTCGTGTTGCATCCCTGGAAGATACTAAACTTAAATACAAAGTTTGTTATTTTACCGACTTTTCGTTTTTGAGTTATCGTGTTCACAGACACACGGACACACGGACACACTGACACACGGACACACACACACACGGACACACACACACACACGGACCTTTTTGTGAAAATACCTTTTTTGGATACAGGGGACCCTAAAACATATATTTCCGGTGAAATCTCGGTATCGAATTTTCTGGTGGAGTGCAATACATTCTCTATACACTATGTACCTAGTACGTCTAGAGAAAGTAAAAATGATAATGATAATAATAAGGATGTTAATCATGATGATGATAATAATACTAATTATCATAATAATAGTAAAAATAAAAATAATAATAAAATGATAATGATGATGCTAATAATGATGGTAATAATGATGATGATAATAATCATAATAATAATGATAATTCTTATACTACTAATAAAAACAATAATAATACTACTATTACTAATAATAACAGTAATAATAAAAATAAGAATCATTATAAGAGTAATAATAATAATAATAATAAGAAGAAGAAGAAGAAGAAGAAGAAGAAGAATGACAATGATGATAATGATAATAATAATGATGCTAATAATGATGATGATAATAATACTAATAATCATAATAATTATAATAATAACAGTAGTAGTAAAAATAAAAATAAAAATAATAAAATGATAATGATGATAATGCTAATAATAATAATAATAATAATAATAATAATAATGGTAATAATGATGATATTAATAATAATAATCATAATAATGATAATAATACTACTACTACTACTACTACTACTACTACTAATAATAATAATAATAATAATAATAAAAGTCCAGGAATTCCAACTGATCAAACGAATATTCGTTATGGATACAAATGAAACATTCCAAAACCGACAAAAGCATTACATCGCGGTCTGGTGTACTCAACCAAAGATTTTGTAATACAACTCGATTGCATAAACGATATGCTTTAATATATAGATGATCTTTCTTCTCTGCCGAACATAGCCGTTCTCCGTGATAGCGCTCTCTAAAGGCCTCACTCTGGTGCTTCGTGGCGCACGGAATCGTGGGTTCGAGTCCGGCCTAGGGCATAGGAGTTTGCGTGTTAATGTGTGTATGAATGAATTTGAAAGCTAAAAGGCAAAAACGTTAAATGAAATAGGGGAAAAATGGAATTGTAGGTAAATAGGAATACAGAGAAAAAAGAAAAGAAAAAAAACTTAGGGGAATGACTCTATCCCTTTGTGCAATGACCGTCCCTGAACCTGATCCATTTTAACTAGAACCGGTACTTTGTGTTTCGTTTACAGTGCTACGCATCGTAGTAGTGTATTGCTACAGTATTTATCTTGGGCAGTATTTAACTTCATTGTTTCCATAAAAAATGGTGCTTTGCTGATTATATTCTAGGTACGTTATACTGCCTTAAATATTAATTTTATTTTATCTATCTGTCTGTCATATGTTCTACATAACCATAAATTTACCTTAGCGTGATATCATTTCTCAACATGAAACACATTGTATTCATGTTCATTTATGGAACTACCTCTCCAAAGTATTTTGTGAAGCTCTATGGTTCACATAAATACATCCTGTTGACCAAAATTACTTATTTGAATTTGGGATTTAACAAAATACAGTTTGGGAGCTCCATATATTCAAGAAAAAGAGTTTTGTAGAAAAGGGTAGTGTTTTAGACAGAGAGATACAGAGAGACTCAAAAGAAACGGTTGGTTAAACACGAAATTTCAATGATGTCACGTGAAGAGTATTGAGAAAATCACACACACATAATTCCCCTATATGGAAAAAATCCGTTATGTCTGACTTCCTAAAGTAGCTTAACGTAACAAATAGTCCGCCTGGGTAGTGTGGTGGTAGCGTGTCTGCTTCACATTAAAAAGGTCGTGAGTTCGAATCTCGCTTAAGGCAATCACATAGTGGCCCGCTTTTTAAAATCTGACAGATGATTTGCCTTGTTCACAGTATTGTTCTATACAACAACGAAAGCCAAAGATCAGCGGTAAAAGTTAATTTGGATTAACAGAATATGGATAGAATAGTTAGCTTTAGTAAGAGAAGTTTGTAGAAGAACTAGTAGAGAAAATCATGTGAAAGTATCACAAAGATTCCTTTTTTCAGGCTTCTCTTAGTAAAACAAAATGCTGTCTTTGTTATCGATCAACTAAATTCTTTGGGTAATGGAATAGGAGTTTTATTCATAATTCTCAGCGTTCCATTCTATACTGGACGTGAAAGATTGTTTAATTTTGCTCAGAGACCTCTTTATCAGGCTTGAGTTTCTTTTAGGTGCCGTAAATCTGCAAGACGCGACCAACGGCTTTACTTTCCTTTCGAAGGAAGCCATGCTAAGGATTTTACGCCCGAAAAAATCCATCATCCTCCATCGGGTTTGAACCAGTGACCTTGGATGTATGAAGTACACGGAGGACGAGCAGACAACCCAAAAGTCTCTATATTTTAGTTAGGTTAGGTTACGTACAATTTAAAACCGATTGCTCCTAAACCCCACTCACTATTTCAGTATCAATAACATTGTAAATAAATTTGATCATCTCCAATTAAGGATCCAGGTTCTTAAGGATGTTCCTACCTACACGTAGGTATTTTGGTAGTATTTAGCGCCCGCTTTTACTACTTGTGGCACTGCAGCCATGACACTGGTGATACATGAAATGAAGATGGAGCACCGGTGGAATGCAGTGGTGGGGGAATCCGGCGAGCCCGAAGAAAACCCGGGGCACCGCTTTGTCCAACCAAATCTCACATGCGGACGCTTGGGATCGAACCTCGAGGTGAGAGGCACGACACGGCTCGGCACGGCCCAGTCACATCGAATGAAGGAGGAAGATTTGCCTCTGACGAGCTCTTCGAGATCAGCCATGTCCAAAATGCAGCAGAGGGAAAGTTGAAGCAACTACCTCAATCCATAGGCCACTATCATTCTTTATAAACATAAAGCCTTCCTCATCTGCATCAAGGTTGTTGTCTTGAAAAAAAGAAATACGAAATGACACTTCCCATTTAAAAAAAGCTATATGCATTGCACCTTTTAAACAATTATCAAGGAAAATGTTTGCTGTGTTGAACATAAATTGTGTTTTAACGAGATAGAGTGTATAGAGAAAGTATTGCACTCCACCAAAAAATTCGATACCGAGATTTCACCGGAAATATATGTTTTAGGGTCCTTGGTATCCAAAAAAAGCGTATCCGTGTGTCTGTGAACACGATAACTCAAAAACGAAAAGTCGTTAAAATACAAAACTTGGTATTTAAGTTTAGTATCTTCCAGGGATGCGACACGAAGATTTTGAGAACTACCCTTTACGTAGAACTTTTTTTGAAATTTTTGATTTTCTAAAAAATGGCTCTAACGATTTTGATTAACGATTTATTGTTTATTAAAGATATTTACCTGACAAATAACATTTATATTTTGAATTTTCTGGCAATAGCCTCTGAAGAGTACTTTATTCTGAGTGAATTTTACGGAATTTTGCATAACTGCTACACCATAAGAGACAGACAAAAACTTACCCTACAGAAATGTAGTGCACATTAAAACACACAATTTATGTTGTACACATTTTTTTCGTGGAGTTGATCGTTTTTAAGATATTCCTTATTTTTGTTTTCAGATTCGAAAAACTTAACTTTTCTCATACAGGAATTTGTCAACTCCTGTCCATACAAACAAAGGAACATCAGTCACATAGCAACCAGCTTTTGAGTATCACTTTAACCTGTGGTACTCCCTTATTTCGCTTCTACTTACAAGGAAGCAAGTAATAAGACTTGTTCTGCTGTTCTTTTCTGATTATCATGAAGAAAATAGAAGTATAAGCTTATTAACAATAATTTGTTACAGAGATGTAGGGAAAGTCATGTAAATGGTACACGTCAGATTTTTTATATAGTAACATTTTGTCTATCTGTTACGGTTCTCCAGTTATATAAAAGTCAACCAAATGAAGAGCGCTTCATATGCTTTTCCCAGAAGTTTATATATATATATATATGTTTCTGATGAAAATATCTTACACATGTGGTATTTTAATAAGCCATTATTCAGATATCAACATTTTTTAAGATTTTTCCACTCACGGGATACTTTGGGGTGGGAGTATAATGTTGAAAATCTTCGTGTCGCATCCTTATTCACTTTCGTATACTAAGTTTGGTATTTGACGAGCTTTTAGTCTTTGAGTTAGGGTATTCTCTCGCTCTCTCTCTCTCACACACAAACACAGCACGCACGTATGTTTGACAGTATGTCTGACTCACTGCATTTCCCTTCCTTGACTGGAGTTGGGTAGCTATCGAGATAGACAGGCTACGGTGCGAACTGAAGTCACGTGATTCTTCTAAGTCCAGTCATGGCCCTATGAAGTAAAACTAGTCACCTAGTACATCTACATGGTACACAGAGAAATAAATTGGTCGTTAAATCCCTAGAAAAAGACAGTTAAATCATGTAGCTATTCAGTTTTACCAAATATTTAAGACTACCATTACTTCGTAACACTGGTTCACGCCGCAGCCAATCTCGTTAGCTATGGGGAAAACGACTCTGACGTCAGTGCCTTGCAAGCGTAGCTGATGTGTTAGACTGTAGCGCGAATGACATCATGTGATTCTTCTAGTCCATTCGGGCCCCGTTGACGTAAAATTACAATCGCGTAATACGTCTCTTTAGGGTTACGTTAGTATCACTGATTCGTGACGTAGTTTGTCTATATCGTTAACCATGGGGGTAATGACGTGACGTCAGAGCTCGCAAGCGGAGTTATCACAGGTTACGACGCGAACTAATTTAGGTGATTGTTCTAGTCCATTCAGGGCCCGATGAAATATAATTGCAATCGCGTGATAATCTATATTCTGCTCAGAGAAATAAATTGCTTGCTAAATTCGTAGAAGAGACAGTTCTATCATGAAGCTATTCACTGTGGGGCTGTTTAAGATTACCGTTACTAGGTAACGTTGATTCGCCTGTCTATCACGTTAGCCATGTGCGTAGGAGTTATCTTTGAAGATGGAAGTTATAGATGAATCGAATGATAGGTCAAATCTTTGTTTTCTTTGCAGCAGTAGAATTTATTTTCATCATTCTGTCTCGATCTTATAAGGCAAATTAGGACTACTAATCTGTGCAACGATTGTACAGCTAAAAAAAAGACGTCAAGAAAGATCTAATTTCAGTCTAGATCATACAAAATGATATAAATTGTTCTTCTTAAGTTATTCTAATGAATATTAAGAACTGCTACAACCGAGATCACAATTCGCAAAATGAAAGTGAGATAGAAGTCAAAGAACATAAATTGAACACCAAAATGAACAAACATCTTCTTTATCCAGAACATATAAGATAGACTAATAACAACACTGATATAAACAGTAACATATATGAGTTACTTATCAAAATCTAATGTGCTATTTTCGTATGACTTTAATTAACTATTCTGAAACAAACTATTCTTATAAAAGATATGCCTCTACTTCATGCTACTAAAGATAAACTTTAGCAGAAACGGCCTTACTAGTTGGTTCCTTATAAGTTGAAGAAAATCATGGAATGCACTAGAGCAATGGCATAGACAAATCATTTAAAAGCTGTCGTTATGTGAAATATTTGAAATTCTGTCCACTTTGCAAAGGTCAGCCGTAAAACAAAATAGACCTGTAATGAGAGATGACTTGTCGTTTGAGAAAAGTTTAAGTATTTAAAATTGAAACAAGTAACAGGAACATCTTGGAAACAGTTAAGTCTAAAAAAATGTATTTTACATAAATTTAATGTTTAACGAGATATACATTTTTGTGTAGTAAGTTTTAGTTTATATCTTATGGTTTACCAGTTATACAAATGTTATCCAGAATGGAGAGGCCTACAGAAAGTTCCTACAAAATTCAAGATACACATTTTATTTTTATGTAAATATCTTTAATATACCTAATATTAAATATCATCGTTAGAGCCATTTTTGAGAAAACCGAATGTTTTGAAAACTTTGGGGGGGATTTCTAAACATGTTCTTGTCGCGGATTTATAAGACACTAAACTTTTCGTTTTTGAATGTTACTGTCCACACATACGGACACACACAGGCAACGAATATATATAGACGGCCCAGGTTCGTGAGATTATGGACAAAGCGGCGCAGGGGCTGGTTTTCTCCGGGAACTTCAATTTCCACCGCCTTCGCATTCCATCGGGGCCACTTAGCATTTTATCTTCATTCATGTATCATCAGTGTCATCGCCTGCGTTGCCACAAGTAGTTAAAGCGGATGTTAAACACTATCAATATTTGCAATGAAATTCCAGCATCGAATTTGGGGTGAAATGCAATTCCTTGTCTAACTGCTATCTATTATATTGTAGATCATGCTAGGGAAATTTTTCTTTTTTTCCTCTTCTTCCACATGCTTACACTAGATACCCCGTTCCGGCGAAGTAGTCTGTGGTGATCATTAAGAAGAAAAAGATGATGAAGAAGAAAAAGGAGAAGAAGATGATGATAATGATTATGATGAGGAAGAAAGTTTTCTCTGCTATGATCTACTATATATATATATATATATATAATTAATTATTCACTTATTTTCTCATTTCATATTCATTTTTTCGAGTATATATTTTCACACTCCGCAAAAATAACACCTCTGCTGCTTGTATTCTGCTTTTTTCCTTTGATTTTACTAACCACTTTTCTCTTCCATTCAACAAAGAAGAAATTAGCATGGCTTATATAGTTTAAGTTTTGTATCTTTTCTTGTTGTTTTCCATTTCTTTACCTGTTTCATACGTAATATCACATCTTAAGTACTTAAATGTGTTACTTGTTCCTCTATTTTATTCTCCAATTCTATTTTAGATTTTATTCCATGTTTAAATGCCATTGTTTTTATTTCTTTTTTGATATTTTGCAGCTATATTTATTGGCCACCATTTAGAACTTGTGTGCACATATTTGGAGATCTCTTTTAGCTAGAGAAAGTAAAAAAATAATTAAAAATAAAAGGGTATAAAATATAACAGTGAAGAAGAGTAGGGAAATTGTAAAGTCAAACAGAAAGCTGTGAAAGAGTTAAACAGAATGAGAAATAAACAGATTGGGTGATTGTACAAAATATAACTAAGAATGTAAAAGAAGATGAACCTTCAGCCTTCGCCTAAAGTTCAGGTTACCCGTTTCACCGCCGATGTGATAGAGTTGCCTGCATACTAGGAGATTACACTGAAAATTTAAATCGTGAATTCAGTTTACTGCACAGAAATGAAATTTACTATGCATAAGCTTTAAATTTAGAGCTTCGGCAAATGTAAAATGACGTACATCAAAGAAACACTTTTATGTTTTTTAAACATTCCAAAGCGGAATATAATTATACATTATTATGTTATTCCATTCAAGTATTGTTCAAGTTAGACAGAAGACCTACTGAGATTTCAATTTTTTAACCTACCTTTACGTGGTTTCGCCCTGATATTTGCTGTTCATTTCAGAGTCTAGTTTTTATCATGTTTTCCAAAATATACTTTTACTTATTTTTTTAATTCTCTGTAACAGATCTTAAATCCAATAAACGTTTAGATTTCCGTATCAGTGCGTTTTGGTATTTAACAATATTTTTGTTCTTGAACTATGCTGTCCAGAGACACAAACACATTCATAAATGTGATTTTTTTTCTAAAAATACTGTTTTGTACTCAAAACATATTTCCAGTAAAATCTGGACATCGGATTTTTGGGTGTATTGCAACAGCTTCTCTACCTATGTGCATGGTCGCGTGGAGAAAGTAATGTTGTAGCTAAGGATTCTTCGTTAATTGGAAATGGTGATAGTCTGAAGTTGTTCATATTGCTATTAGAAGAAAACTCTAGCAAGAATATTAGAAAGGTAGATTTTCCCAGGAGAGAAAACCCTATACCAACACGAGAAGTGAACTTGTATCTATCGCACCGCAGGTATCAACATGGTGACACCCAAAATGTTATGTGTTAGTGATGTTAATTTATCATAAAAAGACAACGTACATACGTCAAAAGCGTAATCTGGCAAATTATACCGTTGATCGTCATTTGTCAAGACTTTGATGTGGGAGTATCCTGAACGCTGAAAGATAGGACCCAGATGCTTCCTAATGAACAGTTTCTGTTCCTCAGTGGTCCAACACATGCTGTTGTAATAGTAGACCATATATTCATCACTGGTAGGTTCATTCTGTGGCGACAAACCCCATATATCCAGTCCGTTATCTCTGTAGGCATCCAACCAACTGCAAATAAGATAAGTGGCTTCAAAATCTATAATTATTAGTTGGAAACTAATTTGAAAGATTTGGTTTCTTTGAAGCAACATAAATTTTTTTCCAATGTCATAAGTCCGGTACATAAGAGATACTAATAGAAAAAATAAGTGTGGGATGAGATTTGTTTTGTTTTTGTGTTCGTATATAAACAATGGTTTATTTGATATTAAGTCATACATTACTCGTTCAATTAAAAACTAGTCACTACAAAAATCAATAGAGAGATAAAATATTATCTTGTATAATAATTTAAAAACAGCATTATTTTTTCCATCTCTCATAGCCATTATTCAATGTGAATTTTTTTAGATTATTCCAAACACAATAATTTACAGTTCCTTTTCATTTATATCCAAAACATCTGAATTATTTAGCTTTTTAATGGTAGTTGTTGAAGATGGTAGAAGCCCATTACGCGGGGATCAGGAAGACTGGGCATATACGTATTTTGGGCAGATTGCATGCAGATGGAGGATGTTAGGAAAATATTATTAACGGAAATATGTTTAGCTGCAAGCCAGACGGAGGCATGCTGGAAACTTGATTCTAAACAGCCAAAACTGGCCAAGCTTGGGCACATAATTACTGGAAGTTCGTGCATTAAGAGATCAGATATGTGTGTAAATTCTGTATCTGGTTATCTATAGCTGTGAATGTGAGTGTGTGTATGTGTTCTTGCTTTTTTGGCCTGTTGTTCTATTGTAACGCGCATATGTGTGTATTGCCAGTGTTGTGAAAATATATAGCATAGGTAACATTTTAAACTTAAGTATTTTAGACAGTATGAACGGTCATCCTACCTATGCGACTGGGCGACCCAAATGTTATATTATTATAAACTTAATACGTACTGCTATTTCTACTAAAACACGTTTAAACAGAATAATGTATTTTTGTTTTGTTTTAGTAGCAGCTATGCGGTAACACTTTCGTCTCCAGGCGTGTTACAGTCTTTGCTTTTTAAAAATATATAAGGTGAAAATATATGATTATAACCAGAGCTAGGAAGTTCGTACCGTTCGCCGTTCCTTACAAAGTTTGCGACCGACCGTCTCCCTGCATCAAAAAGTGATAGATAAGAACGCATGGTGGAGAGGTAAACAAAACTGTTTTCGAGTAAATAGTACTGTTTTCAGAGAAAAAAAATGACTTATGGAACATTCGTATAAGTACACCTATTTAGATAATTATGTACAACATACAAATTATTACATATATAAGTGTGACTAACAGACTTCTATATATGTACATTATGAAAACACCCAAGTAATTATAACACGGATTGAAATATTTACTAATTGAATGTTGAAATAATATCCAAATAAATTTAATTTCTTAAATATCTTCAGATTCTTACTAGGTAAAAACGAAAGCAGGAATTAAAATAATATTTACTTATATGCAGTTGTATTACTAAAAACTATATGTACTTCTGTAGCCTTTCAAATGTAAACCTCATTCTATGTTCCGACAAACAAAATTTATTATGCGAAAAAGTTTACTCCACTTCGCATGATGTGATCGGGTCATATTTGAAATATTTTATCAATTCCGTTTCAGTATCACCAAGAAAATAGCATTTGTTGGCATCTAAAGGTGCAGCTTGTATGCGATACATCACACTGGACCCTGCATTCTTAACAATTACACTTTTCAGTTTTATCTTTATTTCAGGTAGGATGGTCGTGGATTGGTAGGTCCATCTTGACAGTTCTTCAACATGCTGCACAGATTCAGTTCAGCTCCATACCTCTGGACTGTACCAGTGTGATAGTTATAGGTTAACTCTTTGAAATATATGCAATCAATAATATACTTCTGTGAAGCTGTTCTTTTACCAGACGTTTGACAGTTTGTATACTAGAACTGTCATTGGTTTTTGAATAAGTATATGCATTAGTACATTGCTAGAACACTTACTATGTAAAAAAAATTAGTTTTGCTCACATTTGAGCAGAACAAGATGTAAATCGAACGCCTTCCTTCCTATTGACGTGGCTCTGTGTTTTGCAGTAATGGGTTGCACTATACGTTGACCTTTGCTGGCTCAATTAGCGCTGCAAGGTATTGCCAAGTCTAGCTGCTCTTACTGTATATAAGGAAATTTGTACGACTTCAAGCTCTGATTATAACATTACACATTGACTAGTCAACACTATTTTGGATAATATGAACATATGCGGTACCTGACTAGATATAGAGCATAAAAATCATAATAGCGGTCCTGAAGTCTTGTGGCGAACTTTCGCCCTAGAGACTCTTTCATCCATCTTGGTGCTGACCAGGCAGCAGCATACATCTTAATGTCCCGCTCGCTGACCATTCGAGCCTGGCGAGCATATTCAATCTGAAAAAAAAGTTTAACTCTTATAAAATATTAATACTAACAATAAGGTCAAAATTCTGACATTATTTGAAATTCTTAACAAGCTAGCATATTTAACGCGCCAATGGAAAAGTCTGTGTGACTTTCACACGACTTTCACTATCTGTTCCTCAAATACCTATTAATGTAAAATATAACTAATTTATCTACGTCATGCTAATTCAGATACACATTAACAGAATTGATCTTATTACTTATTTCCATATAAGTAGAAGGGTAATAGGGAAGTACACTAGGCCAAAGCGATAGTCAACTCTTTCAAAAGCTGTCGTTATGAGATTGACGTTGAAATTTGGTTTTATTTTCACGACTAGGAGTGAAACAAAAGATATATTAAATGAATGAGCACTTCCGATTTGAGATATCTCTACAAAAACTGTATATGACATAATTATTTTTAACCAGAAGAGGGGCGAGGAATTCTGAAATGGTAAAAAATAACAGCCTTTGTTTTAGAAACTAATAAAACCTCTATTGCTTCTAGTTTCACAAAATGTATACTTTTGGGGTGTTAAGAGGAATTTAAATATAGTTTAAATGCTAATCTGTATTTCTTTAAAGGTGTCATGCAATGCTCATTTTTAGAACATTTGTATCTTTAAATTGAGTTTTCCCAAAGCAGCAGTTTTAGATACTTATGCACCTTTTACTCAGAAAGTATGAGAACTGGACAGCCAACATTTTCAGCACATACTTAAACTTTCTGAACCACAATTGTGATGTTATAGAACATATTTATTATATTAAGAAAGCAACAACATTACAAATTTTCCACATTTTTACTTTTTTGGAGCTACAAGTAATTTTTTTTTTTAATTTCTACTGAAAATTGTATCATAGCTAAATAATTTTAGTGTAGAAGATAGCTGATTTTACTAAGAACAAGCACGCAAAAATGTGATTATGTATTGCAAGTAGTACCTGAGAAAAAGATACATGAATTCACATGTTTTAAGACTAAGCTTTGTTACTTTTCTGCTGAATAAAATGATGTTTATAGACTCTACTACATAAGCTATTAATGCAAAAAAATACTTTAAATAACTGTCATGATTTATAGAATAATTCACACAAATTTCTGGAAGAACAATTGAAGGTGTAATTTCCGTATGTTCAGACTACCTAGTCCCTTATAACCAGCGATAGGCAATATCTTTCGCAGGAAAATTCCGCCGATAGAACTATGCAGTTAAAAGGCGGGGTATGAATAAAACGTGAAAAAAAAAGGATTTATAAAAAGGACAAAAAGTGAAGACTAGATAAAATTGACCAGAAATGAACAATACAATAGTTCATAGGTAGAGGACTACTATGCTCCTTATGTCCACATTATTCATAAGATATGAGGAATGAAACTGTAGAAGGAATAGCAGATTTAAAAAAAATATGATGTGTTCCATTCACATGAATTTCTCTACAGCTCTGCAACAAACTATTGTTAAAAATCTTATGCTTCTTTTTACTTCATGCTAATCGAGAAAACATTAGCAGAAATAGTCTTATTACTTGCTTCCTTGCAAGTAAAGAGAATAAGTGAGTAGCATAGGCTAAAGTATTCGTCAAAAGCTGACAAATTCCCGTATAAGTTTTTAAAGCAGAAACCAATAACAAGGAATATCTAAAAATGATCTACTCCACGGAAAATATGTATATAACATAAATTGTATGTTTAATGTGATCTACATTTTCTTTTAAGTAAGTTTTTGTCTCTCTCTTAAGGTTTGCCAATTAAGAAAATTCATCCAGAATAAAGTAATCTTCAGAGGCTACTCCCAGAAAATTCTAGATATTTTATTTGTCAGCTATATATCTTTAATATATACGATATTTTTAATCAAAATTATTATAGCCATTTTTTAGAAAATCAAAATGTTTGAAAATATTTCCATGTAAAGAGTAATTGGGGGTGGGGGATTTTCTTGAAAGTCTTCGTGTCGCATCCCTGCAAGATACTGAACTTAAATACCAAGTTTGGTATCTAACGGACTTTTCGTTTTTGAGCTATGATGCCTATAGACACCCACACAGACACACACAGACAGACAGACACACGGACATTTTTCTAAAAATGCTTCTTTTTGTATTTAGGGTGTCCTAAAACTGAATTTTCCGGTGGAAGCTTGCTATCAAATTTTTAGGAGCATTAAAATACCTTCTCTATACATTATGAACATAGTACGTGTAGAGAAAGTAATAAGAGGACGAACCCTCAATAACAAAATATGCATATGATAGTGTAGTTAATGCAAAACTAAGAAATTACAAAGGATGCTGAACAGTTGTGAAGTTTCGAAGAAGATAAGGAAGGGAGATAAATGTGGAGAATTCAATAGTAATGAAGATTTCCAGGAATGAGAAACCGCTGAAATGTTTGGCAGGTAACAGACTGTTGGATAATAATGTATCTAAATGTGATACTTTAATCTTTTTCTCATAGAAACCGTGTGTTGGATAGGTAGAGTTAGACTGAAAAATTCAATGCCATAGCCGAAATTTGAACCACAGATCCCACGGTCTCTAGCCGGTAATTTGAGATCACTTTGTGGTTTACCAGTAAACGCGTGAGTCAGTTGAGAAATTCAATGCTATGACGGAATGTTGCCATGTTAGCTCAGTGGTAGAGCAACCGGCTAAAGATCGGGAGATTCGTGCTTCAAATCCCGGTTATAGCATTGAATTTTTCAGTCTGACTCTGCCTATCCAACTTCTGTCCTACACACTTGTGTGAAAAAACACTTTTTATCCAATAGAAATAGTATTTTTACTTGCTTCCTTGTAAATAGAAGCGAAATAAGGGCGTAGCATAGGTTAAAGTGATGGCCAAAAGCTGGTTGCTATGTGACTGAATTTGCTTTGTTTGTATGGACAGGAGTTGGATAGGTAGAGTCAGACTGAAAAAGTCAATGCTATAGCCGGAATTTGAACCATGGATCCCCCGGTCTCTAGACGGTAACTTCAGATCACCTTGTGGTTTATCGGTAAACATGTGAGTCAGTTGAGAAATTCAATGCTATGCCGGTATGTTGCCTTGGTAACTCAGTGGTAGAGCAACCGGCTAGAGACCGGGAGATCCGTGGTTCAAATCCCGGTTATAGTATTGAATTTTTAAATCTAACTCTACCTATCCAAAACATAAATCACTAAAAACACTATATATGCCTACTGAGTCTTCCAAAGAAATAGGGAAGTGGATTGCAGTGGACAAATAAGTGTTTAACCAAAGTTAAACTAACAGAAAAAGTCGATTTACAGCTAAGAATAGCTTCCAAACTGCTACATCTAGAGTGTGGGTTTTTATATGTAGCTGAAATGTGGAAACTTAGGAAAATTAAAAGAAAATGTATAGAAAGATTTAAAATGTGGTATTGGATGAAAATGGGAAAAATGCGGTGGATGGAGAGAATAACGATATATGAAACGATATGGAAGGACAGGAAATTTGGGAATGAATGAAACGAACCTAACATTTGCCTGCCGACCCGGGAAACCACCCGAAAACCTCAGGTTCAGTTAGGCCGGCCACAGGGATAGAACGCAGACTTCTCGTATGCTGTGTAGTATGTGACTGTGAACAACATAATTCAAAAAAAATTATGTTGTAATTATGCGACACGAACATTTTCAGGTAAATCCCCGACACCAAACTGCTTTACATGGAACTTTTAAGAAATCATTGGTAATTTATTTTTTTTTCAAAACTGATTCTAACGATTTTAATTAAATATACTTATTTACTGACAAATACTTTCTGGGAATTGCATCTGAAATCATCTTCATTCTGCCTGAGTTTTGTATTACTGGTAAACCATGGTAGATAGACAAAACAAAAATGTCCATAAAACTCAATTTTTGTGAATACATTTTTGCAGAGGTGACCGTTTCGGAGATACTCCTCTTTATTGATTTACGAAAGTTTTCAAAACGTACATCTTCTCATATAGGAAGTATCTCTCTCTCTCTCTCTCTCTATCCTGGTCATGCAAAGGGTACCAAATTTCAAATCTATCACATAGCGACTATTTTTAAAATATTTTACTATCGCTTTAGCCTAGTGAATTCTGTGATTCCTCTTTACATTAAAGAAACAAGAAATAAAACAGTTTTTCTAATGTTTACGTAATAAAATAATCTTATGGAAGAATAGTTTGTTTTCAGAACAGGTAGAGAAACTCATGTGAATGGGACACAGCAGAATTTAAAATTATAGTTGTCAAACACTGAGTATGGCAAACTATTATGGTCAATTTGTATGGAATAATTATTTTTTCACACAAGCTGTGTGTAGGACAGGAGTTGGATAGGTAGAGTCAGAGTTGGCCATACTATGACTCCTGGGTCTAAAGTACTTGCAGCATTGTAAGTCAAAAAGAAATTGAGATCACCTTGTGGTTTACCGGGAAAACATGCGAGTCAGTGCTTTGCCGGCATGTTGCCATGGTAGCTCAGTGGCAGAACAACCGGCTACAGATCGGGAGATCTGTGGTTCAAATCCTAGATATGCAGTCTGACTCTACCTATCCAACTCCTGTCCTACACACGGCTTGTGTGAAGAAAGCAATTATTACTTCTACTTTTCGGCGTGTTTTCCAGACTCAAGTTTTAGAAATTTAAATCATAGCAGCAATAAAGTGCTAAATGACATGTTGTTTACAAACTTTGTATTTATGATCCTCTTCTGCCAGTTCTAGCTGCGGCCCAGAGGTTTCATTGACAGTGAATTTGAGGTCATAGTCGCGAAGAGAGAAATCACTGCCTCCCAGAGGTATTCTAAGCAGCGTGTATTCTGCTCCCTCAGGACCGAAATATTGTCTGTAATGGGAGAAAGATGCTCATATCTAGATGTTATAAAAGATGTATAAAATAGTGTTTACAATGAACATATACCCTATAATTAATATGCATAATTTAGCATAACGGCTATGATGGCATTTATGTAAAAAAATAGGAAGAATACACAATAGGAGAGAAAATATCACATTAAAATGAAAATTAGTAGGAAAAAATCTGATGTATTCCATTCACATGACCTTCTCTACATATCTGCAACATTAATGTTAAAAGGCCTATGCTTCTATTTACTTGATGTTAATCGAGAAAAAAATAACAGAAATGGTCTTAGTACTTGTTTCCTTGTAAGTAGAAGCGAAATAAAGGAGTACCACAGGTTAAGTGATAGTCAAAAGCTGGTTGCTATGTGACTGAAGTTCCTTTGTTTATTTGGACAGGAGATGACTAATTCTGTGTGACAAAAGTATGTTTTTCAAAACTGAAATGTCACCCTCCGGTGAAATGGTTAGCATGCTAACTTCATTAGCATGACTTCCTTCGGAAGGGAAGTAAAGCCGTTGGTCCCGTGTCGTTGATTTACGGCGCGTAAAAGAACCTCAAGCCTGATAAAAGAAGTGGTATATCACGCCCAATATAGAATGGGACGCTGAGAACCACAACAGTTAAAGAACGACCATAAATAAAACGCCATTTACATTTTTAAAGCTGAAACCAAAAACAAGAAATATCTCATAAAACGATCAACTCCACGAAAAAACCATATATGACATAAATTGTGTATTTTAACGTGCTCTACATTTTTTGTTTGGTAAGTTTTGTCCATGTGTTACGGTTTAGCAGTTAAGCAAAATTCCGTAAAATTCATCCAGAATAAAGTAATCTTCAGAGGTTATTGCCAGAAAATTCAAGATATACATTTTATTTGTCAGGTAAATACGATATTTTAATCAAAATCGTTAGAGCCATTTTTGTGAAAATCAAAATTTTCGAAATTTTTTACATGTAAAGGGTAATTTGGGGTGGGGGATTTTCATGAAAATTTCGTGTCGCATCTTTGGAAGAAACCAAACTTAAATACCAAGTTTGGTATTTAACGGTATTTTTGTTTTTGAGCTATGCTGTCCACAGACACACATACACATACACACATGCACACGTACACACGGGCCTTTTTAAAATATGTTTTTATTTAGATTCAGGGGAACCCGAAACATTTATTTCCGGTGAAATCTCGGTATCGAATTTTTGGGTGAATTATAATACCTTGCATATACACTATGTACATAGTACGTTTAGAGATGGTAATAAATACATTGAAATAGAAATTAAATTACATTAAATGCTTTATTAGTTAACGACGCTGTTATTGCCAGAATCATATTGGCGCCGCCGGTGTGCCGCTATTTTGTCTCGCAGCAGTTCTTTTACATGACAGTTGATCTACTGACATGTGGCTGTTTCTTTTAACCGTACATAAAAATCTGGGTCGGCTTCGAACCCGCGGCCTTGGGATCAGAAGGCCAGCGCATAGGCAACTGATCCACCCAGAACGACAAATAGAAATGTTGTAAATAGCATGTAATATAACATGTTACAATTTTATGTATTTAAGTAATAGTATACTTTCTAAACATCTGAAGTGTTATATTTACATGCCTTTCTCTATCCAAACTTAGACGAACTATTCCTTAAAAAGCGTACTATTGTAACTACTTCACGTTAATCAAATATAATTTTATTACATATGTTGGCCGCGCCGTGGCGAAGTGTTTAGACTACTGGCCTTTCAACAGACGACCACTTCTAGGATCTGTGGCGGACAAAGCGGCGTAGGAGTGAGTTTTCTCCGGGTTCTCTCTCCCGCGCCATTGTAATCCATTGGTGCTTCATCTGCATTCCATGCATCATCGGTGTCAACGCCTGCGGTACATATGTAGTAGAAGTAGGCGCTAAACGCTATAAAAGACATATTCTTGCAGATACAAAAGGGTACACTAGGCTAACGCAACACCACTTTCCTGGCCTCTTTTTTTCGCGCCGCAAGAGGGTTACTTTATAATTTAACGATCGTATATTTACATGACAATTTGAAGCTCTCATCGTTTTCGATGAGTTTTGCATACCAGGGAAACGCTAATAGACTTACTACACAAAAATGTAGATCCTGTTAAAACACACAAATACATTTTGGTTCAGATAACCATTTCCGAATGTTCCTTATTATTTTCTTTTGATTCAGTTTATAATACCTATTTTGCAAATGCAATTTTGTTCGTTTTTCTCGCTCTTGGTTAGTAAAGAGTAAATATTTGATTTGCGCTTGTCGTACTAGGGTCGGCTGATAACTCAAGTTCCTTACACGATATGGCACCATTAGGCCAATTAGACGGTAGCATCGTATAGTTTAACTCTAGACTAGCCTGTATCCATAGTTACAGGTCAATAGCTTGTTTAGTTTTCGAATGACAACATTTTAAACAAGAAAACTTTAGAGTTTTCACGAAAATGGGGAATTTAGAAAAACGAGCAGTGATTGAATACTTCCATTTGAAAGGCTTAACGCCTAAAGAAATCAAGGAGGAAATGAACAGTATATTGAAAGATTATGCCCCTTCATATTCAATGATTAAAAGGTGAGTTGTAGAGTTTAAAATGGGACGTCCGAGCACTAGCGATGAGCGTGGCTCTGGACGCCCTGTAGAAGTGACAACTCCAGAGATAATTGAAAACAATTCATCGTTTAGTACTGGAAGACCGCAGATTAAAGTTTGTTGAGATAGTAGAGGCTGTAAACATATCAAAAGAACGTGCAGGTAATATTTTAAGTAATTTTTTGGGCTTTCACAAGGTCTGTGCAAGATGGGTGTCGCGTTTGTTGACACCTGATCAAAAGTTGCAAAGAAAAACTGTTTCTGTTAAGAATGTGCAGCTAAAACGTAAAAATCCCAGCGAATTTTTGAGGCGGCTTGTTACCATTACTCTCCAGAAAGTAAATCACAATCCAAACAGTGCATTGCGCCTGGTGAACCAACTCCAAAAAAGCGAAAGTCAATTTTGTCAGCTAACAAGATTATGGCGAGTGTTTTCTGGGATGTACAGGGAATTTTTTTGTTGATTACTTGGAAAAGGGTAAATGTATCAATGGTGACTACTATGCAAGCCTACTGCAACGTTTAAGTGATGATGTGAAATGAAAAAGACCTCATTTACAAAAAAAAAAAAATATTGTTTCATCACGTCAATGCTCCGGCTCATCGTTCAGTCAATGCAATGGGAAAATGTGCGAATTAAAGTTCGAATTGCTTGAACATCAACCCTATTCGCCAGAATTAGCACCTCAAAAAGTTTCTTGGAGGACGAAGATTTCACAGCAACGAGGAGGTCATCGATGCGATAAACAGCTATTTTGAGAACTTTGATAAATCGCAACACAGAGATGGTTTAATTAAATTAGAACACCGATATGACAAATGTATTGGTCTTTCTGGAGATTATGTTGAAAAATAAAGCAAAAAAAAGTTTTAAATGTTGTTTACATTGAGAGGCCCGGGAATTATCACCCGACCCTCGTATTACAAGGGTTAGAACAATAGATCATAGTCTTGCAAAGAACCCCATAAATAAAATTCAGAACTAGTTAGGTCGCTAGAAGGAGGTGGAAGGGAAGAAGGGAGACATAAATCACATTTATGTTTTTGAAACACGTCTTTTAATTCACTTAGTGAAATAAAGCCATGTATGGGTTATGGTTCATTCAAACAATATTCTGCAACGGCACACCCGGTGACGGAGTCACTAAATGAAATAAGAGATGAAGAAAAAAAAAAAAAAGAAAAAAACCTTATGTGTACCATTCACATGACTTTCTCTATATCTCTGCAACAACTTATTCTTAAAAACTTATACTACTATTTACTTCCTGCTAATCAGAAATGGTCTTATTACTTGCTTCCTTGTAAGTAGAAGGGAAATAATGGAGTAGCATAGGTTAAAGTTATAGTCAAAAGCTGGTTGCAATGTCAATGAAGTTCCTTTGTTTGTATGAACAGGAGTTGAGAAATTCCTGTATGAGAAACGTATGTTTTTCAAAGCAGAAACCAAAAACAAGGAATGTCTCAAAAGTGGTGAAGTACACGAAAAAAATGTATATGACATAGATTGTGTGTTTTAATGTGCTCTACATTTTTCATTCAGTAAGTTTTTGTCCATCACTTACGGTTTAGCAGTTATTCAAAATTCTGTAAAATTCATCCAGAATATAGTACTCTTCAGAAGCTATTTGCAGAAAATTCAAGATATACATTTTATTTGTCAGGTTAATGTCTTTAATATACGAAATTTTAATAAAAATCGTTAGAGCCATTTTTGAGAAAATCAAAATTTGTGAAAAAAGTTCTATGTAAAGGGTTGTTGGAGGTGGGGGGATTTTTCTTAAAATCTTTGTGTCGCATCCCTGGAAGATACTAAAGTTAAATACCAAGTTTGGTATATTACCGACTTTTCGTTTTTGAGTTATCGTGTTCTCAGGCACACGGACACACGAACCAACGGACACACGGACACACACACACACACACGGACCTTTTTTCGAAAATTCTTTTTTTTTTAGATAAAGGGGATCCTAATACATATATTTCTCTGTGTCGAATTTTTGGGTGGAGTGCAATACCTTCTCTATACACTATGTACATGGTACCTATAGAGAAAGTAAAAAAGGCAAAAAAGAACGATTCTAAGTAATACAGAAACAAAATGTGTTAACAGTAATGGTATGAGTTCACATGTTCACATAGTTAACGAATTTTGCTTATGTATTACCTAGAATTCTTCTTCTTCTTCATCTTCACTGTAAATATTGATCTTGTATAGCTTCAGTTGTATTTCTCCCCGATTTATTTTGTAAAATCCTTGTTATGGCCCATAAATGCTAAAATTTGTTTATCTTATTTTATATCCTTTTCAAAATCGACAACCAACCCACAAACCAAATACATAAAAAGTACAGTTTATTCCAAAATTTTATTACTAATACAAATTTTAGTTCGCGCTGGGTATTGTCCATAGTGTCCCATTACTTTTGTCTTTATGAAAAATATACTGCCCAGTTGGAATAATTTATAAATAAAACACTGTAGGCTTTCTTTGCTATTACTTTCTTTATACGTACTGTACACATAGTGTATAGACAAGGTATTGTGTTGCACCCAAAAATTCGATACGAGATTTCACTCGAAATATCTGTTTTGACACCTCCTAAATCCAAAAAAAAAAAAAAAAAAAAAAAATCGAAAAATGTCCGAGGTTGTGTGTGTGTGTGTATGTGGGTGGGTCTGTGAGCAGCATAGCTCAAAAACGAAAAGTCCGTTAAATACCAAACTTGGTATTTAAGTTCAGTATCTTCCAAGGATGCGACACGAAGATTTTAAAGAAAATCCACCCACTTTCAACTACCCTTTATAGGGAAAAATTTTTGAAAATTTTTATTTTCTCAAAAATGATTTTAACGTTTTTGATTAAAGTGTCGTATATTACAGATATTTACATGACAAATAAAAAGTATATCTTGAATTTTCTAGGAATAACCTTTGAAGACATCTTTATTCTGGATGAATTTTGCGAATTTTGCATAACTGCTAAACCGTAAGAGATAGACAAAAACTTACTTAACAGAAAATACACAGCTCGTTAAAACACACATGGTTTCATGGAGTTGATCGTTTTTTAGATATTCTTTGTTACTGGTTTCAGCTAAAAACACTTACACTTTTTCCATACGAGAATATGCCAGCTCTTGTTCATATAAGTAAAGCAACTTCAAGCACATATTAACCAGCTTTTACTATCACTTTAGTCTATGGTACTACTTTATTTCTCTTCAAATAAGATGATTTCTGCTATTTTTCTCGAATAGCATGAAGTGAATAGAAGAATAAGCTTTTTAACAATAATGTGTTGTAGAGTTGTAGAGAAAGTCATTCATGTGAATGGAACACATCAGTTTTTTTAGTACTGCGATATCGTCTAATATTAGTTCTTATTCAATTGTATTGCCAGATGCACATTTTTTTTTTGTTTTATGCAGTGCGGGAAAGTCTGCAATCTTGTCTTACTCCTTGGTTTGTTAATACTGCTTCTGATTTTGATGTCTTCATTATTTGCATATGTATAAATATATATGCTTTATATAAAATTTTAATATGTGCCAGAGATATCCCCATTTGTCTATTATTTTCCAAAAGACAATTCTGCTCTTACGATCGAATGCCTTTTTAAAGTCAATAAAAGCAAATCCCACCTCTAAATTTACTCCTGTTCTTTTTTTCTAAAATGAATTTAATGTAAAAGTTTATAAACAATTTCTAATGAAATAATAGGCTAAAGCTTAAAAAGTTTAATCTGAATGAAATAGTCTCAAATAAAGAAGAAGAATACTTAAACCATAAGTTAAAATGAATGCAAATAAGATTTCAACAGCAAAGAATTAAAAGAGTAAACACTAAAATAAAAGACATTCAAATACAGCAATATAAATTTACAATATATTAATGTATTCTATTATAATAGACAAATACACTTAAGAGAAATATATATCATAACACATACAATAATGACAAAAGTACGACATAAGATATATGTATGTAAAACTAATCACTTTTGTTTAGCTATAGTTGTGTTCTGTGCTCGTGAGCCCTGCAGGAGAAGGTATAGGAAGAGGGGAAAGCTATATCTAGTTACCCGGTGAGCTGTTATGCAGTAATCATTCTACAGATATGTGTATTAATCTAGCATAGCCTACTTAGCATAATAAGAAGCAGAAGTAGTTCAATGTTGCAAGAAGATTTGTATTCTTTTCACCATGTCTGAAATTAAGAAATGTAAAGTAGCGCTTTCAGTAGGGCGTGGAATTATAAGTAGCGTTATAGTGATGAAGAAGCTCTGAATAAACTGCGTTTATATCTAGTGCCACAAGCTCACAAATGGTTGCATATTATACTGGTGTTTAAGTGTCAACGATAAAGAGAAATCGTAAGGAGAAGAAAGAGCTGCGGTCAATAGGAGAAAATAGTGTATTGAGCACTCCTGGAAAACTAAGAAAAGCTAGACCCGAACATATTGTTCAATGCTACCGTTATATGAAGAATATACCGGTTAACTGATTTTATATTTATTAAAAAAAATGGCCTATGTCATAAAATATCTGTTTTAATGAAATATTCATGTCTTTCTCTCACTTACAAAAGTCTGCAGGAAAAAGAAGTTTTTAGAGGCTATTCCTAGAAAATTCAGGGTTTGCAAGATAAAATACACATTTTCGAAAAAATGTCACATGTACAGGGTAATGAGGGTGGAGGGATTTTGTTGTAAACCTTTATGGGGCATCTTTGGAAGATTTTGAACTTAAATACCAATGGCATTTAACGAACATATCGTTTTTTTAGCTATGCCGCCCACACACACACACACACACACACACACACACACACACACAACTAATCTTCTTCAGAAAATGAAACAGCCTCGTGTTCAGAATTGGACACGGAATTGGCACGGCCACTAATCTATTATGAAAGGCTGCATGTTATTCTTCAATACCGTTTCTATCTGCGTGTCACCTTATCTGTACTCATGTGTGTGTTGTGTACGCATTCCTTTCAGGATCCACGAGCTGGGAACACTAAATTCTTATTACTTTCTCTATACGTATTATGTACATAGTGTATAGAGAAGGTATTGCACTCCACCCAAAAATTCGATACCGAATTTCACCGAAAATATATGTTTTAGGGTCCCCTGTATCAAAAAAAAGCATTTTCGGGAAAAAGGTCCGCGTGTGTGTGTGTGTGTGTGTCCGTGTGTCAGTGTGTCCGTGTGCCTTTGAACACGATAACTCCAAAACGAAAAGTCGGTAAAATACCAAACTTGGTATTTAAGTTTAGTATCTTCCAGAGATGTGACACGAAGATTTTGAGAAAAATCCCCCCACACCAAACTACCCTTTATATGCAACTTTTTTCGAAAATTTTGATATTCTCAAAAAATGGTTCTAATGATTTTGATTAAAGTGTCGTATATTAAAGATATTTAAGTGACAAATAAAATGTATATCTTGAGTTTTCTGGGAATAGTCTCTGAAGACTATTTTATTCTGGATGATTTTAACGGAATTTTGCATAACTGCTAAACCGCAAGAGATGGATAAAAACTTACCACAGAGAAAATATAGAGCGCATTAAAACAAACAATTTACGCTATCTACATGTTTTTTCGTGGAGTTGATCGTTTTTAATATATCCCTTGTTTTTGTTTCAGCTTTGA
Organism: Hymenopus coronatus; assembly: GCA_030762935.1. NCBI lineage: Eukaryota > Metazoa > Arthropoda > Insecta > Mantodea > Hymenopodidae > Hymenopus > Hymenopus coronatus. The sequence continues at coordinate 39,511,401 of CM060886.1, forward strand.
AAAACGTGTACTTTCCTCATACAGGAATTTGTCAACTATTGTCCATACAAACAAATAAGTTCAGTCACATAGCAACCAGCTTTTGACTATTACTTTAACCTATGGTATTCCGTTATTTCCCTTCTACTTGTAAAAGCACGTACGGGCTGTGGACGAAAATGGATAAAAAAAACTACGAGGAAAACGATGGACCAATCAGTTTGTTAATTAGTTTGTAACCTGAAATGGGTCAATTGGATCCAAACGATGAAGCTAATGATAATGAAAGTATTATCGCTGCATAAAGCATACTTTTATTGAGTATTTCATGTATAGAGCATGTGACTCTTAGTCACTCGAGCTGTAAATATTATCAACTAGAAATTATTCAAAGGCTAGTAGTTGGTGTTGATTGGGCACAGAAATTTAGTTATATATTACTAGCCTTGGAAAATAAATTTATCACTATAACTAAATGCATTTTTCTTTTACTATGCTCAAAGGCGTATGATACATTTTGAACATATTTTCTCTCGTATAGTAGGTGCATAAATAGAGAAGAGAATTAGTCACCTGATGAGGCTTTGTTGCAGATGACTACTGAGGCGAGCGATGTTGAAACCTGAAGCATCCGTCATCGAACCTCCCCAACCCAGAATCTTCTGATAGTGTTGTGACAGGTCCACCTCCAGCCATCCCACCTCCGGATCAGCCTCCCCGCCCCAATCATCTGCACCAGCATGTGTGATTAAATCATCATTAACTCTACAATTACAAGCAGGGTTTTGCTGTAAAACATGCATTAAAATAAAGTGGGAAGTAGAATTACAAATTAATTATATAGCTCAAAGGTATGCACCTGGACTTAACTCGCAGGTTTCTGGGAGTGGTTCCAAATGTTTAAAATTATATATAAGGCGCCACAGAACTAACATCTTTATATTCTACATCTATTAATTATACATTCAGGTTGTTATTTTAGAAAAATAAAAGTATTACTGATCTCTAAAACAAGGGGATTAATTTTTCAGTAACATTTTAGCGATGATAATAAATAATCATTAGTTTACTTATTTTACAAAATTAACATTGTCATATTAAAGAAGGGATATTTTTAATGAACTAACTAACTTTAGCTTTAGAAAATGTTAACGCCCTGCTTTGCTATATGTATAATTAAGGATAGAGATGTCTATTTCAAACTCTGATATTAAAACTTCAGTAAATAAAAAAATCTGATGCGTTCCATTCACATTACTTTCTCTATTTCTCGCATTAAATTACTGTTAGTAAGCTTCTTCTTCTATCCACTTCATGCTAATCGAGATAAACACTAGCAGAAACGGTCTTATTAATTAGTTTCTTCTAAGTAGAATACGTTAGGTGAAACAGAGCATCAAATGTTTTAAAATGTAGTGGCTATGGGATTGAAATCTGTTTGTGTGGACAGGAGTTGGTAAGTTCGTGTAGGAGAGAAGTTTTAAGTATTTTAAAACTGACACCAATAACAAGGAAACTGTAAATTCTAAGAAAAAGGCATAGGGCATTAATTGTGTGTTTTAACAAGCTCTATATTTTTTGTAAAATGAGTTTTTGTCTATCTCTTACGGTTTGCCAGTTATGCAAAACTCAAAATAAATAATCCAAAATAAATAGATCTTTAGAGGCTATTCTCAGAAAATTGAAGACATACATTTTATTTAACATACAAAAATCTTAAATATAAGAGATTTTAATCAAAATCGTTACAGCCATTTTTCAGAAAATCAAAATTTGGGAATTTTTTCCATATAAAAGGTAGTTGAGGGGGGATGTTTTTCTTGAAAATACTCGTATCGCATCCTTGGAGGACACTGAAGTTGTATTTCAAGTTTGGTATTTAAAGGAATTTTCGATTTTGAAACATGTTGCCTTTACACCTTTTCTAATTTTTTTTTTATTTCCCAAAACATGTATTTCCGTAGAAATCTCGGTATCGAATTTTTAGGTGCAATACAACACCTTCTCTATACACTATGTACAGAGTACGTGTAGAGAAAGTAAATATGACATCTGCTTCATTATAGGCGTGATTTATTTAATAGGTAGTTTAGATAAGAACTGTTCTTTCAGTTCGGGCCATAGCCATTATGATTGGGAACATAGGATTTGTAGAAACAATTTCTGTCATTTTACACAAAGTGCCTTCTTTTCGTGTTTATGCCACTTTTAGTTTCTAATTCTGCTGCATTCACCCAAACCAAAAACACAATCATATTTTCTGCAAGCACATACCCACTCACGTGGGCATTTTTATGCAATGTTTTGATTTTTAGGGGATGGAGGACATTGAGGATAAAAAAAATGTACTCATATACTGTGTAGAAATCAGTACTTGTTCCATTTAGTACAACAGGTGGCAAAGAGGGTAAAGGCCGCGCCGTGGCCGAGTGGTTAGACCACTTGCCTCTCACCTAGACGTCCGGGGTTCGATGTGAGATTTGTGGTGGACAAAGCGGCGCTGGGGCGGGATTTCTCCGGGTACTCCGGTTTCCCCCGCCATCGCATTCCACCGGTGATCCATCATTATTCATGTATCATCAGTACTTAAAGCGGGCGTTAAACACTCCAAAAAAGAAAAAGGGGGGGAGTAAAAATTCTAAGTACAACAACTAAAACCAAATATTATAGGAATGAATATCGTTGAGACGAGCAATTGTTTCTGAACACAGACAACTAAAATATTAAAGGCATAAAATGGAATAGACGAGACAGAGTTGAAGACCACAACAGACTACAGACATCCCAAAGTTCATGAAATTGAACACATTGTACAGTAACGTATAGCACGTTTATACGTTTTAAATGTTGTAGTTGTTATTGTAATTTTATTGCTTCTAATTGAAATTTAATGTGGTTATACTCATATGGTACATAAAAGTAGACGCGTTATGACTCAATAATTATTTTGTGTTTAATGACAGCTTTTATTATTCTGGCACCGCAGGCGATGACAGTGATGACATATGAAAAGATGAAGGAACACCGGTGGTATGCGATGGCAAGGGAGCCCGGAGAACCCGGAGAAAACCCGCCCCTATGCCGCTTTGTCCACCACAAATCTCATATGCGGTCGCTTGGGATCGAACTTAGTGATAGACTGACCACGGCGTGGCCCGACCTTATAGTTGAGGTGGCAATAAAAAAAAAGTATGATTTTATATAATTTCATATTTGCCAAAACTTTTTTCTCTTATCTTGAATATATTTAAATCTTTTACAAGTCAATTTTAAGGGAATTTTGTTGTAGCGGAATGTTTTTCCATTCTGTTTCTCACCACGTTTTTCCTGTTTGCACACATATATGTACATACATGTATAATATACACACATTTACAAGAACACAAACACCCATGCCCCAGGCGGGACTCAACCCGCGATTCCTACGCTACGAAGCACCACAGCTAGACCCTTTAGCGTGAGCGGCTATGGGGACCGCTATTATTACAATGAATTCTTCTGCATATTTTAGAAAGTTTTTGTAGTTAATGTAGTTTTGAAAAAAAACGTGGCTTAATGAATCAGTATGCTAGGAGACAGATGTATTGTGCTATCTTCAAATGGCCGTAGAGCCCGAAGCAAGGAGGTGGGTGTTACAATGAACTGTTGATTTTCTAAGAAGCTCAAAGCTTCCAACAACTATTTGTAAGTAATTTTCGATTTGTTGACCGAATATAGTCAAAATTTCACTCTTGTGTCCCCTAAATTCATTACATTGTATATTAAACTCACTGTAAATTAAAATATCTGTGTTCCATTCACGTGATTTTCTCTACAGCAACAACTTATTGTTGACAAGGAATATCTCAGAAACGTTCAGATCTAAACAAAAAAATCTGATGTGTAACACTCACATGACTTTCTCTAGCCGTTCTACAAACTTCATACATAAGATTCTTCTTCTTCATGCACCTTGCTAATCGTGGTACTCATTAGCACAATAATCTTAATATTTAGTTCCGTATAAGTAGGAAGAAAATAAGGGAACACATTATGCTAAACCAATAGTCAGATGTTTTAAAACCTGTCGTTATGCAATTGTCATTACAAATCGCTTCTTTTCTTGGCCAGGAGTATAACAAAAGAAAAATGGACACTCCCGTCTGAGAAAAGTATAAGTACTTCACAACTGAAACTAATAACAATGAATACCTCAAAAACGGTAAGCTCCACAAGGAAAATGTATATGACATAACTTGTTTATCTCTTACGGTTTACTAGTTTTGCCAAATTAAGCAAAATTCATCCAGAATAAACAGGTTTTCAGAAGTTATTCCCAGAAAATTCAAGATATACATTTTATTTGTTCGGTAAATATCTTTAATATATGATATTTTAATCAAAATCGTTACAGCCATTTTTAAGGATAGTTTGGGGTGGGAGATTCTTCTCAAAGAAGATTCTTCGTGTCGCATCCCTGGAAAATACTAAACTTAAATACCAAGTTTGGTATTTTAGCTACTTTTCATTTTTGAGTTATCGTGTTCACAGACACACGGACACACACACGGACCTTTTTCTGAAAATGCTTTTTTGTGGATACATGGAGTCCTAAAACATGGTTTTCCGGTGAAATCTCGGTATCGAATTTTTGAGTGGAATACAATGCTTCTCTATCCCTATGTACATGGTATATATGGGGCTAGTGAAAGTAAAAAGAAATGAAATAACCGACGTATAAGATATAAATTATATGTTTTAACGAGAATTCCATGTTTATGTTGTAAGTTTTTGTCTCTCCCTTATGAGTTACCAGTTATGCAATATTCAGAAAAATTTATTCAGAATAAAGAGGTCTTCATAGGTCTTTTCCAGAAAGTTCAAGATATACATTTTATTTTTCCTGTAATTATCTTTAATGTGCCATATTTTAATCAAAATCGCTAGAGCCCTTTTGCTAAAATAAAATATTTCGAACATTTTTTTAAGTAAAGAATGCTTTGGGGTGTTGGAATTTTCTTTAAAAACCTCGTGTCATATTCTTAGGTGTTTGGTATTTAAGAGACTTTTCATTTTTGAGCTATACTGCCCATAGATACAGACACAGTCAGACACACACGGACATTTTTCTAAAATTTGTTTTTATTCAGGATATTCCGTGTAAATCTTGGTATCGAATTTTTGGGTGCAATACAATGCCTTTTCTATATACTATGTACATAGTACGTGTAGAGAATGTAAAAATCTACAACTTAAGTAACTTAAGATCTATATCATATGCATTCATACAAAATGAATCAGAGGTTTTTCAGGCTTTCTGAATGAAAATTCAAATATAAATTTTATTTCTCCTGTCAATATATCAATAGTTAAGACCATTCTTGAGTAAATAAAAATAGATAAAAATCTCCATGTAAAGGCTAGTTTAGCGGTGCAGGCAATTTCTTGAAAACTTTCATACTACATTGCGTCCGTTGTGGCCTTTTCGTTGTGGTGCAAATTTTCGTCAACTCGATGCATACTGGTGGTTGAATCCCTTATGCACGGAATTGTAGTATTGCGACTGATCCCAATTGTCCAACACGTACCTGGTTGAATTCTGCGTTGCCCTCTGCTGCTCTGATTTCACTCCTTCGGCGAACACTTTTCTGAACTCACTTTGAGGTGGGTACAATTCTATTTCCGAAATCACATTCACAAAGTACTGGAATTAATAACCATACTAGTATCCCTATTTATTCCCTAACAAGCACCTTTGGGTTAAAGCCAAACACTTTTCAAATATTTAACTGACGAAGAAGTACTTTTAATTGCTTTGCCTACTGTCTTTCACAATCCTAACACTCGCAGACCTATCCTCTATAAGTTTTGTGGCCGAATAATGAAATTCTCTGCCTGTAGTAATCCAAGCTAGCTGTGTTTTACTCTTATTGGATGAAGTTTCGCGCCATCACTACGTAAACTGCGCGTCCCTTAGTCAAGTGACTCCTCAAACTGAACACATGAAGCAGGATACAATAAAGTTTCCCTTCTTCTATTTTAGTTACCTAAGGATTCCTCTCAGGTCATGACAACCGCATTAACCGGCCGGGGGGCTCGAGGCGCTGACCACGTCTCACCCTCCAATTCTGCACCCCATCCATGAGATGAGGGACGCAGCGGCCGGGCGGTAGGCCAAGGTTCCCCATCAGCTGTCGTGCCATGAAGTAAAAGGATTCCTCTGTTGAACACTTAGCTCTTTAATGAATATAACAGAATCGAGCAAAAGTTAAGCAGTTTTCCTAACAAACGCTCTGCAGTGTGACAAACGAATGCCTTCTCCTCTTACTTTTTTGTGTTTAACGCACTTTAACCTGGTAGGTCATATCAGACGATGAATGAATTTGCTGAAAAAATGCTTAAATGATCTCGGAGGTCCATCGAGCTTAAAGTTACTCGACATTCGTCTTCTCAGGATAAGAGAAAACCCTAAAAAAGAACCTTATTCGAGAAAGTCACCCTAAGTGAGATTCGAACTCTCGACCTGTTGAATGTGAAGTAGATACGCTACCCCCACACTATCCAGGCGGGTTCCTCTTACTTGAAAATATGAATGCCAGCTCAGATATTATTTATGCTTGTTAGCATATATTATGTTATTTTTACATAGACTTATCTTATTATTACTACTATCACATATGTATCCTCGGAAATACTATTTCAACATTCTTGAAAGATACTGAATTTAACCACCAGGTTTGATATTTAACCAAGATTTGGTTTTTCATTTATACCACTCACAGACACACAGACAGTTTTCTTTTCCCAAATGGTTTTGGGTTAAAGGATCCGAAAGCATTTATTTCCGGAGAAATTGTTATCAGAACAATATTTTCTCTACCTACTATAATAGATGGGAAAGAAGGTAATTAAATTTAAAAAATTAAATTAATTTACCACCTTGCTATTGTAAATCAAGTGGGGTATAGAGGATTCGAGCCGTTTTGACTAAATGAATTACTCACACAATAGAATGGTGTGCTGTGTTATCGAGTCCAGCTGTTTCTGACAGTCGTTAACGGAAATTGAGCCGTGTATAGAACAGGAGTTGGATAGGTAGAGTCAGACTGAAAAATCACAGTGATAGCACCGAATTTGTCACGTGGTTTGTGTGAAAAAAACAATTAAATCAATACCAATTGATCATAATAGTTAGCTATACTATGAATCCTGGGACTTAAATAACATCATTGGAGTTGCCATCTCAAAATAATATGAGATCACCTTGTGGTTTACCGGGAAACATGCGAGTCAGTTGAGAAATTCAATGGTATGCCGGCATGGTAGCTCAGTGATAGAGCAACCGGCTAGAGACCGGCAGATCTGTGATTCAAATCCCGGCTATGGCATTGCATTCTTCAGTCTGACTCTACCTATCCAAGATAAATATATGTCATAGAAAGGAAGCTTACCAGTGGAGATATGTTTAAAGGTTTCCATAGAGGAATCTAGACGTTTTCCATCGCGGCTAGTCACAAAATGCAGATAATGACCAGTGGTGAGCTGTTCTTCCGGGTGCACGGGTAGATCATCACAGTATGTCGTATTGCAAACACATACTATACTATCTTGATCATACCGGCGACTTGCACATGGTACCGCTTTAATTCCTGCAATATAAACATTCATTTTAGAACTGAAGGGAAAAGGGCGCAGCAAAAAACCTGAACAAAAAACTCTGAAGTGTTCCATTCACATGACTTTCTCTACATCTTTAGGGCGAAAATATTTTACGTGAATGTATATAGTGATTATTTCTGTTAATGTATGTGATAGTAATAATTACTTAAGGGGAGTCGAAATGAGATTTTCTAATTTTTTTTTTCTATTTTCATGTTTTAATTGCATATGAATATTTCAAATCTTCCGCTCATTTTGGTATAACTTTCATAAAGGCATACATATTTTAAATAGTTTAAAAATACTATTGAAAATAATCCTGTGTAGTAGCTTTTTAGAACATTTTGGTACACTCACTTGGTGAAACATCAATAACTTATTTTGATTGGAAAGTTTTACTTTGGCATTCACAGCATTGGTGGTCTGCTAATATTTCCTTCATGTAGGAGTTTAAAAATGCTGTGAAGTTGTGCTTGGAAAGTTAGGTTACATTTTTGTTCTTAATGTTATGCTTGAAACAATTTCTGAAGAAGTAAAATTCTCTATACAAATGTCCCATTACCTCAAAAACAAATTACCATTAAGGGCTGAACTTTTTACCACACGTTTTCACCTAAATAGGCTTTATTTGAACAAAAATGTTTTATGTATGTGGATTAGTTATTTTTTAAAAATCGTAATTTATGTATAAAATTTAAAGAGCTTTATTAAGAAACATCATATCTTTCCTTCTAATCAACAAATGTATTCTATTTTTATTAATTAACGTTAAAGGTATTGCTGAATATACTTTGAAAAATTTAACCCATTAGGTTAAATAGTTGCTGAGGAAATGGGTCAAACTTTAACATTGACAAGATAGGGCATATCGACTCCCCTTAAGGTAATTTCTGTATGGAAGTTAAAATGTATTCTGTATGTAAGGAACTTGCAGCAAACACCGAAGTTATCTGTCACTTCTAACAATAAGTATTTTTCGTTACTTTCTTTTGTACTCTTGAAACCTGACCTACTGTAGTGTTACGTGCAATAGGGACCTAACTATGCTCATCCGGGAGACCCTCATAAGTTTTTGCGAGGAGGAAGAGTCGTGGACCCATATCTTGGCAAGATGTAGGGGTACGGAGGTATGGAGAGGAAAATACTTACCGCGATTCTTTACCACCGCGAATGTAGAGCCAGAAGCATGTTGGACGCTACTGGCAGGCACGGAAGACGTGAACGGGCTAGGTAAATTAATACTTAAGGAAAGACAGTTGAGATCTGAGAAGGCTGCCAATAGAGAAGAGGGGGGGATAAGAACAGCTAAACAAAAGTGACTACAATGTTTTACATACATATATTCTATGCTATACTTATGTCATTGTTGTGCTATGCTTTTATATATTGTGATATATTATGGATAGATATTTCTTTTAAGTGTATTTATCAATTATAATAGGGTACATTTATGTTTTTTGAATAAGGGGTACCCTGTGCTGTAAATTAAAATTGCTGTATTTGAATATCTTTTTATTTTTATTTTCGTGTTTACTCTGTTAATTCTTTGTTGCTGTTGTTGTTTTAATATTGCTTTTTATTTTGTGTATTACAAAGGCACGTACGTCTGTGGATCCGTGCGATTGTTGAAGTTCAAGATAGATATTGTTATGTCGATAAATACACTTATTCATTCATTTATGCAAACAGGGAATTTTCTCTTTGTACATCTTATCACGTGGGTCTACAACAACTGTCCACTGATTCCATAATTTAGACGCTCAAACATTGACCAATAGCGTTATCAAACCGTATAAAAGAAAGTGCCAGTCTCTCAAAATGACTTATTGCTGCGACCCGTTGCTCAAATTGCCCAGGCTTCTATTATAAAAAACTTGCGCGCTTTGTGCAAGTGTTTATTATTAACTAAACTGGTTCATCTGCTGGCTATGGCATTGACATTTTAAGTCTAAAAATATGTCAATTGAGTTTTATTTATGGACGCTCTTAACTACTGTGGTTCTCAGCGTCCCATTCTATACTGGGCATGAAAGACCGCTTAATTTTGCTCAGAGGCCTCTCTATCAGGCTTTCAGGTTCTTTCACGTGCTGTAAATGTACAGCACGGAACCAACGGCTTTGCGTCCCTTCCGAAGGAAGCCATGCTAAGAATTTTTACTCTCGAAAAAATCCATCGTCCTCCGCCGGGTTTGAACCCGCAACCTTGGGTATATGAAGTTAGCATGGTAACCATTACACCACTGACTCTACCTAACCAACTCCTGTCGTACACATGACTTGTGAGAAAAAACAATTCAATCAATACTAACTGGCCATAATAGTTGGCTATAGTATGAGACCTGGGACTTAAAGCACTTACAACATTGTAAGTCGCCATTGGAGTTGTCATTTCAAAATAATTTGAGATCACCTTGTGGTTTACCGGGAACCATGCGAGTCAGTTGAGAAATTCAATGCTATGCCGGCATGTTGGTAACTCAGAGGTAGAGTGACTGGCTAGAGACCGGGAGATCCCTGGTTCATATCCCAGCTGTGGTATTGAATTTTTCAATCTGACTCTACCTATCCAACTAAATTGAAAGTTTAGCGAGTTATAAGAAGAGTTCAGCAACCAAATAAAGTGTGCCGTGCAGCCAAACGTGCATTTATGAGAGAGTAGTTTCTTATTGGATGCTGTACTTGTCAGAGTAGAGTGCAGAATATATAGGTACTTTATTTCTTTGCGCGAAATTACTTGGGTGAGGGATTAGTGCTACCAATAAGTTGATAGAAGTTCTGTGGTAATACGTTCAAGTTAACTATCAAAGTGGAGTGAGTGTATTTCTTTCAAGTCTACCTAGTTATGTTACCTATGCCTATTTCTTCCCCGACTGAGAGAGGCGTTTTGCTGTAGAACCGACGGAGCATAGCTCGAGCACTTCTACCATCATATAAGGTACGTAACTAAATACACTTCACTGTGCACTTTCTGGTACTTAGAACTGGCACAATATCTGGACTAAATTATTGTTAAAACGCCTAATCTTCTATCTACTTCATAATCTTATTATTCATTTCTTGTAAGTAGAAAAGAAAAAAGGGAATACACTAGGCTAAATCGATATTCAAATCTTTTAATAACTGGTTGCCATGTGGTTGAAATTTGTTTCTTTGCATGGCCAAGAGTTGCATAATTCCGTATGAGAAAAGTTTAAGTATTTTTAAAATTGAAATCAATGACAAGGAATATCTCGGAAGTGGTCAACCACACGAAAAAATACCGGTCCCCATGGCCACGCTCGCCATGGCAGGGGATCGTGGGTACGAGTCCCGCCTTGGGCATGGGTGTTATATGTTTGTGCAATGTGTATTTGTTTGTGAAAATGAACAGTAAAACCAGTAATCATACAGCGGGGAATGTCAATAGGGGATACAGCGTCGGAGTCTTGCCAGACTCCGGTACTGTTAAAAAAAAAAAAAAAGTATGATAAATTCTGTGTTTTAACGAGTTCAGCATTTTATGAAGTAAGATTTTGCCTATTACTTACGGTGTACCACAATGAAAAGGTCTTCAAAGTCTATTCCCAAAAAATACATTTTACTTATCATGAAAATATCTTTAATATACGGCATTTTATTCAAAACCGTTATTGCCATTTTTGAGAAAATCAACATTTTCGAAACATTTTCTATTTAAAGGGTAGTTTATGGTGAGGGGAATCTTTCTCCAAAATCTTCATGTCACTCCTTGGAAGATACTAAGCTTATATATCAAGTTTGGTATTTTACCGACTTTTCGTTTTTGAGTTATCCTGTTTACAGACACGCACACACACACACACGCGCGCGCGCGGACCTTTATATAATCTTTTTGGGTGCAGGAGACCCTAATATGTGACTTTCCAGTGAAATTTCGCTATCGAATTTTTGCGTGGATTGAAGCACTTTCTCTTCATTTTCTTACGAATTATCTGCAGAAATCTTATCCGTGTATTGTTTGGCCAACATGCGGCGTTTGGCATCGGTTAGTTACGCTCCCGAACGCTGGAGTCGCTTACCATTTATATCGGTTACTCTGAGAGATTTTGAAGTAATAGTTATCTATTCGGTTATGACTTGAGATAATATAATTGAGTGAGTGGCCTACTAACCTTTTCTTATGCATGTAAGCTGTGCTTCGTAATAAGGGCGGAATTTGTATTTCATTTGGTTTGAATCTGTGCATTAAGCTCTAGTTTTTAGCACTAAAGACTTCAAACGTCTGACGGTATAATGACGTAAGCACGGGTAAATTAAGAAAAGAGTTTTTAGCAACAACGTATTAATATTCGAAATTTAACTGCAAAACCATTCTGGAAGTATCTTGGGGACTACTAGCTCTTTATTTACATTAGTTTAAGTTTATAGAAGTTTGAAAGAACTTAAATTGTGTCAACATCTGATTTATAACTAAACAATAATTGGTATACAGTTCTAAACGAGGTGGGGGGACCTTTGAAAATGTAATCAACCTTTTAATAAGGTAGTTTAATAAGATTTTGTTGAAATGTTTAAATGGCAGGGCAATTATATTCCCATTAATTCTGTAATTAACCTCGTTCCGGTCCAGTTCCCTTATTAATTTTAAGCAACAGCGTTTAATTGCACCAAATGGTTCAAGGCACACAGTGACCAGCTTTGCCAATGACCGGTACAGTATGTACCAAGTGGAATGAGTAAAGATGCCGTAAATGAATCTAAACTAGAATAGAAATAGCCAGATTCCAAAACATATGGAACATCGTTGGCAAACCAAAGCATGCTTTTTCTCTCGAAGTATACGGAATACGATTTAGCCAGAAAACTTACTTCCAAGCAAATTTACAAAGTAATCCCTCCACTTCTTCCGGATCGTCAATTCCTCTACTTACAAATGGTCCATAAAACAATGCTTGCCTAAGAAATATTGAAGAAGCCATTCTTAGTACATGTTCTTACATTTTTACTTTCTCTAGCCCGTATTACAATGTACATTATGGATACAAAAAATGATTACCCAAAAACAATTATATTTTCATTATATACTTTACTATTAGTGCTATTAGTTAGCACTTTAATTTTATTGGTATATTAAAGACTTTAAGTTAAAATAAACTAATATCCTTCAAAGTTATAAATATTCCTTTTTAAGTATCAGTATATCAATACACCATATTTGTATTCCACTCAAAAATGTGGAGGTTTCGCCGGAAATGCATGTTTTCAGACACCCAGATCCAAAATAAGCTATTTTAGAAACATGTCCGTGTGTTCATGTGTCTGTATGTCTGTCTGTGGGCAGCATCGCTCATAAACGAAAAGTAGGTTAAATATCAGACTCAGTATTTAAGCTATGTATCTTCCAAGGATATAATATGATTTTCCAGAAAATCACCCACCTTGCTTTTAAATGGAACATGGAACATTTTTCGAAAATGTTGATTTTCTCTAAAATGGCTCTAAGGATTTTTATTAAAATGTCATATGTTTAAGATATGCTCATGTAAAGTGAAATGTATATCTTGAATTTTCTAGGAATAGCCTTTGAAGAAATTCCGGATGACTTTTGTATAATTTTGCAAAATTTCTTACGATTAAACCGTAAGAGTTAGACCAAAACTGAAACATAAAAAAATCTGATGTGTTCCATTCATATGACTTTCTCTACATCTCTGCAACAAACTATTATTAAATAGCTAATGCTTCTATTAACTGCATGCTAATCGACGAAAACGTTAGCACAAATATTCTTATTATTTGCTTCCTTGTAAGTAGAAGAAATAACTGAGTACCTTAGGTTAAAGTGAAAGAGAAAAGCTGGTTGCTATGTGACTGAAGTGCCTTTGTTTGTATGGACAGGAGTTGACATATTCCTGTAAAGCTGAAACCAAAAACAAGGAATATCTAAAAAAGGATCAACTCCAAGAAAAAATGTATAGAATATAAATTGTGTGTTATAATTTGCTCTACAAATTTTGTCCGCCTCTTACGGTTTACCAGTTATGCAAAATTCCGTAAAATGCATCCAAAATGAAGTAGTCTTCAGAGGCTATTCCCAGAAAATTCAAGATATACATACATATTCTTTGTCAGGTAAATATCTTTAATATACGATATTTTAATCAAAATGGTTAGAGCAATTTTTGTGAAAATCCAAATTTTCAAAAACAAATTCCATGTAAAGGATAGCTGGGAATGGGGGGATTTTCTTCAAAATCTTCGTGTCGCATCCTTTGAAGATACCAAACCTAAATACCAAGTTTGGTTTTAACGGACTTTTCGTTTTTGAGCTATGCTGCCCACAGACACACACAGACACAGACAGACAGACAGACAGACACACACACGGACATTGTTCTAAAAATGATTTTTTTATTCAGGGGGCCTCAAAACATATATTTCCAGTGAAATGTCGGTATCGAATTTTTGGATGCAATACAATACCTTCTCTATACACTATGTACTCATATAGTATGTGTAGAGAAAGTAAAAATATAGATCTCGTTAAAACACATAATTTATGAACAGGCGTTTTCTTGCAGAGCTGACCGTTTTTGAGATGTTCCTGTTTTTTGGTTTCAATTCTAATGTTTATCCCGACCAGCATGCTGTAGACAAAAGAATAATCTTTATTAAGAATAGTTTGTATTTTGAACAGCTAGAGAAAGTTATGTGAATACAACACTTCTGAATTTTGTTAAGTTTTGTTTATCTCTCCTAGGTTTACCAGTAAATCAAAGGTCATCCAAATGAGCAGTCGTTCAGAGGCTATTCTGAACAAATTCAATATAGATATAGTTTTTATTTGTCATGTAAATAACCTTAATTAAAATTGTTTGAGCCATTTTTGAGAAAATGAACATTCGAAAATGTTCCATGTAGAGAAAAAATTGAGCTGAAAGGGTTTGCCTGAAAATCTTCGTGTCCGATGGCTTTAAGGTACCTAGTATAAATGTATATGTTGGTATTTAAAGGCCTTTCGTTTTTGAGGTGTACTGTCCACAGACACGCACTACAAACCCGCATGCAGGTGTTTATCTAAAAATGCCCTTTATGATACATTGGTCCTGAATATATATATTTGCGGTGAAATTTTAATTTCAAATGTTTGGTGGAATACAATACCTTTTCTAATACTATGTTCGTATATAGTAATTGGTAGAGAAAGTAACGATTTCTTGCTTTCCTTCCCCCGCTAAATGATATAAGCATTATGATAGCATTTCGGAAGCACAATCCCGACTCTCATCTGTTTCGTCCTTCGCCCTAACCTTCAATCCACTCGTTTCACGTCAGACATAAACACCACATATGATCCCTTTTCTACAGCTGGGTTTACAACTCTATTTTTGTTGTTATCTTAATTCCCCGTGCGACTTTTATAATATGTTTTACGTGGTACACAAACTGCTGATAATACAACAACAGTTTGAGGTGTGTTTTGAGAAGAGATAAACCTTACTTTATCCCTTCAAGGCCGCGGAATCCTTGAGTTATCTCTCAGGAATTTACAACGCTATGTTTAGCTGGATTAAAAATGTTGTATAACAACAAACAGACCAGCACTATAAAAATCTAAGGTGATCTATTCACGTGATTTCCTCTATTTATGCTCTTTTATTCTTACAAAACTTTAAGTTAAGTAATCAAGATAAACATTAGCGGAAATGGTGGTTTTCCATATTTACATATAGATAATGTGGATATAAAACAATGCAATAGTCTAAAATAGTAATCACATCTTTTAAAAGCTGGTCGTTATGTGATTCATTTGAAAAAAAATATCTCAAACGATTGGTAATTTAATCAAAACCTTTAGTCAGTTTTAAGAAAGTCAAAATTTTCGAAAAATGTTCCATGTTAAGGGTAGTTTGAAGTGGGAGATTTTCATGAAAATTCGCGCCGCATCCCTAAACATATTGTTCTTATGCACATGTGCACAAGGACTAGCATGCACACACACACATGCACGTTTTACTTTCTCTACACGTACTATGTACAAAGTGTATATAGAAGGCCACCAAAAAATTCGATACCGGGATTTCACCGGAAATATATGTTTTAGGGTGTCCTGTAACCATAAAAGGTATTTTCAGAATAAAGTCCGTCTGTGTGTGTGTGTCTGTGTGTTTGTGTGTACGTGTGTTCGTGCGTCCGTGTGTCTGTGAACACGATAACTCAAAATGAAAAGTCGGTAAAATTTCTATTAAGAATGTGGAGTTCTACTGTAAAAATCCCAGTGAATTTTTAGACGACTTACTACCGCGGATGAAACTTGAATACATCACTACACTTCAGAAAGTAAATCACAGTCAAAACAGTGGATTGCGCCAGGTGAACCAACTCCAAAAAAGGCAAAGTCAATTTTATCAGCTTACAAGGTTATGGAGAGTGTTTTATGGGATGCACAGGGAATAATGTTTATTGATTACTTGGTAAAGGGCAAAAGTATCACTGGTGACTACTACACAGGTGAAAAGAAAAAGTCCTTATTTGGCAAAAAAAAAAAAGAAAGTCTTGGTTCATTTCAACAATGCTCCGGCCCAACGTTGCAATTAAAAAAATGTGCGTATTAAAGTTAGAATTGCTTGAACATTCACCTTATTCGCTAGAACTAGCATCCAACGACGATCACTTGTTCCCAAACCTCACAAAAACATTTAGAGGACGAAGATTTCACAGCAACGAGGAGGTCATTGATTGGTAAACAACTATTTTGGATCCTTGAAAAATCGCACTACAGAGATGGTTTAATTAAATTAGAACACCGGTATGACAAATGTATTAGTCTTTCTGGAGATTACGTTGAGAAATATCTAAAGCATTTTTTTTAAATGCTGATTTCATCGATAGACCCGGGACTTATCAGCCGACCCTAGTAGTTTGTGTGAAATATGGTTAGAGTTTGTCAAAATGGGTATAAAATGTACTATAATTGATAACGGAATGTTGTTTTTCTCGTTACTTTTAGAATTATATTTGTGCATCTGTTTACATTGGTGTAACAGTCAATATTATGATATTTAACCAATAACAGAGTTAGCTAGTCACCGTTTAAGTTGTCGGAATAAGGGTTCTACTCTTTTTGCATTACATACCGCGTATACTCGCCACGTGGTCGTGAACATATGACAGTATTTCTGGCGGGAATGGCGGAAGGATACATAATAACGGTGCACTGGTCGCTTGGTTTTTGTTTTGAAGCGGGTCAACCTAAGTGAAAACAGATAATATGCAAAGCAATAGTTAAATATTTGGAAAGCTGATCGCTGTGAGATCGACTTGGTGGTGCGCATTCGAATTAGGGACAGAGAAGCGTCACAGTTAGCATCGTTTGCCCTGCCACACTACACGAGCACCATCGCTGACATTTCCAATGACAATGGGAACGACATGGAGGGACAGGAAATGCGCGGAATGAAAGAAACCTACTTAACATTCGCCTGGCGACCCAGAAAAACTCCAGAAAACATCCATGGGACAAAGGCCGGCCACAGGACCGAAACCTGGACCTCTTGAATGCGGGAATGTGGCATTTAACTTATTTTTTAATTATGTTTCAGAATCTCGAACCGCGTTCACGCACACACACATATACATATGTAGACATTTTTCTAAAAGTGCCTCCTTGGATTCAGTGGTATATTTTCGGTTATAATATCGAATTTTTGGGTGTAATACAATAGCTCCCCTATTTACTACTTATATATATAGAAGAGAAGGTCGTATCCTTAGCGCGGTGGTAGCGCTGCTACTTACTAAGCGGGAGACCTGGGTTTGAATCCCAGTACCGGCGTGAGGATTTTTCTCCCGCTGGGAGACCAGTCCGGGGTACACCCAGCCTCGTGATGTCCTTGGGGGGCCAATTGAGGAGCTACTTGATGGAGAACTAGCGACTCTAGGTCGTGAGGACCGCATTAACCGGCTGGGGGTCCAGTCACTGATCTCATCTCACCCTCCAATACTGCAACCCATCCATGACGTCTGTCAGAAACCAAGATGGGGGAGGCAGTGGCCGGGCGGTAGGCCGAGGTTCCTTGTGAGCTGTCGTGCCAAGGAGTTGTAGTTGTTATTATTATTATGATTGTATAGAAGATAAAGCAAATATAAGGAGTTTAGTTGTTGAATGGAATAAGAACTTAGCAAGTTTAAGAACTCTACATATTGATAGAACTTACCTGTAAAAATGTGGCAGAAAATGACGAGAGCAAGGCTAATGATAACCATATCCATATCGCTGGATGGGTTGACAATGTTGACAATCTGTAAATGGAATAGTTTATTAACAAACGTTTTTACACCAGTTGCCTGGACTCAGTTTCTACGTCTATTGTCCAACTGTCATGCTCATTCCACATGCACAGCAATCAAAGCTCTTATAGGAACCTACAGAAACCTATAAAAAACCACATCATAGCTTAGCTTCCGGATATGGTCTTCATGATGGAAATAATGTTCTGTCGCTGCGGTTACTAGTTTTCTATAAAGCGGATCACCAACCAACCGGCTGCTCTTTGTGTAAAGAAAGAGTAAATATCCTCGATGCCCCGCGCGAATCGTTTACTTCGTGACAAATGTGCCTAAGGCAGGAACTGAGGATTCCTTCCGTGCAATGTCCGTATTCAACATTTTGCGTGTCAAATACGTAATCCATCTTTCATAGGTTATTGTATTGTAGGTTAATGATAGGTAGAACAATTGCTCAGTTAGTCTGTAGCAATAGTATTTAACTCCCGGATATGAACATGTACATATATCCGTAGGTTTGGTGGTAATTAGTAGTCGTAACATAAATAAATACAGAAGGTAATGCCAATTATTACAGTACTCACACAAATAAGCTCCTTAACCTTTACATTTATAGCAGTGAATATGAACAAGCACTTAATTGGAATCAAAAATAATTTGAAAGTACTTTTCTTCTCTTCGATAACTATCACACTTGCATAGGTTGCAGCAAATTGTAGTTAAATAGCTTATGCTTCGATTTATTTCATGCTAATCGACAAACAATTAGCAGAAATACCTAGTCTTATTACTTGCTTCCTTGTAAGTAGAAGCGATAAGGAAGTAACATAGGTTAAAGTGATAGTCAAAAACTGGTTGTTATGTGGCTGAAGTTCCTTTGTTTGTATGGACAGGAGTTGACAAATTCCTGTATGAGAAAAGTTAAGTTTTTCAAAGGTGAAACTAAAAATAAGGAATATCTAAAAAACAGTCAACTCCACGAACAAAAACATAATTGACCCAGAATAAAGTAGTCTTCAGAGGCAATTCCCAGAAAATTCAAAATATACATTTTATTTGTCAGGTAAATATCTTTAATATACGATATTTTAATCAAAATCATTAGAGCCATTTCATAGAAAATCAAAATTTTCGAAAAAATATTCCATGTAAAGGGTAGTTTAGGGTAAGGGGATTTTTCTCAAAATCTTCGTGTGGCATCCCTGGAAGATACTAAACTTAAAAACCAAGTTTGGTATTTTACCGACTTTTTGTTTTTGGTTTATCCTGTTCACAGACATACGGACATTTTTCTGAAAATGCTTTATTTTTTTGGGTACAGGGGACCCTAAAGCTTCCGGTGAAATCTCGGTATCGAATTTTTGGGTAGAGAAAGTAAAAATCTGATGTGTTACATGCACATGGCTTTGTCTAACTGCTCTACAAATTTCTTACAAAAGACCTACTTTCTACACAATGCTAATTGAGATAAACATTAGCAGAATGTTCTTATTACTTAGTTCCTTATAAGTAGGAGGGAACTAAGGGAGTGCGCTAGCTAAACTCATAGTCAAATGTTTTAAAAGGTATCCTTATATGATTGACACTGCAAATCGCTTCTTTGCTTGGCCAAGAGTAGAACTAAAGAAAACAGACACTTCCTGTCTGAGAAAAGTATAAGTACTTGACAATTGAAACCAATTACAAGGAATATCTCGGAAACGGTTACTTCCACAACAAAAACCTAAAGGACATAAAGAGTCTGTTTTGATGAGATCTACATTTTTTATGCAGTAAGTTCTTGTCCTTCTCTTATAGTTAGGCAGTTAAATAAATTCGGCAAAATTCATCCAGAATAAAGAGGTCTTCAGAAGCTATTCACAGAAAATTCAAGATGTACGTTTTATTTGGGATGTAAATAGCTTTAATATACAGTATTTTAATCAACATCGTTAGAGCCATTTCTTATAAAATTAAAATTTTCAAAATTTTTTCCATGTAAAAGGTAGTTTGTGGGGGGGGGGATTTAATCAGATTTTTAAGAGTTAGCCACTATACCTGGCCTAGAAACGCCATATTTCGCCCATGACATCGTAAGAAACAATCGAATAGCGACAATAATTTAAAAGAATAACAAAATTATTTAAAAATTCAGAGTTCTAACAAGGTATGTCTCGGAAGTAACTAATGCTACAAAACCATTTAAAATTAGTTGTGTGCTTCAAAAGTTTAGGTTTTGTTTGTTACAGCTCAGCTATTTATTATCAAAATGTTAAGTCTTACAACTGGGATATTAACTGTTTTATCAAATCGAAATCTACTGACAGTAGCTTATGGTTTATCAGTTGTAGAAAACCGTCCAAAGTTCCCTCCAAATAAAGAGTACTTACTCCTAGAAAACTCAATGTAAGCCTGTTAGCTGGGCTGTAAACATCTTACTCTAACAGAATTTTAATCAAAATAGCCATAGCTATTTTATAGAGAAACGAAGTAAGATATTATATATATAAGTAAGATTATTATATAAGTCTCTTGAAGATATTTATGTTGCTGCTTTGGAAGATGCTTAAATTTGGTGTTTATAAGAGAACAGGTTTCTGTATCATGCTATTCACAGACACACGCGGCTCTCCTACTAATTTTTACTTTCTCTAGCACGTATGTATAATGTACATGGTAGATAATGAAGGTATTGCATTCCACCCGAAAATTTGATACCAAAATTTCATTAGAAATATATGTTTTAGTGTCTTCTAAATCCCCACCGGCCCCCCAAAAAACAGATTTTTAGAAAAAGGCCCTATGTGCTCCTGTGTGTATGTGTCTAGGGACAGCATAGTTCAAAAACGCAAGTTGGTTAAATATCGAACTTGGTATTTAAGTTCAGTATCTTCCAAGGGCGCAACCCGAAGATAATCAGGAACATCTTCCCATCTCTAACTACCTTTTACATGGAATATTTTTAAAACATCTTGACTTTCTCAAAAATGGCTCTAACGAATTTGATGAAAATAACATATTCTTAATTATTTTATGACAAGTGAACTGTATATCTTGAATTTCTGGGAACTATCTCGAAGACCTCTTCATTCTGGACTACTTTTGTATAACTGGTAAACCGCAAGAGGTACACTTACTACAAAGGAAATCCAGATCTTGTTAAAACACAATTATGTCAATTTTTTATAGTTTTTTTAACCGTTTTAGAGATATTCATTGTTACTGGTTTCAGCTGAAAGCCACTTTCTTTAAACGGAAGTCATCTTTCTTTTCGACTCTCATGTGTTTGCTCCTAGCAAGCAAATAGAACCGAATTTCAATATTTTCAAATAGCGACCGGCCTTTAAAGATTTAAATATCGCTATCCTAGTGTATTCCTTTATTTTACTTATACTTACAAAGAAGCAAGCGTTTAGACCAATTCTGCTAATGTTTACCTCGATTAGTATGATGTACAGAAAAGAAACAGCGAAACAGCTGTTTGTAAATGGAACACACAATATTTTTGTGTAATTTTTTGTATAAGGTACTTAATTATTTCCAGTGAAATATCGACATTTAATTTTTGGGTGGTTGACACTTTCTCTAGTTGCTGTAAATACGTAGTAGTAAAAGAAGGAAAAAATATAATACAGGTATGAAACCTCTTCTATGAAACATGCAATTCTTAGACTCATTTTTTCCTAAGCATTATACATATATAATATGGTTTATTTGTCTACATAGTTTCAAGTTACGCAAAATATATGCAAAACCCCAAGGTATCATGTTTATATGAAAACTCTATTCTTATTAGTAATGGTTTTGTATACAAATATATTCTGTTTTTAGACATGTTGTTACAGTAACAAAAACCAACTTTGGAAGCTTTAAGGTAACGCAACTGTGAACTTCCTAAATCCAACAGTTTTCAACTAATCAGCCTGCAATTTCGAACATGCAGTTATGTTGTACAGTAGTTACATGATTTAAAGTTTGGTTTATATATCTAAAGTAGTTTTTGAGTTATGAATTTCTAAATTAAAAATCTGGCGGCAAATTCAAATCGCTCCACACGATGAAAATGATGAAAATTTTAACCTTTTTATTTTTCAAAGTATGCATTTAGGTATCAGGAACAGAGCTATCATATGACTTCATTGTACCACAATGATTTCAAGAAGTAAAAATATTAAAGCAAGAAGCAGACAAAAATTCAAGAAATTTTAAAATACCATTGACTTTAAAAATCAATATTTACAACAATATTAGTACTTTTAAAATAGCATATGTCGAAACAGTTTTTTGCTTATTAAGAATCTATTCCAAAAATTTAGGAGAGCTTGAATAAAACGTGCATCGTGTGGAATATTTTGAATGGCAAAAATTGTTGAAAAAACTGTAAACGAGTAAATCAAGTTTTAAAGTACAAAACATTTTCCCTCTAAGTTGCATACCTTCAAACAGTCTAAAACCCTTCAGGCACATAAGTTGGACCCTCCTTTCTCTTCTTTCTGTCTCCTGCAGCAGTTTTCTTCAATTTTAGTTGAGGAGAAACAAATAATTTAATTGTCATTTTATTAATTTTTTATTTTTTCTACAGAAACATTAAGTTTATTATTTAATTACACAAAATCAATCATCTCATCATCTCATCAATTTCCTGGAAACGGTTGCTATTGTGAACAGTATGTTTTTTTAACTGAACTTATATTTCAATTAGTTTTAGACTCTTCTGTCTCATAAGTCCGTATGATTATAAACAATTCAAAGAGAAGGAAATTAATTTCATAGTCTGTTTATACACACATATATTTCATCTCTCACCAAAGTGGTCCCAGTTCGATCCCATGCGACTGATGTGAGACTTTTGGTGGACAAAGAGCGCAGAGACAGGTTTCCTCCACCATGGCATTCCACCGGTACTCCATCTTAATTCCATATATCATCACAGTGGTGCTATATGTATTAAGCGGGCGTTAAGCACTATAAAAGCATACACACATACTCAGACTGTAAGGATATAGATACAGACATTTTGATAAATAGTATCTTAGTTATTTTTTTCTCATCTTAACAGTTTTTCCATAAATGACTGCTTATATTTTTTTGTATGATCTTAACTGCACCGCTAAATGAATAACATCTGACAGTATAGACTATCCATTTTGTTCCCAATGTTCACACCTCAGTACATGACCGCTGGTTTAAGTAGTAAAAGGTCATTTAGCTTTGCAGAAAGCATTCGAACTCAGTTCCGACGTAACATTCATTATAGCGAGGCATGCGCATTCGACATTAAAATTTCAGCCCCGCGCTCTTGGGGACATAAACACGTATCGTTTGTGCATGACACGCGTATTTGGAGATACATCTACCTGAAAACATATTCCTCCAATAAATGAAATCAACCGAAGCAAATATTGATATAGTGTTGTTCACTACACTGTTCTCAATTACCAATACAAACATTCCCACACACACACACACACACACACACACACACACATATATTCATTCAATTATTTTCTCTATCCAATCCTCCGTAAATGTTACGACAAAAAGTTATTTATTATTTACTTCAAAATAATCGAGAAATACGTTCTCAGAATTTTTCTTAATGCATATCCTATTGTAGCTGCTAAGAAGATTAGGGGAATACAGTAGTATTATTCATCAACAGTCTAATCCCTAACTGATGATTTTGAATTTCTGCCCTCTTTACCTAAACATTAAAAAAAATATCTGATGTGCTCTATTCATATGATTTTCTCTACATCTCTGTAACAGATTATTGTTAAATCCATTTCATGACAATCAAGATATACATTAGCAGAGATTTCTTTATTACTTGGTTCCTTGTAAGTAGAAGGGACAAAGTCTATTGTGTTCATTCACATGATGTCACCTAGCTGTTTGGTAAACAAACCTTTTATTCAAAACATTATTCTGTTATCTACATCATGCTAATCAAGAAACATAAGCAGAATTACACTTATTACTAGTTTTCTTGTGAGTAGAAGGGAAATAAGAAAATGCACAGTCTAAAGCAATAGTCTCGCCCTTTAAAAGCTGGTCGCTATGTGAAACAATTGAAATTCCAATCTCTTGGCAGGAATAAACGGGAAGAAACATGTCATCCCGTTTGAGAAAAGTGAGTTGAAATTAATAATCCGAAATATCTCGAAAAAATGTATGACATATATTGTGTGGTTTAATGAGATCTACATTTTTGTGTAGTAAGTTTTTGTATATCTTTTACGGTTTGCTAGTTATATAAAAGTCGTTCTGAATGAATACGTCTTCAGAGGATATTCCCAGAAAATTCAAGATATACATTTTTCTGTCATAAAAATATCTTATGTATTAGGTACTTTAATCAAAATTTTTAGAGCCATTTTTGAGAAAGTATATATTTTCGAAAAATGTTCCATGTAAGGGGTACTTTAGGTTGGGGGATTTTCTTGAAACTCTTCGTGTCACATCCTTGGAAGATACAAACTTAAATATCAAGTTTGGTACTTAACGGTCTTTTAGTTTTTGAGTTATGCTGCCCACACATAAACACATGCACCTTTTTCTAATTTTTTTTTGGGGGGGGGATTCAGGGGGACCCAAAATATGTATTTGCGGTTAAATCTCAGTATCACATTTTTGGGTGCATTACAATACCTTCTCTATACACTATATACGTAGTGTGTGTGTGTAGAGGAAGTAAAAATAGCATTTCCTTTTTGAAAAATAGAGATCTTTAAAAAGATCTTTCCGAGTATCTCAGAAATGGTTAACACTACAAAACAGTTTGTGATGTAAATTGCGTGCTTTAACGAAATCTAGATTTTTGTGTATTAAGATTCTCTTATCGATTATGTTATGGTTTAACCGTTATGTAAAAGTATTCAAAGAAAAAAAAATATTCCCAGAAAATTAAAGAAAAACACTTAATTTGTCATTAAAATATATTAAATGTTTAGTATTTTTTTCACATTCGTTACAGCCGTTTTATGGATGTAAATAGTTTCGAAAAGGGTAATTTTTGGTAGGGATTTTTCTTTAAAATCTTCGTATTGCATCCCTGGAAATTGTTGACATTAAGTTCCAAGTATGGTATTTAAGTACTTTTCGTTTTTTAGTTTCTTGTTTACAGATACACATGTTTTTCTAATGCATTTTATGGCTTCAGAAGCCCCAAAACAAATATTTTGGGTATTGAGATTTCGGGTGCAATACAATACTTCTACTTAATGATAAGGGCGTAATGGAGACAGGGAGCGGAATATACACATTACATTTTATAGCAGAAGCCGAAACATATTACCTCGTATATTTATAGAACGTTTTTTGGAGGTAAACCTGTTAGCACCTACTAATGCGTAGGGAAAAATGGTTATAAAAAGTTAAATTACATCTGCAAAGCTTCATATTTCTAGCTTCAACTATATTTTACTTGCTCTGACACCTATCTATAGTAGGTAAGAGGAAGTGTTGCATTTCACCCAAAAATTTTTTGTCGAATAAATGTTTCTCAAATCATTTGCATTTTACCCAAATATTCTTTGTCTAATCAGTGTTTTGAGAAACCTGAACTCAAAACAAAACAATTTTAGAAAATGGATTTAAGTATGTGTGCGTATGAACATCATAACTCCAAAACGAAAAGTCGGATAAATACTAGAATGGACTATAATTTCTTATTTTCTCACAAATGGCATTAAATGTTGTTTTAAAAGCTCTTATAACTATCCACATATTTACATATCAAATAAAGTGAACATATTGAAATACTCGCAATAACCTGTGAAGTTCTATTCTTTATGAATTAGGTTTGTGTAATTGTTATAGCATAAGATATAGACAAAATCTTAGACACAAAACATATAGATATTGTTTAAACAAACAATGTCAAATTTTCGGCCGTTAAGTTTTTCCGAGGTGTTCTTTGATTGATACATATTTGAATTGTCAACTCGATTTAATTTTTCAGCCACTAGATGTCTAATTTTATCGTGATTCAAAGAGAAACATATTTCAAAACTATTAAAACTGTCTTTTAAAACCCATGGCAAATGCTCTAACCTAATGAAGGAAATGTGTAACAAAATAGTTTCTGCATATGTTGATCTCGAGCAGAAACAACAGTAATTTCTGTAGAAAAATATGATGTGTTACACTCACATAACTTTCTCTAGCTGCTCTACAAACCTCGTACAAAAGATTATTCTTCTTTGTACACAATGCTAATCGAGATAAATATTAGCAGGATGTTCTTATTACTTAGTTCCTTATAAGTAATAAGGGAATTCACTATGCTAAAGTGATTGTCAAATGTTTTAAAAGCTATCATCATGCGATTGTCATTGCAAATCACTTCTTTGCTTGGCCAGGAGTAGAGCAAAAGAAAAACGGACGCTTCCTATCTTAGAAAAGTTTAAGTTCTTCACAATTGAAACCAGCAACAAGGAATATCTCGGAAACAGTTACCTCCACAACAAAAACGTAAAGGACACAAATTGTGTGTTTTGACGTGATATACATTTTTTGTGTAATGAGTTTTTTCTATCTCTTACGGTTTAGCACTTAAGCAAAATTCATCCACAATAAAGAGCTCTTCGGAGGCTAGTCCCCAAAAATTCGAGATATACATTTCGCACATAAATAGCTTTAATATATGGAAGTTTAATCAAAATCGTTAGAGCCATTTTTAAGAAACATTTTCGAAATTTTTTCCATGTAAAGGGTAGTTTGTGGTAGGGGGATTTTTTTGAAAAATTTCGTGTCGCATCTTTGGAAGATACAAAACCTAAATAACAAGTTTAGTATTTAATGGTCTTTTCGTTTTGGGACTATGTTGTCCACAGACACACAGACACACACGTATACACAGACAGACAGACAGACACACACGTACATTTTTCTAAAAATTCTTTTTTTGGATTCAGGTGGTCTCAAAA
Organism: Hymenopus coronatus; assembly: GCA_030762935.1. Taxonomy (NCBI): domain Eukaryota; kingdom Metazoa; phylum Arthropoda; class Insecta; order Mantodea; family Hymenopodidae; genus Hymenopus; species Hymenopus coronatus. The sequence continues at coordinate 39,538,172 of CM060886.1, forward strand.
CATGTAATTCCGATGAAATCTCGGTATCGAATTTCTGGGTACAATGCAATACCTTCTCTATACACTATGTACATAGTACGTATAGACAGTAAAACTATTTCAAAACCATTAAAAGCGTCTTATAAAACCCATGACAAATGCTTGAACCTAATGAAGGACATGTGTAACAAAATAATGTCTGCATATGTTTATCTCGAGCAGAAACAACAGTAATTTTTGTAGAAAAAGGCTATATAAAACTGTGTGGAGAAGGAAATGTGAATTTAACACAAAATGATTTATTCTCTACACGAGGTAACAGAAAAACATACATAAATTTTACAAAATTTCACCAATACATCTAAATTTTTATATAATTTTAATACTGATGCTTAATAATCTGTATAGTTTTTGCTGAGAAAGGAAAGGTTTAATTTGTATTTAGCATAAAATATAACTGTAAAAAAATAATAGTATGTAAATTTAAATTTATTAAACTATTAATTTTCCTCAAAAATGAATGACAATGAATAGTAACATCACTGTAAAAGGTAATCCTCATTTCTTTATTTTTCGTTATATTTATCATTTTTCCTCACATATCGATGTTGTGTGATATCTGTATTTTGTTGCTGTCTGATGTCTTCGTTGTTGCAAGACTTTTAAATGGAGATACGTTGGTGAGCATTGGTTTTAAATAGTAAGCTTTGAAGGTTGATAATAGTTATGAGTGTATTTTTATTGCTTAGTTTAGGTTTTTGTTAATAGAGTTTTTGCCTAGGTTCATGTTGACGAACAGAAAGCGTCTTAATAATCGTAAATTAATATCCTAAGAATTTCCTTTAACAAACACGGATATTAGCCATTAAAATGTGCTAAAATGTCTCGTTCTGTGCCTGAGCACGTATCTTTTTATCATTTTTCATTTTCTGCTTGCCTGCTCTTATTTAGTTATATTTTCCTACAGTAAATAAAATATGCTATCGAGACAGTTGTACAATTTCTACGGAATCTATTTATAATTGTTATCTACAGTCGCGTTTTCAATTGAATTCTACACATATCTACGCTTCTGATTTGGTAGATTTGCTTCCATTGACTGTAATGGTAGTTACAGGATTATTACAAATACACATTGAGTCTGTAATTTATACACAATTCTCAAGTTTTGTATGTAATACACCATTTAACTAAATACTTATTGGGTTTAAGAACTACATTGTTTACGAAGTATTGTCGATAACGTATGCCTATACCACGTTTTCTTTGTAAACATCGGCTCTAAGAACATACATAATTACAAATAGGGTTCAAATGAAATGGTTAAAACTGTTTTCTGTTCTAGTGCTTTTATATACTTCATTTAAATAAAACCATCTGTTACATTCTTGAGGTTAAATCACCATCATCATCAACATAACCAGCAATAATAATAATAATAATAATAATAATAATAATAATAATAATAATAATAAACCTGCAAGCTTAAATTGACTACAATATTAATGCTTGTCACAAATAAATTACCACTGAAAAAATAATAATGAGATTTCAGTGTGCTGTTCAGAAGTATATTGAGATATCGACACATTTAGACACACACCCGGTCAGTTTTAATCTAGAACTTTAACTAATGCAATAGATGCTATTCATTAGATTTGTAGAAGCGAAAGCAATAAGTTATTCAGATTTCACAAAATAAAATCTGTAGAGCTGAATTTGAACAATTACTATCAGTTTTACACGTTAGAAACATAACAAAACATTGATAGACATTTCTGATTAAATATGGTCATAAGAAATGTTGGCACAAAAAGCATAAATAATTCTACTTAACTTCATTTACTAGATATTGTTTAAATGGTGTTTCTAGTGTAACATTTATCCGCACATTACTATCTCTAAAGCTTCTAAAGTACCTTATACAAAGCAGCCAGCTGTTCAGGAAGTGTTTAGTGGGTTGTTTGTGATCTAGAAGCTATCGCAATTCACAACAGTTGCTCATGATACTTGTAAGATCATGCAGACTCACCTGTGGTTCAGAACTTTACTAGTCTGGTGCTTCAGCTTTACTGTGTCTCGAAGCTTCAGTATCTTTCTCTAATAGACTCATAAAGTTGACCTTACGTAAGTGTAATCTTTTTTTATCGTCCTGATGTTGAACTCAGCTCTGCGCCTTATCATGACGATTTGACCTTCTCTTTCCCCTCTATTTTTTACCTTAATTTGCAAATTGAGGAATATATACGTCATAGGACTATTTTACCTTTCACTTTTGAGAGCGGCGGGACGGCAGTAGATGTTCTTCCTGAGCCTATGGATAGATATCCGTAGTGAACCATAATGGTTACTCATACAGTCTTAGGGAGCTGGAAATACAGACTGAAGGACTTCGCTCAATGACACCATAAAGAAACTAAACACTATGGTTAGGTCTTCTGAAACGAATCTTCTTCAACTTACCTTCTCATTAAGTGACTGAAGTAATCCTGGTGTTAGCTATTAAGTACATTATGTTTGATAGAGTCAGGCTATAAAATTCAATGCCAGCCGGGATTTGATCATGGATCTCCCGGCATCCTGTTACTCTAGCCACTGAAGTAGCATGATATTAAATCCCCCAACTAATTCGTATGTTTCCCGAAAAACTACACGATGATCTCGAATTATTTTGAGATGACAACCCCAATGGCGACTTACAATATTGTATTTTAAGTCTCGGGATTCATAACTTATTTAACTTTTAGGTCAATTAGTATTAATTCATTGTTACTTTCTCTACTCGTACTATGTACATAGTGTATAGAGAAGGTATCGTAATGCACCCAAAAATTCAATACCGAGATTTCACCACAAATACATGTTTTTGGTCCCCCTGAATCCATAAAAAACATTTTTGGAAAAATGTCCGTGGTGTGCGAGTGTGTGTGTGTGTGTGTGTGTGTCTGTGGATAGCATAGCTCAAAAACGAAAAGACCGTTAAATACCAAACTTAGTATTTAAGTTTGGTATATTCCAAGGTTGCGATACGAAAATTTTCAAGAAAATCCCCTCCCCACCCACAACTACCCTTTACATGGAACTTCCTTCGAAAATTTTGATTTTCTGAAAAATGGCTCTAAAAATTTTAATTAAAATATCGTATCTATATTAAAGATATTTACCTGCCAAATGTATATGTATATCTTGAATTTTCTGGGAATAGCCTCTGAAGACCATTTTATTCTGGATGAATTTTATGAAATTTTGCATAACTGCTTAACGGTAAGAAATGGACAAAAGCTTACCACCCAAAAAATATAGAGCACATTAAAACACACCATTTATGTAGTATACATTTTTTTTGAGGAGTTGATCGTTTTTGAGATATTCCTTGTTTTTGGTTTCAACTTAAAAAACTTTTCTCGTACAGGAATTTGTCAATTCGTGTCCATACAAACAAAGGAACTTCAGTCACCTAGTAACCAGATTTTGACTTCACTTTAACCTATGATACTCCCATATTTCGCTTCTACTTCCAAGAAAGCAAGTAATGAGACAATTTCTGCTAATTTTTTCTCGATTATAATGAATTAAATAGAAGAATAAGCTTATTAACAATAATTTTTTTACACAGAAGTAGAAAAAGTCATGTGAATGGAACACATTAGATGTTTTTCTTCACACTAGACGTGTGTAAGACAGGAGTTGGATAGGTACAGTCAGACTGAAAAATTCGATGATATACCAGGGGTTTGAACCACGGATCTCCCTATTGTCCTACACACGGCTTGAGTGAAAAATAATTAATTAACATAAATTACGTTTGCTTTTAAACAGAATATTTTTACTTAATTGCAGTGTGCCCATTAGGAATTAAACATCTTTACTATATTATGCTTCGAAAAAATATGTAATATCATATCGTGCGTCTTCTATGTTTATTTTACCCATTCATCTTATTTTTTCTTAAAAAAAATAATTTCCGAAGAGTTTCTGCGTTATTGAGTTATTAGTTCCATAAGGCAAAGATGTTTCTGTATGGGATTGAATGCTCTTAGTAGGTTTCATTAGTTCTGTAGAGCAGGACGTCATCAGCAAGCTGGGCTATTTTGACGCCCTGCAATATGGGAAGTCCATCTTGAAGAGTTAAACAGAATGGGTGATAAAACAGAGCCTTCGGGAACTCCACCTCGTAAGGGTTTTCATGTTGATGTTTTTCCCGCCACTAATACTGTAAAGGAGCGTTGGTGTAGGAATCTATAGTATATGATAAGCTGATGTCTACACCAAGTTGGATAAGTTTGTAGAGAAGTTCTCCCGTTAAGTGGAGGCGCAAACATTCTCAACATCCATTGACGCCGCTGGCGTAGACCAAGACCTTGTCCTGGAATACCAATGCAGTAATATCCAGCAATTAGAACGAAATCCAAACTATTTACTCGAGGACCTTTGAGAGGGTAGGAAGAAAGTTTCGTTGTGTAGTGTTTACCATGCAAGCATCTAATATTTAAGGTTTGTGCTGTAATAAACCATACACTGAAACAAAAGTTCCTGGGCTAAATAAGCGCCACCTATATGAAAAATTGTTTTATCCTGGGCGGTGAGGTAAACCCTCGTCAACAAGTTTAGTGGAGAACTCGCAAGCTAGAACTTTTCTGATCAAAAAATCGGTGTAATGGTGGCCGATTTTACTTTTTCTAGCACCTGCTTTTAGTAGGTAGAGAAGGTATTGTATTAACTCCATGGCACGACAGCTCACGGGGAACCTTGGCCTACCGCCCGGCCGCTGCGTCCCCCATCTCGGTCCACTACAGACGTCATGGATGGGGTGCAGTATTGGAGGGTGAGACGTGGTCAGCGCCTCGAGTCCCCCGGCCGGTTAATGCGGTCCTCATGACCTGGAGCCGCTACTTCTCCATCAAGTAGCTCCTCAATTGGCCCCCCAGGGACCTTACGAGGCTGAGTGCACCCCGGGCCAGGTCTCCCAGCGGGGGAAAAATCCCCACGCCGGTACCGGGGATCGAACCCAGGTCTCCCGCTTGGTAAGTAGCAACGCTACCACCGCGCTAAGGAGACGACCGAAGGTATTGTATTCCACCCAAAAGTCCATATCAAGATTCCCCGGAGACTGCCTCCGTAATCAGCAAGTCGACTTCTCCAGGTTCGATTTTCCGGCTGAGGCGAAGAATTTTTCTTTAACCGCAATCATTCTCTATCCCCCACAGAATCTGTAAACATGTATGTGAAAGTGAATGTGTGTGTTTAAACGAAATACAACGCTCAGAATCTACAGCGAACGAGTTATTTCTTAAGTAAACAGCCCCCGATATGACTATGGATGATAAAGGGGCTATTTGAGTGAAACAATAGGAAAAACGAAATTCAAGAAAAACATTCCCAAGACCATATCTATATCTCTGACGTGTTACCTATTATGTAACAAACGTTTCCTAATAAGACTTATTCTATTATCGACCTATAGGTAATCAAGATAAAAATTAGAAGGAATAAGCTTAAAAGTTCCTTACAAGTAAGGAGAATAATGGAACGCACTAGGGTAAACTCAAATATGCCAAATGATGTCGCTATATGAAGCAATTGAAATTTCGGTTTTGTTTGTAAAGATCAGGAGTAAAAACCAAAGAGAGTGAAACGAAAGATAACTCCCCGTTTGAGAAAAGCTAAGTCGTTTAAAATTGAAACAAATAACGAAGTATATCTCGGGAACGGTTAACTCAACAAAAATGAATTTTACATAAATTGTATGTTTTAATGATATTTACAATTTTGTAGTACGTTTTTCCATTTCTTATGATTTATCTCTTAATCAAAAATCTTCCAGAATGAACAAATCATTTTTCCAGAAAATTCAAGAAATGTATTTTATTTACAACAAAATGTTCGAAAATTTTTCCATATAAAGGAAAGTTTGGGGTGAAGAGATTTTTCTGAAAATCTTCGAGTCACATTATTGGAAGATACTAAAATATAAAGTTTTTTTGCGGAGCTTTCAGTTTTGACCTATGCTGACAACATGCACACAAATACACACACTTTTTTTTTTTAAAAATCTTATGTGTATATGGTGATACATATGTTGGCAATAATGATAAAGGTTGTTTAGGAAACATACTATAATTGTTTATTGTCAAAGAGCCTGTGTAGCTGGCATAGATATAGTCGCAGCACAATAAAAATAATAATAATAGTAATAATAATAATAATAATAATGAATGAACTATATGTATTTAAAGTAAATAACATAGATTAAAGCTGTTAAAACCCATCAACAATGTAAAATTAATATTTTAGTAACCTATTAAGAAGCTTTCTTTTTATAACTACTTATACTTGTTCTTTATTCCTTTATTCATTGTATCATTGCTTATTGAATTGGATTTATTGCCTGGTAGTGTGGAAGAGAAGGTCTTGTGGCCTTAACTCCAACCAGTATATATAAATAAATAAATACTTAAAATTCTGACTTCGATTGTTAGTTTTTTGTAAAATTACACACATTTAGCAAAACGCGTTTCTTTTATGCGGGTAAGTTGGCAATTAGGAATTTTTACTTTCAGATTTCTAGTGATAATATTATGCATATCATACAAATTATATTGTCGTAAATGAGAATGAATATAAATCAACGAATAAAATAGGTAAATATTATCACAGAAGATGACTTCAGATGTATAAAGTAAGGCTGCCTATGTTTATCAAGCTTTTTTTTGGCATTTTTATTACGTGGCTCTTTTTGGTAAAATATATCTCCCTTAGATGTTTTGTATCTTGGCCGGCTCGTTGTTTTTTTTTTTAACAGTACCGGCGTTGTATCCCCAATTTACATTCCCCCCTGTATGATTACTGGTTTTACTGTTCCTTTACACAAACATATACACATTGCACAAACATATAACATCCATGCCCTAGGCGGGTCTTGAACCCACTATCCCCTGTCCACGAAGCACCAAAGCGTGGCAATTGGGACCGGCACTCTCTTTGTATGTTAGAATTTGGTTTTCTAAACTCGCTCTTCTTCCCCCGTCTCTGATTGGCGGCTTGCTTGAGGTGGCGGAAACGGAACTCGAGAAAGAGGGTGGGGGAAGAGAAACATATATCATTTGTAACATTTTTTTTTTTTTTTTTTTTTCCATACTGTGAAGGGTAATTTAATGATCTGCAAGATCTGCAAGATCTGCAAGAGTGTAGTGCTGCATGTATTAAAAAATGATATTGTGACAGTAATGACGAATGCAACACATTGCATGTTTTCTAAAAAGGTAAGTAATTCAGATAGCTACCGCAAATTTTAGCAATAATGTTTCCAGTCCAAAGCACAAAATATTTAAATTTGTTGCTTTCTTCAATACAAAACACATCACTTGTGTTTTATGCTGATTCCTCAGAAAACCATTTACCAGAAGCCAGTGCTTAGTCAATGTAAAACACCTAGTGGTTGTATTATTTAAGTCTTAAAAATTATTTATTTTGATTTTTAAAGTGGTATCACCTACAAAAGAATATCTGGTAAGGTATATCTTATAATCATTATTCATTACAATAAGTTACACAGAAACCATTATTGAGCCTTGAGGTGTGCCACGTTCAAATGGGATGACGCTTGTCCTTGAGCGCCACCAGGCCGGCAGCCAATCGGAATGCTACTATGTTGACATATTGCATTCGCGCTTAACTGGGAAGTAACGCGTTAAGTGATTCCGTCTCTCATAAATACTACTTTCGCTAAGAAAAAATATACAATTGTTGCCAAAATAATTAATTAGGAAGATAAGGAGTAATGCTCGTAGCAGAACCGTAAAAACCACAGATTTTTAGCTCAAATAGTTTTCATAATATACATGAATAAACATTATGTCGTCAGCAGATTTGCATGCTCAGTGTGCGAGTGAGAGGTGAATATGAAAAGAGTGGTAGAAGCGGCCTGGCAACGCAGAGCACTATAACGCATCTCACTCGCAGCAGCGTAGAACTCTTCCCATTTGAAGAACATTATAGGTTAGATCAATAAGTTGCGATTTAATGTCATCCAAAGGTACATACGGCTTTCTTCCATACAAATATGACTAAAATTCTTAAGGTGTGTGCTCTCAATAGATCAGTAATTCTGGTACAACACAGTCAAAAGTGTTAGTGAGATCGCAAAGTATCAGCCGAACATAGCAAGTGCTCTCAAAGGCATATAAACTATAGTTTATTCCAAGGGACTAATGAAGTTGATTTTTTTTATAAAATATGTTTTAAGGATGATAATATTTAATTAAATGTCCATAGTTAGCTGTTCATTAAATGCTCCAAAGGTTTGAGAGAATAGGAACAGACAAGGGGAGATACGTTTTCAGATTTGCAATACCACCTTTCTGGTACAGAGGGGACAAACTTTTCTAATCTCAAGAAACATAGTAAAGTTCCTTGCAAAATGATTTATAAAACATCGCCATCAATGGCGAAGCAATACCTGGATTTATTTTTATAAAGCAATTGGATAAACCAGATTGTGATAAACTATTAATTGCCTGAATCACATCAAAGGCGCAACATTTATGTGTTATATTTTGGTTTTACCTTTTTCAATAAGTCATGTTAAATAAGTAAAAATTATATTGAAACAAATATGAACAAAAAACACAAAATCTATCATGGAAAAGAAATTATTGAAATCTTAGGGAATAAACTTGTGTCAGCAGTTCTTCTATTATTGATAAGTTGCCATTAGTCTTTACCCTTATTATTGGCTTTTTTAATGAACTTCCAGATAGCATTGCTTTTAACTGTCTTCAATTTGTTCTTATTTGTTTAACTTCACATGACTGAGTTTAATTATATCTTGTTTTGTGATTTTATATACCTCATACAACAAACATTGATTTTTAATTGCCTTTTGGTTTCCAAAGTACATTTGGCTTTACCATTTTCATATAATTGATAAATAAACTGGAAAAGTACATTTAAACATATGATTTATAACAACCATGGGTCTCTTAAAACAGAGTAAATTTTTATGTCATAAGCAAAATACGACCTGCTTTTATCATATTATTAACATTTTTCATAATTTAAATTATTACTAGTGCCTAACTGAAAATTTACAAATTTTTGGACTAAATCCAAGTAAGTAACAAAGTCAAAGGAGAAGAATATCTGAAAATCGGGATCTTGTCTGCAAATTCTGTCTTGTATGATAAATTAAGATAATAAGTAACATTGATGAGGGATTATAAGAGTGGAAGTCAAAAATGTTGATTTTCAGGAAAGTAAAAAAAACTGTTTTACATTATACTTAAAGTATAAGAAATATTCTGAAACTAGTTTGGACTATTGTGTTAAACTGCTCTAAAGTTGAGGACTAAAATGTATATGTAAATGTATATTAGGAGAACTAAATGACTGAACTATTATTACCATTAAACACTTTATATAAAATTATGATAGTTAAAGAAAAAGTATAATTTTATTACAACATGAGCTATACATTAACAGTTTTTGCAATTAAGAAAACTTTAAATTGATAACATTATAAGTAGCAAACTTCAAAATATGGATATTGTTTTCGGCAAGGTTTGCAACATTAAGATGTTTCTTAGAATTAGTTTGGTTTGCTTCAAATTACTCATGCCAGGCAGTATGTCCTCTTCTGAATTGCTAACTTTTAGATGTCTATAGAAGTAATGGAATTCTGCTCTCTTAAGTGGCAACAGGCAAAGTTAAAACGGAAGCATTACATTTTCTGTGTTACAGCATCGGTCAGGATTGCCTCTTCTCCACAATGATTAAGATTTGAAGCTGTCATATTTACCCAAATTATTATTAATAAATACCTCTCCAGGAATTTTTGTGTATCGGAACCATTATAAGAGGCCGAATCGAAAAGTAACGCAACTATTTTTTTTTTTTACAAAAAAGTTTAATAATTATGAAAACAAAAACAAAAATCACAAATTAACTTATACCTTTTTCCTACTTTTCGACATAGTCACCAACTTTCACAACATATTTTTCGCATCATATACCAGTTTCAATATGCCCTGTTCGTAGAAGTTTGTTACCCTTGAGTATAGCCAACTGCGGATTGCTGATTTCACTTCCACATCTGTTGCAAAGCGTTGAACGACTAGGGATTTCTTCATGGGATCAAACAGATGAAAGTCCGATGGTGCAAGGTTCGGACTGTATGGTGAGTGCTGGAGAACCTCCCAACCACATTTGATGAGTTTGTGATGAACGCAGCAGCATAATGGGGAACAAGTCTGGCATCGTCAGCATTAATGTTGTGGCATTTGTCACGAAGGGCACGACGCAACTTCAGCAAAGTTTTCATGTAGACTGCAGCATTCACAGTTGTCCCGTGTTCAACAAAGTCCACCAACAAAACAACATTTATATCCCAGAACACTATCACAAGCACTTTCCTTGCAGATTGGGTATGTTTCCTCACTTTGCCTACTTTGTTTCGAGCGTGTAGTGGTATGCCTACGACTCATTACCAGTGTCGACTCTTTTCAGAAAGTCATGCCCATTATGCGGTGTACCTCGTTAAGTATTTCAAGCTTGTCATCATTCGCTGGCATTTGTGGTTGTCTGTCTTAGACACCCTAGGCACCCAGCGAGGTGACATTTCAAGGTGTCATGAACAATATCGCTGCACCATAGGAAATGTTGAACTGTGGCGATGGGTTCGCAGTTTTACACGCCGCTCGTTCAAAATTGCCGCCTCAATGCTTCTGTTATTCTGCGGGGTTGCAGCTATTACCGGCCTCCCTGAGCGTGGCGAATCACTAAGGTTCACACGGTCATCTTGGAAGAATGTACACCCACGTCGAGACACTGCTACAGTCCATAGAATCATCCCCATATACGCCACGCATGGCCTTGTGAATTTCACTTGGTTTATGCCCTTTGGCCCACAGATATCCAACCATACCTTTCTGCTCTTCACACGTGGACGACAGTAGCATGAGTGTCAACTTTGTTGCTTAGTTCACGCTTCTCTCGCTAGAGCCGCACATAAAAATGCCATCGGTAGAGAAAACTTTAAAGTATATATGTGTGAAGTTGCAACATTCGAGCTGCAATGACCAGACAGAAAAAGTTATTATGCATTACTTTTTGATCCGCCCTCATACATCCAACTACTTGAAGGATTCGTCAGTTGGGTGTTTCTTCCTCGGAATCAAAGATGATTGTAAGAGGGATGCAAAATAAAAAAATGCATCATGTATAATCTCATTTACAACAAATTTGTTCTTCTTTTTTACAGTTTGAACAAGTTGAAACCAATCATATATAATTATAATAGGATATTCTGTTTTTCTTCTGCTTCTCAGTTTGTAAATGATCTGCATTTCACTCCAATTACTGTCTGCTGTCCATGAACATGTGATCTATAGCTTCCAATGATATTTTGTTTGCATCAATGTGAACAAAATGGCGGCAACATGTGAATTCTTATTCTGTCACCCACATGCATCAGAGTAACAGAACAATTTTAGTAGCCTCATCTGCTAGACCAACAAGTTTTTCATTCAAGCAGGCTGCAATCTGATTTGCACCACGTGCACCTTCTTGCTCGTGACACATATGGTACTTTACTTCCCCTGTGTCTTGATCAAAAATTGTCAGATTATATGTACTGAGCTGTTCAGGTAAGAAGCTGGAAGCCACTGCTGTAAATCGAAAGTATACTTTTTTATCGCAGAGTCCTATTTATAAGCTTCTTATCGCTCTTTTTGGAGCTGTGGGCCACGTCAGCAGTCGGTGATTGCAACATAATTATGAATACACTTGTCATCTTTGAACTTTTAATTTTTCTTTCTCTAGCCGTATATGCAATGTACATAGGGGTAGAGAAGGTATTTATTGTATTCTACCCAAAGATTCAATGTCGAGATTTCACCGGTAAGATATGTTTTGTGGTCCCCTGAGTCCGAAAAAAAGCCTTTTAAAAAAAGGTCCGTGTGTGCCTGTGAACAGCATAGCTCAAAAACGAAAAGGCCGTTAAATACTAAACTTGGTATTTAGGTTTAGTATCTTCCAACAATGCGACACGAAGATTTTCAAGAAAATTCTACCACCACAAACTACACTTTACAGGGAAAAACTTGATTTTCTCAAAAATGACTATTTTGTTGATAATCCCGTATATTAAAGATATTTACATCCCAAATAAAATGTATATATTGAATTTTCTTGGCATAACCTCTGAAGACCTCTTTATTCTGGATGAATTTTGCCGCATTTTGCCTAACTGCTAAACCGTAAGAGGACAAGAACTTACTACACTAAATGTAGATCTCGTCAAAACACACAAATTATGTACGTTACGTTTTTGTTGTGGAGTTAACTGTTTCTGAGATATTCCTTGTTATTGGTTTCAATTGTGAGGTACTTATACAGGAAGTGTCTGTTTTTCTTTTGTTCTACTCCTGGCCAAACAAAGAAGCGATTTGCTAATGTTTATCTCGATTATCATTGTGTAAAAAGAAGAAGAATCTTTTGTAAGAAGTTTGTTTGTAGAGCAGGTAGAGAAAGAAATGTGAGTGGAACAAAATGTGAGTATAACACATCAGATTTTTATGTTTAATGTGCCACATTTGTGATATTGTATATCTACCTGAGGGATTTTGAGCTCAGGTGAAGCGTAAAAAAGCATAATGAAATTTTACGAGACACCGGGTTAGGATTATTTTCACAATATGATGAGTGCATTTTCTAAATTTCAGATGAGATGGTAGGTACTTTTTCTGATATGTGTGTCTTGTACAGGGTAACTCGTACGATGGAAAGAATATGATGTTTTGAATTACAAAAGTCATCACTTAAACCGCTTTCTGTTCCTGAGGGTGTCGTGCGTTTGTGTTTCACTTCATTAGTTGTAATTCTTGAAGCAACCTCGATAAACTTTTACCTCTCACTATTAATCTGAAGATGAAATGTGTTTGTAATTTCTGGTTTGTTTACTGAACACTTTCCCTTTTGCTAGTCGTACTTTTGTCATATGAGATTTGATATATATATTAGTATTTTAGAATATTCACCCAAAGACTAAAATCTCTGGAGTAGGCAGCGTCTAATATCCTCAGAGGTTCTTCCTCTGCATCTTAAGAGACGTTATCCTAAAGGCTTAATTTCCCTTTTCTTAATTTCTTTTCCTGTTACAGAGATACATACCTGAGCTGTTTTGCTTTTGTTCCCTCCTTAATTTTCTTACATACAGTTTTGGAACACATCCTTTCCTTCATTAATTCATACGAGGGAAACATATGCACTTGAAGAACCAAGCTTACAAGTATTTGTAGCACTTCTATTGGAAATTCTAGGAATATAACTTTGTCCTTCACTGAATAATCGCTGTTAAAATATATTCCTGATTAGGGTACGGTTTATATTTTCCTAGACCATCGTCAGCGTCCACATTTCTATTGCAAGACTTAGCTGAACATCTGAAAATAAAAATTAAGTTATGCATAAACAATTTGTAAACTATAATGTAATAGATGAATAACTGTTTTTCCATTTGTACTTGTTATATAATATTACCTGAAGAGTTAAAGGAAACATCACAGTATTTTACACGATTCGCAGTCTAGTTAACATCTTGTTAAGTTCACACAACTGACATCAATGCACTACTTGATGCCTATGGAAAAATATATTAATTACTAAATACAATGTTGTAAGGAAGTCATTCTATTTTTCTATTTTTCATTACGAATCAATAATTAATGTAGAACTGCAAGTCAGGTCGGTTTTGCCTGCAACATCAAGATGTTTCGCAGCACATGTCTGTCAACAACGATGAAGCAGAGCTCTTTATTATTGTGATCCAAACACTTTTGGGACAATATTATTAAGATTCTACACACGTGATTCAAATTACAGTGATTGAAGTCACGTTTAGTGTAATTACTATAGAAAACAGCAGCTGCTCAAACAGTATGTCAGATATTACACTACTATTATGTGGTGATATGGGTACAAGTCAAGTTGCGCTGTTGCGCACATGGTTTTGAGGATTTATCTTTACTATTATGTTCCTTAGAGAATAAAACGTCTTAATGCAGGGTTTGACTTGCATTCTTTTAACCTGATGTAGATATCGAACTGACGACCAACAACATGTACATATCTCAATTTGAGCAAAATGTAACTTGTACTCTTATGATTGCCCATCAAAGTGTATCTTAAGCGAACTGCTGTTTACTAGTAAGCACAAAAATAGGCGCTAAAACCAAATATTTTATTAGTTCGTATAAAAATGGTGACTCAATCTGCAGTAGCTAGGTGGTCTGTAGATTTAGCTGACATTTGTTATAGAATAGTGATTTGAAATGAGATAACCAACAGGAAATTCAACTTACGCATCTCAAGTGCAAGAAGAAGTCGTTAAAGTAGTAGTTAGTATTACGTCATTTCAGTCAGTAAACTCGCTCATTCTGTGAATCTAACGACGGAATTTGTATGTACCTTTCCTAGCAACATATTACTGAAGATTTCATCTCAAATAATTCAAGAATGAAAGTCAACAGCTTGTTTCTAGAAATGAGATCCCTCATAGCAAACAATGTCAGAGCAGTAACAGGTTTCTATTGTAAGGCCTGTAGATGACCGTATAATAGAGGGATACTTAGCTGACCTTTACATAACACCAGTATCCCAGCATCAGTCAATAACAGCGGGAATTTCATAATCCAGTTTTGCCCACATTCTGAGCTTTAAAAGGCAAATGTTCATTCATCCTTCAGACATAGCAAATTTTCCAGACAGCATGTATTGAGGAAACTAAATAGTGGATATACGTTACCGTGGATACCTCCATCACTTGATTCGTATGTATAGCCAAAAATGCATGAATATAGTGCATGAAAAAACACCAAACAAATTAAACTTAAAGCTTAATAAAAGGAATAAACCAGCCAGAGAAGAATTTCCAGCACTGTTGAGCAAACAGTCAGTCAACATAAGACAGCAGTTCTAAATACTATCAACAAATAATGCAACAATCAACCTTATTTAAAATTAAGCGATGAATCAGGGTTCTTCAACCTCATTACACAGATCATTCAATTCCGATTGAAAAGAACATCAACCCGAGGACAGCTTCTAAACGAATAACTTAAAGCAAAGTTAAGCAACTCAATCTCAACCACCCAAGCCGAAAATAAAATAAATGAATGTTAATTCATTGATGCTTCTTCGGATAAAGCCCCTGGAAAAGAACTCTATAAGATGTTCTCTAAACTAATCAGTAAGAAATCCAAGCCTACCGACAAAAAACCCCAAAATCTCTAAGGTCTGCTTCCATCGAAACAGCTTATAGAAGACAAATCAGAGGACTGCATTCTCATCTTTATCCAACTTACCGGTTTTCCCACAAAATCCGTTTGTGCTCACGATATCCCACCTGAGATCCTAAACTTACACCTAACTCATGTCTTAGTAAAAACACTGCTGCAAGGAGAAGGAACTTAAAAATAGATTCATTCAATAAGGAAAGCACTCAATTCTGCTTATCACCATAGTTAATAGAAAACAATTCTTCAAATGCCCGATAAAGTATCTTCTGTAATACATCATCATTGATGTATTACAGAATTTGTCACTGGAGTCAAGTTCGGTTTGAATATTTAAAAATCTTTATTATCAACAGTGCTCTGATATAATAAGTTTACAAGAAACAAATGCTCAAAATAATATGATTATTAAAAATGAAACATTATGATATCCATAATTCAAACTGTTTAAATACTGGTTGTGCTAGTATTGATGTTGGCATATATTTTAAGAATTCAGTAGTAAATAAACAGCTTCCTAATATATACAACTTCAGAGGCTATAGATTCACATTTATTACTCCATTCCCATTAGGTATATGCAATTTCAACATACCAAATGGCATACATTTAAGCTGCTATAAATTAACAGACATGATCAAGCAATTACCTAAGCAATTTATTCTTGTCGGTAACTTCAATGTCACAATAAAATATGAGGTCGTAGAAGAAGAATAGAGGAGGACATATCATAAGTAATTTTATTGAATCAAAACACACTAGTGCTTCTAAATATTACTGAACCAACATATACAAATTGCTCAAAACTTCAGTGCTTTTGATTTACCATTATACACCTAGAATATAGTCCACCCATTTGAATGGAATGCCTGTGAAGAGCTCATTGGAGTGACCACATTTCCATAATTCTAAAAACAAAACCATATGTCTAAATTTAACTATTAGAAAGCTAATTAGGAAAGCTTACAAAAATCTGCAGATAAAATGGAAAACTTAAAATTTCCCCTGAGAATTCCACCAAAAGAGTAACTTGGTGAAAATTTTCTCTAGTGGCATACTATAAGCTGCAGAAAATGGTAAAATAAGGCTAAATCTAAATAAAAGAGTATTTCTCTGGGAGAACGAAATCTGTTAAAACAATTAAAGATAAAAGCTTTGCATGCAACAAATATAAAAAAAGAAAAATTAATTTTAAGAAACATAGAGCTACAACAAGAAAGTGAATGTTCGTCATGGCTTAACTTTATATATATGCTAAACTGCCAAATTTCATTTCTAAAGTTTGTAATTAAATTAAAAAATTCAAAGAATCAATATCAAAAAACAAATACAGTGTATTTTAAACCCAGAAAATAACAAGTTATTAACGATGACCAAAAGAAATTAACACATCTACTTCTCTGAGTTTTCCAGTGATACAAACTATAATGGACATTTTCTGAAATTACATATAAGAAAAAGCTAGAAAACATGGCAGTACATAAACACTTTAAACATACTTTAATATTTACAGTAGATAAATTAAATACTGCACTACAAAATAAGATGACATGAAGTAACAGGGCACACACAGGCCTGTGTTCTCTTCGAAAGGTAGCTGCGCCTACCTGGTGACCTGATGTTCTAGTAAACCTGGAGAGGAACTACTAGTCAGGGAAAACTATAAGTCTTGTTGAAGGTGAATATGAATGAAACGCATGCCCTTGTCCGAAAAAATATAGTAAATGCCAGCAATAGAATGAAACGAGCATAGGATGCACGGGGTGAAGGAGGAATATTCCAAGCCGAGGATTTGGTGTGGATCTTTAATCCACAACGAAGCCAGGATTTGTTATCCAAACTTCAAAGAGCGACCATACATAGCAGTGAAACGAATAAATGATGATTTTTATCGAATTCGCCAACTTCCCCGAAGGAAGCCGTAGGTGGTCCACATTAATCGGCTGGCACCTTATAAAAGAACGTCCCAGTGGTAGAAGAACAAGCGAAAGAAGATTACGATCACGTTTGTTAATGTTTTTTATTTTAAGAGAGATCACTTTTGTGGTGTAGTTAAAGTTTTCTGTGTATTATAAAAGAGAATATAAATCATTCCTGAGTTTAAATGATTCATACGAGGGCCATTTCAGAAGTCATGGCAACTATTTTTACAGCCAAAAAAATTGCAGGAAACGAAACTCAGGATGTACGATTGAGAATTAATAGAATGTTCTTCGAAATGCTGGTACTATATTAGGAACCAGGTACAAGGAGCTATGGGTACAGGACATTGAAGGATGCGTAAATAATGGTCATTGTTTTATTTGTATTACATATACACAAAAAAGTACGCGTACGTAAGCATAATACTCTTAAAAGTTAACGACTTTCAAAATAATTCCCCAAGACTTCCACACAGCTTTGCCTACAATGAGGAAGGCTCTGAATTTCATCAACTTTAGTGACATCCATCTTGAAACACAGCCTCTAGGATACTAGTATTTGCAGGTATCAACTTGTAGCTACCAATACACTCAGACATCATCTGGTAGTGGCATCCCGTACTGCGTACAACATGTTTTCAATGCCGCATATTCGGTTAATCGAAATATACAAAATAGTTGCCAACTTTTGAAATTTATTTCGAGGGATTTTGGGTTGTTTGTACAATATTTTATTAAACAGTGGTTTATATTGAGAAAAACTTTCCTCCGCATTGCCATCAATAGAGTTCCAATCCAAACTCTTCTACAATCCATTTGCGTTTGGAGCACCTGCGATGCGTGCGCAAAATATCTATCCAGTAATTTGGCCTACAGTTGAAAAGAAAGGAAAAATAGAAAGAGTAGCTAAGTTACGTGGTGTCGGCTTAATAGTCTAAGGAGCGGATGGTGAGTATACCGATCCCGCCCACTGTATAGTATCATCAGTGATGTTAACTTGCAATCTCTCAAACACCTCTCTGACTGCTCTCGCTAGTTATAAAACTGTCTTTGGTCATACTATTATGTGGTGCTGGCTAACTAATTTGCTGTTTTCTTGCTACATTCCATGATTTTATTACTCTATTGTCTTGAAGATTATTGTGCTTGTCTTTGTTCCAAAACAATGATCCAATAACAACGTAGCTGTTGCCAGTTCATTATGTGTTTCTTTCTCATCAACATTTTGCTGACTTAAGAGTAGGTACTGCTGCTAATATGATGACTTAGGTTTTTCTCAAAATATAATTTTAAGGCATTTTACGAAATTTGCAACAAATACTATTTATTCCCGAGTTATTTTTACTGGTAAAATAGACTACACTTATACTTGGTTGATGTTATGTGATGATGAATATATGTATTCTCCAGAATTTTCGTGTGTTCATACAGTCATAACCAGGTGGAATTTTAGATCTCATTAGATTACTGTATCTTTCTCGTAATATTTTAGTAAGTAAAGCTAGTGCCTAATTTAAGTAACATTATTTATTATTTTAAGATAAACTTAACTTACCCATCTATTGTGGATGATTGATGTCTTCTGAAATGTTGCAAACGTTGAAACGTCGTTGAGCACGTTTGGGATTTCCAAGGGCATTGCGTGTTTCAATAAACCACCAAGGCAAATGCCGCTTTGAAACCCCAGCGCTGCTTCAACGATGACGATGAATACTGGGAAGATGTTATCTAATAGATCACATCAGCTTTACTCCTAAGAGCACCACACCAGATCTTGTCAAACTGCTCAGTAAAACAATATAAATCTAGAAAGGGAACTAAATACAGTTATAAAAATCTAATGTGCTCCATTCACATGAGAAAAAATTAGCAGCAATAGTGTTATTACTCGATAAGTAGAAGCGAAATAAGGGTGAATCATAGGTTAAAGTGATATTCAAAAGCTGGTTGCTATGTGACTGAAGTTCCTTTGTTTGTATGGACAGTAGTTGACAAATTCCTGTATGAGAAAAATATAAGTTTTTTAAAGCTGGAATATCTCAAAAATGATTAACTACATGAAAAAATGTATATAACATAAATTGTTTGTTTTAACGTGCTCTACATTTTTTGTGTGGTAAATTTTTGTCCATCTCTTACGGTTTAGCAGTTATGAAAAATTCCGTAAAATTCATCTAGAATAAAGTAGCCTTCAGAGGCTATTCCAAGAAAATTCAAGATACACATTTTATTTGTCAGGTAAATATGTTTAATCTACGATGTTTTAATCAAAATCGTTACAGCAATTTTTGAGAAAATCAATTTTTTGAAAAAAAAAGTTCCATGTAAAGGGTAGTTGGGGGTAGGGGGATCTTTTTTTGAAAAGCTTCTTGTCGCATCCTTGGTATCTTCCAAGGATGCGATACTACTTTAGTTTTTGAGATATGCTGTCCACAGACACACGGATCTTTTTCCAAAATGAGTTTTTTTTTATTCATATATTTCCGGTGAAATCTTGGTATTGAAATTTTGGGTGCATTACAATAGATTCTCTATCTTCTGATGAAATCAGAATTTGTGTTAATACCTTTATTGGTAATGTTGTTCAATTATCAAGTTCGATATCAAGACTATGTACATTATACGAGTAGAGAAAGTAAAAAACAACTTTTAAGAATTAGTATGCATAGCAATACTGTAAAGGTTATGCTAGACCTAGAATCAAAAAGGTGTAAAAAAACTCAGGAGGCTGTTTTCCCAGTCTCTTTCATAACGCAGCATCATTGACCTCAAATAATCGCTTCCTGTCTCTATCAAGCAATTTCCTTTCTCTCGTGCTGTTAATTACCTTACACCTTTACTTTACCTCTCCAATTCCTTCTCAGGTTTGTGATAAATTAAGTATAACCTAGCTTTAAGTTCCCCATTTTTCTTTAAAAAATATAGTTTCCTGAAAGCATTGACGCCCTTACAATGCGGATGTATTTTTGTAAATGAAGGAACTGTTGAATAGGTGAAACGTGTTCAGAAGCTTCCGAACAGCCGTCTATGAATCGCCGTTAGTCAACTGAAAGTTGGTAGCACTGTAATTGTGTAGTCTTTTTACTGGATTAGATTAATTGTTTATATAAATTAATTGGACATAAACAACAAGTAGGAAAGCTGAACTTTTCATGGAACAGCTTTCGAAAAGTTTCCTTTTTTAAAACTGTCTCTAAAGGCTTTGATTACAATACCGTAAATTGGAGATATGTACATGCCAAATAAAATACGAGCAATTCCTAGGAACAGCCTCTGGAGTCCTCTTCATTCTAAATGACTTTTGGATAACGGATAACTGGAAGGTAGACAAAAAGTTACTGCCGACAAATGTAGTGCTCAAAACATACAAATTATGTAAAATAATTTTTTGTGTGATGCAATTATTTCGAGGTGTGGCTTGTTCTAGGTTTCAATTTTAGAATATTTATACTTTTCTCAAGTGGGAAGTCCTTATTACCATTATTTAGCGACCGGCGTTTGATATATTCGACTGTCGCTTTAGTTTGTTATATTCGTTTGTACCTACAATAAAATTATATCTGTTGATGATAATGTAATAAGAATTAAATAGAAGGATACAGTTTTGTAAACATAATTTGCTACAGCATAGATAGAGATAATTATGTGAATGTAGCACATCATATTTATTAATTCTGCTGTTCATAGAGATTCTGACAGAATTGATCCTCTCCTAAAACCTGATGTGTTCCATTCACATTAATTTCTCTATATCTCTCAACACATTATTATTAAAAAGTTTATCGTTCTATTTACTTTATGTTAATCGAAAAAAAATTAGCAGAAATAGTCTTATTGCTTCCTTGTAAGCAGAAGCAAAATAAGGGAGTACCATAGGTTAAAGTGACAGTCAAAAGCTGGTTGCTATGTGACTGAAGTTTCTTTGTTTGTATGGACAGCAGTTGACAAAAGTCCTGAGTGAGAAAAGTAAAATTTTTTAAACCTGAAATATAAAACAAGAAATATATCTAAAACGATCAACTCCAATGAAAAAAATGCATTTAACATAAAGTGTTTTATGGTGCTCTATATTTTTTGTGTATTAAGTTTTTTTTTTCCATCTCTTAGGGTTTAGCAGTTATGCAAAATATCATAAAATTCATCCAGAATAAAGTAGTCCTCAGAGGCTATCCCAGAAAATTCAATATATACATTTTATTTTTCAGGTAAATATCTTTAATATACGAAATGTTAATCAAAAACGTTAGTCATTTTTGAGAAAATCAAAATTTTCGAAAACGTTCCATGTAAAGGGTAGTTTGGGGTGGGGGGATTTTTCTCAAAATCTTCGTGTCGCATTACTGGAAGATACCAAACTTGAATACCAAGTTTGGTATTTTACTGACTTTTTGTTTTTGAGTTATCGTGTTCAAAGACACACACGGAACTTTTTCAGAAAATACTTTTTTTTTGATACAGGGGACTCTAAATCATATATTTCCGGTGAAATCTCAGTATGGAATTTTTGGGTGGAGTGCAATACCTTCTCTATACACCGTGTACATAGTACGTATAGAGAAAATAAAAATGACTTCTTCCATGTTGATATGGAACTTTTGGTTGAAATCTAATACTTCCTGCCATAGAGAAAATAAGACCTGTTAATATATCTTTGCCTGCTCTGTTGTGTACTTTAGAGCACAGGGAAGTGAAGAACGATATGCCACTACTAGGATGCGCATAAATAACGGTGACATTCGCACTAGACTGTTATCGTAAAGCAGCGCTGTTTATGGACCCTTGCGGTGACAACACTTAGCGAATGTAAATTCCACAGTGGCAGAACGGAATAGTATAGGTTACTTGTCGCTCTCTCCAGATGCTACACGTGTGACCTGGTGCGCTCACTGGGGTCACATCTTCATTATCAGCTTCATGAAGATGTACAGAACAGAAGCTACACCAGATCTTCAACGTGGACGATGAAACGCAGTCACAATGAGGAAGACCAGCCAGCACTAACACAAAATAAAGCATTAAAATCTGACGAATTACATTCACCCTACAAAATGTATTACTTTCTCTATACGCTCAATTTACATAGTGTATAGAGAAGGTATTGCACTCCACCCAAAACTTCAATACCGAGATTTCACCGGAAATATATGTTTTAGGGTCCCCTGCATCCAAACAAAGCATTTTCACAAAATGGTCCTGTGTGTCCGTGTGAGTGTGAACAGATAACTCAAAAACGAAAAGTCGGTAAAATACAAAACTTGGTATTTAAGTTTAGTGTCTTCCTGAGATGCGACACGAAGATTTCTAGAAAAATCCTCCCACCCCAAACTACCCTTTACATGGAACTTTTCCGAAAATGTTGATTTTCTCAAAAATGACTAACGATTTTGATTAAAATATCATATATTAAAGATATCTACCTGAAAAATAAAATGTATATCTTGAATTTTGAGACCGTTAGTTGGCTTCTCTATAATAACTATTGTCATTTTATTAATCGTTTATCAGTTTATATTTAAAGAGTACTAATACTCAATTATTTCATGCATTTAAGAGTGTAAAAATTAGTCTTTAGCAAGAGCAGTTCGGAGTTGTTTACTCCAAACTCGGAAAGAGGAAAGAAAATATTTCTTTGTTAGGATATACTCTATTGTTAGGACACGTGCGAATAGCGTTGAGTGCAATATAGAACCAGGTGATGTTAAAGACGCTTTTAGTTTGGAGAAGAATGTTTTCCATTGTTTAACGCTTATCACGTGAGTGTTATGATGCATCCTGGGAAGGAAATAATGCATTTTGGGCAATATCAACTCCAGGTTCGCGGTCTTTCCAACCAATCGGAAAGAAGCCGTCATGTCAGTAATTTTGCTATATAAGTGGAAGATTATAGCACGTCGGGGCTGTCTCAAATACATCGCTGTTGTCCTTTAGTTACACCGACCGAGGGCATTAAAGCTATACATCGCTGATGTCTGTTAGTTACATCGGGACATTAAGGTTACATCGCTGAGGTCTTTCAGATACATCGGGGCATTAAAGTTAAACATCACTACTGACTCTCAGTTACATATCGGTTTTCAAGTTAAAAATCGCAGCACTCAGCAATACTTAGTTAATTATTGGCGCTATTAGTGATGAAGTTTCTAGTGATTATTTGATTTAGCAGATTGTAAAGCAAAGTGCTTGTCTCGCATCTTCTTGCTTGCAATAAATTGAAGTAAAAGCAACGTGTGTTTACATAACTTTATAAGATCACTCCCCAATCTACCCTTATTTGCTACCAACCAGAGAGAATCAAAGCAACATGCAGGCTAAGTTTATCTGAGGCACCTCAACGGTAGTAGATCTTCACAACAAAATGTACGTAGATCTATTTATTTGGTAGTGGAGTGAATCTTGAAGCACCGCAACCCGGTACCGGGAACCGAACCCAGGTCTCCCGCTTGGTAAGCAGCTTTGCTACCACTACGCTTAGGAGACTCCATGTAAACCGATTACCAACAGAAAATTATGATTCTGATCACATTGTTAGCATAAGGTGTAAAAAAGAGCTGCAAGTTCCTCAAATATTAAAAGGATTTACTTATAATTTAATTGTTATTAACACCACAAGGAGGAACTTTGTTACCCCTTTTAAAAACATCTAATTACATGTAATCTGTACAAAGAGCAGGGATTTGAGATCAATTGAAGAAAGACTGAGAGAAAGAGAGAAGGGGGAGATAATGATAAGACAAAGGGATATGAAGATAGATTAAGATATAAGGAGAGTGATAGAAGGGTAGAGGGATATTCTGTGAGTTAATTGAGAGATGTAGGCAGAAGAAAAGAATATTTCCGTTTAACACAATAATTAATGTTAGTCTTTAAATTGGCTAAATGATTACACTTATGAATCAATTAAAACAACTTAATTTTCATTTTCCTCTATTAAAATTTTAAATGTTAATTAACCATGTGAAAATCTAGTACTTGATTATTATTATTATTTAATTAATTGTATACCTATACATACTCGTTATAAATGCCAGTCTATGGATGACTTATTGTTTGAACTTTTATGCTGAATTTCAAACAGCTCACATATACTGTGATTTATTGTTTGAGTTGATTTGGTTAGTTTTGACGTTGCGCGTGTATAGAAGGCAGATACCAGGTTATTCATGAGACGACGTTGTGATTTATAACCTTCAACGGAGCTGCACATTCTTTGCTATCTTTCAATAGCACAGGTGTGAATTACACTGGATGTTGGAAACAATATTCGCATCCGCTCCCAACTGAGATTTATTGCCATTTGCTGGAAGCACAAGAAAATAGAATCTTGGAATGTAAATGGCAAGCAAAGGGCCAGGTGATCTCTAACACAGTCGCCTGGCCGCCAAAGTAGCAAGCACAACACGCTTAATTGAGCTCAAGTGTGTATTGTAGACAGCAGCTGGCTTGTTAAAACTCCCAGGTGCCACCCAGGAGATTCTAACATGCCCATGGTGCTGCTATTACTCAAGCTGTAAGATTTAAAATGTCTCATATCTAACTAAGCATCGCAGGATTTACATGTAAATTTCATGTAGGATAGCTACTGCCATAGGGTATATTAAGATAAAGTTAATAAAATATAAGTAAACAAACACTGTATTATCTGTTAATTAATTATTCTTTCCACATAAGGCGTGTGTAGGGTGAGTTTTGGATAGCTAAAGCCAGACTGAAAAGAATAATGCTAGAGCTTGAATATGAATAACGAAAAAATGGCGTGTTATTTATGGAAGCTCTATAACTGCTGTGGCTTTCAGCGTCCCATTCTAAATTGGGCGCGAAAGACCGACTAATTTTGCTCAGAGGCCTCTCTATCAGGCTTGAGGTTCTTTTACGTGCCGTAAATCTACGACTTGGGACTAACGGCTTTACTTCCCTTCCGAAGGAAGCCATGCTAAGGATTTTTACACCCGAAAAAATCAATCGTTCTCCGCTGGGTTTGAACCCGTGACCTTGAGTATATGAAGTTAGCATGGTAACCACTACACCACGGAGGGCGACTATGAACAACGGATCTCCTGGTCTCTAGCCAGTTGCTCTAATCATTGAGCTACCATGGCAACATGGCATTTAATTCTCCATCTAACTCAAATCTTTCCCGGTAAACCACATGGTGATCTTAAAGTAACTCCTATGTGGAAAAACAAATAATTAATACTAATTGATCTGAACTATGAAGCCCGGGAACCTAAAGTACTTACGACATTGTAACTTGCCATTGGGGTATGTCGTCTCTAAATAATTTGAGATAACCTTGTGGTTTACCGGGAAACATTGAAGTCAGTTGAAGAATTTAATGTCTTGAAGACATGTCACCATGGTAGCTCAGTGGTTAACGCAATCAGCTAGAGACCGGAAGTTTTGTGATTCAAATCAGGTCATGACAATGAATTTTCCAGTCTGATTCCACATATCCAACTGTATTTTTCTTGCATATTGAAAACAAAACTCGTTAATGTACATTTACCTTTTTTTATTCTCTACTTACTACATAATGTTTAGGCAGTGAAAGAATTGCAGTTCACCCAAAAATTCGATATCGAAATTTCTCTTGAAATACGCAGTTTAAGTTCCTTGATTTAAAAAACATTTTTTTTTTTGGAAAAAAGATCCGTGTGTGTGTGCGCATGTATATGTGCAAGTCCGTAAGTATGTGAACACATAATTCAAAAATCAAACTTCGTTTAAATTCCAAACTTGATATTTAAGTTCAGATTTTCTAAGGATGCAACACGAAAATTTTCAGGTAAATCCTGCTAACCCCAACTAGCTTCACATGGAAAAAATTAGACATTTTTGATTTTATAAAAAGTGGTCTTACGATGTTCATTAAAACACCATATATTAAAAATACATACATGAAAAATAAAACGCATAGCTGGAATTTTCTGCTAAAATACTCTGAAGACTTCTTCATTCTGGTTGACTTTTTGCAAAGTGGTAAACCATATGCGTTATTAGGAGGTAGATCTCGTTGAAACCAACATTCATATCGTACAAATTTTCTTTTTCTAGCACGTATGTAAAATTCACATAGTAGACAGAGAAGGTACTGTATTCCATCTAAAAATTCAATACAGAGATTTCACCGGAAATACAAGTTTTGAGGGCCCCTAAATCCAGCGGGTCTCTATGCGATGCCATTGCATGCCAAAGGTGTAAAAGGAATACCAATTTAAAAACTAATAAGTGTGTGTGTGACAAGCATATTTCAAAAGTTATTGCAGTAACGTTCTTCTTGCATGAGCAGGATAAAACATGAATAACGATTTATAAACATATAAGTGTGTGTGTGTGTATGTGAACAGCATAACTCAAAAGCGAAAAGTCGGTTAAGTACCGAACTCGGAATTTCTTTTTCAGTATTTTCTAAGGATACGACAACAAGGTTTTTAAGTAAATCCGTCAACCCAAACTAACCTCTACATAATTATGTTCTCAAAACTTTTGATTGTTTCAAAAATAAATGTAACAATTATTAAAATACCGTATATTTAAAATATTCACACTACGAATGAAAAGAATGTATATTGAATTTTCTGGAAAGTCTCCGAAGTTCTCTTTATTCAGGATGACTTTGGATAACTGATAAAGTGTAAACTATAAACAAAAAGCTACCACACATAACATATAGCTATTGTTAAAACAAGCAATTTATGTCCTACATTTCCAATATATTTCTTATTTTTGGTTTAAGTATCCCAATAGTTATACTTTTCTCAAATAATCATTCTTTTTTTTTTTTCATCCTGGACATGGAAATAGAATGAAGTTTTAAGGTCGTCACATAGAGACTAGCTCTTAAAACATTGTGTGAGCCCAGTATATTTTCTGGTTCGCGTTAAACGTAAAAGGAAATAAGTAAGAAACAATATCTGTAAATGTTTTTAGATACCATGAATTGGATAGAAGAATAAGTTTTACTATTGCAGGAGATAGTGATACGAATTTTAATCAATCAATAAACCCATAATTTCTAGTTGAAGCATAGGGCTCTCAGAAAACTTTTCCATCTGACTCTGTTCTTGGATAACTCTGATTTCACTCCACGTCTTTCTGAGTACCATTCGCTTCTATGACATTCTGGGTCTGCCAAGTCCTCTACTGCCCTGTGGGTTCCAATCCAGTGTCTTCCAGGGATTGTCTAGAGATTGGGGAAATGTATGTCCCAGAAACGCCACTTCCACTGCCAGATTTCAAGTCCTGTTTAGTTTTTAACCATAAGTATAATTGCAGATCTGGGCCGGCCAGTATATTACTTTCTCTACACGTACTATGTACATAGCGTATAAAGAAGGTATTGCATTCCACCCAAAAATTCTATACCAAGATTTCACCGGATATACTGTTTTGATATTTCTAACAAAAGATCTACGCGTATCTGTGTGCGTGTCTGTGGAAAGCATGGCTCAAAAACGAAAAGTTCATTGAGTACCAAACTTGGTATTTAAGTTTGGTATATTTCAGGGATGCGACACGAAGATTTTCAGGAAAATCCCCCCATCCAAACTATCCTTTACATGGCTCTAACAATTTTGACTAAAATATCGTATGTTAAAGATATCTACCTGACAAATAAAATGTATATCTTGAATTTTCTGGGAACAGCCTCTGAAGAAATCTTTATTCTGGATTCTTCGGATTTTTAATAAATGTAAAATTGTCAGAGATGCACAAAAACTTGCATCACAAAAAATATTGAGTATATTAAGACACACTGTTTATGTTGTATACACTTCTTTTTTCGTGGAGCTGATCGTTTTTGAAATATTCCTTGTTTTTAGTTTCAGCTTTGAAAAACTTACACTTTTCTCATACAGGAATTTTTCAACTCCTGTCCACACAAACAAAGGAACTTCAGTCACATGGTAACCAGCTTTTGACTATCACTTTAACCTATGATACAAGGAAGTAAGTAATACGACTATTTCTGGTAAAATGAAATGGCCTGTTATTTATGGACGCTCTTTAACTGCTTTGGTTCTCGGCGTCTCATTCTATATTGGGCGTGAAAGATCGCTTAATTTTGCTCAGAGGCCTCTCTTATCAGGCTTGAGGCTCTTTTACGTGCCGTAAATCTACGACACGGGACCCACAGCTTTACTTCCCTTCCGAAGGAAGCCATGCTAAGGATTTTTACGCCCGAAAAAATTCATCGTCCTCCGCCGGGTTTGAACCCGCGACCTTGGGTATATGAAGTTAGCATGGTAACCATTATACCACGGATGGCGATTATTTCTGGTAATTTTTCTTTATTAGCTTGAAGAAAATAGAAGCATAAGTTTATTAATAATAGTTTGCTATAGAGAGTAGGGAAAATCATGTGAATGGAACACATCAGATTTTTATAAAATACGTTTCGCAAACATCTATGAATAACAATTTTGAAGCGGAATAATAATCTTTTTGTTATTTTCCAGATTTCAATGACATATAGAAGCACGGATTTTACGCTCGTGTTAAAAATTCTCAATTTATTTTAATTTGATATAGCTTGAATAACTTACATTAGCACTGCGTTTTATTCCGGGCATTTTAAACGCACGATATACTCCGATAGCCAGCGGTCAGTATGAGATTATGGCCATGCTCAAAGTGAGCGTCGTTTCCGTGGGGTGAAGAGAATGTTGTTTACATTCACGACCTTATATCGAAAGCAATTAACTCAAAAGTCAGTGAACGCTGACTGGTGTTAAAAGCCACGTGTAGTATCTTGATTGCCGTGAATGATGCGTGTGCTAATCTCTACAAGGTCTAGGATTAATAAATAAAATTAATGCATCATTATGAAGTCTTAAGGACATCCTTCTATTTCCTTCAATACACTTTCAGGAATATTGCTTTCTAATTTTATTATTTATCTTAATATGACGCTTCATATTCCTGGTATTATACAGTTTCGTCTGGGAATTGCATTCGGCATGTCGTGGGCTCGATTCTCATTGCCGATAGGGGGTTATCCCGGGTCACTAGGCGAATGCTTGGTAAATTTCTTCCTTCTCCACACTTCCTGTTCTTTCATTCCATCTCCATTTAATCCAACCGGTCTCATTCAGAGTTGTGTTTACGAAAACTGCGTTGGTGGCGTCCTTCCGTGGTGGTGAGTCTATTTTGGAGTCGTCTGCAGTACCAAAGGGGTTCGGTCAGGGTTGGAGAGCGGGCTACAAGTGCTTACGGCGTCGAGATGAACTGTTTGGAGTATGTTAGGAACCCTCCACGGTGACTCTTTCCCCCGGTCCAATTTCGGCCGCCCACCGATAATACTCTATCTCTTATTTTCCTGAGGTCTTACACAATAAGCCCACGGTGACTACAGTAGTGGGCATCCCTTTCGGAATCGCACACCTTCCTCTCTCTCCCACACATATACACAGATGTATTACAATTATAAATTAAGAAACACTATATAGTCAACATATTATAAGCAGAAACAAACTAACGTGTAACAATCTGATGGTTTTTTATGGATTTGTTTATTTTATAGCTATTTTAACATTAGTTTCTACTTTTAGCATACAATTTTCGGGCATGTAAAAGCAAAGAGGAGCCTGAAAAGACAAGTGCTCAAAAATCAGTTCATATTTACACCAACTTTGATGTTGACACTCATTGAGTGAGCTCTTCATAAACACATAAGCAGACAGTTGACGTTTCAAAGTTCCCTGTTTATGGGAAAATCAAATTCTCCGTATCGAATACATGTTTAATTATTGCCACAAACATTCAACAGAAATGTATATTCTAATGACGTATTAAATCTTGATGCATTAAACTATGTGTGCATCTATTAAAGTTTCCCAGTTTATAAAATTTAATGAGAACAAAGAGAACTCTGCAATCATAAAGGTAATTCAAAATGGTAATTTTGTCTTGCTATAATATCAAACTAAGTATAAATTCATATAAATGCATGTGTTTAGGCTGGTGAAATTATGAACATTTCGTCTTGTATCCTTAAAAGTGTGTTACATAGGATTCTTTAGTTTTGATTAAAGCTTAAAGCAGATCAATAAGAAGCACACACAGGTAAACATGTCTAAAAATATTGCTACTTTGTTATTCCAGTATTTCGAGTATAGCGTTAAAATAAATAATAGGGTATGCGGTAGAAGAATCAAAAAGGAAATGCCATAGAGGGAAACCGGATGTCAACTCATTTTCTTAATACTGAAAACCTTTCTTTTTATATTTTTTTCTCGAAGAATTTGGCAAGCAGAAAGTTTTCCTAGCAAGGAGAAAAAATTTGGCTTCTAATGCACAGGTATTACAGTTTGTGTGTTCTAATACTTATCCAAATGTTTACTTTCTCTACACGTACTACGTATGTAGTATATAGAGAAGGTATTATAATGCACCCAAAAGTTCAATACCGAGATTTCACCGGAAATACATCCAGAAAAAGCGTTTTTAGAAAAAAAAAAAAAAAAGATCTGTGTGTGTGTGTGTGTGTGTCTGAGGACAGCATAGCTCAAAAACGAAAATACCGTTAAATACTAAACTTGTTATTTAAATTTAGCATCTTACAATGATGCAACACGAAGATTTTCAAGAAAATCCCACACCCCCAGTTACCCTTTATATGGAAACATTTTTGATTTTCTCGAAAATGGTTCTAACGATTTTTATTAAAATCTCTTATATTTAAGACATTTACATGACAAATGAAATGTATATTTGAATTTTTGGGAATAGTCTCTGAAGACCTCTTTATTCTGGATGATTTTTATTGAATTTTACATAACTGGTAAACCGTTAGAGCTAGACAAAAATAAATTAAACAAAATACTTAGATCTCAATAAAACACGTTTTATATCACATAATTTTTTTCGTGGAGTTGACCGTTTTCGAGGTATTCCTTGATGTTGATTTCAGTTTCAAACTACTTTTCTCATACGGAAACTTGTTAACTTCTGGCTACAGCAAACTGATTTAAACCCCTAGCAACTTTTTAAAACATTTACCTGTCGGTTTAGACTAATGTATTCCCTTATTTTCCTTAAACTTACAGGGAACTATATAATACGACCGTTCCTGCTAATGTTTTAGCATAAAATAGACAGAAGAACAAGTTTATTAACAATAATTTGTTACAAAGAAGTAGAGAAAGACATATGAATGGAACACATCAGAGTTTTCATTTTATTGTTTATATAATCATAGAATAATTCCACAGTTTTTACTTTTCTTGTGTGGTAAAATTTTTTGAAAGCGAAATTAGACGACAGTGCTGTTAAAATGGGCTTTAATTTGACGGAGAACAAAAAAAGTCAAAGTGATAATCAACATTTTCAGTGAACCTCCTCATTAGTGATTCAACTTTTATTATCTATATAAGTATTTCTCTGCCAATTTAAAGCATGTATAAGAGAAATTAATCAACTAATACACATGAAACAATTTTGTAATCAATACACACAAAAATATTAAAAATTGGTGCAAAATTTTGAAAATTTTAAAAGCATGAAATGAAAAGTTTGCAGAAAATCCTATTCGTGTAACAAATTGAAATTTAGATTTTGTTATAGCTAAGAAATATGCATATTATTACGTAGATTTAAAAGTACATTACTGAAAACTATTTATAAGTGTATTTAACCATCGTTAATATTGATTTCCTGTGATGATTAGAGTTACATGAACCAGAGTAAACTTTAAACGGCATTCCTTTGTTTCGGCCTTCAGAAATATTGTTAATATTGCCGACAATCACTACCGTTTCTCCTTGGAGAAACCTTGAACTGCCGAATTCCCTGGTGTGAGTGTACTAACATTTAATGTGCATCAGAACGCCAGTAATACCTCAAGGCTGAGCAGAGAAACAGGTTGTTATGATTTCAACCTGTCGTTAACAGCATGAAAAACGGTGTCAAGAGCGTTACGCTTTCCCCGGTAAGTGGAGTCCGGCATTTGCAACATCCTCTTTAGAAATAGCCAATCTATCGAGAGATGCTGTCACATCTGGTCAGGAAGTATTTCTATCAAACAAATGTTCTACCCTTAAGATGTTACACGCTCATACGAGGGTCGGCTGATAAAGTCCCGGGCCTCACACAGATATGCCGCCACTATGCCAGTTAGACGGTAGCATCGTAAACTTTAACTCTAACCTAGCTTGTATCCATAGTTACAGGTCAATAGCTTGTTTAGTTTTCGAAAATGGAGGATTTGGAAAAACGAGCAATGACTGAATACTTCCATTTGAAAAGTCAAGGAGGAAATGGATAGTACATTGAAAGACTCTGCCCCTTCATATTCAGTGATTAAAAGGTGGGTTGCAGAATTTAAAATGGGACGTACAAGCACTAGTGATGAACCTCGCTCTGGGCGCCCAGTAGAAGTGACAACTCGTGAAATCATTGAAAAAAATCATCGTTTAGTACTCGAGACTACAAACTAAAGTTGTCTGAGATAGCAGAGGCTGTAAACATATCAAAGGAACGTGCAGGTAATATTTTAAGTAATGTTTTGGGCTTTAACAAGGTCTGTGCAAGATGGGTGTCTATAAAGACATTTATTGCGGATGATTTTTATTGAATTTTGCATAACTGGGAAACCGAAAGAGATGGAAAAAAACTTACCACACAAAAAACCGCATTAAAACACACAATTTAAGTTATATGCATTTTTTTCGTTGAGTTGGTGGTTTTTGAGACATTCCTTGTTTTTGGTTTCAGCTTTGAGAAGCATACTTTTCTCATACAGGAATTATTCAACTCCTGTCCATACCAAAGGAACTTCAGCCACATAGCAGCCAGCTTTTGACTATCACTTTAACCTATGGTTCTCTCTTATTTCGCTTCCACTAACAAGGAAGCAAGTAATAAGACTATTTCTGCTAGTTTTTCTCGATTAGATGAAGTAAATAGAATAATTTGTTGCAGAGATGTAGAGAAAGTGATGTGAATGGAACGCTTCAGATTTTTTTTTATTTAGGTTCTAAAACAGCTGCTCCATTGCTTACAAATGCAATACTAGGTACAAGCTATGTTTATAGTACACATTTGTATCTTTAGTATCTCTGTACAAACAATACCTTTTCTTCAAGTTAGAGATCCTTCAAATATAATATTGTTCGTGTTTACTATTCCTATTAGCATTTAAACCTATATTAGTTAATGCATTCTAATATCTACACTGACATTATTCTAATTATTTACAGCAATTACAGTATGCTATTCATATTTCTATTCTATATGCTTAACATTTATTGTTTACTTTCATGTTATTGGATTTATCTCCTAAATTATTACGTTCTATGACAAATGTTTCCTTAATGTAGGTTAGTTTTTACTTTTCTTATTGCTTAAGTATAGTTAGTAGAGGAAGTATAGTAATGGAAAGTGAATAGCGAAGAAAGGAGACGACCTTCCCATTCCAATCGTAAATTTTATGGCACCAAATAAAAGTTGTTTTAGTGCTAAACACCCCGCAGATTTAAACAGTCAGTCGTCAGATCCAGCCTTTTGTTATTTCTCAGTTCCTACTTGTAGCGCTTAAGTGAGAGCTCATTGGCCGCGCCGTGGCCGAGTGGTTAGACCACCGGACTCTCACCTAGACGGCCGGGGTTCGATCCCAAGCGACCGCATGTGAGATTTGTGGTGGACAAAGCGGCGCTGGGGCGGGTTTTCTCCGGGTACTCCGGTTTCCCCCGCCATCGCATTCCACCGGTGCTCCATCATCATTCATGTATCATCAGTGTCACCGCCTGCGGTGCCATTAGTAGTTAAAGCGGGCGTTAAACACTACCAAAAAAAAAAAAAAAAAAAAAAAAAAGTGAGAGCTCATGTCCTTTTTCCACCGTGGTCAAATGACGCACTTTTCCTGAACATGCCCTCCATAGCTAACGACTCCGACTGATGCTGTAATTCTTATGTATGCATACTTTAAATAACAAATTCAGTAATAAACGTTATACTTATTAGTTTTTGTTATACAATAGTAATCGAACTACTTCGTAACAGAAAGAATACTGTAAGCCATCCTCATAGCAAGTTGTTCAGCTATTCTACGTGAGAGGTCACTACTACTGCTACAAATAATAATAATAATAATAATAATAATAATAATAATAATAATAATAATAATAATAGGTCATCTCCTTAGCGCGGTGGTTGCACAGCTGCTTACCAAGCGGGAGACCTGGGTTGGATTCGCGGCGAGAGGATTTTTCCCCCCTGGGAGACCTGGCCCGGGGTGCCCTCAGCATCGTAAGGTCCCTGGGGAGGCAATTGAGGAGCTACTTGATGGAGAAGTACCAGCTCCAAGACGCAGTGGCTGGGCGGTAGGCCAAAGTTCCTTATGATCCGTCGTGCCATGAAGTTATATAG
Organism: Hymenopus coronatus; assembly: GCA_030762935.1. Classification (NCBI taxonomy): domain Eukaryota; kingdom Metazoa; phylum Arthropoda; class Insecta; order Mantodea; family Hymenopodidae; genus Hymenopus; species Hymenopus coronatus. The sequence continues at coordinate 39,572,727 of CM060886.1, forward strand.
TAGTATTAATAATAATAGAAATAATATGAAGAAGAAGAAAAAGAAGAAGCCGAATACAATGGTTCAGGCGGAAAGCCTGTGCCCGCATCGAAAACTTTCGTTTCGGCTTACACTCCCCGTATTTTCAGGACTGACAACCCCCCTAGGACTTGCAAGACAATGCCTAAGCGTCAGAAGCCTGTCGGGGAGCCAATGGCACGAAACCACAGTACGGTCCAGGCATTTGTTTAGGTAGTGTTTTACTCCTGCTTTTACTAATTGTGGCACTACAGGCGACGACACTGGTGATATATGAAATGAAGATGGAGCACTGGTGGAATGCGATGGCGGGGGAAACCGGATAACCCAGAGATAACCGCCCCTGCCACGCTTTGTCCACCACAAATCTCACATGTGGTCGCTTGGGATTGAACCCGGGTGAGTGAACATGAATATTAGGTTGTGGATATTATGACATTTAAGCGAAATTGGTGATTGGAAAGGTGATGGTGCAGCAATTGGTGAAATAGGTGGCGGGGGAAACCGGAGGACTTGGAGAAAACTACCCATACGCCGCTTCATCCACCACAAATGTCACATACGGGCGCTTGGGATCGAATCCAGGCCACCTCGATGGCAGGCGAGCGGTCTAACCACTCATCCGCATCAAAATGTCTTGGTTTCAAATCCTGTTGCTCGAACAATTTAATACCACGACCCAAAATGAAATAAAATGGAGTTTTATTTATGAACGGTCTTTCACTGCTGTGGTTCTCAGCGTCCCATTCTCTACTGAACATGAAAGACCGCTCAGAGGGTTCTTTTATCACACTTGAAGTACTTTTACGCCTTTAGCAGCTTAGGTCATATAGTCAGCTTTGGTTGTGGAATAATTGCTAATGGCAATTTTGTTCACTCGCTGGCTGCTTGTGCGAATTATTGCATTACCACATTCGAACTCTCTTACTTCTAGACTCTACAAGGGAGGGAATAATCCTGGCTTAAGAAAAAAATACCCACACCAGCTGGGATTTGGAGGTTACTATCCTAACCACCAGTATATTGTAAAAGAGCTGCTGCAATGGTGAAGAACCCACCTCATTGGCAGCAGAATATGCAAACAGCAAAGGCCCTAAGTCGCTATTTTGCTCTCCCTCTTTTCGACTCTAGTTAGGTCAAGGGCAAGAGCACATCGTACTGGCAAAGTCTGCACAAACCTGGTGTATACGTATATCTTATAATAAGTATCTATGTCTCTTTTCATAAAGATTGTCTAGTATCCTCATATATTTTACTACTCTTTCTCACAAATTTTATATCTCGTTTAAACCTATTCTATAGCATTTGGTCTACAGTGGCAAGCCCTAGAGATAAACATTGTGTTCCTGTTCTAAAGGCAGTGTCTAAAGTAACCACATAATTATTACTTTCTCTGCATTACCATGCACATAGCGTATAGAGAAGGTATTGTATTGCACACAAAAATCGATACCGAGATTTAAATATATGTTTTGAGACCCCCTGAATAAAAAAAACACTTTTAGAAAATTGTCCGTGTATGTGTGTGTGTCTGTCTGTCAGAGTGTGAGTCTGTGGGCAGTATAATAAATAGCTTAGTTAGTATTTAAGTTCAGTATCTTCCAAGGATGTAGCACGAAGATTTAAATAAAATACCCAAATACCCTTTACATGGAAAAATGTTCGAAAATTATGATTTTCAAAAAAAGGCTCTAACAATTTTGATTAAAATAGCGTATATTAAATATATTTACATGACAAATAAAATGTATATCTCGAATTTTGTGGGAATGGACTCTGTGGACATCTTTATTCTGGATGAATTTTGCGAAATTTTGCATAACTGGTAAACTGTAAGAGTTATACAAAAGCTTACTTAAAACATGTAGAGCTTCTTAAAACACACAATTTATGCTATGTAATTTTTTTCTAGAGTTGATTGTTTTTGCGATATTCTTTATTATTGGTTTCAGCTATAAAACACTTCACTTTTCTCATACGGATATTTGTCAATTCCTGTCTTTACAAACAAAGAAACAGCCACATAGTAACCAGCTTTTGACTATTAGTTTAGCTTATGGAACTCCACTATTTAATAAGACCATTTCTGTAAATTTTTCTCGATTAACCTGAGGTAAATAGAAGCATAAGCTTTTATTGTTGCAGAGGTGTAGAGAAAGTCATGTGAATGTTACACGTCAGATTTTTATTTTCTCTACACGAACTATGTACATAGTGTATTTAGAAGGTATTGTAATGCACCCAAAATTTCGATACCGAGATTTTACCAGAAATACATGTTTTAGGTCCCCCTGAATCAAGAAGAAACATTTTTGGAAAAAGGGTCGTGTGTGTACGTGTGTGTATGCGTGTGTGTCTGTGGACAGCAGAGCTCAAAAACGAAAAGATATTGGTATTTAAGTTTGATATCTTCCATGGATGTGGCACGAAGATTTTCAAAAAAATCCCCCCATCCCCAACTACCCTTTATATAGAACTTTTTTCGAACATTTTTATTTTCTCAAAATGGCTCTAACGATTTTGATTAAAATATCTTTTATTAAATATATTTACATGACCAATAAGTCTTGAGTTTTCTGCGAATAGCCTCTGAAGGCTGCTTTATTCTGAATTAATTTTACGGAATTTTTCATAACTAATAAACTGTAAGAGATGGACGAAAGCTTATAACACAAAAAGCGTATAGAGCATGTTAAAATACACAATTTATTCTATATACATTTTTTTCGTGGAGTTGATCGTTATTGAGATATTTATTGTTTTAAATTTCAGCTTCGGAAAACTTTCTCATACAGGAATTTGTCAACCTGTGTATACAAACAAAGGAAATTCAGTCACAAAGCAACCAGCTTTTGACTATCACTTTAACCTATAGTACTCCCTTATTTCGATTCTACTTAAAAGGAAACGAGTAAAAAGACTATTTCTGGTAATTTTTCCTCGATTAGAATGAAATAAATGGAAACATAAGCTTTTTAACAATAATTGGTTGCAGAAATGTAGAGAAAGTCATGTGAATGGAACACGTCAGATTTTTTGTTTTGTTTTATTTAGTACTGATTAGGTAAAATAATCAAAACTTTATTTATAGTGTACATAGTGTTGGAAATCAAATATTTTCTTTATCACTACTGGGACGGAACATCGAGGACTCGCTTGTACATAGCACTCTCTAACAGTAAATCCACCTGACACGCAATTCTCGGGACTTCCCACTGCCACTCCACTCACTGCAATACTTACATAATATTATGCAAAAGAAACGAAAGTACTTTCATTTAAACACCTGTTCCACCTTCTAGGTAAACATAAATGCTACTTACCTGCTTTTTTCGAAATGCATGTAGACCGTTACTGTAGTTTGTTCTCAGAGTAGCTTGGGACTTAGCAGGCCAGTAGATTTTTGAATATTCCCCACTGAACCGCTAAGGCCCTAGCCCTACTGAGATCCTTTTCTTTCTGCATCAGTTTCCGGAAATTACACGATCTTTAACATACGTCTGGAAAACTTTAAGTTTGTATAAGTTGCAAATAAAAGTATTGCTTAGCATAACAAAATATAACTCAGCTAATTCTTCTTTGAAATTAAGAAGTCGGGATCTACTGCTCTGAATCCTGTTGCATGCAATTATTCAGGAGTTGTACTGAAGAAATAATTTATCGAACTTTTAAATTTTAAGAAGAATAGAAAACATAAAATATCAGTTTGAACAATGGCACTGGTCAACAGTATTTCATTATATGGAACTTCTGAACGTTTCTAGGTCGAAACTCACCTACAGAATCTAGATTTGAACTCAGAAAAATTCTATCACATCACATTTCCTCAGAAATTTACGAATTTCCATTATGTGCAATTTTCTGAAAAGAGTTGTTTCAGAATACCTGCAAATTTGTGTTTATATTTAAATCTGATTTGGTGTGTTCTTTTCCCTTAGGCTTGACAACATTGTACAACCTTGAAGTAGTGAGTTGCAGTGGTTAAAACAAAATGTCGCTTCGATGACATTTTCTGTTACGTGTGCGGACAGTTTACTCCTACGAAGCAGCGATGAAACATAACTACTTTTTTGAAGAAAGCATATTTTGCTTATTTTGACGTAAACCTTGGTGACCAGGACAAATTGTGGGTTCTACATAAAGCATATAGGACGTGTATCGAACAACATCGACAATGGAACAGCGAAAAAAGAAAAGCATTTCTCTTTGGTTTGCCCATGATATGGCACAAAGTATTCACGGTATAGACTGTTATTTTTGCTCCTGCAACCTGGCAGGATATAATGCAAGAAACAGGCACAGCATAGCATACCCAAACATTCTGTCTTCCGAATAAACTGAAGAAGGCTATTTTGAAAGGAATTAAAAACTGTGCTTGCATTGGATAGCCAATAAAGTCTTTCAAAACGGATAGCAACAGTTTATGCATGCTATAAAGAGTCAATACTCACGTGAAATGAATTCTGAGTGGAGACGCATCTTGAGGACTTGAGAATCTGAAAAAAGAAATGCACACAGTTTAACTTTTAGCTTTTATAACAAATATATACTAATTTATATAGATGTTTTGTGTGATGCTGGAGAACCTCCACAGGAGTACTTTCATAAGATAAACAGGGCTCAGCTTCAATATGGCATAAGCGGATAGATGTAAATTTTTGGATGATCTATCTCACTATCAACAGTGCTTCCTGGACCTCATATCATATGGAGGCCTTCAGTTCTCACGAAATCTCTACACCTATTTCTCTGTACAAATAATTAACCATTTTCATAATCGTATAAAAGCCTAGTTCTAAGTGAAAACATTGATAAACTATTAAATTATTATCAAATGATGAATAAAATAACAGCTACACTTATTCTCTTTTTATGTAATCTATCAAAGAAATCTAGGTAGTATGATAATTAATTTGATATCACCAAAGAAGGTTATGAAATAATAGAGGAATGTTTAAAATGGGGAGATAAATTAGTACTTAAAGAAAGACATTCGGTATTTCTGGTAAAAAACAATCAATATTAGTTTCACTTGACATTTGGCATTTGTGGAGCATGCTTAGAATTTGCTTGCAGCAGTATGGTATATAAGTTATGTATATAACATTTCTGTCATGAAGATGTCTTGTATTTTAATTAAAATCGTTAGAACTATTTTTGAGAAACATCAAAATGTTACATGTAACACTTAGACGTTGGGCCGCGCCGTGGCCGAGTAGTTAGACCACTCGCTATCACCTAGGCGGTCTTGGTTCGATCCGAAGCGATCGCATGTGAGATTTACGGTGGACAAAGCCCTTCATATACCCATGGACGCGGGTTCAAACCTGGCGGTGGACGATGGATTTTTTCGGACGTAAAAATCCTTAACATGGCTTCCTTCGGAAGAGAAGTAAAGCCGCTGATCCCGTGTCGTAGATGTTAAGAGCATGTCGTTAAAGATCGTCCATAAATAGAACTCCATTTCTTCTGCTTCGCCTGCGGTGCCACAAGTAGTAAAAGCTGGCGTTAAACACTACCAAAAAACTTAGAAGTGAGGAGATTTCCTTGAAAATCTTATTCTCGCATTCTTGTGGATGTTAAACTTGGTTCGAAGTTTGATGCTAATCGTTTCTGAGTTATACTGTTAATATACACAGGCACACAATATGGTTTTTTTCTTTTTAAAAATGCTTTTTTGGGGGGATTCAAGGGAGCCCCTAAACGTCTATTTCTGGGTGAATCTAGATATTTCATTTTCAGCTGGAATGCAATAGTTCGATTATGTACGTGGTAGATAAAATTTTTAAAAATATGATTTCTCAGAAAAAACAGACAAATAAATATGGACAATGTGGAAATATGTAACTATATTTGCTATAAACATTTGCTTACAAGCACAGAAGAATATGAAGAATATTTCAAGACTAAATTCCATTATACAAGTAAAAATAAATAATTATGGTTTTGCATACAAATCCAATGTCTATTCATTACGATAGCCGAGGGCTTTGAATACTCCAGGTATCTTTCACACGCAGATAACCACTAGAGTGCACCTGATCTTGGCATATTTAAAGAGCTCGTGATTTAATGTGCTCATAAACTATACAGTTAAAAATCTGCAAGTAAAAGATAGAGCTAATGCTGACCTGGAGTAATGAATCACCAAATTTAAATACGATTGCATTATAAACGGCGCTGGAGCCGAGCCTAGATCCTGTCCTATCTAACGGCGTCTAAAAGCATAAAATGCTGATAACTGCAATAGCTAACATAAATAAATTTTAAAGAACTATATAATTTGGTATATGTATGGCTGTTAGAATGAAATACAGTGAAAACGAAGTAAGCGCAGTGAATCATACGTTAAAAGAAGCCTGACACAAACTGGACTAATTCAACTTATTCTACGTGTCTGGAATTTCTTTATTGCTAAAGGCCTTAAAAATAAATATCCTAACAGTGTAAATTAATTTATAATCAATAAAAGCTGTTACGTTTGACAATTTATATCTCTTCTCCTGGAGGTGTATTGCTATGTGTAGCAATTTTCCGTCTGAGAACATCCAATTAAATAACATTTTGATGCTATGCTTAAAACGTGACATAAATTATACCGTTTAGTTGGATCCATTTGCATATTAGCATTCTGGGAGGCCACCATTGAGTTCTAGCTGTGTTTGGATAGATGAATACTTTACTTGCCAGCCTTCTTTCCTTCACACAAACACTACTAAGATTGTCATTATAATAGGTTGATTATACATTTTAAATATAAAAAATCTGATGCGTTCCATTCACATGACTTTCTCCACATCTCTGAAACAAATTATTGTTAAAAAGCTTATGCTTCTACCTACTTCACACTAATTCAAAAAATTAGCAGAAATAGTCTTATTACTTGCTTCCTTGTAAGCAGAAGTGAAATAAGGGAGTACTGTAGATTAAAGTGACAGTCAAAAGCTGGTTGCTATGTGATTGAAGTGCCTTTGCTTGTATGCATAGGATTTGACAAATTCCTGTATGAGAAGAGCATAAGTTTTAAAGCTAAAACGAAAAACCAGGAATATCTTAAAAACGATCAACTACACGACAGCAAATGTATATAACATAAATTGTGTGTTTTAATGTGATCTAATTTTCTGTGAAGTAAGTTTTTGTCTATCACTTACGGTTTAGCAGAATCAAGAACAAAGTAGTCTTCAGAGGATATTCCCTGAAATTTCAAAATATACATTTTATTTTTCAGGTAAATATCTCTAATATACGATATTTTAATCAAAATCATTACAGCCATTTTTGAGAAAATCAACATTTACCAAAAAGTTCCAGGTAAAGGGTAGTTTGTGGTAGGGGGATTTTCTTGAACATTTTCGTGTCGCATCTTTGGAAGAGTTTGGTATTTAACAGTCTTTTTGTTTTTGAGTTATGCTGTCGACTTACACACACACACACACATAGACATGGACCTTTTTTCAAAAATGCTTCTTTTGGATTCAGGGGGACCCAAATCATGTATTTGGATGAAATCTTAGTATCGACTTTTTGGGTGCATTACAATACCTTCTCTATACACTTTGTATATAGTACGTGTAGAGAAAGTAATTATTGGGTAGAAGATTTAAGGTTTATATATTTTCTAACTTTTCAGATACGTTTATGGAATAATTTATATACCATAAACCTATATGAAAATTTAGAATAATTTATATTCTATAAACCTATATGAAATTTATAAAATAGTTTACCCTTAAATCTTCTACCCAATAATTTTTATTAAACATGTATAATCAACCTATTAATATAATTATAATCTTAATTGCATCATATTTGTTCCTAAATTTAATTACAGTTGTCTTATTGCGGTACAAAAAGGAGTTAGACTACTCTTCTTTCTCCTTTTCTGATTATCCTAATTTTTGTGAAACTTACATAACCACCAAGTCAATACCCAATCTTCCATGATCATCATTCAATCCAGTTGTCTGAAATATAAACTTATATTTATGATAAAATTAATACGAGATTCGCATCCACCCAAACTCTTAGTATGACTGGAGAAACTTTCGGCGTAACATTAGCTGCACTGGACGAGGACTTTACGGGAAGAAGAAAAGTCTGTGTGATATCCCAATGTCTTAAACTAGACTGCTGAAGAGTAAAGGAACAGGAGCCATAGGCTTTCGATTATAAACTTCTGTATGGATGATAGAAGATCAGAGAATAATGGTGAAGAAAATGAAGAGATGGATACTTTAGAAGTTGTTCAACCTATATTCACATTAACAGCAGCAGAAAAGTACTAAGATCCCCAAATTTTGAACCCAAATTGACTGAATCTCAAGCTGCAAGTGCTGGAGTAACCCAAAAATGTAACATTTGACCAAGAAATAAAGAACTATTCGCTCAATTTCAATAAAATTTATAAGAAATGTGTCTAGAAATTGGAAAGGATCCGCCATTTATTGTATATTTATGTATAAATATACACAGTTATTTTATAAAGTATTTGAACCAAATAAGGCCTGTAGAATAATAAAGCCAGCTAATAGTTTCCGTAAAATTTCTGCATAGTATCGGTAGGTGGCAGCATGTCCTTGATTGGAGTGCTCTGTGGACCCTTGGAACATATCAACCATTATTCCCTTCTCAGTATATATGAAAACAGAAGAAGCAAGTTATACGAATGAATCAGATTTAGTTTATACTTATAATTGCTATGTATATTGTCATTTATTCTTTACAAAAGTATGCTGAATTGAATAGTATTGAATATACTGTCATATTGTATACACAGTTTTATAGTGGTATCATGTTTTCTACAAATGACAGTATAATGTATCAAGACTGCATGTTATTTTTACTTTCTCTACACGCATTATGTACAACTGTATAGAGAAGGTATTATAATGCACCCAAAAATTCGATACCGAGATTTCACCGGAAATACATGCTTTGGTTCCCCGCAAATCCAAAAAAAAAAAACAAAAAAAAAACATTGCAGAAAAAGATCCGTGTGTGCGTGTGTGTGTGTCTGTGGACAGCATAGCTCAAAAACGAAAAGACCGTTAAATGCCAAAGTTTGTATTTAAGTTCGCTATCTTCCAAGGATGCGACACGAAGATTTTCAAGAACATCCCACCACACCCAACAACCTTTTACATGGAAAAAATATAAAAAAATGTTGATTTTCTAAAAAATGGCTAAAATGATTTTGATTAAAATATCATATATTAAGGATATTTACATGAAAAATAAAATGTATTTCTTGAATTTTGTGGGAATAGCCTCTGAAGACCTCTTTATTCTGGAAGATTTTTATTGAATTTTTCATAACTGGTAAACAGTACGAGATAAACAAAAAATTACTGCACAAAAATTGTAGATCACGATAAAACATACAATTTGTGTCATACACATTTTTTTCGTGGAGTTGGCCGTTTTCGAGATATTTCTTGTTAATTATTTCAGTTTTAAGGTACTTAAATTTTTCCGATACTGGAAATTCTCAACGCTTAGCCACGCAAAGAAACGGATTTCAAGCCCATCAACCCATATTAAAACAAGTGACTGGATTTAGTCTAGCGTATTCCCTTATTCCCCTTCTACTTATAAAGGAACTAAGTTTATGACTTTTCTGGTGATGTTTATTTCTATTAGCATGGGGTGGATAGAAGGCTAAGCTTATTAATAATAATTTGTTATAGAGATGTAGAGAAAGTCATGTGAATGGAGTACGTCATATTTTTTTTCCTAGTACTTACCACTCGTTATTTTCAAATAGAAAAACTATCTAAATTTTGAAGATAAGTTCACTAACGAAGTAGGCTTTTAAATATCCAATTTGATGCAATGATTCGGGAATTTATATTGCCCATTACACCTATAATATGCAAGATACACAGTTATAAATTATACTCTTGTGGTGCTTTAAATACTACTGAGGTAAATTTCTAAATACAAAAATTGCTTTTGATTATTGTCATTTACGTATAGCAAATTTAATATCTCTGTGATTTCTTCCGATGCGCTGATTACGATAATTTATAAAGGCTATTTCGTTACAATATTTATAGAGCATGGGCTTCATGAATCAAGAGTGAAGACTGTGTTTATCTAGAAAGACAAATAATTTGAAGTCTCGATATACTTAAGTGAAAATCTAATGTTTTACATTCACATAAACCTCTCTACTAATGGCAAAACAATCACATATTGTTATTATGTATAATGTCATTCATATAATTATTTTATTCTCATTATGTTTATATAATTTAGGTTTCAGCTTGGTAAAACATATTACTAAAAACACGATCCAGAAAATAAGGAGAAAAATCTGTTATGTTATACTCACATGACTTTCTCTAGCTGCTCTACAAACAAACTTCTTACACAAAGATCATTCTTCTTTCTATGCTAATCGGGATAAACGTTAGCGGAAAAGTCTTATTACTTAGCCCCTTATAAGTAGAAGGGAACTAAAGGAATGCGCTATGCTAAAGTGATAGCCAAATGTTTTAAAAGCTGGCATTATGTGATTGTCATTGCAAATCGCTTCTTTGCTTGCTCAGGAGTAGAAGAAAATAAAAACGGACACTTCCTGACTGAGAAAAGTGCAAGTACTTTACAATTGAACAATGAATATGTAGAAAACGTACACTTCACAAAACATTTTGTGTGACAAATTGTGTATTTTCACGAGACTTGCATTTTTTGTGTGGTAAGCTTTCCTTAGCAGTTATGCAAAATTCAGCAAACTTTATCCAGAATAAACAGGTCTTCAGAAGGTATTCCGAAAATTCAAGATATACATTTTATTTGTGATGAAAATGGCTTTAATATGTGGTATTTCAATCAAAATCGTTAAAACCATTTTTAAGAAAAACAAAATTTACAAACATTTTTCCATGTAAAGGGTAGTTAGGAGTGGGGATATTTTCTTGAAAACCTCCGTGTCGCATCCTTGGAAGATACCAAACTTAAATACCGGGTTTTGTATTTAACAATCTTTTCGTTTTTAAGTTATGCTGTCCAAAGACATACATGGACCTTTTTGTGAAAATGTTTTTGTTCTTGTGGATTCAGGAGGTCCTAAATCATGTATCTCCAGTGAAAGCTGGGTATCGAATTTCCTTCAAGAGACGCTTAATAGTGCTTAAAGTTTGTGGTTAAAAACATTACATTATGTTGTGTAGCGGGAATTGTTGTTTCGGGGCTTTGGAGGGGAATTAGGAAATGGTTTGGATCGCCGGCTAGCTAAGGAACTGTGTGATGGTCTCAGGGTGTGCGGGGAGAAAAAACTGAACAAACTTCGTTTCGAGTTTCTAAGCGCCGTTTTCTTTCCCGCACGTAATGTTAACTTTTTTCCCGGCCGTCCAAAATACAAGAACTCATTAGCCTCCCCAAAACAAAACCGATCACAAATTATTTTAGCTGTTTTACCTTCCCTTCGCGCTAATCTCCCTCTAAATTCCCTTTCCCTGTGAACAAACTTTTTCACATCGCGGACTAGTAACTTCTCATTTTGCTATGAGCTACGACTCGACGCGGGTCAGACTTATGAGTGTCGATGTCTTTCCCGAAGCTACCGCGGCTAGATAAGAGTCTATTTGCCGCCCATTTTCTAGGAAATCTTAGACGTTTGCTATTTTCGTTACTTTCACAGATTTTATCGGCCGAGACTGCGTTGCATTCTCACATTTTATCGCTTTTCATTGGGTTTCATGACTTTAGACGCCACGCTATGTCCTTACTGCTATTAACATTTTAACACACCCGATTACACTATCTGTGTGTGGTGAAGCGTGAATTTTGTTTGGGGGTTTTCCCTTCATTGTTCATAGCTGAGTTTTAGCATATCAGCTCCTTTTGTTCACTAGCTTTGCTTAACATCTTTTCTTTCTGGACTCACGATCTTTCGTATTTCGAAACGATTTTATTTCATGTTTCTTTTCCCTTTTAATATAGGTTTGTTTAAGTAGTTTTGATTCTGTTCTCAATTGTGATTGTATTCTATTTATTACTTCATTTCTTTTCTTAAACTCTCTCTGTTTATTCGCGTTATTTTTCTTTCTTTTTTATTTAATTTGCTATATTTTATTCGTATTTTCTAATGTTTTATTATTACGTTACTCTTATTTGTCTGTCCAGTTTAGTCACTTCAGTGGGCAGTTCGAGAAAGAAGTTTCAGACCGAAGTTTAAGGAAATTCCCAGGACTGAGAAAATCCTGACGGTAGTTGAAGTACAAATCTCCTGTTCACGAGTCCCGGCCTTAACATCATCGGTTACCCATGTCGGTAGGAGACGTTTAGGAAGTGCCTAAACTTGTAGCATCGACTATTTCAAAAAGTATGATGTGTTACACTCAAATGATTTTCTCTAGCTGTTCTACAAAATCCTTACACAATATTATTCTTCTTTCTGCACCTTGCTAATCGAGATACTCATTAGCACAATGTTCTTATTACTTAGTTCCTTATAAGTAGGAAGAAAACAAGGGAATACACTAGGCTAAACTGATATTCAAATGTTTTAATAGCTGTCGTTATGCGATTGGCATTACAATTCGCTTCTTTTCTTGGCTAGGGATAGAACAAAAGAAAAACGGACATTCCCGTCTGAGAAAAGTATAAGTACTTCACAACTGAAACTAATAACAATGAATACCTCGAAAACGGTAAGCTCCACGAAAAAAATGTATATGACATAATTTGTGTATTTTGACAAGATCTACATTTATTGTAAAGTAACTTTTTGACAATCTCTTGCGGTTTACTAGTTATTCTAAATTAAGCAAACTTCATCCAGAATAAACAGGACTTTAGAAACTATTCCCAGAAAATTCAAGATATACATTTTATTTGTCAGGTAAATATCTTTAATATACGATATTTTAATTAAAATCATTAGAGCCGTTTTTAAGAAAATCAAAATTTTCGAAAAAGTTCCCCATGGGGGAATTTTTCTCAAAATCTTCGTGTCGCATCCCTGGAAGATACTAAACTTAAATACCAAGTTTAGTATTTTAGCTACTTTTTGTTTTTGAGTTATCGTGTTCACAGGCACACGGACACACACACACACGGACCTTTTTCTGAAAATGCTTTTTTTTTTTTTGGATACAGGGGGTTCTAAAACATGTATTTCCGGTGAAATCTCGGTAGCGAATTTTTGGATGGAATACAATACTTCTCTATCCCTATGTACATTGTACATACGGGGCTAGAGAAAGTAAAAACGGCTAATACTACCATAAAATTGGGCATTTTACCATACATTTTAGTGAACTCGACAAATTTTATGTGGTAATTTTTCTATATTTTAATCTTTTCGTCGTATAAGAATTAGTTGATATTAAGTTATGAAGGATTTAATTTAGTAAATAAAAGCTTACAGTATCTTCACATAAAATTCGCGAAATGAGTTAAATTTCTTACGTCAGCATATTAAACACACACCAAGTTAAAAAAAAAAATCTGATGTGTTCAATTCACATTTCTCAAAATCTCTGCTATAAATTATTGTTGAAAAGCTAATACTTCTATTTACTTCATGCTAATCGAGAAAAAGTTAGCAGAAATAGTCTTATTACTTGCTTCCTTATAAGTAGATGCTAAATAAGGGAGTACCATAGGATAAAGCAATAGTCAAAAGCTGGTTGCTATAGGACTGATGTTCCTTTGTTTGTATGGGCACGAATTGGCAAGTTCCTGTATGAGAAAAGTAGGTATAAGTTTTTCATAACTAAAACCGAAAACAAGGAATATAAACTCCACGAAAAAAATGTATAGAACATAAATGGTGTGTTTTAACGTGCTCTACATTTTTTGTGTGGTAGGTTTTGTTTAGCTCTTACGGTTTAACAGTTATGCAAAATTCCGTAAAATTCATGCAGAATAAAGTAGTTTTCAGAGACTTTTCCCAGAAAATTCAGATATAGATTTTATTTGTCAGGTAAATATCCTTAATATATGACATTTTAATAAAAATCGTTACCACCATTTTTGAGAAAATCAAAATTTTCGAAAAAAGTTCTATGTAAAGGATAGGTGGGGGTACGGGGATTTCCTTGAAAATCTTCATGTCGCATCCTTGGAAGATACCAAACATAAATACCAAGTTTAGTATTTAACGGTATTTTCGTTTTTGAGCTATGCTGTCCACAGACACACACAGACACACACACACCCACACACGCTCACTTTTTTTAAAAAATGCTTTTTTTGGATTCAGGGAGACACAAAACATATTCTTCCGGTGAAATCTCGGTATCAAATTGTTGGGTGGAATGCAATACCTTCTCTATACACTATGTACATAGTGCGTGTAGCCAAAGTAAAAAAAAGTGAGCTGTGTTTTTTACAGGCATTACTGACAACAAAAGAGGTGGTCAGGTCAGGTTGCATTCAAGTATGTCTTATTTCATTTATGCACCATTTTTAAATTATAGTCTTTAATATCTTCGCAACAAAGTATCTGGTTTACATGTTACTGTAGTGCATAGATAAATCTTCTTAAAAAGATTTTATATAGCAAACTCAAAAACAGCGGATAATTATAATAATTAATTTTGTAAAACTAATCTATGACCGACATCAAAACTCCAACCGGTCATCTTATTACAAACATTCTGCATTGATTTGGAGAAATGTTTCAGAATCTCAAGCTATATTTTCATGGTAGAACATAGATTATGAACATAGACTTCAAAAATCATTGAATCTGTATATATGGCTTGAAGGTTTCACATAGAAAGGCTATTTAACCCGCTTTTAAATAGCGTCCAAAATATATGTTATATTGGCCCTAGAAAATAAAACAATGCAAATACGTAATTTAAAATCTGGTGCACTTTGCACAAAACAAAACTCAAAATGGACATTTTTAACGAAAAGAACTAAAAGAAGGCACTTCATTATCCTCTTAAACTTGTAATATTTTAATTAAAATTTCGTTAAAGCCGTTTTGATAAATAGGCAACGAAAACCTTTCCATAATAAGGGCATATGGGTGGATTTTATGGATAATATTCGTGTCATATATTTGGAAGACACTGAACATAATTATCAGGTTTTATATTTAACGCACTTTTCGTTTTTAAGAGATACAGACAGTCACGCGTAAAAGATACACAATAATAATAATAATAATAATAATAATAATAATAATAATAATAATAATAATAATCTTATGCAAACTTTTCAATCACTTTGCCACAGAATGGTTATGCAAAGGAATACAGAAGACTGACGTTAGGAAAGAGATATGCTAGGCATTTCATTAATAATCTCCGCGTTCAAATACCTAGCTACTTTTTCTGCACAGAAGTATAAGCATTTTTTTTTTCTACACGTACTATGTACATGGTGTATGGAGAAGGTATTGTAATGCACCCAAAAATTCGATACCAAGATTTCACCGGAAATATATGTATGAGATTCCCTGAATCCTAAAAAAGTATTTTTAGAAAAATGTCCGTGTGTGTCTATCTGTGTTTATGTGTGTGTGTGTGTGTCTGTGTGTGGACAACATAGCTCAAAAACGAAAATACCGTTAAATACCAAAATTAGTATTTAAGTATAGTATCTTCCAAGGATGTGACACGAAGATTTTCAAGAAAACCCTCCCACCACAAACTACTCTTTACATAGAAACATTTTAGAAAAGTTTGATTTTATTAAAAATGACTCTAACGATTTTGTTTAAAATCACATATATTAAAGCTATTTGCACCCCGAATAAAATGTATATCCTAAATCTTCTGGGAATAGCCTCTGAAGACTACTTTATTGTGGATGAATTTTATGAAAATTTGCATAACTGTTAAACCGTAAGAGATGGAAAAAAGGTTACTACACAAGAAATGTAGATCCGATAAAACACACAATTTATGTTATATATATTTCTTTCGTGGAACTGACGGTTGTTCTTGTTGTTAGCTTCAACTTTAAAAGAAATATACTTTTCTCATACAGGAACTTATCAACTCCTGTCCATACGAACAAAGGAACTTCAGTCACATAGCAACCAGCTTTTGACTATCACTTTAACTTATGGTACTTCCTTTTATCGCTTCTACTTACAAGGAAGCAATAATAAGACTATTTCTGCTAATTTTTTCTCGATTATCACGAAGTAAATAGCAGCCTAAACTCTCTAGCAATCATTTGTTACAAAGATGTAGAGAAAGTTATGTGAATGGAACACATCCGATTTTTTTTTACAAATGTTAAGAAATGGTCCGTCCAGTTAGCGCAACGGTAGCGCTCCTGCTTCTTGCGCGGATAGACCGGGCTCGACTCCGGGTGTCAGCTGGGAAGATTGAGTGTGTCCTTTCATCCTCTTCGATCCGCGAAAAGAAAGTAGCAACATGCCTGAATGTCCAAGTCGGGCAGTGGTCTTTCCCACTATCCCGTTCCATCCATTCATTGACCGACCTTCAAGTTGAATATAATCAATGTTTATAGCATCTTATGTGCCATAACTTTCTTTACATCTCTGTAAAAATGATTGTCAAAAAGCTTTTTCTTCTATCTACATAATGCTAACTGAGATAAACATTAGCAGAAATTATCTTTATTGCTTGTTTACTTGTAAGTAGAAGGATAAAAATGTAATGTTTTCCATTCGCATGTCCTCTAGCTGCTCGGCAAACAAACCTTTTATTCAAAACATTAATCTGTTATCTACATTTCTCTAATCAAGTAGATCTAACAGAATCAAGGAGGAAAACATAAACAGAATTAGTCTTATTACTAGCTTCGTTGTAAGGAGAAGGGAAATAAGAAAATGTATAGGATAAAGCGATAGTCTTGTCCTTTAAAAGCTGTCACTATATGGAGCAATTGAAATTCCAATATCTTTGCCTGCCGGAATAAACAAGCGAGAAACGAAGAAACATGTCTTCCCGTTTGAGAAAAGTTTAAGTGCCTAAAACTGAAACCAATAGTCCGGAATATCTCGAAAACGGTTAACTCAAAAAAAAAAAGTATATGACATAAATTGAATGAATTGAATTGTTTAAATGAAATATATATATATATGTTTTTGTGTAAATTTTTGTGTATTATCTTACGGTTTGCCAGCTATTCAGCAGCCATCCAGAATGAAGTGGTCTTCGAGGCTATTTCTAAAAAATTCAAGATATGCATTTCATTTGTCATAAAAGTATTTTGTACATAAGATATTTAAATCAAAATTATTAGAGCCATTTTTGAGAAAATCAAAATTTTCGAAAAATGATCCATGTAAAGGGTAATTGGGGATGGGGGTTTCTTTAAAACCTTCGTGTCGTATCCTTGGAAGATACCAAACTTAAATACAAAGCTTGGTATTTAACAGTCTTTTCGTTTTTGAATTATGGTGCACACTGACACATACATAAAAACACCCATGGTCAGTTTTCTAAAAATGATTTTCTTCTTGGTCTCAGGGGGTCTAAAAGCACGTGTTGCCGATGAAATCTCGGTATCGAATTTTTAGGTGCAATACAATAGTTTCTCTATACACTATGCGCATAATCGTGTAGAGAATGTAAAAATCTGATGTGTACCATTCATATGACTTTCTCTATATCCCTGCAAAAAATTATTCTTAAAAAGCTTTTACTTCTATTTACTTTATGCTAATCGAAAAAATTAGCAGAAATAGTCTTATTACTTGCTTCCTTGTAAGTAGAAGCGAGAAAAGGAAGTACCATAACTTAAAGTGATAGTCAAAAGCTGGTTGCTCTGAGACTGAAGTTCCTTTGTTTGTATAGACAGGAGTTGACAAATTCCTGTATGAGAAAAATATATTTTTTATAAAGCTGAAACCAATAACAAGAAATATCTAAAAAAATGATCAGTTCCACGAAAAAAATGTATATGACATAAATTTTGTGTTTTACCGTGTTCTACATTTTTCGTATGGTAAGTTTTTGTCCATCTCTTATGATTTAGCAGCTATTCAAAGTTCCGTAAAATTCATCCAGAGTAAAGTATCCTTCAGAGGCTATTCCCAGAAAATTCAAGATATACATTTTATTTGTCAGGTAAATATCTTTAATATACGAAATTTTAATCAAAATCGTTAGAGCCATTTTTGAGAAAATCAAAATGTTCGAAAAATGTTCCATGTAAAGGGTAGTTTGGGGTGGGGGAATTTTTCTCAAAATCTTCGTGTCGCATCCCTGGAAGATACTAAACTTAAATACCAAGTTTGGTATTTTACCGACTTTACGTTTTTGAGTTATCGTGCTCACAGACACGGACGCACGGACGCACGGATACACACTCACACACAGGGACCTTTTTCTGAAAATACTTTTTTTTTGGATACAGGGAACCTTAAAACATATATTTCCGGTGACATTTCGGTATCGAATTTTTTGGTGCAATACAATATTTTCTCTATACACTATGCGCCTAATCGTGTAGAGAATTTAAAAATACATTCCTAAGAGTCTCATCGATTACGGGGTAAATATACTTCCGCTCTCATAATGAATAGTATTTCACGTGTTCTTGCTTAGATTTTTTAAAACCAAAGCTCTGATCGCTGTTGTTTGCACTGAAACCATAAAACATATTATTTTATCTAGAGTTTAAACGGCTGTTTTAAATGAACCTTGTCGTATTTTATTACTTTGAGTTTCTGTGGGGGATTTTATTGTGAAATAGATGCATGTGTTGTCAGTTTAGTTTCGCCATTATTTATCGGTTGGTTGAAGTACTTGAGAACACCCAAGATGACCCACAAGTGGTATAAAGCATAAAGTATTAATTATTTGACTAGACCACAAATATCCTGCACCATATAAATATCCCTGGCGGCCCACGCATCTATAGACAAGACACATAACATAAAAGGAAAGCGTGAATAATCCTCAATAAACCTTCAGCTACATGCTCGTCCTTTTCAAAATGAACACTGAAAGGAAGGCAAATAAATCTAAGCTAAACATGAATGGAATAGCTTCTCAGAGCTCGACATCCGCTTTTTATGAGCGTCTTGTAGCGTTATGATCTTTACATTTTTCTTTCTTGTGTAACAGGAACAAGTTACGGGAAGTTCTTCATTATAAACTCGGCACATTCCCTTCATTGATTGAATTCTATTGTACTTATGTCCTGCTCCAACAACACGAACAAGCAGGAGAGAGGGGTAAGTTATGGAAAACAACTCTTGTCCATTGTCCCAGCTTTTTACTATGGGATTTAATTACTTATGATACTCATAAATCCCTACACAACAGATGAAGACTGCAATGAATGTCAGCAGGGAAGAAACGAGAAAATGGGTCAGACTTCCGGAATGGCTCAACATGAGTTAAGCTGAATGTAGAAATTATGCTGCGCAATGTCAAGAGTTTAATGTTTAAATGGCTTCCTATGAATGCAATGCCTCACAATAAAAAACGAACTCAAGGAAAGAAAAGAAAAAATCTTATGTGTTCCATTCACATGACTTTCTCTACATCTCTGCAACAAATTAATATTAAAAAGCTTATGTTTCTATTTACTTCATGCTAACCGAGAAAAAAATAGTCTTATTACTTGCTTTCTTGTAAGTAGAAGCGAAATAATGGACTACCTTGGTCGTCTCCTTAGCGCGGTGGTAGCGCAGCTGCTTCCCAAACGGGAGACTTGAGTTTGATTCCCGGTACCCGCTGGGAGACCTGGTGCGGGGTGTACTCAGCCTCGTAAGGTCCCTGGGGGGCCGATTGAGAACCTACTTAATGGAGAAGTAGCGGCTCCAGGTCAGAGGACCGCATTAGTCAGCCGGGGGGGGGGTTGAGTCGCTGAGCACATCTCACCCTCCAAAACTGCACCCCATCCTTGACGTCTGTCATGGGCCGAGATGTGGGACGCAGCGGCCGGGCGGTAGGCCAAGGTTCCTTGTGAGCTTTCGTGCCATGGAGCTATTATTAGGTTAAAGTGATAGTCAAAAGCTAGTTGCTATGAGACTAAAGTTCCTTTGTTTGTGTGGACAGGAGTTGACAAATTTTTGTATCAGAAAAGTATGTTTTTAAAGCTAATACGAATAACAAGAAATACCCCAAAAACGACCAACTCCACCAAAAAAAAATATGTATCTGACATAAATTGTGTGTTTTATCGTGATCTACATATATTGTGTAGTAAGTCTTTGTCTATTTCTTACAGTTTAACAGTTATGCAAAATTCAATAAAAAAGACCAACTCCACGAAAAAAATGTATATGACATAAAGTGTGTGTTTTATCGTGATCTACACATTTTGTGTACTAAGTTTTTGTCTATCTCTTACAGTTTACCAGTTATGCAAAATTCAATAAAAATAATCCAGAGTAAAGAGGTCTTTAGAGGCTATTCCTAGAAAATTGAAGATATAGACTTTATTTGTGATGGAAATGGCTTTAATATGTACTTTTTAATCAAAATCGTTAGAGCCATTTGTAAGAGAAACAACATTTTCGGGGTGGGGGGATTTTCTTGAAAATCTTCGTGTCGCATCCTTGGAAGATATTGAACTTTAATACCAAGTTTGGTATTTAATGGTCTTTTCGTTTTTGAGATTTTTAATTTATATTAGAAGCATGAAATATTACCTACTTTAATAAGAAAACATCTGAAAATCATAATTCAGTTCTCTCATATATTTTAGTACGCCTTAAACCAATTACGAACAGTAGCCTTGTGACTTTATATTTTCAGTGTTTATGAAAGCGAATGAAATTTTGACTCTTTTAGGGGTTTGACTATTCCACAATTTATATTAAAGCGCAGTATATCACATATAAGTGCTAATTGTCAGTTTGCCTTCCAGAGAGAAGTTGAACTCTGGACACCAAGGGTGGTGGCCCCATTATCGTACCCATAAAGAGAGCCAATGCCATGTTACAAGCCTGCAGACAATGGGCAAGTCCAAAGAAAGGCAATACGGTAGCAGATATGCTTGGCTGGATTTAATGAGAAGGTAACGTAATATACAAAAGTTTAGTAGCGAAGATGAATGTTAACGGTACCAGACCACAAGCTACATGAACAGTACAACCCACTTAGCGATCTTGTACAACATGTACACCCTTCTGAGAACCTATTTATCCACGTGCACGGTCTCTCTCTCCGCAGCAATAAATGCCAAAGTGACGGTTATTTCTCTAGCACGTTTATGCAAAATGGTAGTCTGCTTCCACCACAAGGGCTTCTGCTAGTAAACTTCTAAATACACATTTCCTGAATAAAATATATTTTATATCCACGGCAAGGGAAGTTTCGAGTTCGATTCCGGTCAGCCGCTCCCTTTGAAATTGAGTATTATGTGGTTTTCCCTATTCGGTAGGCAAATGAAGCTTTGCTTCTCAGCGGATTCAAACCCGGCAGAGGACGATGGTTTTTTTCGGGAGTAAAAATCCTTAGCATGGCTTTCTTCGGAAAGGAAGTGAAGCCGTTGGCCCTGTGTCGTAGATTTACGGCATGTATAAGAACCTCAAGCCGGATAGAGAGGTCTCTTAGCAAAAATAAGTGGTGTTTCGTGACCATATTGCAGTGAGACGCTGAGAACTTAGTTAAAGAAAGTCTATAAATAACACGCTATTTCCATTTTTTACTTCTCAGCTGCCATAATTTCTTTCCCATTGGATTAATTGTTTTTTCACACAAGCCATGTGTAGAGCATGAGTTGGATAGGTAGAGTCACACTGAATTTGCCATAGCCGGGATTTGAAGCACGGATCTCCGGATCTCTAGCCGGTTGCTCTGCCACTGAGCTACCATGGCAATATGCCGGCATAGCATTGAATTTCTCAACTGACGCGCATGTTTCCCGAAAAACCACAAGGTGTTCTCAAATTATTTTGAGATGACAACCCCAATGGCGACTTGCAATGCTGTAAGTACTTAAGTCCCAGGATTCATAGAATAGCCAACTATTATGGATCTGATGATTTTGATTAAAATCTTATGTTTAAGATATTTACATCCAAATAAAATGTATATCTTGAATTTTCTGGGAATAGCCTCTAAAGACTTCTTCATTCTGGATGAATTTGATTGAACTTTGCATTACTGGTAAACTGTAAGAGAGGGACAAAATCTTACAACACAAAAAATATAGATCACGATCAAACATACAATTTAGATCAGATTCTTTTTTTTTCGTGAAGTTGATCGTTTTTGAGATATTCCTTGTTGTTGGTTTCAGTTTTAAAAACTTATCATTTTCTCATACAGGAATTTGTCAACTATTGTCCATATAAACAAAGAAACGTCATGCACATAGCAACAAGCAACCTATGTTACTCCCTTATTTCGCTTCTACTTACAAGGAAGCAAGTAATAAGACTATTTCTGTCTTTTTTTTTTTTTCTCGATTAGCATGATGTAAATAGATGCATAAGCTTTTTAACAATAATTTGTTTCAGAGATGTAGAGAAGGTCATGTGAATGGAACACATCAGATTTTTGTTGTGTAGAAAACCTCATGCTGTGCGCGTAGGGAAGTTCAGAGATAAGTTTATAAGGGAGAGCAGACGGGACTGAGTTAATAGAGATGCCACTAAGGAAATTTGACATATCAAAACGTGATAGAAAGGTTATCTGTTACTACGTCCCCAGATACAAGACTGTGCTGTTATAATTTCGCAGAGCCCTCTTGCTTTATGAAGGTAGCGTGGGAGGAGAAGTGATGCAAGACAGCTGGCGAGCTCACAGAATGGGGCGAGGTTGTTTATAACCCCAACTGTTTATACGGGTGTGGTTTCACAAATAATAAAACAAAATAAAAAAGAAGGGAAGACCTCCCGCGACACCAAAGATGACCTCTTGGCGTGTTCCTGTCGTTGATTTTCAGCCCACTCAGGAAGCTTTATTTATTTGATGAAGGATAGAGTTGCAATCAATATGTGAATGTGCAAATTGCTTCAAGAACGACTTTTCACTGGGGTTGAAAGTTTGCAAACAGGTATGACAGCCTTATCATGAATTTATACCAACCCCAAAACACTCGAAAGTTAAAACTTTTAAGAATTTATGAGACTAGAATGTATGTCTGTAAGTCGCCCTCCGTGGTGTAATGGTTATATGCTAACTTTACATACCCAAGGTCGCGGGTTCAAACCCGGCGGAGGACGATGGATTTTTTCACGCGTAAAAATCCTTAGCATGGCTTCCTTCGGAAGGGAAGTAAAGCTGTGGGTCCAGTGTGGTAGATTTACGGTACGTAAAATAACCTCAAGCCTGATAAGAGAGGCCTCACAGCAAAATTAAGCGATCTTTCACGCCCAATATAGAATGGGACGCTGAGAACCAAAGCAGTTAAAGATAAATAACAAGCTATTTCCATTTTTATGTCTGTAAGTCATTTTTATATTATATATGCTATTTGTGGTATAAAATGTATATAAAATCCCAGAAAATAAATAAAAACGCAGAAAATAAATTTAATTGTGAAACTAAACTGTAGTTTTTCGGCGCTATTTTTAGCATACATATAATTATTAGATCATATTATGTTTATTTTAGATTCATAATACTGATAGGTTTGCTTTCGAATTATTTATTGATAATCAGATTATCATTTTCAAATTCATGTTCGATAATCATCAGAGCTAGGAAGTTCTACCGTTCGCCGTTCCGTGTACAGGTTGCGACCGACCATCTCGCCACATCAAAACAAGTCATTATAAAAAACGCATGGGGGAGAGGTAAACAAGCCTGTTGTCAAGTAAACAGTACTGTTTCCTGAGAACAAAAATGACTAATGAGATATTTATTAACGCAGATCATTATTTACAACATACAAATGTTACATATATAAGGCTGACTCTGACTGATTTCCCTCTTTACATATGTACATAATGAAAAACCCAAGTAATTATAACTCGAATTGTAATATTTACTGATCGAATTTAAAATAATATAACACACAAACCTTTTTCCAAAAATGCTTTTTTTTCGGTATTTCCGGTGAAATCTCGGTATCAAATTTTTAAGTGCATTATAATAACTTCTCTATACAATATGTACGTAGTACGTGTAGAGAAAAAAGAATAAATCTAAAACAGGAAGCGACAACATGTGATTGTTACTTGAATTACATGCCTGTAAGGAAAACAACAAATAGATAGTTAGACAGATAGATAGATAAATAGATAGAAGGATGGATGGATGGATGGTTTGGATGGATGGATGGATGGATGGATGGAGGGAGATAGACAGACAGACAGACAGACAGACAGACAGACAGACAGACAGACAGATAGATAGATAGATAGATAGATAGATAGATAGATAGATAGATAGATAGATAGATAGATAGATAGATAGATAGATAGATAGATAGATAGATAGATAGATAGATAGATAGATAGATAGATAGATAGATAGATAGATAGATAGATAGATAGATAGATAGATAGATAGATAGATAGATAGATAGATAGATAGATAGATAGATAGATAGATAGATAGATAGATAGATAGATAGATAGATAGATAGATAGATAGATAGATAGATAGATAGATAGATAGATAGATAGATAGATAGATAGATAGATAGATAGATAGATAGATAGATAGATAGATAGATAGATAGATAGATAGATAGATAGATAGATAGATAGATAGATAGATAGATAGATAGATAGATAGATAGATAGATAGATAGATAGATAGATAGATAGATAGATAGATAGATAGATAGATAGATAGATAGATAGATAGATAGATAGATAGATAGATAGATAGATAGATAGATAGATAGATAGATAGATAGATAGATAGATAGATAGATAGATAGTTAGATAGATAGATAGATAGATAGATAGATAGATAGATAGATAGATAGATAGATAGATAGATAGATAGATAGATAGATAGATAGATAGATAGATAGATAGATAGATAGATAGATAGATAGATAGATAGATAGATAGATAGATAGATAGATAGATAGATAGATAGATAGATAGATAGATAGATAGATAGATAGATAGATAGATAGATAGATAGATAGATAGATAGATAGATAGATAGATAGATAGATAGATAGATAGATAGATAGATAGATAGATAGATAGATAGATAGATAGATAGATAGATAGATAGATAGATAGATAGATAGATAGATAGATAGATAGATAGATAGATAGATAGATAGATAGATAGATAGATAGATAGATAGATAGATAGATAGATAGATAGATAGATAGATAGATAGATAGATAGATAGATAGATAGATAGATAGATAGATAGATAGATAGATAGATAGATAGATAGATAGATAGATAGATAGATAGATAGATAGATAGATAGATAGATAGATAGATAGATAGATAGATAGATAGGAAGTCAAAATGTAGTTCTTATTCCTCATACATGCCTTAAACTACCATAGCTTAAAACAACTTAACTGAAATGGTTCTAACCAACATAATATTAGTGTAAGAAATCTGTACATTTTCTTACTTTGTGTTGTTATGTTTGTTAGGTATTTACTTGAATTGTCTCTCATGTGGCTAAGGGAGTTCAGATATGTATATAACTATTGTTATCTTACTTATACAATGTCCCTTCCGTAGACTAATAGGATAATCATTCCATTTGACATGACTTTGAAATTATGTAATGATAGGTATAAAATTTAGTGGCCAAGGATATTTTCCGATTGCGATACGTAACAAACTGTAACCAAAACAAGATTTCGAAATGTTTTGCTACTGTTTGTTTTTTCATTGTTTTTATAAAAAATACAGTTCCGGAGGCTTGTCAGGACTCCGGCGCTGTATTCCTTTTTCTCCATTTTTCCAGTTTCCTATATTTCCTTAGTAGACCTTATTATTCTTAACGCTTTCCTTTACATATACATACACAAACATAGACACATTTACAAACACAGAAACACCCATGCCCAAGGTGGGTTCAAGTCCCGCCTTGGGCATGGGTGTTATATGTTTGTGCAATGTGTATATGTTTGTGTAAAGCAACAGTAAAACCAGTAATCATACAGTAAATTTAGGGGGGAAATGTAAACAGGGGATACAGGTACTGTTTAAAAAAAAAGGAAAACAAAAGGGGAGGCTCGAACCTACGATCCTGTGCACCACGAAGTGGCAAAGCGAGGCACTTTAGCGAGCGCGGCCACCGGGATCGGCATTGTTTGAATGTGTCTGTGGCTTGTGCTATTTCACCTTTATTTTCCAAACATTTATCTACATCATTTCTGTTACTATGGAGTGTGTTTAGATTTCTGGTTTACATTTCATCCCATAGTGGCTTCTAAAATTTAAGCATATAATAGTTTAAATTACACACACACGTATATATATATATATACTAAACTTGTTGAAACAAACTGTGTAAGAACGAAAACATATGTTATTTGTCGTATTTGTATATTTCGTTAGGAATGGGCCAATTCATTTATATACTTCAGCAAACACTTCAGATGCTGAAATTTTAAGCTCTGTGCTTACTGAACTGTGTTGAGAAACAATGCTTCTATTGGTTCTCTAAGGAGCTTTCCCGCCATATGTACTTGTTTAATTCCGTGAACCGAAGAGCCCGGCTTACTATAGTTCCGCATTTCTGTACTAGATGGTGCGTCTTGTCAAACCGCAATAACACGACCGGCATTGAAAGCAAAACAAATAGCTGTTGGTTGAGTAACATAACTTCAGGCGTTTAAGAGCACGAAACAGAATTATCCACAGCGTGGATATATTGATTTTATGGAACAGTGAGTTCAGAAATTTAATGTTTAACAATACATTTGTCTTATTTCACTTGTAGAGGCTGCGCCATGGCCGAGTGGTTAGACCACTCACCTCTTACCTAGACGGCCCGGGTGCGATCCCAAGCTATCGCATGTAAGATTTGTGGTGGACAAAGCGGCACAGGGGTGGGTTTTCTCCGGGTTATCAGGTTTTCTCCGCCATCGCATTTCACCGGTGCTTCATATTCATTTCATATATCACCAGTGCGATCGGCTGCGGTGCCACAAGTAGTAAAAGCAGGCGTTAAACACTACAAAAAAAAAAAACACTTGTAGAACAGAACCCTTCTTCAAATATGAGTTCAAAATGACAAAATAAAATAAGAAAAAAGACGTTGATGTTTAGAATATGGTAATAGTAATAAAATGTCTGTTAATATGATATTCCAATATTCAATATTTCTCTCAAAACGGAATGTTATATTATGTTCCGAAGTGCTCCGGTTGCATTAATTAAATTTGGAAACATAAAATTTAAGATATAAAACAAGTATAAACCTATAGGGTATATATCTATATGGATGTGACATAAATTATATTTTCGATGATGTTCAAGGTAAATAACAGCCCTCTAAGCAGTATGAGGCGCAATAAAATACATTTAAAAACAAAACCAGAAGAGACACGGATAATCAAATTTTGCAACACACCAATGTTTTATAGGATAAGAAATTTGGGTCCTGACTAATCGAGAACGAAGTGAAACAGCAGCAGTAGACAGATTTTCAACAAGGGAAAAACTGCACGAAGTTAGATAGTATTTAAAGTTAAGCGCTGACCTAAAATTTATATAACAAATGTTACAATACACAAATATATAAGCAAAAGAAAATAAGACATTAAAAGAATGGAGGACAATAGATTCTCTAATAATTCAAAAACTTCTGTTTGGTATGCTCAAGAAAGAGCACTAACACCTTTGATGCCGGAATGGCAGTGCTTAATCCTATTCTATGAAACAGAAGAGAAGAAGAAAATATTTAGTCTCTCTGTGTGATAAGCATTAAGAGAGAAATTCTAACAAATCTATTTTCCTTTTCCATAAGACACTTGTTAACGTCATGTGCTGGACAGCAGCCCTTTTTTTTTTTTTTTTCCCTCTTTACCTCTTTTTTCTAGTTTCTAAATTTCCTTAGTTGACCTATTCGTTTTTCCTTTTTACATATACATACACAAACAAATTTACAAACACAGAAACACCCATACCCAAGGCGGGACTCGAACCCACGATCCCGTGCGCCGCGAAGCACCAAAGCGAGACACTTTAGCGAGCGCGGCTACGGGGACCGGCTTTTTTCAAGACTATCCTCGCATCATACCATCTTCGCTTCCTACCAGGCAGATGGCGATAGAGTCGCCCTCCGTAGTGCTTACCATGCTAACATCATATACCCAAGGTCGCGGAATCAAACCCGGTGGAGGAAGATGGATTTTTTCGGGTGCAAAAATCCTTATCATGTCTTCCTTCGGAAGGAAAGTAAAGCCGTTGGTCCCGTGTTTTAGATTTATGGAACACCTGAGCAAAATTAAGCGGTCTTTCACGCCCAATTTAGAATGGGACGCTGAGAACCACAGTAGTTAAAGAGCGTCCATAAATAAAACGCCATTTCCATTTATTTTTGATGGCGATAGGGTACCACAGTTTAGCTGCTTTCACATTCGTAGTCATGTCATGCGTAGTCAGATGGCGCGTACAACCACACATCATCTCTAGTCTAGCTATCCCCACCAATCGAAGTCGGATGAAGGAGTTTAGCCAGCCCTTCGAGGCTACATCCCAGAACCATACTATATAGCTCCGCGACCAGCAGATGTGTTAGGGTGCCAGTTGGTCTAGCTCTTTAACTATCTAAGGTTAAATGGCAGCGCAGTCGCTTTACCGTCTATTTTTTGTTTCACTGTTGTTTTATACTGAAGATGAAACTTTGGGTCGTGGTATTAAATACTCAATCCGGTATTTAACATGACGACTGGGGGAAGTCATAGAAAAATAACAGCCAGATTAGTCGACTCATGGGTATTGAACCCCAGACCTCCCTATTTCGGGCCACAGACGTTACAATCCTATTTGGTATACATTTTTTTATAACTTATTACCACATAGGCACTGTTTATAATCTACGCCATGTTACATTTCAATGTAAATTAAAATTATAAAAACTTTAACGATTAGAATTACATATTATATACCTACTCATTTGTGAAGTGAAAACCACTTTTATTTAACTTACGGTTTAGCTAGTCAAAGTTGACAGATCTGTCATAAACTTATATTTGTTTCTGTTTAATTGCTAATAAAACACGATTCCGGTTTTCGTGTATACATTTCTTTTATTTATATCCTATCCTAGACATTTCGCTACTTCTCTTCTATTTCAGTATAGCTGATGCTTATTTACTTCATCCTTTATATAGTATATAGCATTTAGTTGAATATATTAAGGTGTATGATAACTATGGAAAACTGTAAATACATATTTCCAAAAAACCACATATTTCAAATCATATGATCCTCGGGAGTTGTTTAAAAACTATTTTCCGGTTGTATTTTTATAGATTAAATAAATATAAAGCAAAATTGTTTATTGAAGATTGAAGCATTAAATATGTGGCCTCTATAAGCGCTCGTCAAATGTTGAATTAAAAGTGTATTCTCGTTTATGTTTGACTTTGAGTAGCAATTGACTCTTCTCAGGGCGTTTTTTTTTTATCAGGCTTTTTGGGCTTTACAGACCTAGACCACTTAAATAATAAGTCGCTAGGGTTTTTGTAGAATCGCAGTTTATTTTTATAGTTATTATTTTACAATTCCAAAGCTAAACTGTAATCGCTCGATGCAATTGTTTACATTGTTGATCACTGTGAATCCATGGGCGCGTGCGTATAACCCAACACGAATACATTTTTACGCGTTATCTCTAAGCGGCCTTTTCCATTGCGCGTGAAGAAGCCTCCTTTTCCAGCCAGAAAATCAACACGTAACTATCGATACTGTTGAAAAACAAAATCGCATCGAGAAAATCAAAACACTCATATGCGACAAGAGCACAAGGAATAATAAAAATTTGCTTCCAGCGATTTCAACTTCGTAAACAAAGAAACTAAAACAAATTGAACAAATATCACAAATATGATATAAAACTCATAAAATGTCGGCAGATTTTTGAATAATATATAAATATTGCCTCAAGATGTAAATACTTTCAGCTATATTCTAGATATGCTTTGGATGTTAAGAATTGTTTTTAGAATTGTTTTTATTTCGATTGTTGAAGACGTAAACTAAAAGATGCCTATTCATGCACTTGTGGTTGTTTCTAATCCTTTCAATATGAATAACGAATATATTGGATTGCAACTAATTTTGGTAAGAATCCTAGGATTTGAGTTAATCCACCTTTTATCTCTTTTATCTTTAAAATAACCTTATATCCTAGGATTCCAGTTCATTTTAAATCAACTAATAAAGTCGTTAGTAAATTTAACTAAAACGGATATACATATGTGATTTTATGTGAAATATTCTATGATTTCTAGGGCTTCATGTTGGTTAAGTTTTTGGCCTGCATTTTGTATATAGAAACGAAATTAGCTTCTACTGTTCACCAATGAAGCATGCTTAAGTTTAAAATATAATTCAGTGTGGTAGAAATATGACAATAACACATTGTGTGCGAGTATGATTACCTTTATAGTAAAGAACAGTTGAACACATTATTACAAACTTGATTACTTTCCAAAGACTATGGAATCACTAGGTCCAACAAGACAAATAAGCAATGAAAATATCTTGAGTTATTTTTTCAATATTCCAAATAAACTGGTGCTGTACAGTTCTAGGAGCTTTTCTGACAAAAATGTTCTTATTGAATGTTGATAGTTTTGGGCGGATAGACGAATATGTGAGCTGCGGGGTAGCTGGATTAATGTATGTATAATGCAACTTTATTATTGTCAAAGTTATTACAAAATATACTTATTGCAAGAGTTGTTGACCATGCATTCATATTTCAGATGGAAGTTAAAGATGACGAAAAAAACAAATGAGAAAAGTAAAGAAGAAGAAGAAATTTGGGATACATTACCTATGACTGACTGAACAACATTTACGTGCACTTTAGACAGGATATTGCGCATGTTTGCATTTCATTAGGTTAGCCAGTAGATCCCAACATACACATTTCCTTCTAGCAGGGTTAAGGTGATGCATCTATGAAATTTGGAAAATCCACTGTAAATGATATATCATAATGGAATTTATATCAGTTATTATACACAATAATAGTGATATTTTCGCCAAGTATCAAAATTCTAAGTTACATAATTTTTTAAAAAACAGCTTGACTGTCTAAATTTATTGTTATAATAAAAGTGAACTATGTGATGAATTTTTAAAACTGTCCAAATACAGTAATGCTGTTTTACAACAAAGGAGTTAACAAATATATGTTTATTTTTATATATGCCCTAATTAGTGGCAAAACGTTATTACATTTCGTACTCTCTAAAACTCCTAATTTTGTAAAATGGAGTAATATATCTAGCAAATTGGATCATTTTGTCAAAAAATTAATATGACCCTTTTCTAAATTGCATTTAATAAGCAGTATAAAAATCTGAATGAAATTAATGAAAAATTGCACCCTGTAAAATATTTTCACTATGGAAAAGTGTTGGAAAATAATTTGCGAGAATCTAAGGTTAAAGTTAGGAGTACCTACGGATAAGCATGCGCCTACCCATCTATAACTTTACGACTCAGGCATCCCCAAGACGAGGGCGCGCGGGGCTGAATACTACACTCACAGCGGGCCACACAGCTACACAGTTCAGTATATCCGTGCAGTGGCGGTGTAATGGCTTTGATGAATATATAACCATATTGCGACAATTGCGCCAAGAATTCGAATGAAGATTCCAGGACATTATTCCACTTAAGAAACAATTTAAGTTATTTGCAACACCATTTTCCTGGGTTATCCTCGATAATCCTATTAAATTGCAGTTGGAAGTAATAGATATGCAAAGTAATATTGAGTTAAAAGGTAAATATAAACATATAACAAGTATAAACTATTTCTACACCTCTGTAAGACGTGAAAGATTTCCTAAACTCCACAATCTAGCTGGAAGAATTTTGTACATGTTCGGGGCAACCTATTTTTCTTAATGAAGTGTTCAAAGTCACGTCACAGAAGCCAATTAAGTGATGAACGCATGAAAGCATGTTTACGATTGGATAGCTCGCAAACAATAGCCCCACGTATTGAACAGCTGGTTGAAAACAGACAACTACAAAGATCATGGTACTGTGCAATCACGGCATGTCGGGTGGCTAAGAAAGAGCAGTTTTCATAGAGACATTTATTTGAAGAATATTATGTTTATTTGTATTGTTTGTTTCATTGAATTGCATAGTACCAACAAGACATATTACATTATTTATTTTGTTTATTAGTTTTATATGAGTATTTGTATTTCGTTAATTGAATTGCCTGCTAATTAGATTTTATTTTGTATTATATTAGATATCAGTGTTAAAGCGTATTAAATACTGCTATGATTATTATGTAATTGACAGTGAAAGTGTAAGTTAATTTACACAATTTACTAGTTCCGCCACTGCAGCACCTCCATTTCATGCCCGCAACCGGACGGTCAGGGCTTGAGGGCTTTTACTGCAGCCCGAGCGTGCGTTCCGTTGGGGACACCTACTTTAGGTAATTAGTGTTTAAAGTGCGCCAAGTAGGAAAAACAATATATTTTAAAAAAAAAATGAGTTCATATAATGTAATATTTAAAGCAATATAATGTTTAATTTTTGGTGAAATTTCACAGTTGTTTCAACATAAGATCTCTCAATGACTTGCATTTCCGTATGAATATGTACTCAGTCTTCATTAAAACAGAATGGATTAGTAGATTGTCCTTTCAGAATCTGAATCACTTTTATGCCTTCCAGCATTTAGCCCAATAATTAATTAGTTTACTTATCAGTAAGTTTAAAAATTTCCACAATCGCTTTATTAACAGCGTGCGTAGTTAATTATTTAACAGAAAATTTATCAAGTTTTACAATATTTTCAAAGATACAAATTATAGGTATTAAAAACATCATATGAGTGTGGGAGTGTGAATTATAATAAAATTTATTTAATGTGGTCTCTTTAAACTTTTGGTAGAGCTGGGATTTCATAAACATATGGCTCTCAAAATGGTTCTCTTACTTATGGAATTAGAATAGAATTAGTTTAAATTGGTCTTTAGAACCTATTATCTCACGAATTAGAATAAAATTAGTTTAAAGTGGACCCTTTAAACTTTTAATAGAAACTATGATTTCATAGATTAGAATAAAATTAGTTTAAACTGGTCTCTTTAAACTTTTGGTAGAACCTATAATTTTATGGATTAGAATAAAATTAGTTTAACGTGGTCTCTTAAAAATTTGGTAAAACCTGTGATTTAATGGGTAAATGGCTCTCAAAAAGACCCTCTAACCTGTACGGATTAGAATAAAATTAGTTTAGTATGGTATCTTTACACTTTTGGTCGAGCCTATGATTTATAGATACATGGCTCTCAAAATGGATCTCTTACCTGTGTGAATCAGAAAAAATTAGTTTAATTTGGTCTCTTTAAACCTTTGGTAGAACCTATGATTTCATGGATATATGGCTCTCAAGATGGTTCTCTTACTTGTGTGAATTAGAATAAAATTGGTTTAATGTGGTCTCTTTAAGAGAGGGAAGAGAGAGAGAGAGAGAGAGAGAGCGGGAAGATGAGAGAAAGAAAACTCAATGGGACTGTAGATGACCTCCGCATCCTTCTGATTAGTATAATTGTTGTTTAATTGTACTCATTTGCATACGGAGAAGTGTAGTAAACCGTGTGAGCTCAGAAATCGCAAACGTTTAACCCGTCAACTCCTCAGCTATTGGTTCAATATCCTGTAATGAGAATTATTCCCGCAGTGTTATTTATTAATATTCTGTATCTGCACACATAACCTGTACGTGATATCGCTACTACACAGGATTATTATCGCTTATCATCCATTTTATCTCGCAGAGCTTCGAGCCCATGTCGGCACCAACAGTTGTATTCAAGTTTATCCTCGTTAATTATAGCCCTGGAGAATAAATTACTTTTAGCAGAACGCCATGTACGGCAATTGTGTGAATTAGTAGTGGCAACAGAAACACTTGACTACACCCTGATTTAACATCACAAGCTTTCGATGTAGATACCTGGTGTGCATTTGGCTATACTCCAGAACAGAGCTTGGTATCCAGGAACCTCGATCCCGTTGCCCAGATATGTCCTTGTGCTAAAAGCAAAAGACACTAAACACTCCTGCTCGCTGTCCAACTCTTACGTACAAGCAAGAGAGCCATTTTGAGAGCCATATATCTATGAAATCATAGGTTCTACCAAAAATTTAAAGAGAACACGTTAAATTAATTTTATTCTAATTCAGACACCTGAGAGTCATTTTAGAGGCATATATCCACGAAATCACAGGTTCTACCAAACATTTCAAGAGACCACATTAAACTAATTTTATTATAATTCACAGAACTGAGAGTGATGTTCAGAACCATATATCCACGACATCATAAGTTCTACCAAAAGTTTAAACATACATTAAACTAATTTTATTCTAATTCACACAAGTAAGAGAGCCATCCATCTTGAGAGCCATATATCCATGAAATCATGGGTTCTGCCAAAAGTATAAAGAGACCACATTAAACTAAATTCATTCTAATTCACACAAATTAGAGAAGCCATTTTGAGAACTATCTATATATCCATGAAACCACAGGATCAACCAAAAGTTTAAAGAGAAACTTTAAACGAATTTTATTCTAATTCACACACATAAGGGAACCATTTTAAGAGCTATATATATCTATGAAACCATAGGTTCTATCAAAATTTTAGAGACCCCATTAAACTGATTTTATTTTAATTCACACAAGTAAGAGAGCCATTTTGAAAGCCATATATCCATGAAACCAGAGGTCCTACCAAAAGTTCAACATGTTCTTATTAAACTAATTTTCTTCTAATTTACAAAAGTAACACAGCCATCTTGAGATCCATATATCCATGAAATTACAGGTTCTACCAAACATTTAAAAAGACCACATTAAACTAATTTTATTCTAATTTATACAGTAAGCCATTTTGAGAGCATACATCTATGAACTCATAGTTTCAACCAAAAGTTTAAAGAGGCCAATAACAAACCAACATTTCATTTATCAATCTAATTACGTTAGAGAAATACTGTTTAGTGATGAAATAGTCTGCTATGTTTCTAAGTAATTAGGACTGACCCCCACCCCTAGGACTTACAAGTGGGTGCCTATAGATCAGATTATGTCTAAATACAAATAATAAAATCAGTTAAATTTTCTACATTTATTACTATGCAACTCAGATAAAAATATTTAATTTTGGTACAATATTCTGTTTCATATAGGAACATAAATAAACATAAAACATAAATATAATACCATAAATACATGCCATGTGTAAAATAAAATTGCAGCTCCGCATTTTTCAGTCAGGCTGTATCTTTCCATAAATAGTTTTAAATAACTGGAAGGAATAGGTTTTTATGCTTAAGGGGAAAAAATATGTTACCTTCTCAATCACAATGTTTATTTATATATGGCTTCTAAAACGATAGAGTCATGCGAATGGAACACATTTGATTTTTTTTGATTTTTTTAGTAGTCACAAGTCTTGTATTGTAGGTGAAATTCCTATGTCATTTTGGGTGGAATTCAATACTTCATAGAGAAAATGAATGCTAATTACTATCTATGGAATATATCTTACACTGGTTCTACATTTAACTTCAAAGTCTCACTAAAAAAATCTCATGTGTTTGATTTACCTCACTTTCTCTACATCTCTGCAACAAATTTTTGTTAAAAAACTTATGCTTCTATTTACTTCATGCTAATCGACAAAAAATAGTCTTATTACTTGCTTCCTTGTAAGTAGAAGCGAAATAAGAGAGTACCATAGGTTAAAGTGATAGTCAAAAGCTGTGTGACTGAAGTCCTTTGTTTGTAAGGACAGGAGTTGACAAACTCCTGTATGAGGAAGGTATGTTTTTCAAAGCTGAAACCAAAAACAAGGAATATCTCAAAAACGATATACTACACAAAAAATGTATGTAACATAAACTGTGTGTTTTAACGTACTCTACATTTTTTGTGTAGTAACTTTTTGTCCATCTCTTACGGTTTAGCAGTTATAAAATTCATCCAGAAGTTTGGTATTCAACGGGTTTTTCGTTTTTGAGCTATGCTGTCCACACACACACACACACACACACACACACACACACACACACACACTCACATACAGACCTTTTTTTCAAAAAAAAAAATATTTGGATTCAGGGGAACCCAAAACACGTATT
Organism: Hymenopus coronatus; assembly: GCA_030762935.1. Lineage (NCBI taxonomy): Eukaryota > Metazoa > Arthropoda > Insecta > Mantodea > Hymenopodidae > Hymenopus > Hymenopus coronatus. Next base: position 39,608,906 of record CM060886.1, read on the forward strand.
TTTGTTGAAATCTTAGTATCGAATTTTTAGGTGCATGAAGCTGAAGCCAATAACAAGGAAAAAATATCTCAAAAACGATCAACTCCACGAAAATAATGTAATATGACATAAATTGGTGTTTTATCGTGATCTATATTTTTGTGTAGTAAGTTTTTATCCATCTCTTACGCTTTTCCAGTTATGCAAAATTCAATAAAATCATCATCATTCAAGATATACGTTTCATTTGGCATGTAAATATCTTAAAGATAAGAGATTTTTATCAAAATTGTTAGAGCCATTTTTGAGAAAATCAATATTTTCTAAATTTTTTCCATGTAAAGGGTAGTTTAGGATGGGGAAATTTTCTTGAAAATCTTCATGTCGCAATCTTGGAAGATACCGTACTTAAATACCAAGTTTGGTATTTAATGGTCTTTTCGTTTTTGAGCTATGCTGTCCACAGACACACATACACAGGCACAAATGCCTTTTTTGGATTCAGGGGGACTGAAAACATGTATTTCCCGTGAAATCTCGGTATCGAATTTTTGGTGCATTACAGTACCTTCTCTATACACTATATACATAGTACGTCTAGAGAAAGTTAAAATGTATAAACGCTCGATAATGATAACCTAGGTACATAAAACAGCAGGTTTGTGTTTTTACACCGGAAGAACTGACTTGTTGCCCAGATAAGGGCTAAACACGATCATTTATCAGGTAGGGTTGGAGAACAAGGAGATCCACGTGGAAAACACGAGCCGTATGGCAAACATGTTCTCTTATCTGGAATAGAATGTGTGTACATCACAACATAGCCGAGTTCGCAGCAGCGCCCGGCCTGTAAACCAACACTGACCGGACCTCTAGTCACGGAACGATAAGTATCGAGTTTCGAGAGATAGCTCCAACTGGAAATCGACTCGACTTCGCTCAAGGTCGCTCAAAGTATTTTATTTCAAGTTTTGCAGGTGAGAAACTGCAAAGGTGTTGCCTTCATAGGGAAGCATTTCAACAATGTATTTATCACTTTTTCTACACGTACTATGTACATAGTGTATAGAGAAGGTATTATATTGTACCCAAAAATTCGATACCAAGATTTCAGCGGAAATACATATTTTAGGTCCCCCTGAATCAAAAACGAATGTATGTATGAAAGCTCGTATCCAAAATTTTCCAAATACGACAGAAAATAAAGCTTCACTGCATTATTATTATTATTATTATTATTATTATTATTATTATTGCGCACAATACGCATAAGAAGAGTAAAACAAACATAGAAGCACTCAATGACGAAAGTAGTTAAAAGTTCATTCTACCACGTACCCTTGTGTTTATTTATTTATTGTTCCGAAGTGTTTTGAGTTATTCTGCTTATGCGAATAGTGATAGTAACAAACATAGTGAAACTCTATGCTTTTTCATTTGCATTGTTTAATTATATAGAAACAAAAACAGTAAATCAAAAAATGAAAACGACGGACACCAAATATGCAGTTATGTAATACTCCGCAATATTTTTCCAGAATAAAGATGTGTTCAGAGGCTATTGCAAGAATTCAAAATATTCGTTTTATTTATTTTGTAAATATTTTTAATATACTGAAATTTTATAAAAATATTTACAGGCATTTTTAAGAAAATCGAAGTTTTTGTTACAGGGTTTTCATTTATTGATTTACTCTGCTTATTCGACTAGCTCTTAAATTATTCCACTAACGCAGAAAGTATTTTGGTATTTCAATTGTACGAACAAGGAAATTTGTATAATAAAGGCATTTTTGCAAATGTTTATCTTGAATAATTTGAAGCCTTTTAGGAATAGCTTATCGAAGAATGTATAGAGAAGGCCATGTGTAGATAACGCATCAGGTTGTTTTTCTTTTAATTTGACTATCGCTTCAGCCTAATATTCTCTTGACCCTACATTGAAATACCAATATAATTATTTCTGTTTACGTTTGTCTCATTTAAGGGGATTTACAAGAATAATTTTTAGATGATGTACACATTTATAGTAAGTATAGAAAGTCACGCGAACACTTCAGCTTTTCTTTTTGTTGTTTTCCATCAAATTATCATTATTGTTTATTTGTCATATTAAATATTGTCATAGTTTTTTAGTTTCTCTATACGTACTATATATACCGAAAAATTAAATTTTGAGATTTACCCGGAAATAGATGTTAAAAAAAGAATTTTTGGAAAAAGATCCATGTGTGTGTATATGTCTGTGGGCACCATAGCTAACAAACGAATAGATCATTAAGTACCACACTTGATATTTAAGATCAATATCTTTCAAGGATGCGACACGAAGATTTTCAAGAACATCCCTCCACTCCAACTACGCTTTACATGAAAGAATTTCGAACATTTTGATTTTCTCAAAAATGACTCTAACGATTTTGATTAAAATCTGTTATATTTATGACATTTACATTTTAAATAAAATATATGGTTTGAATTTTCTGAGCATAGCCTCTAAAAATTTCTTAATTCTGGATGATTTTTATTGAATTTTTCATAACTGGTAAACCGTAAGAGATAGCCAAAAACTTACTACACAAAAAATGTATCACTGTAAAACACACAATTTATGTCATATACATTTTTTTTTTGTGGAGTTGGTAGTTTTTGAGATATTCCTTGTTATTTGTTTCAGGAATTTGTCAACTCCTGTCCATACAAACAAAGGAACTTCAGTCACATAGCAAACAGCAACCTATAATACTCCCTTATTTCGCTTCTACTTACAAGGAAGTAAGTAAAAATACTATTTATGCTAATTTTTACTTTCTCTATACGCACTATGTACATAGTGTATAGAGAAGGTATTGCACTCGACCAAAAAATTCGATACCGAGATTTCACCGGAAATATATGTTTTAGGGTCACCTTTATCTAAAAAAAGCATTTTCACAAAAAGGTCCATGCGTGTGTGAGTGTCCGTGTGTCCATGTGCTTGTGAACACGATAACTGAAAAACGAAAAGTCGGTAAAATACCAAACTTAGTATTTAAGTTTAGTATCTTCCAGGGATGCGACACGAAGATTTTGAGAAAAATCCCCCATCACGAACTACCCTTTACATGGAACTTTTTGAATTTCTCAAAATGTCTCAAAGTTTCAATTTCTCAAAAATGGCTCTAAAGATTTTGATTAAAATATCATATATTAAAGACATTCACCTGACAAATAAAACGTATATCTTGAATTTTCTGGGAATAGTCTCTGAAGACTACTTTATTCTCGGTCAATTTTACGGAATTTTGCATAACTACTAAACCGTAAGGGATGGACAAGGACTTACCACACAACAAATTTAGAGCACCTTAAAACACACAATTTATGTTATATACATTTTTTTCGTAGAGTTGATTGTTTTTTAGGTATTCCTTGTTTTTTCAGCTATAAAGACTTATACTTTTCTCATACAGGACTTTGTGAACTCGTGTCCATACAAACAAAGGAACTTCAGTCGCAGAGCAACCAGCTTTTGACTTCACTTTAACCTATGGTACCCCCCTTATTTCGCTTCTACTAACAAGGAAGCAAGTAATAAGACTATTTCTGCTAATTTTTGCTCCATTAGATGAAGTAAATTTGTTGTAGTGATATAGAGAAGGTCATGTGAATAGAACACATCAGATTTTTAACTATTAAATATGTTGTCTGGGTGCCTTGTGAACATTTTCGTTCTTACAGATATGTATGAGTTTAATCCCATGTGGAGTGCCAAAGATTCCGACACCCTTGTGTCTGTTTTAGCGAAGAAGGGAATGTATCAGAAGAGTTGAGTCAGCGACGGTCCCCAAAACCTGCTGAGGAATCGTGGGGGCGGAGTCCACTACTGCGACAACCTATGACCTCCAGGACCTGGCAATTAGACACGACAATGATAGATTCCTCGAGAACCAGCCCTCTATAAAGCATGTCGGCGCGACTCTACTTATTAGAATGTCGCTAGCTGGTTATGGAAATGTCTCAAACATTTCACCTTCGCTGTTCTTATCTTGCAGAAGCGATCTCTTCAACTTATAACATCCGTGGTCTTGATGTGAACAATTTTTGTGCTATGATTTGACGTTGGTGTAAGAGGCGGAGTGTGCTAACCTAATTCCATCGTAAGCGAAGTACAGGTCTTCGGTATAAAGGCTGACTGCCCGCATGGTGCGCGCCAGAGACAATACTGGCTTCTTCCCCTCTCCCAGCAAAGGCTTTCTGTCCTTCAGTTACCATATACTCATTAGCAAAGTATGGGAATCACAAGTATACTTGTACGTAAATGTGAAGGAATTTGCTTGCGAGAATAAAATAAGAGCCACTAATACTTAAATATGATCAGCATCTTATAATCACAACAGAAAAAGCCGAGCGGGATGGCTTAGGCGATCAAGTCTGTGGCCAGCCTTCGGGAGATTCTGGGCTTAAATTCCTTGGGCCGATTAATCTGCTTTTTCTTGTTGTTGAAGATGTTTTCTTCGTGGTTTCCATCAGTCGCCAAGATAAATAATGCATTGAACATTTAATACCAAGACTGTTCCAACTTCAGTCTAAAAACAATAGATTGTAATTGTATTGCGCTGCCATCTATCCACAGATAGTCCAAGCAGTAGATTAAACGGCATCCTAACCTATTAACCTGTCACGGAGCTAAGTGGTATGGTGTATAGAGATGCGACTTTGAAACCTAGCTACACTTCGCCATCTGACTATGGATGTTACCGTGACTACATATGTTAAAGTAATAAGATAGGCTAAGCAATTATTTGTATAATTTAAAAGAAATAATTTATATACATAGAAAAGCAAATGATTATGGTAAGAATATTTTTAAGTGGCAGATACTAGTACAGACAGCATGTCGACTGAAGGTTAATATAGTAGAGTTAAATATATTGTTAACGTATGGCTGTTTACCAGTTATTATTTTGTTGATCATTATTAATAAAATCGGTATACATTATATAAATATAAACAAATACAAATAAATATAAATAATAAGAAATTAAACGTGAATTGATAAAAGAAGTAAATAATAAAGCTAATAAATAGAGTGTAAATTAAAGAGTGAATAATATAATTATCTGAAAATGCATTTATTTATAAAGTAAAAGAAAAATACATTATAAATTATTATGCAAATAAAATATATTTTAAAATACGTAAACTCATAAAAAGTATATAATATACTATAACATAAAAGTATTAGTAAGAAAAATATATTAATAGATGGAAAAATTATTTTATAAGTATTATTTTATAAATAATTTAATATGGGGTAGGCAGAGTAATATTAAGAATCACGTAAATACTAAAATAAAACAAAAAGAATACTCTATGAATTAAATTTTGTTTTATTTTATATTAAATAATTGTTTTTGAATTTTAAATTTATTAGTTTATATTTTTTACTTTAAGTTTAATTTGGTTAATGGTTTTAATGTATTATCTGAAGAATATTTGTGAAAAAATGACGTATACAAATTGAAAATGAATAGTAAGATCTGGATATTTTTAGCATGATTAGCTGAATCCATTGGAGCAACTTGAGGAAAACATACAGATTATCATATTAGCCAAGTTAATACAAAATCTCCTTTTAAACTCAATAAATTTAAAGGTAATTATAAATCGTGTCAATCTAAATGTCTTTACTTGGTACAGTTCCTGTTTAGTTGGATAAGGACGCCAGGTCCAGCAGTTACAATGAGGCGAGGGTTAATTTTGTTATATTTATGTACAGGTTTATTGGAATGGAAGTTTAAGAAGCGAAGCCAGAGTGCTAACCCGACCGGTTGTAGGATGGCATGCTACCCAGACACAAAACTCCTTGCGGGCGGTCAGGATTTATATCGAAGGCCATGTGCCTATTAGTATTGCTGTAATAAGCAAAAATCGTTGTATTCCATTCACATGACTTTCTCTATATCTCTGCAAAAAATTATTGTTAAAAATCTAATGCTTCTATTTACTTCATGCTAATCGAGAAATAAATTGCCAGAAATAGTCTTATTACTTGCTTCCTTGTAAGTAGAAGCGAAATAAGGGAGTAGCGTACGTTGTGATAGTTAAAAGCTGGTTGCTATGTGGCTGAAGTTCCTTTGTTTGTATGGACAAAAGTTGACAAATTCCTGTACGAGAAAAATATAAGTTTATCAAATCTGGAAAAGAAAAAGTGTTTGAATGTGCTCTACATTTTTTGTGCGGTAAGGTTTTGTCCATCTCTTACGGTTTAGCAGTTATACAAAATTCCGTAAAATTCATCCAGAATAAAGTAGTCTTCAGAGACTATTTCCGGAAAATTCAAGACATACATATTATTTGCCAGGTAAATATCTTTAATATACTGTATTTTAATCAAAATCGTTTGAGCACTTTTTAATAATATCAAAAATTTCGAAAAAAGTACCATGTAAAAGGTAGTTTGGGGTGGGGGGATTTTTCTCAAAATTTTCGTGTCGCATCCCTGGAGGATACTAAACTTAAATACCAAGTTGGAGTCTTTACATATAAATTTGCTGCGTATTTTTGTCACGTGACTAGTCACCTCTTATTGGCTGACGTGGAGTAATAGACGAGTAACTCGCAGGTGACGAAACCATAGATATGCTATTACTGTGAGACCGTTAATTAGCCTCGTCGTAATAATGACAATCATTCTACTAGTTATCTAAATGTATATAAGTAAAAAAAGTTATCATTTATTAATTTGTATACGTAGGAAACAAGAAGTCAGTTGTTGACTTGAAAGCTACACAGAATCCTGACGCCAGACTGCAGAGAAGCATGAGAAGTTGCCTCCTTTGTGTAAGTCACGTACGAATTTCTTATACAGGTGCAGTCCAGTTTAAAACCCACGATGGGACTTCTGCTTTATATTCGTAGTATCACGTGGTTATTATGACGTATTCTGGGAGATTCGCAATGGTTTTTGGGTCACGATGGTGTCATTTTGGCGGACTTTCTAACCAATCAGGAAGAAGTCACCATGACACCGTTTTAGTACAAAACAAGTAGGGTTCGACACATCGTGGTCGTTAGTTATAAGAAACTGCCCGTGAGAGGCAACGTCGTTTGTGCTAAGATCTGGCCGCGAGAGGCAAGGTCGTTTTTGCTAAGAACTTGCCCTTGAGGGGAAACGTCGTTTGAAACCAAAAACAAGGAATATCTCATAAACGATCAACTCCACGAAAAAAAATGCATATAACATAAATTGTGTGTTTTAAACTGCTCTACAGATTTTGTGAGGTAAGTCTTTGTCCATCTCTTACGGTTTAGCAGTTATGTAAAATTCCGTAAAGTTAATTCAGAATAAAGTAGGCTTCAGAGGCTATTCCCAGAATATTCAGGATATACATTTTATTTGTCAGTTAAATATCTTTATTATATTATATTTTAATAAAAATTGTTAGAGCCATTTTTATGAAAATCAAAATTTTCGAAAAAGGTTCCATATAAAGGGTAGTTTGGGGTGGGGGGATTTTTCTCAAAATCTTCGTATCGCATCCCTGGAGGATACTAACCTTAAATACCAAAACTTTTCGTTTTTGAGTTATCGTATTCACAGGCACACGGACTTTTTTGTGAAAATACTTTTTTGTATACAGGGGACCCTAAAATATATATTTCAGGTGAAATGTTGGTATCGAATTTTTGAGTGGAGTGCAATACCTTCTCTATACACTATGTACATAGTACGTGTAGAGAAAGTAAAATTTTATAAATTCCATACAAAACAAATGTTCAGAATTTTTTATTGTAACTCAATTGTACTTATTATACTAAGTAAATATTTGACTTTATGTTCATCAGTAAATAGATATGATTATTTTCTTCCAAACGTTTCCCCAGGGAGGGAAACATTGATACAGCCAGCGAAAGAAAATTCGTATGGAAGCGAAAGACTATGACCAAAACGGATAAAGTCAGACTACAAACAGTAGAAATAAGATGTCTGATGTAGTTGATGCCTTATACAATCAAACTGAAGAACCTGGTTTGAACATAGATAATGCACTGACATTCCTAAAGAAATAATGCTGTATGGCTTGAGAGGAAAAAACCGTAGGATGCCTAAAGTAATGCCGGCGAGATTAGATTTCGGAGCTGTACCAGGCTTCAAAGCTTGATAATTGAAGATAAGAAATAAAAGAACCTAAACTTCCATCCACATAACACATTTAAGTGGGAATAATCTATCTCTTTCGGTTTACCAGTAATGCAAAATTTCGCAAAAATGCACTCAGAATAAACATGTCTTCAGAGGCTATTTACAGGAAATCTAAGGTATATATTTTATTTGTCATGTAAATATCTTACATATGAAAGATTTTTATCAAAATCGTTAGAGCCATTTTTGAGAAAATCGAAACATTCGAAATGTTTTTCATGTAAAGAGTAGTTGGGGTGGGCGGATTTTCTTGAAAATCTTCGTGTCGCATCCTTGGAAGATACCAAACTTAAATAGTAAGTCTTTTCCTGTTTGAACTATGCTGTCCACACACTCACATGCACAAACACACACACACTCACATGCACACACGCTGACCTTTTTCTGAAAATGCTTTTTTTTTTTTTTTTTTTGGATTATGGGGACCCAAAACATGTATTTTTGGTGATACCTCGGTATCAATTTTTGGGTGCAATACAATACCTTCTCTATACAATATGTGCATAGTAGAGAAAGTAAAGATAGTGATTTCAGATGTCTGTATCTACTATGTATATTGTACATACGTGCTAGAGAATTTAAAATGGGATAGGTAAAACAATATTTTTTGAAGCTAAAACGTTAATGGTAGGCATCTATTCTACTTAAAAGCTCTTAGATTTCTTCATGAAGTGTACTAAAATATTTTAGGTCCGTTTATTTCATAAAGAGCGTAACATTTGCAGTATTTGTATATTTTAATCGACCACATTTAGCGTTTTAAAGGGGCATCTATAAACATAAGGCAATAATGAATTATTTTGTCTAGTTCTCATTATCTACATTAATTACTCGTCTACGTTAATAATAGAAATAACAATAAGAATTAATAATACGAGCATATTAAAACTGTAATGCCACTGACCTTCCTTATCATTTAAGTGTAATTTACACAGAGTTTGGCTCCAAGCTCACTAAGGTGAAGTTAACAATCTTCTGCTCTTTGTGCGTGCATATAATTATCAGCTCTTCTGCCCATTGTATTCTTCTGTACGAGGTTACTAATGCCAAATTGCAGCATCTCTCAAGCGTAAAGTGTAACAAATGACACATCTTGATTTTGTGCGGGTGAAAGCTCTTAGTATGCAAAGTATTACCGTGTGTGTTTACGAAACCAACGAGTGTGGACAATCACCTATTCACAAGACACAGCCTAAAATAAAAGATAATTATATACGTTTATATGTACTTTTTCTTCCACATACCTAATTGGTACAGTAAAAAAAATATGATGTGTTCCATTCACACGACGTTCTCTAAATCTCTGCAACAAATTATTGCTAAAAATTTTTGCTTCTATTTACTTCATGCTAATCGAGAAAAAATTAACAGAAATAGTCTTATTGCATGCTTCCTTGTAAGTAGAAGCGAAATAAGGGAGTACCATACGTTAAAGAGATAGTCAAAAGCTAGTTGCTACATGACTGAAGTTCCTTTGTAAGGACAGGAGTTGACAAATTCCTGTATGAGGAAAGTATGTTTTATAAAGCTGAAACCAAAGACAAGGAGTATCTAAAAAGCAACCAACTCCACGAAAAAAATATATAACATAAATTGTGTGTTTTAACGTGCTCTACATATTTATGTGGTAACATTTTGTCCATCTCTTACGGTTTAGCAGTAATACAAAATTCCACAAAACTCATCCAGAACAAGTAAACTTCAGAGGCTATTCCCAGAAAATTCAATATATACATTTTATTTGTTGGGTAAATATCTTTAATATACGGTATTTTAATCAAAACTGTTAGAACCATTTTTGACAATACAAAAATTCTCGAAAAAATGTCCACATAAAGGGTAGTTTAGTATTTAATGGTCTTTTCGTTTTTGAGTTATGCTATCCACAGACAAACAGGCACACACGCTCACACTCGGACATTTTTCCAAAAATGCTTTTTTTTTTTGGATTCAGGGGAATCTGAAACACGTATTTCCCGTGAAATCTCGGTATCGAATTTATTGTTGCATTACACTATGCACTGTGTTCATAATATGTGTAAAGAAAGTAATAAAATTACCAGATTTCATTGAAAATATACGTTTAAAACCCATTGAATGAAACAATATAATCGGAGAACAATGGTGTGTGTGTATGTGTTAACAGTATGATAATTTTTATACAAATTGTTTGATAATTATCATACTTGGTATATAAGTTCGTTGGCTTCTAAGTTCATGACAAGAAGCATTTCATGAAAATTCCCAAACCCCTAAAAAATGTCTACAATCACCTTGATTAAAATTCAATTATATACTACGGAAGGGGAGACAGAATGTCAGGCGGCTACACCGAGGGTTGACAAAGTTGCGCCACACGTAGTAGGCTTGACACGAGCTTTCCTCTTTCCACTGTCTTAGAAGAGTTTAATCTATAATGTTTTGTATGTTGACATGACAAATAAAGTGTATATCTTGAATTGTCTAGGAATATTCTGAGAGGTTCTCTTTATTCAGAAAGAATTTAGTTTAATTTTGTACAATTAGTAAACCAAAAGATATAGAAAAATAAATTCGGCTTGTACCTCTGCTACTTTTGCAGTCCTTCAGCCTGCGGGTGAAAAGTTAAAAATCTTATATATGAATAAACAGTCTCCTGTATTAAAACTCTCTTCCTTCATGCAATATTTTTACTTTCTCTACACGTACTATGTACATAGTGTATAAAGTATTGCAGTCCCCTCAAAAATTCGATACCGAGATTTCACCGGAAATAGATGTCCCCTACATCCAAAAAAAAAAAAAATTAGAAAAAGGTCCGAGTGTGTGTGTGTCTGTGAACACGATAAATCACAAATGAAAAGTCGTTAAAATATTCAAACTAGGTGTATAAGTTAAGCACCTTCCAAGGATGCGACACGAAGATGTTGAGGAAGATATCCCCAGCTCAAAGTACCATTTACACAGAAACATTTTCCAAAATTTTGATTTTCAAAAATGACTAATGATTTTGATTAAAATACCGTATATTAAAGATATTTACACGATAAATAAAATATATATTTTGAATTTTCTGGGAACAGCCTCTGAAGACCTGTTTATTCTGGATGAATTTTGCTGGATTTTAACCAGTAAACCTTAAGAGATAGACAAAAACTTACTACACAAAATATCTAGATCTCGTTGAAACCACATTTTATATCATACACATTTTTTTCGTGGAGTTGACCAATTTTAAGATATTCCTTGTTATTGTTTCAGTTTTAAAATACTTTTCACATACGGGAATTTGTCAATTCCTGGCAATGCAAAGAAAAGGATTTCATCCACATGGCAACCAACTTTTAAACAATTTGACTACCGTTTTAGCCTAGTGTATTCCATTATTTCCCTTCTACTTACAAGAAAGCATTTCTGCTAATATTTATCTCGATTAGCATGAAGTTGACAACAATTAGTTACAGAGATGTAGAGAAAGTCATGTGAATGGAACACATTCGATTTTTAGGTGGTCCAACTTCCTCATATTTGACTTGTGCACATATAGTTTCCTGCGTTAAAGGAATTGCATAACTCAACGGAGCTATTATAAGTTAAAACCGGATGAGCGGCTTTCTTTTTACCCACTTGCTTTATCGCCGAAACGATGAGGTGGCCGCGCTCATTGAGAGGGGTAAAATGAGGGTACCTCTCGCCTATTGGGTGTTATAGCGTAAAATAGCCACATAGAGATCTACAACTTTTCTGACGCGCGAAGAAATATCTGCACACGCCAAATAGGGGAAGCTAGACCATCTGTTATGATACAGGGATAATAAGGAAGGACATTCCCGTGACAAGCAGCAATCTGACTACTCAGGTTTGCGTGCCACCCAGGGAGCAAGTCCGTGGGGCTTTCGATGAGGCCGATGTCCATTTTATATACCGGTCCCCTTAACGAATACGCTACGTGCGCGTCAACCCAAAGAGAAAAAGTACCTAAGACCTCGGTGGGGGTGATCTTTACCAACTTGGGTATACTAACTTTCCAGGATAGTGCCGGAGGACATTAAGGCGTCTCACAACCACACCCAGGATCACCGCCCGGACGTACCTAATCTCCCATGGGCATCGAGCTACTGCCATGTCGAGTCCAACCCAATGCAGACATTCCCTTCCGGGAGGGGCTCAAATGTTTGGCCTGACTACTTCTAGTAACTCACCGGTGCTCGGGGTCCGCCACACATACACCGGAGCTGCTAAAATGGTCGGAACCTCTCCCCTACGAGGAGGAAGGACAAATAAATAGAATACGAATATACTACCTTGGCACCTAGGTAACTATACCGGGCATATATTCTAACTTTAAATGTATTTCCACAAACAAGCATTACAAATGTTATCTACTTAATGTGTTCAGATAATTAATTAATCTGAAAACTAAAATTTCAAATTAAAATCAGAAATCTAGGGTTTTAAAATAAAAATTAAGATGTAAATAACAGTAAAATATATCATAAAGAATATTATTCTGAAACTAAAGTATCACTGGAAAACCAGCAACTTTACAACTGGTATCCAGCTGCTACCTATTCTATACTATACATATCACTGTTATCCTACGAAAAGTGCTGATATATTTACTATAATAAGTTTATTATACCCATTAATAAGTAATTTATGTATATGTATTTAGCTATACTACTTTCCACATTATGTTATTTATATAACTTTAATATTTAGTGTTATTACTGTATTATATTAACAAATTATTTTTCTATAGTTGTCCTTATAATTCTTAAAAAGCTCTCCACCATTTTCACTCCTATCATACTCCTTCCTCATCACCCTGGCTGCAAATTCAGCAACGATAATCGTATTCCCTACACCAGCACCTTCTTCCCTTTCATCTCCTTTCTTCTTCTCCTTCCTCGCTCACTCCATAACTATAAATACAGTAACAATAATCCTAATCAGTACACCGGCACCTTCTTCTCCCTCATATCCATTCTTGATCTCCTTCGCTCACCATCATTACTATGAGTTCACCTACGGTAATTCTATTCACTACTTCTTTTCCCTCATCACCATTCTTCATTAACTCCAAAATTTCAATATTATAATTAAACATCTTGTAAATATTGGTTTAAATTATCTTCCTCCAGTCTTCTGTTTTCTAATCTATTGAAAATTCTTTAGATCTCCTTATTGCTAATGCTCTAATTGATAACGGTATATTTTTTCATCTGCTTCCCATGAGGGAAGGATAGTTCGACTATTGCTCGTATAAATTACACACAACTGTCACAAAGTTACACACAGGTGTGACATTGCAAGGCTTTGATTAGTACGCATGCGTGTTCACTTTCGCAGATGTGAGCATGGCATGGAAGCCGCCGCAACAATTCACGAAGGCATTTCGCACATAGTATAGTGCAATAATGAAACTAACTGTGGCGTATATAGGAATAGTTTGAAAATAATAATAGAGTCTGTAGTGGAAACAAGGAAAATGTTAAATCACTGTGTTTCTAATGATGAAAAGATGATAGATTAAAGCTAATTAATTAGGTTATATTCAATCGGAAGTGATAAAGCAGTAGTAATGGTAAACATGTATTTTAGAAACTTAACTCAGTGGCAATGACGATATACTTAAAGGAGTATTGATATAAGCAGTGGTACTTTTTGAAAAGATAACGTAGTGGTCAATGTGCTATTTTCAGCAGTCATGATAGCAAAAATAATATTCCTGAGAAGTAGAAACAGCAATGGTATAGTGATGACGTTGTTACAAACTTTTCTTCATTTGAGTTGAAAAATAACTATATTAGCTGAATTTTATTTATTTTACATATTCAGATCATTTTATGATCAGTCCATTTTTATTAAATAACTTTTATTTAATACATGAAGACACACTAAACAGCTTGACAATGATATAGTTTTTTATTTTAAGCTGAGAAATTTTATTTTTTTATTACAGAAAACATAGCCTGCATTTATAAGCATATTGGCCTCCTTAAACATTTTATAAGAATTGTTGTTCAAACAAAATGTTTCAAAGAAAAGTTATTTGCTTTTTATAACGATTGACTGACATGGCTTACTACATTTTTTCCTGACCCTAACTGATATCCAAACTCGGAACCTCTTGAATATGAGACAGATACGCTACTCTCAGACTATAGAGGTGAGCTATTAAATATTTTATAAAATAATATTGATCAAATAAAAATGTTCTATTCGAAAGTGTTTGCTTTTATACGAAACACCAAAATCTGTTGGGGTTGACTTTGAAATACGCACTAAATAAAATTTATCTAAAATCATTGTTTTCTCCCCTAAATAAAAAATGTTCCCCATAAATACAATTATCTTAAAACGGGTTACTTTCAAGATAATCATTGGAACACCTTGAAAATCATCCTGTATAATGATGCTAATTGGGAATGTCCTGCTCTGTAAATGGAAATTATATTCAAATGGAGATATTCATATGAATGTTTGCAAGGCGTGGAGAGTGATAGCAAGGAGCTAATTTCAATGAAAGTAAGCTATTAACTTCTCAGACAAATGTGAGGGCTCGTGTTTAGGTTAAGTGCGTTTCAGCGTTCTGCATTTGGAGAAAAGATAATTCTGTTACAATAATTATAACAACAAATGGGTTCTGCTGGTAGTCAGCGATTCTGCCATTGCCCCTTGACCTATCCATTACTCAACACTCCGGAGTAATGAGACCTCCGGAGTTAACGCCTTCGTTAACAAGCAGCAATCATTAGTACCTGACGCATGCGTAAATACAAATGGCAAACACTCACCAAACTTCAACTGGACACATTCACTGTAGACCCATCTCTCAAACTGCAACAAGAACAGAAATAAATTCATGGTAATTAGGAATAATGAGAGAAATAATAGCGGAAGGTAAGTACAGAAAATTAGAGCCATCTACAGGTTTTTGAATAGTTTGTTTCCTTGATCATTTGACCCATTATGACAATGTAACAGCACACACACGCACTGCGCACAGCAATATTGTGGTTCAATCTTTTTGATGAAAGGTATGAAAGCATTCAGTATGCAGACCGGATATTTCATCTTGCTATTTTTACTTTCACTACGCGAACTCTGTACATAGTGTATAGAGAAGGTATTGCACTCCACCCAAAAATTCGATACCGAGATTTCACCGGAAATATGTTTTAGGGTCCCCTGTATCCAAAAAAGTATTTTCAGAAAAAGGTCCGTATGTGTGTGTCCGTGTGTCACGATAACTCAAAAACGAAAAGTCGGTAAAATACCAAACTTGGTATTTAGGTTTAGTATTTCGATTTTCTCAAAAATGGCTCTAATAATTTTGATT
The DNA here is from genome assembly GCA_030762935.1 of Hymenopus coronatus. NCBI lineage: Eukaryota > Metazoa > Arthropoda > Insecta > Mantodea > Hymenopodidae > Hymenopus > Hymenopus coronatus. The sequence goes on from CM060886.1 coordinate 39,624,397, forward strand.
AAAATATCATATAATAAATACATTTACCTGACAAATAAAATGTATTTCTGGAATTTTCTGGGAATAGCCTCTGAAAAGTAGTTTATTCTGGATGAATTTTACGGAATTTTGAATAACTGCTAAACTATAAGAGATGGACAAAATCTTACTACACAAAACATGTAGAGCACGTTAAAACACACAATTTATGTTAACTACATTTTTTCCCTGGAGTTCATCTTTTTGAGACATTCCTTGTTTTTGGTTTCTGCTATGAAAAACTTATACTTTTCTCATACAGAAATTTGTCAACTGCTGTCCATAAAAACAAAGGAACTTCAGTGACATAGCAATCAGTTTTTGACTTTCACTTTAACCTATGGTACTCCCTTATTTCGCTTCCACTTACAAGGAAGCAAGTAATAAGACTATTTCTACTATTTTTTTCTGATTAGAATGAAGTAAATAGAAGTATAAGCTTTTTAATAATAATTTGTTGCAGAGATGTAGAGAAAGTCATGTTAATGGTACACATCAGATATTTATTTGTGCGGCCAGCTAAAAGGACATCTAGGTGGAGAGAATTTTACTAACGAAGAAGTTCAAACAACAGTTCTCCAAGACTCGAAGACCAAGGAGAAGACTTCTACCGTCAAGAAATTGAACTTTCGATTATTTATTCCAAACTATTAGACTTTGTTTATTGGAAATTAAATGTACTTTGTTAGGACTCTTAATTGTTTCCAAGAAATAATGATTTTAATAAAATAGGCGAGTGAAATATTCATTTAGTGAACATTCACATGGTTGTTTACAGAGATTTTGTGAATATGTTGAAAAATAGCAAATATGTTGCCTTGCTGTTACTTCGAATTGTAGTGTATCATTAAATAATCTTGGCCTGCCATCTCTGTGTTGTTTGCTCTTATTTCAAATGTGGTATGAACTTATCTTACTTTTTATATACAGGGAGCTCCCGTATAGCCCCCCCCCCCACTTTGTTCAAAGTGATAGTGAAAACGTGTACGATAATACCATTTCATTAAGTAGAATTACTTGCTTATGTTTCAGTTACTTTATTTACAAGATTTTTTTGTATTACTAATACTGCGTACTAGGCAAGTAAGTGTATTTGTTGTACTAAGATTTAGCTTTGATTCTTACTTCGATTAACCAACATACTGTATAGATTATGAATTGTTTTATAGTATGCTATAATATTCATAATCCGGAATACTAAATTAATATTCCATAACACACACAGAATAATAATATTAATAATATAAATAATAATAATGATAATAATAATCATAATTAGTGATTAGAGTGATTAGAGTGATTAGAGTGGCGGGTTTCTAACAGTAATTCTAAATTGGACTCCCGGCTGCTCGTATTTCTGACTGCAATACATACTACTGTACTAATTATGACTTTATTTCTATGGTCTTGAGAAATGCCGTGTAATTAATCTAGATGAATACGTTTCCAGAATTTTGTTTCTATTTTCGGGTATGAAAGCGCTGGCTCTCTGATACAGTAGTAAGGAAACAAAGATGTTCAGCAACATGCAGTACATAACGATGGTACAAATACCGTACCTTCGTTTTTTTTTTTCGAGGCCACAATCACATTCTATCCGTATCGGTCGAGACGGCAGTAATCTCAGCATTGTGCCATTTTGCAGAAGTGGCGTAGGGCGTGTCAAGGACATGTTATCACCTGTGACTCTGTATGTTGTGTGTGATTTCCTTAGAAATATTATTCTCTTATTAGTCCACACGAATGCCTGCCAACATATTCACACTTGGACAGCGTATTTTTTAGTACGATGTATACGCGAAAACTAAATCATATAGACAATTTCAGCAGCAATTTGCTGGTTATTCGCTTCCATATATAGGCACTGTGAGATATTTTATAAATAAATTTAGAACAATGGGATCACTAAACGCTAAACTAAAAAAGCAAAAATGGCATGTTCTAACAGAGGAAGAGATAGACGAAATCAGTACTGCATTCTTACGCTAAGAAGTCTCTCAGCTGTGTTGCACAGCAAGTGGGTGTTTCACAAACTACTTTTTGGTATAGCTACTAAAACTTTAAAACTGAAATGCGTGATTGTAGTGCAGAAATTATAAGCATTGAGCAAGAAGAACTTACATGTGTGAATGGTAATTTCATCCGACGGTCAAAAAAGTCTTCGCGCAGATGAACACCACTTTTAACAACACTTATATCAACGTTAGTACTCAATACATATATTTTAATGACACTCGTGAGTAAGAAACGCGGGAGTTAAAGAACGGAAAACCCTGCAGTGTAGCATATTGTGAGTGAAGCTCGCATTCGCGCAATTCGCGGTCTTGGCATATAACGAAGGCACTGTAGTTGGTAAGGCTAGATTAAGCTTTCCGCTAAATGAAGATTCTAACAACAGTGTCCACAATTCCTATCACAAAGGCCAAGAAACTTTGCAGCTCTCTGTGTTTTTTTACTTGCTGTTTGCATACTGTGACACCAGAGCATATTTGCGAGGAGGAAGAGTCGTGGGCTCACATCTTGGCAAGATGTAGTGGTACGGAGGAATGGCGGGAAAAATATTTGCCTCGATTTTTTACCACTGCGAATGTAGGGCTAGAAGCATGTTGGACACTACTGGCAGGCACGGAAAACATGGACGGGCTAGGTAAATTTATACTTAAGGCAAGACAGCTGAGATCTGAGGAGGCTGCCAATAGAGAAGGGCGGGGGGAATAAGATCAACTAAACAAGTGACTACATTGTTCTACATATATATATTATGTCATACTTAGGTCACTGTTGTGCTATGGTTTTATATATGTTGTATATATTATGTGTATATATGTCTTTTAAGTGTAATTTTCTATTATAAGAGGGTGCAGTTATGGTGTACTCTGTGCTGTGAATTTAAATTGCTATATTTGAATATCTTTGTATTTTTATTTTCGGGTTCACTCTTAATTCTTTATTGTTGTATAATAATGCTTTGGACTGTGTATTTCCTTTGTCTTTTTATTTTCGTGTTTACTCTTTTAATTCTTTGTTGTTGTTGTTTTAATATTGCTTGTAATGTGTATTACAAAAGCACGTACGGTCTGTGGACCCGTGCGATTGTTGAAATTCTATGTATGATATTGCTATGTCAATAAATACACTTATTCATTCATTCATACAGCGACATGTTAGCACTGCTTATGCATGGAGGCATATGAACCAAAACCGAAGGATAAACACTACAAAATAAGGCGTATCTTACACAAAGTGATGCTCTGTTGTTTAACAACTTGCAAACAGATTACGAGACGGAAGGTCTAAGAAACAAATGTATAAGTATTAACTCATTAATATCATATATCAAGAAAATAAAGCAGGTTTCTTTTGACATAACAGTCAGGTTGTCTGTTTACTGTAAACCCCCAATGAATTTTATCACGTAACAAACAATTCCCAATATCAGCATTACCATATTAATTGAACACGATGAAAGTATATTCATTAGTTCTTTTATGAATCATCACAATTTACTTTAACGAACACACACATTTACTTTAACGAAAACAATATACTATATACTCCTTAAATCCCTGCAACATGCATCCCGTCGACAACGTTTAGGACGCATAGCTTCAAAAAGTGGACGAATTCGGCAACATCCTATCTAGTAGTGGAGGTTTCTTCTAGTGATCTTCATTATTGTGTGTATGTGTTTTTCTTTCTTTATCTTGTTAAACTTAACCCCATGGCACGACAGCTCACAAGGAACTAGGGCAGCTGCGTCCCCCTTCTCGGTCCATAACAGACGTCATGGATGGAGTGCAGTATTGTAAGGTGAGACGTGGTCAGCGCATCGAAGCCCCCGGCCGGTTAATGCGGTCCTCATGACCTGGAGCCGCTACTTTTCCATCAAGTAGCTCCTCAATTGCCCCCCCCAGGGAACTCACAAGGCTGAGTGCACTCCGGACCAGGTCTCCCAGCGGGGGAAAAATCCCCTCGCTGGTACTGGCAATCGAACCCAGGCCTCTCTTGGTTGCAAGAAGCTGCACTACCACCGCGCTAAGGAGACGACCCTTTATCTTGTATCTTTCATTATGAATCTTATCTTGAGATTGTTGAGGGTCAATGTTTAGAAGTATTGATTTTAATAAATATACACATTAGTTTAACTTAGTCTAAATCGGGTCAGTTTTAAAACTTTGCTGTTTACACCAAGGTCAAGTGACATATACAACATGCTACCATCTACCGAAGAAGACTGCAACTTCTCGCTCACAGTGAACGTTAAAGTTTATGGGAATTGTGTCTTTTGTAGCTGTGGTTAAAAAATGAAACAAGTCTTGTTATTGGTAAAGGCTGTATTGTTTAGATATTTAAAATAAAACTTTGATTGTTTTCTTTATTTTGCAAAATAAACAACAAGGAATTTTGCTCAGCTAAAGATTATAATGCAGCATAGTCCTTGTATTTGAGGTTAAGACACTCCAACGCTCATTAATCGCATTCAAGTACTATCAACTTATGATTATAAATGTTTCTACATTTTGGCTTAATCGGGTCAGTAAATTAAGGGTTAAAGAGGTCAATGCTGCTATGAGTGATTTAAGTTTTTATCGTTATTGTTTTATTACAGATGCCTAGTAATGTTTATAAAACGCTGTTGACATTAAGAACGCGAGGGTCTTTCTCCTCGTTGTAATGCTCTCAACAGAAAGGATGTAGCTGACTACTTCAGACTCCTGGAGGAGACTTTACAGGCTTGTGCTTTACTTAATAAACCTCAACTGATATATAATGCCGACAAATCTGGTTTGTAGATGAACAATAAACCTACAAGAAAACATTTTGCTCAGAAGGGTGCTAAGGCAGTGTACTCTCAAACTTGTGTTGAGATAGGGGAGCTTGTCACGATATTAGCTTGCACAAATGCAACTGGGAACTTTATTCCTCCATTGACTATTTTTAAGGGAAAGAAGTATCCTCAAGAATTTTCGGATGGCTTCCCAAATGGATCTCTTGTGACCTTGTCAAATTCTGAATGGATCAATGAAGAATTTTTTTTTTGCAGTGGCTGCAGGTCCATCGAGTGCCTGGAACATGTTTACTGCTAATAGATGGTCATGGATCTCACAAGAGTTTGTCTGCACTGCAGTTTTGTGAAGAACAGGACATTCATATGGTATGTCTACCAAGTCACACTACTCATTGACTCCAACCATTAGATAGCTCATTCTTCAAGGCATATTATGACAATGAATGCAATAAATTTGTGCGTAACACACGGGGGGGGGGCGAAAAATTACAAGAATAACATTTGGAAGAATTTTCAAAGAAGCTTGGCGCCAATCAGCAACACCAGTGATTGCTGAGTCCGGATTTTTGTCAACAGATCTGTTTCCCCTAAACGAAAATGTGGTGTCTGATCATGAGTATTTACTAGGAGAATGTTTGATCACACCAGAACGTCATACTTCAGTATATGAGCGTACAACTTTACAGCTTGAGGATACTATTCCTAATTACAGTCCAGAACACGCATCAACATCCACGATGACCTTCCGTGATCTGCTACCGTATCCAATAAAAAGACCGTAATGTAAAGAGTCAGCAAGGAAACAGAAAGCGACTCTTTTAACTTCTCCACAAAGTATAGAAGTAAGAAAAAGACTGCAACTGAGACGTAAGTCTAGAAAAGAAACCATTCTCCTGCCTCAGTCAAACAAGTATGGAACAAAAAGTGCAAGAAAACGACTGTTGCCGCCATCTTCTGAAGACGGCGATGAGTATGATGACTTGTAAGAGCAAAATAAAAGCGCATATGCATTCTGTTTTGTAAAATATGGTGACCGCCGCTCAGAAAAATTAGGGGACTGGATACAGTGGAAAATAATGGTACCATGAAGACTATGTTGGTGCCAAAGGAAAGAAAAATTTCATTTGCGGCAAATGCAGGTTATGTAACCAATTTTTTTTCCATATTGAAGTGTGTATTTTTCAAGAAGCAAACTATTTTAGACTAACCCTATTTACCTTGATGACTGACCCGATTTAGACCTAATCCTTAGGGTAAATCGGGTCGTGTACAGAAGTGCTATTAACCTCAGTGTTTCGCGTATCCTTATTGTTAATAAAAATATGTCTATTGGGTTTTGTTGCTTTAGGACTTACGTAATCAAAAATATATGGCTATATTTACTCACATGCACGTTTTAAGTGCTATTATTATTTTTATAATTTTTGACCCGTTTTAGACTAAGTTACCCTACTGAATTAATTCAGCATTTTTGAGCGCGTAAATTGTATAACTTTGTTAAACATACTTTTATGAATAAAGGTTTAAAACTCGCGAATGAAGACAATTTTACGGAATTTCAGAGTGGAAATTTGTTCAACACATACGCTTTTTATTTACTGTTATATATAACGACCCACACATTTTGGAGGCATGCTTATATGTCACATGTGGTACATAAAGGAGCATAGTACTTCCCTTAATTGCGACAGCATGTAAGATACACGTATTCTGAGAAAACCCATAAATAATCTAAGCAGATATTGTAAGGCAGATCATAGCCGAGTACATAAAGCTGGTAGGCAAATAAACTTATAAATAACTTATTGGTTTGCGAGGGAAATGAGAGAGAGAGAGAGATAATTTATGCGCAGTAATCATGTTATTTAAGTGAAAGCAGGAGGTATTATAGAGGAGGGACAGCAGGCGCTTGTTAGCACAACTGTCAGGACTCGCCACAGTAAATCTCGGAGCGGCGAACCTTTTTGCATCATTAGCATTCTTCCCTTGCCCCGGGAAGTATCCGCGGTGGTCCGGCGTCTCAGAGCCACGGGGGGTCGCCACACCATTAGCCCTGTGCCTTCCACGAGAATCGAACGTGCTATGATCACAGATACCCAGCTATATCACTCTGTATATTATCAGGTTTTTCTCTTTCTACTGATACTGGATTCCTTTGTTTTATCTCCGCTTTCACTCTGTTGAAAACTGTAAGTGTACTATAAGTGTACTGTAAGTGTACTGGCAATGGTCAGAGATACCCAGTTTCGGGTATATTACCAGGCTTTCCTCTTTCTTTGTTTTTATTTTATTGTTGGCAGATCAGCTATACAAGCCATAGATAACATAAATATTAAATATATTAACACCTGAGGTTAACCATGTTGGCTTCCCTAACATAAACAGAAATAGTTATTAATACAGAAATGATAATATAACTTTACAAATAAATGTTATAATTGAATGAAAGTATAAAGTAATAACAATAATGAATTTTAAAAAAAATGAAGGTACATAACTATGACATTTATGAATAATTATTAGCAGGAGTCCTCTGTTTCACTCGTTAAGAAATGTTAATTTTCTTTTCAGCCTTTTTTTTTGTTGTGGAGTATTGATATGCAGGTTAAATGCTTGAGCACCAGTAACGTTGCTTAATTTGTTGAAGAATGTCTTGGAGAGGTGTTTCATATATCGTTCTATTGGAGGGTGTTAAGTTGGTTTTGAAGTTGTGTATTTCTTACAAGCCATGGTGCATTTGTATTTTCTCTTTTTAATGATACTTATCTGGACTCCTTTGTTTTATCTCCGGCTTCATTCTGTTGAAGTCTGGGAGCGTACTAGCAATGGCCAGAGACACTCAGTTTCGGGTATATTATAAGGTATTTCTCTTTCTGATGATATTTATCTGGATTGCTTTGTTTTATCTCCACTTCCACTCGCTTGAAGACTGGGTCGGCTGATAAATCCCGGGCCTCACACAGATATGGTGCAACTAGGCCATTTAGACTGTAGCATCGTATAGTTTAGCTCTAGACTAGCTTGTATCCATAGTTACAGGTTAATAGCTTGTTTAGTTCTTGATGACAGCATTTTAAACAAGACATCTTTTGAGTTTTCACGAAAATGGAGGCTTTGGAAAAACGAGCAGTGACTAAATACTACCATTTGAAAGGCATAACTCCTAAAGAAACCAAAGAGGAAATGGCCAGTACATTGAAAGACTCTGCCCCTTCATATTCAATGATTAAAAGGTGGGTTGCAGAGTTGAAAATGGGACGTAAGAGCACTAGTGATGAGCCTCGCTCTGGAAGCCTTGTAGAAGTGACAACTCCAGAGATTATTGAAAAAGTTCATTGTTTAGTACTGGAAGACCGAAGATTAAAGCTGTTTGAGATAGCAGAGGCTGTAAACATATCAAAAGAACGTGCAGGAAATATTTTAAATAATGTTTGGGCTTTCACAAGATCTGTGCAAGATGGTGCCGCGTTTGTTGACACCTGATCAAAAGTTGGAAAGAAAATTTGTTTCTGTTAAGAATGTGGAGCTCCCAGTGAATTTTTGAGACAGTTTATTACTATAGGTGAAACTTGGATACATCACTACACTCCAGAAAGTAAATCACAGTCAAAACAATGGATTGCACCAGGTGAACCAACTCCAAAAAAGGCAAAGTCAATTTTGTCAGGTAACAAGGTGTTTTCTGGGATGCACAGGTAATTTTTGTTCATTACTTGGAAAAGGGTAAAAGTATCACTATTGACTAATACGCAAGCTTACTGCAATGTTTGAATGGTTAGGTGAAAATAAAAATAACTTATTTGCCACAAAAAAAAAAAAAAAAAAAAATGTCTTGTTTCATCACGACAATGCTGCGGCCCAACGTTCAGTCATTGCAATGGGAAAAATGTGCGAATTAAAGTTGGAATTGCTTGAACATCCACCCTATTCGCCAGATCTAGCATCCAGTGACTACCACCTGTTCCCAAACCTCAAAACAATTCTTGGACGACGAAGATTTCACAGCAACGAGGAGGTCATTGATGCGGTAAACAGCTATTTTGAGGACCTTGATAAATCACACTACAGATATGATTTAATTCAATTAGAACACCGATGTGACAAATGTATTAACCGTTCTGTAGATTATGTTGAGAAATAAAGCAAAAAGAACAAAGTAAATTCTGTTTTCATTGAGAGGCCCGGGATTTATCAGCCGACCCTAGTAAGTGTATTGGCTATGACCAGAGATACCCAGTTTCGGGTATATTATCAGACTTTTCTCTTTCTAATGATACTTATCTGGATTCCTTTGTTTTATCTTCCGCTTCCACTCTGTTGAATACTGTAAGTGTACTGGGTTACATCGGGGTGAAAAGGTTATACAATCTTCATTTGTTTTTCGTTTCCCTAGTGATTGCCTTATAGTAAGCGAAAGAAGTGTTGGAAAGGTAGAATCAACTTTAAAATTTAATGTTATAGTCAAGATTTGAACCGCGTTATCGAGATCTTCTTATGGTATACTTCTCAAGCTTCTGTCTTACACATGGCCAGCATAGAAGAAAGAATTGACAATTAAAATAAGTATTGTTTTCCACCCAAAAAACTCAGTACCGTGATTTCACCGAAAGTACATGTTTTGAGGCCATTTAACATATTGGTGTATGTCTGCCTATATGCCCTGTATGTGAAAAGCGCAGCTTAGAAACCTATAGGCAGTTAAGTTCCAAACTTGGTATTTAAATTTAACGTTTTTTCAAGGATGCGACACGAATATTTTGAATACATTTCCTCCAATCCAAACTATTCTTTACGACAGCTTTTATTTACTTTCTCAAAATTGTTAAATAAATGCCAAATAAAATACTTAGAGTGAATTGTTTGTGAATAATCTGCAGATTCCTCTTCATTGTGAACATTTTAAATAACTGATATATTGTAAAAGTTAAACAAAATCTTACTACGCGCAAAAGTAGAGCTCGTTAAAGCATCCAATTTAAGTCAAATAATATTTCTTTGGCGTTTAACATTGTTATTGGTTTGCATTTTGAAATATTCAAAGTTGTTAATCACTATTTTGCTCATTCTAACATAATAGCATTTTAAAGCCAGCATAAATGTCCGGCTTAATTTTGACTTATTCTTATTATGTAGTTAATTATTCTGTTTCTCTTTTGATATTCATGCTGACTTGCTGCATTAGTTCAATTTCCATTGGCAAAAGTCTATATACTTTCTCTACATGTACGATGATTTTAGTCAGTATTTTAGGGTTATGATTAGGGAGTGTAATATTTAAATATAATTTAAATTATTATTTTAATATATTTAAATATTATGGATTTATTATTTTTTCAGGTTCTATATGATTTATACCCGTGGATGATTTTTATTATCTTCTTGTAATATAGCAGCTCCTCCTTCATTATATTTATAAAGAGAAATTGGTTTATTAAATAGAATAATTGGTAGAATTGCATAGAGAAGAAACTGCATTCCACTCAAAAATTTAACATCGAGATTTCATCGAAAATATATGTGGCCTCCTGAATCCAAAAAGTATCATTCTTTTTAGAAAAACGTATGTGTGTGTCTTTGGAAGAATTTCTCAAAAACTAAATGACCGTTAAATACCAAACTTGGTATTTAAGAATGTTATTAACCAAGGATGTGATAGGAAGATTTTCAAGAAATCCTATACTCCAAACTACCCCTTACACGTAAACATTTTTAAATGTTGTTCTTCTCAAAATGACTCTATTGAGTTTGATTGATATACTGCACAAAAACCAAAACACAAGAATTTGTAGAGTTGACCGTTTCCGAGATGTCCCTTGTTATCGGTTTAAATTTTAAACTGTGAAATCTTCTCAAAAGGGGCCACTTTTCGTATCATCTCTCGTTAGTTATATTAGCAATGCAAAGTGAACCGAAGTAAACTGTTCAGATAGCAACCAGCCTTAAAATGATTTGGCTATCGCTTTGGATTAGTGCATTCCCTTATTTCCCTTCTACTTACAAGAAAACAAGTAATAAGTCGATAACTGCAAATGTATACCTCGATTAGTATGGTGCAGAGAAAAGAAAAACTTTTATAAGAATAGTTTAGTTGCAGAAGAGATACAGAAGGTCGTGTGAATGGAACACATCAGATTTTTTTTTTAGAAATAGTTTTTAGTTGCTAAGTTTCCATACCATACAAACTTTGCTTTTAACACTTGCTTATAAGAAGAATGTTTGGCTTCTTTCATATTGGTTTTAATCCATATCTATATTGTTGAAGCTTGTATTAGACATTTCTAAATTTCTGTATCATTTTTGCTGGCATCAGTGATTATAACACCTATACTTTTCTGCTTAAATAACTTACTCTGCTTACTCATCCCGGATGGATGACTTCAGTCGTGATCTCAAAATTTTAACTTGATGTCTAGGTTCAGAGTTCGAGAAGGAGCTAAGAACACAGAATGAAGAAACCGTTACGGCCAGGCATGAGAATGAGAGATATGAACTGAAGGTGAAGTGGATGGGGCAAGGTGGTAACGATTTGTGGAATGGCATATGAGATTTGTGGTGGACGAAGCAGTCTGGGTGGGTTTTCTTCAGTTGCCCCTGCCATTCATTCCACAAATTGCTCCGTAATCCTTTTTCCTTTCATCCTTTCCTGTGCTCCTCAGCAGGCGTCTGATCCAAGATGCTGTCTTGTAAGTCCTGGGGGCCTGTAAACATAAGAGGGTAAACAGAGAAAGAAGATGTTATTTTTGACGTCACTTGGAACATTTGCACTTTTAAATCAAGATAGTGGTGGCATTGTTTCAGCCAATGCATTTCAGAGTGCTTGTTCATACTTAGCTTAGTTTCCCCACCACACAAAGGGAGTTGTGATTGGGTTGGTCTCGGCAAGATACACTTGGCAGTGATGTTTATATGGGGTTGTGAGATGCCTCAATGACCTCTGGTAGTAGTCTGGATTGCTAGTACACGGCATTCTAAATGGCTGTCGGATCGAACAAGGTATTTTTAATGTTATCGGTTCGTAAGTGCGTATCTTGGTGCGTTCGTACACCATGGGGGACTTTCAGTAAACCCGGTAATGGAAGTCCCATGGAGGGTAAGCTCCATGTAGGTACCTACTCGCCAATGACAACATATTATTCACTTTAGAAGAGCAAAACATTACACTTTTTGTTTATCTTACCGCGAAATTAAAGACTAACCCTTGAAAGGAGCGTATTTTGAACTCTTCCAGTCTGTATAAGATACGCAGTCTTTGCAATTTCTGTTCTAAGTAAACAATTTATAGTTGGCACCTGCCTCGTGGTCTGCATGCGTTGTGTGTTGACGCGCATCAATTGGCACGAATCTTATGCTTCTTAAACGACTAATAAAATACTTTATGATGCTATATGACATAGCTGTCATTATAACATGCACCCCTTTTATGCAACCTCTATGGGTGCAGCCCCATTATTGTGCCCCACATCATGGCAATTTTTGGCCTGTCTGGTACTTTAGCGTCATTAAGCTGTCAGACATTTAGCAACGCCAGTGTTGTGTGGTCGTAGTGGATGATTCATAGCTATGATTATATGCAGCATCTTGCAGATTCAGGCCGTCGGAAGAGTTAAGATAACATTAATATACACGCTTCGTTGTGCAAAACATCAAGTTGTTATTGCGGCAGATAATTTTGCAGGAAAATTTAAGAAACTTGAAATGTTAATAGATTTCATAAAACTTAAATCATATGCTAAGTAGTATTAGGCCGCGCCGTGGCCGAGTGGTTAGAGACGGCCCGGTTCGATCCCAAGCGACCGCATGTGAGATTTGTGGTGGGCAAAGCGGCGCTGGAGTCAGTTTTCTCTGGGTTCTACATTTCCCCCCGCAGTCGCATTCCAATGGTGCTTCATCTTCATTCATATATCATCAGTGTCACCGCCTGCGGGGCCATAAGTAGTTAAAGCGGGCGTTAAACACTACCAAAAATAATATTCTAAGTACATGACGCAGTTATCGGGCCAAAACATTGGCGGATGAGTATAGAATACATAAAGTGCTATTTATTTTAAGATGTTTATGGTTTAAAATGATACAAACATCAAAATAAATATATGGTTTAATGGTTTTTGCACACAAGCCATGTGTAGGACAGAAGTGGGATAGGTAGAGACAGACTGAAAAATTCAATGTCATAGCCGGGATTTGAACCACGGATCTCCAATTCGCTAGCCGTTTTGCTCTACCGCTGAGCCGCTATGGCAAGATACAAGCATAACATTGAATTTCTCAACTGACTCACTTGTTTCCCGGTAAACCACAAGGTGATCTCAAATTATTTTGAGATGACAACCGCAATGTTGTAAGTACTTTAAGTCCCAGGATTCATAGAATAGCCAACTATTATGGTCAATTGGTAATGGTTTAATTGTTTTTTTTTTTTTTTTCACACAAGCTGGTGTTTTCTCGCTGAACCTTTGGTTTTCTTTTCAACATTAGTTTTTTCAATATTATTTCAGCTCACTTGAGACTGTGGGATACGGAATTATTCTAGTTAAAGAAAGCTTCTCCAACCTAGATATCCCGGGAAGTGAACCCGAGACTTCTAGGTGAGAATCTAGTATGTTGGCCATTCAACTGCAGATGCAATCTTATACTGGTGATTTTTGCAAGATTGTTGTGAATTCTTCAGTCGTCTGTTACGAATTTAATTCGTTCTATTTACAGTTTATTTCCACTGTTTCTAATGCAAGTTTTGATAAAATTAATATTGTATCACGTCATGTGGAGAAAATTTGTGACACTATTCAATTGCGTGTTGATTCGCTTAACCTCCCTACTGTGGCTGTTCGGTGAGCGAGTCTCTTTTCGGAGCTTCAAACTTTAAATAAATTTGTAGTTTGGGCTGAAATCGGAGTGGGGTATGGAGCAATACATCAAAACAGGTACTAAACTCATTAGAGAGGGGCTCGCGTGGATTAAACTAGGAGCATGGAGGAGCACGAAAATTTCTGACGAGAATGGTACGAGAATCTGTCCCATTTGCAAGGAGGAAGAGTCGTGGACTCACATCTTGGCAAGATGTAGGGGTACGGAGGAATGGCGGGAAAAATATTTGCCTCGATTTTTTACCACTGCGAATGTAGGGCTAGAAGCATGTTGGACGCTACTGTCAGGCACGGAAAACATGGACGGGCTAGGTAAATTCATACTTAAGGCAAGACAGCTGAGATCTGAGGAGGCTGCCAATAGAGAAGGGGGGGGGGATAAGATCAACTAAACAAAAGTGACTACATTGTTCTACATACATATATATTATGTCATACTTAGGTCACTGTTGTGCTATGGTTTTATATATGTTGTATATATTATGTGTATATATGTCTTTTAAGTGTAATTTTCTATTATAAGAGGGTGCATTTATGAAGGTGTACTCTGTGCTGTAAATTTAAATTGCTATATTTGAATATCTTTGTATTTTTATTTTCGGGTTCACTCTTAATTCTTTATTGTTGTTTAATAATGCTTTGGACTGTGTATTTCCTTTGTCTTTTTATTTTCTTTTAATTCCTTGTTGTTGTTGTTGTTTTAATATTGCTTGTAATGTGTATTACAAAAGCACGTACGGTCTGTGGACCCGTGCGATTGTTGAAATTCTATGTATGATATTGCTATGTCAATAAATACACTTATTCATTCATTCAAATTTGTAGTTTGAAGATAGCTGGCAAACTATTTAATCTTTCTGTCGAGATCTTTCTCGTGTGTTAGATTCTGGTAAAGTTTTAAATGTAATATTATGCTTTATAATAATTTATTAAAGGGGGTAAATTTCAGATCAAAGCCAAGTTGAAAGTCATAGTATGTTTAAAAAGACATTCTATTATTACGTTTTTAAATCTTTAAACTGTTTTGCTTTAGACTATAAAGCATTTACGTATATTGAAAATTATTTAAAATAGTTTTTTAAATATAACGACTACGCTTTTACCTTCAGTGGAAAACAATTTCTAGGATTCGATATACATTTATATAATAGCCATGTTAAATAACATTGTGTTAAATGGGTTGGTTATTTTACGAATGTCACGGTAAAGTGCTTAGGCAAATATTTTCTTAATATCACATTACTTTCCTATAATCCAAGCCATTAGGAGAATTGTTACTATCGGTATAAAATATAGTTTCCTGTCAAAAAAGGTAGCAGAAAAATTATCTCACTCCTAAAACTGTAATTTCGAAAAAGTCCGTTGTTAGTCATAATAACAGACCAAATGTTAATGTTAACAAAAACAGCAATGCAGTACTATAACATTTTATCTTTTTACTTTCTCTATACGCAATATGTACATAGTGTATAGAGAAGGTATTGCACTCCACCAAAAAATTCGATACCGAGATTTCACCGGAAATATATGTTTTAGGGTCCCCTTTATAAAAAAAAAAACATTTTCGGAAAAAGGTCCGTGTGTGTGTCCGTGTGTCTATGAACACGATAACTCAAAAACGAAAAGTCGGTAAAATACCAAACTTGGTATTTAGATTTATTATCTTCCAGGGATGCGACACGAAGTTTTTGAGAAAAATCCCCCCACCCCAACTACCCTTTACAAGGAACTTCTTTCGAACATTTTGAATTTCTCAAAAATGGCTCTAACGATTTTGATTAAAATTTCGTATATTAAAGATATTTACCTGACAAATAAAATGTATATCTTGAATTATCTGGGAATAGCCTCTGAAGAGTAGTTTATTATGGATGAATTTTACTGAATTTTGAATAACTGCTAAACCGTAAGAGATGGACAAAAACTTACTCCACAAAAAATGTAAAGCACGTTATATCACACAATTTATGTTATATACATTTTTTTTCGTGTAGTTCGTCGTTTTTGTGACATTCTTTATTTTTGTTTTCTGCTATGAAAAACTTATACATTTTTATACAGGAATTTGTCAATTGCAGTCCATACAAACAAAGGAACTTCAGTGACATAGCAACCGGCTTTTGATATCACTTTAACCTATGGTACTCCCTTATTTCACCTCTACTTACAAGGAAGCAAGTAATATGGCTATTTCTGCTAATGTTATACTGATTAGCATGAAGTTAATAGAAATATAAGCTTTTTAAGAATAATTTGTTGCTGGGATATAGAGAAAGTCATGTGAATGGTACACATCCGATTTTTTATCCCTGGCTCCCTCGTCCACGCCCTTTGCCGCAATAATTTTCAAAATCAAGAAATGACCTATAGCTTATACATTTTTAGAGGTGAAGTTTATTCAAAGATTTTGAGTAATTTTCACATAAATTGAAAAAAATGTGAAAATCAAACTTTATGCAATAAAATAACATTTAAGAACTCATATTTGATCAATAACATTTTTTGAAAGTTAATATTTGAAAATTTAATCTTAAATGAATCAATCTTACATGGAAAGTTCAGCTAATGCTTCCAGTACATATATAATCACTAATCCAGTATTATTTCAGTATGTAAAACAAAGTTGAAGTATATTTCAAGTATACCTAGTATGGGTATCTTTAATATGCAAGATTTGATTACAATTTCTCATTTAGTAATTTTTGTATTTGTAAATAAATAACTCAGCTTGAACTGCTGCAAACACTAGCGCTTCATAATTATCTTTCGGGAGCTATGTTACAGTCGACTATTTTCCGTTTTCTTGTTTTTTGAGATATTTAGTTTCCTACTACCGTCTGTATTCAACTATTACCCCAGGAAGTGCATTGAAATTAACAATAAACAACGTTTTTCTATTAATCATTTACAAACTATTTTTTTTACTTTCTCTACACGTACTATGTGCATGTATAGAGAAAGTATTGCACTCCACCAAAATATTCAATACCGAGATTTCACCGGAAATATATGTTTTAGGGTCCGCAAGATCCAAAATAAAGTATTTTCAGAAAAAGGTCAGTGTGTGTGTTCGTGTGTCTATGAAGACGATAACTCAAAAACGAAAAGTCGGTAAAATACCAAACTTGGTATTTAAGTTCAGTATCTTCCAGAGATGCGACACGAAGAGTTTGATAAAATCCCCCTACCCCAAACTACCTTTCACATGGAACTTTTTTCGAAAATTTTGATTTGCTCAAAAATGGCTCTAACGATTTTGATTAAAATGTCGTATATTAAATATATTTACCTGACAAATAAAATGTATATTTTGAATTTTCTGGGAAGGGCCTCTGAAGACTACTTTATTCTGGGTCAGTTTTACGGAATTTTGCATAACTGCTAAACCGTAAGAGATGGAAAAAAACTTACCACAAAACAAATGTAGAGCACTTTAAAACACACAATTTATGTTACATATATTTTTTTCGTGGAGTTGATTGTTCACGAGATATTCCTTGTTTTATGTTTCAGGTATGAACATTTATACGTTTCTCATACAGGAATTTGTCAGCTGCTGTCCATACAAACAAAGGAGCTTCAGTCACATAGCAACCGGCTTTTGATTATCACTTTAACCTATGGTACTCCCTTATTTCGCTCCTACTTTCAAAGAAGCGAATAATAAGACTATTTGTGCTATTTTTTTTTTTCTCGATTACCATGAAGTAAATAGAAGCATAAACTTTTTAACAATAATTTGTTACAGAGATGTAGAGTAATTCATGTGAATGGAACACTTAAGATTTTTTACTTTTACATTTTCTAGCAATATATTCTGAAATCATAACTGTATGCTTTCTTATTTCTGAGAAAATCAATGCTAACGCTATGTTTTATAAACATATGGCTGTTACTGAAGCCAGATATATCAGCCATATTTAAGCAAGGTCCTTATTACCTAAATCAAGTTTATCTTCTCATGATTAACCCACATTGAATCGAAAATTCACCTTGCTAGTTCTTATTTCCTGTAACTTATATTATTCCAGAAGAAATCCCATGAAGGGAGTTTCATTGAGGCTTATCTGTGTTCTTCCTTGACATGACCTTGAACGGCTGCCTCATTCAAGTGAAGTCTGTGAGGAGAGTATATAAGATTTATAGAGCCGCGTGTACCAAAGAGAAACCAGCCGGCTTGCTTTGTGTCGTCTTTTATAGACATTGAATAAACATCTGTCCCTCATTTACCCTTTATATGTATTAAAAACCATTTCTTAAAGCGGTAATATTATAGCTTTCGTATACACAATTGGATCCAGAGACACTATTCCTTGAATGATTATTGCGATTCTTTTTCTCTAAATGCCATATTTCTTATGCAGATACTCGATATATTTTTAGTCTACTTTCATAATAGCAGGGTACATAAATTGAAACTATATATATATATATATATATATATATAAAGCTTAGATATATTTTTCTGCATTTAATTGCATTTCCCTTTGGAGCAATTTTTTTTTAAAAAAAAAATCCTAACGTTTTTTATTACGTTGATTATATCGGACGATGAATGAAACTGGCGAAATGATGCTCAAATGTTCTCGGGATCCATGGAGCTTAAAGTTACTCGATATTCGTCTTCTCAGGATCCAGTTAACTCGCAACTGTTGAAGGTGAGGCAGACACGCTACCACCACCAAACTATCCAGGCGGAGGGAAGTAACCAGAAGGGTAGCTAGCACTGAAATAGTTGCGGAAGCGCCGGCCTGGTCTTTGGCAAGTTTCACATTGACGTTCTGCCTCGAAAAGCATGGCTGATTAGTGTGTATCCGAATTTGTGTACCCAAAATCATTCAACCCTCCCTGATGAACAAGTAGGTTAGGCCTGAAAAAAAAAAAAAAAGCTGATGTGTTCTCTATATCTCCGCAACAAATTATTGTTATAAAGCTTATGCTATTTACTTCATGCTATTTGAGAAAAAACTAGCAGAAATAGTCTTATTGCTTGCTTCCTTGTAAGCAGAAGCGAAATAAGGGAGTACCATAGATTAAAGTGATAGTCAAAAGCTGGTTGCTATGGGTCTGAAGTTCCTTTGTTTGTATGGACAGGAGTTGACAAATTCCTGTATGAGAAAAGTTACGTTTTTCAAGGCTGAAACCAAAAACAAGGAATATCTAAAAAACAATCAACTCTACGAAAAATTTATATAACCTAAATTATGTGTTTTAATGTGCTCTACATGTTTTGTGTGGTAAGCTTTTGTCTATCTCTTACGGTTTAGCAGTTACACAAAATTCCGTAAAATTCATCCAGAATAAAGTAGTCTTCAGAGGCTATTCCCAGAAAATTTAACATATGCATATTATTTGTCAAATGTATATATTTAATACATGATATTTTAATCAAAATCGTGAGAGCCATTTTTTAGAAAATCAAAATTTTCGAAAGTTTTTCCATGTGAAGGTTAGTTGGGGGTGGGGGGATTTTCTTGAAAATCTTCGTTTAGCATCCTTGAAAGACACTGAACTTAAATACCAAGTTTGGTATTTAACGATCTTTTCGTTTTTGAGCTATGCTGCCCACAGACACACACACACACGGACCTTTTTTCCGAAAATGCTTTTTTTTGGATTCAGGAAGACCCAAACATGTATTTCCGGTGAAATCTCGGTATCGAATTGTTTGGGTGGAATACAATCCCTTCTCCATACACTATGTACATAGTACGTGTAGAGAAATTAAAAATATCGAATTTTCTTCAAATCTATCAATAATTTTCTTCCTCTTTTCTCAAAATGTGTTCTTACGGTTGGCAGTATTGCTAGGGTACCATTTCGGTTGCTGAAATGCAGGTTTTCTGAACATATGGTGAGGTTTTAGTTAAGAGATTGGGTCGGTCCGGGGAAATCATCAAGAGGAAGCGGAAGCTAGTAACAAACACGATTGCCATGTCTGCTCGAGATAGACGACTGAGCGACGTTAGAGAAGAGATGTTGACTCGGACATGACTGCCTTAATGATGAAACATAGCCGCGCTTTGCCCATTCAGGCCATGTTCGTCTTCTTAATGGCGCGTGTTGACTATCTAATCACTTGAAGCTCTTTGGAAGAGGCACGATCAGCATGTGATACGTATACACTGTGCCGAGGAAATAAAGATCAGGAATGTTGTCGCTAATATGGCCAACTGTGTTCTACTACTCTCGTCTTTCGAATAGTAATCCCAGGTGAATTCCAAATTGCGCAAAACATTATTTGCATTTCTTGGTAAAACTTAGAAACAATTACAGAGGCCGCTAAATAACCATCTTGGTATTTAAGTTCAACATCCTTCAAGGATACAACACGGGCATTTCGAAGAAAAGTCTCAACCAAATTGCTCGGAAATTATCTCTCAAAATTATGATTAAAATATCATATGTTGAAGATATTTTTATTACAAATGAAATGTATTATATTTTGATTTTTTTACGAATAGCCCTTGAGGTGGTTTTTATTCTGAATGACTTTTGCACAAATGGTAAACTATAAGAGACAAAATGTGTCTACACAAAAAATGTAGATATAGTTAAAACACGCAATTTATACAATTTTTGAGCGGTTAACTATATATGAGTTATTGCTTATTATTCGTTTCAGTTTTCCAATAATCATTTAATTCATTTTTTTTTCTTTCTCTGTCAAGCAAAGTTAACCATTTCAAAACCATCATATAGTGACCATCTCTGTCAACGTGCAATAAAATCATATCTACAAGTGGTTATCTCGATTAAGGTGAAGCTTTTTAGGAATGACTTTTTGAACAATGAATTTATTTTTGTACATCTTAAAGTCTACGAACAAAACTCACACATTAAAAGATCTCAAGGACGTCATCCAAAATGAATCCAGGAACATTAAATTTGCTAAACTGAATCCCGCAGGTTCGTTTAGCTATGACATCTTGCTAAGATAAGATTTTTAATAAGTTTTAAGAAGCGAAGTTCGATTATAGCCCTGGTTGGCTATGGAATGTAAAGGTGGCAATACCAAAGCCCCGTACAAGTGGCAAGGAAACATTCTGAAGCTCTGTATTTTAAATGATTTATGAGTGATTATTTAGGAAAAAATGATTTAAGATGCGAAAAAAAAAAATGTTAGCGAATGGATAGATTGAGAAGGAGCATGAGAATATAAACAGTTTATTATAACAACAATGGTTATTATATAAGATTGAAAATGGGTGGCAGGTAAGGTGCAATAACTTTAAAATGCTAAGCGAGGACAATGAAGGAAGAAAGATTGCCATATAGTGTGTGTTATTAACTGGACAACTCCCGGAAGAAGAAAACGAGGAAGGGCACGCTTGACATGGATGGATAAAGTTAATAAAGCCATACAGAGAAGAGGACTGGAAGAATCACTATATCAGGATGGCAAAACTTGGAGAATTGCAACAGGAAGTAAAGTAAACACTGAAAACTGGATAACCTGTAAAAGAAATGCAATTGCAGGAACCCAAGAAGGATCTTCCAAGAGATTGGCATACCTTGTGAAGGAGGCAAAGATCTTAGCAGATAGAATGGAAGGAAGCACAGCAGACCATAACTGATCGCAAAGCATAGAGCCTTTACTGATTAGGGCCCTCTTTTAAATTAGAGAAGAATAATTAAACGGTAAGTGGTGGATATATTAATTTAATTTGAATAGGACACTTATAAAGGTTTACTCACTGACTGAGATAGATCTGCAGTAACATGTGATGCTCACATTCAGGAGCTACCGTATTCGATATAAGTCGATCGCCCAATCTGAACTTCAGGTGTTTCGTAGTTTTCCCTGATTGGTGAGCGAATGCTGAGTGATTTCCCATCTATCATGATTATTTTTACAAAACTCCCCTTTTATTTTCATCTCTCATCTCTTCTAGGTTTCGTGACATGTCTTGATAACGCACAGATGGCGTAGACCCGTGCTCGAAAGCAAGAAAGGGTTCTTTTGGTTGACGGGTCGTTAATAGCGCTCTCTAGGCAGTTGCAGCAGTGTCTTCGAGTATGGAACTGGTAGGACTTCGGCGCGTCTATGTGTACCTGTGATCTATAGCCTTTATCCCTTCCTCTTGAGGGGGTGGTACAATAGAATCTATAACGGTCGCAGTGCACGGGATGACCCCCTCCGTCAATTGTGTCTCTGTGGCATGTCTGCCTGCAACTTATCCCTCCTGTGGTGCCTTCAGTTCATACCTTTCTCCTGGAGTATAGTAGTTTTAAAAGATCTATGCAGGAAGCGTGTGAGGTATAACATATACCCTGTTCTTATAATAGTTTCTTTTACAGGCTTTCTACTTTATAAAAGTTCGCCCTTGATTCCTGTTTTTCAGAGACTCCTATCATCCCATTGTTTCTCTTCCATATCCATCTTCATTATGGCATTACATATTAATTCATATGATACCCTTCTGGCTCTTCTTCCCTTTCCTACATTTGGAACCATCCAATGTAAGACTCGTTTGGGTCACCGCACTCCGACAGCCGTTGTACATGTCTGTACGACTATAGAAGTCTTTCGGACATTCTATCCTGTGCAATCAATTCTTTTTTTATGTAGGTGTTTCTAACCAGCTGCAATCTGGATATTCTCATACTATTCCAGAGACAATCCATTTTTGTTTCCAAAAATCCTTTCTGCATCTCTCTATTTAATTTCCAGTTTTCAGACCAATGGGTAAGTACACCTTCTATTATTACTTGTAAAGTTTGTACTCCTATTACACAGAACACTGTTCACCTCTTTACAAAATCTTCTTGATTAATAATGTATTTTTCACAAGTACCAGATTTATCAATTATAGAACCAGATACTTAAATTTCTCAGGATTTTTAATTACCATATCATTTATTTGTAGATCTTCTGAATTTCCTCCAATAATCATATGTATACTTTGTTTTAATGGCTTTTACTTTAAATGTTATTAGTAAACTCTTCAAATGCGTCGACCAATTTCGTGAGCAAATAGTTTATATAATTTTTTCTGTCCTATTTGGCTACTATTTAGAACGGTTTCAATTAGACAATCAAAACAATGCCACATGTGTCTGTTCACATCCAATACAGAATCACTTACTCTTTGACTTCCATTACAAGCAAGGAAACGGTCATATTAGACTTTGTAATACATCCACTGTTACACAAAAATATTAGGAAACAGTGTTGCTACTCAGAATTTAAAATATCTGTCAATAGTATATTTAATTCGTTATAAATAATCGCCTTTTTTCCATATATTCAAATTACTTAATACTCATAGTTATATAAATATCTATTTTACATTTCCATTCAATATCTTCCTATTTTTATTGTTTGTCTTTTTACATTAATGTTAATACTTTTGTTTTGGAATTGATTCTTAATATTAACCGTTATTGTGTAATTACACACAGTGTATGTGCTATAGTCCTAATATGCACTTGTAAAATAGGCCTTTAACATTTTGGAAATTCAATAAATAAAAAATATTGTGACCTGGTCATCAGCAAATAATAAGAGCAATAACCGATCATTGATTTTGAGTTCCATTCCTGTGTGACGTATACTACTTTTGTGTTAATCATTTTGTTGTGGGGAATTCTGATGACACCCAATTTGCAACTTTTGCGCTTGCCTTACATTCATACATCCTGTTTATGAAATGGATAAGAGATTGTTACTTATAACAGCTTACTGCTAAAAACATAGCCTGTCGCCCTCTGTGGTGTAATGGTTACCATGATAACTTCATATATCCAGGGTCGTGGGATCAAACCCGGAGGACGAAGGATCTTTTCGGGTGTAAAAATCCTTAGCATGACTTCCTTCGAAGAGAAGTAAAGCCGTTGGTCGTAGATTTACGGCCTGATGGAGAGACCTCTGTGCAAAATTAAGCTGTCTTTGAATGGGACCACAACAGTTAAAGAGCGTCCATAAATAACGCACCATTTATTTTAAAAACATAACCTGTAAATAACTTCCGCAAGTGTGTCCTGGTTGTGGAAGCAGGAGTGGCATGACTCCTACATACCGTGTCCTTAGAAACATAAAACTGCTTGTAGACATTTCCGTTGCTAATGTGTGTTCTTATTCGAGATGCGGTAGGTTTTTGCATGCGATACATATTCTGCGCAGTAAGATATAGGGACTAGGTGTCCTAGACAAGTCAATCAGGCGACGACACGTACCAGCAGCCAGTGAACTAACTGACTGACAGATGGATTGCGGACACACAACAGATTTCCTGGCGTGCACCTGCAAGAGTTCAATGGTTTGATCCTCGCGGGAGATCTCTTCATGTATTACGTGCCACATGCATGCCCTTTTACAGAAGCAAGTCCGTTCACAAAAAGACCGCTCGCTCGATGGTGCTTGGGACTAACGTAGACTACATTAAAATGCAGAAGACCGAACAAATGGCTCATTCACAAGTCCGTCTAAGTAGATTGTTTGCTGTTGTAAGTAGGAAAGTTTCAAAGAAAAAGTTCAATGAAATCAGATATTTAAAGTCATTTTATCTACAACCGAGATTCAATTACCTTCCTTTAAGCTGCTTAAAAGAGTTAACTTGTTATGAGACCCCTTTCACTATTAATGACGCATATATTATCGGAGCAATCTATCGTAATTTGTTTTACTTTTTCTACCAATTACCATATATGTATATACATAGTAGATACCGAGATTTCACTGGAATTACATGTTTTGAATTATTAAAAACAAAATTCTAGTGGGCATGTATGTATGTGTGTGTTTATGAACAGAATAACTCAAAAACGAAAAGATCGTTAAATACCAAACTTGGTATTTAGGTTTGATATCTTCCAAGGATGTGACACGAAGATTTTCAAGAAAATCTCCCACCTCCAACTACCCTTTACATGGAAAAGTTTCTGAAAACTTTGATTTTCTAAAAAATGGCTCTAAAGATTTTGATTAAAATACCGTATATTGGAGATATTTAGACCCCAAATAAAATGTATATCTTAAATTTTCCGGGAATATCCTCTGAAGATCTCTTTATTCTGGATGAATTTTGCCGAATTTTGCTTAACTGCTAAACCGTAAGAGATAGACAAAAATTTACTACACAAAAAACGTAGATCTCGTCAAAACACATAATTTATGTCCTTTACATTTTTGCTGTGGAGGTAACCGTTTCCGAGATATTCCTTATTGGTTTCAGTTGTGAAGTACTTAGTTTTCTCAGACTGTAAGTGTCCGTTTTTCTTTTGTTCTACTCCTGGCCAAGCAAAGAAGCGATTTGCAATAACAATTGCATAATGACAGCGATTAAAACATGTGATTATCACTTTAGCATAGAGCATTCCTTTAGTTCCCTTCTACTTATAAGGAACTAAGTAATAAAACATTCTGTAAATGTTTATCTCGAATTGTATTGTGTAGAAAGAAGACTTGTCTTATGTAAGAAGTTTGTAGAACAGCTAGAGTGGTTGTAAAACATCAGGTTTTTTATTTTTTCTACTAATTACTATATATGTACATATTAGGTACCGACATTTCACTGCAAATACATGTTTTGAACTATTAGAACAAGATTCTAGTGGGTATGTGTGTGTGTTTATGAACAGAATAACACAAAAATGAAAAGTCAGTTAAATACCGAGCTTGGTATTTGAATTTAGTGTCCTCCATGGTTGCGATGTGAAGATCTTCAAGAAACCCACCACCCTGAACTACTCTTTACATGAAATATTTTTAAACAAAGTTTATTATTTCAAAAAGTAGTTTTACGATTTTGTTTTTGAAATATCGCATTTTAAAGATGTTTACAGCAATTAAAATATACATCCTAAATTTCTTGGGTATCAAAATTTAGCTCCTTCTCATTCGGAATGACTTTCCTATGACATGTAAACCGTTAGAGAGAAAAAAACCTACTGCAAAAATGAAGCCATTTCTTGGGGAGTCAACCGTTCCAAAACATTCTCTTTTATTGGTTATAAAATGCCCAATACTTAGACCCTTATCAAGTGAGAAATCGTTATGAATTCTTTTTTCACACTGGTCATGCAAAGAGGCGAGAAATTCAATTGAATTGCATAGCAATGACTTTGAACGTAAAAGGTTTAATTATCACGTTAGGGTATTCCTTTATTTACCTTATAAACAATTTCTGCTAATGTTCATTTCCATTAACATGAAATAAAGAGAAGAATAGGCTTTTGTAAGAGCAATTTTTTTGCAGAATAGGTAGAGAATATCATGTGAATGGAACACATTTTTTCATAGCAATCTGAGATTCGCACTTATTTATTATTCCATCATGACGATATCTTGGGGTCTGTCACAGTTCTGAAGCTCTTTATTTATTATTTTGGCCTGACGTTTTGTTTTCACTTTGATTGTGGTTGTAGTTTTGGATTTCATTATCCTTGTATACACTTTACAAGTACGGTCTCGTTAAAATTTGATGCTTATATAAATGTTTACTGGTTACATTGAAGATTTTTGTGCACGGGGGGAGGGCAAACAGAACTCCGTATACATTTCTCTTACCGTAAGTATTTGTCTAATCCATAGACTTCATCAATCACATAGTTTTCGTTGAATATGAAAATAAGTTTATAATTATACTTTATTGCATCAAATATTGATAATGTAATGGACTGTTCGCCATCGCTTCAAAATCTAAAGCAAAAACAAAAAACATTTAAATTGTGCTTTTTACTTTCTCTATACGTACTATGTACATAGTGTATAGAGAAGATATTGCACTCCACCAAAAAATTCGATACCGAGATTTCATCGGAAATATATATTTTTGGGTCCTCTGTATCCAAAAAAAAAGTATTTTCAGATAAAAGGTCCGTGTGTGTGTGGTTGTCCGTGTGTCAGTGTGTCCATGTGTCTGTGAACACGATAACTCAAAAACGAAAGGTCGGTAAAATAACAAACTTGGTATTTAAGTTAAGTATCTTCCAGGGATGCGACACGAAGATTTTGAGAAAAATTCCCCCACCCCAAACTACCCTTAACACGGAACTTTGTTCGAAAATTTTGATTTTCTCAAAAATGGCTCTAATGATTTAAATTAAAATTTCGTATATTAAAGATATTTACCTGACAAATAAAATGTAAATTTTGAATTTTCTGGGAATAGCCTCTGAAGACTACTTTATTCTTGATGAATTTTACTGAATTTTGCATAACTGCTAAACCGTAAGACATAGATAAAAACTTACGTTAAAACACACAATTTATGTTATATACATTTATTTCGTGGAGTTGATCGTTTTTGAGATATTCATTGTTTTTGGTTTCAGCTATGAAAAACTTACTTTTCTCATATAGGAATTTGTCAACTCCTGTCCATATAAACAAAGACATAGCAATCAGCTTTTGACTATCACTTTAACCTATGGTACTCCCTTATTTCGCTTCTACTTACAAGGAAACAAGTAATGAGATTATTTCAGCTAATTTGTTCTCGAATAGCATGAAGTAAATAGAAGCATAAACTTTTTAACAATAATTTGTTACAGAGATGTAGAGAAAGTCATGTGAATGGTACACGTCAGATTTTTATACAATAAGTTTATTTTGGACAGGAAATACACCTGTGCTCAGCACGTGTGCGTGGTAGTGAAACCTTCATTACGAACTGTTACTTCCTCTGGCCAGAAAGAGTAGATAAGCAAAGAAGAAGAAAGAACAAGTTTAAAAATAAATAAAGAAAATGTTTAGGAATTATATTCTCTGTTATATTTACAGGATAAAAATAATTTGTTGTATTGAGCTCAAAACACGTTCTCTGTTCACTCTTTCGTAAAATTATTCTCATAAAATACCACGTTTTGTTAATCTTTAAATTCACAACAATTTCGTTCTACGATACAGTAGATGAAGTGATAGTTTTCAAAGAGCGTAACCTTATATTATGGTTTTGACATGCTTCTGCATATGTCTTGCATAAATGCGAGAAAAGAAAACAACTAATAGGCATGTCCCAGTTGAGAAAAAGTATAAGTAGTTGAAACTTCAAACTGTTATTACATACTTTCGCTTTATGAATTACACAAAGTTCGTTCAGAGTACTTGCTGGATATTCCCGGAAAATTAATAACAAATTATATCAAATTATCAGAAAATCAAAGACACAATTTTTTCATTTAAGGAGTCGTTTAGGGTAGTGGGATTTTCTTTATTGGAAATGTATCCTTGGAAATGTTGACTTAAAATATTACGTTCGGTATGTAGCCGACATTTCGATATTTGGGTTTTGTTGTTCTTAAACAGAAGACAAACACAGACGCGCACGCACACACACACACTCACAAACATGGACCTTTTTATGAAAATGTTTTGTTTTATTCAAGTAGCCTCAAACCTGTATTTCATCTCTTACGAAATAAGAAAATAGAACGATAACTTCAGGCTTCCCTAAAAATAAGGATATTTTAATGTCATTTTATTTTAGGAGAAAAATCTTTATATTTTTCGTGAAGAGGAGATGATCACTTTTGGGTTTGGCTATCAGAGTGTTAGTGTGCTGTTAGAAATGCTGCACTTTGTTTATCTAGAGAAAAAAAAGGGGCCATATAACTTTGTTATTTCTTTTTTTATTATATTATGAACAAAACTGGGAAAACCAAGGAAATAAATAATGTTCATAATAGATGCAATATTGAAATATAAAAGTATAGAAACCGAGAGCTCAAACATATTTATGCACTATGCCTTGCATTTTATACCATGATATACATCGAAAGAAAGCGGGAGACGTGGGTTCGATTTCCGGTACTGGCGTGGGGATTTTTCCCCCGCTGGTAGACCTGGTCCGGGGTGCACTCGTGAGGTCCCTGGGGGGCCAATTGAGGAGCTACTTGATGAAGTAGCGGCTCCAGGTCATGAGGGGGGGGTTTAGGTGCTGACCACGTCTCACCCTCCAATACTGCACCCCTGTCATGGACCGCGACGGGGGACGCAGCGGCCGGGCAGTAGACCAAGGTTCCTTGTGAGCTGTTGTGCCATGGAGCTATTATTATTATTATTATTATTATAATTATTATTATACATCGAAATATGCATAGACATTCAATGTAATCGTTAGAAAATAAAATAAATATATTATCTTCAGTTGTGCTCCTAAATCATTTACGATATTTACTGTCTTATGTTGAAGCTAGATTTATATCAGACGTATAAGTATGTAGCATTTATCAGTAAGTGCAGCAGAAAATTTATGATCATGTAACTAATGACGTTTAACCGTCACTTTTGATGACTTATCATGGCTAAATCAACGTCGTTAGCTTCGAGAACCTAGAAAACGCAGGTATCAAGATCCGCTGTCACTCAACTCTGCAATCTGATCATGTGAGAAGAACGTCAAAAATGATTTCTGAGCATTTCAGGCTTATTCACATACAACTATAAACGTTACTAGCTTATTAAAGGTGATGGATGCATCTTAATGGAAGAGAGAACGACTTTAATAAATAAAATGTCAATAAACCATACAACATATTTAAGCTCTGCAACAGCTTTTATTCCATAGATAATGCTCAAGGGTCCCGAAATCAGAAAAATTAATTACATTGGCAATTAATCTCGTCAAATAGGCATCGAAATAATGTTTCAAGGTTTTCTGTGTTTCAGAATTCGTGTTTCTGAACTCCACCTTTTTTATAGCGTTTTACGTCTGTACGCAGGTCTTGACACTGACGATACAGGGAATGAAGATGGAGCACCGGTGGAATGTGCTGGCGGGGAAACCGGAGAAGCCGGAGAAAACCTGCTCCAGCGCCGCTTTGTCCACCACAAATCCCTTGGGATTGAACCCGGACCGTCTAGATGAGAGGCGCGACCCCTGATCTGCAATAATGGCAGAAGTTTGAAAATGGGAGCTGTTTGAAAAGTGAAAAATTGAAGATTAAAATCGAGTATGTGGCAGTGGAGATTGACTAATATTATACAAAAATATGTTTCCTACAAAACAAAAATAATACGTTTTGAAAATCTAAACCAGAAATTATGTTATAATAATAATAATAATAGTAATAACAATAATAATAAAACGTTCATGTAAAGTAGCTACTAGCGATTTGCGTATCATAGATTAACTCTTTTTTCTCTAGGTTATAAAACCGGTAAGAACCTTAGGAAGAAAAGAGTTAGACGTCGCCGATAGAAAAATAATGTATTAAAATAGAATATCGGGTTTTAAAATAAACAGTTTAATAAATCTACTGAATATCCTGCGTAGAGCCTGCAATTTCTCTTTATTTGTAATGAATTTGAATTGTAAAATTTAAGTATCCATTATCCATGCATATCCAAAAAAGCTTGATTAAAAAAAAAAAGTATACGGCTGATTAAAATTTGTTACATACTTTCGCTTAAGCGCGTGTAGAAAATAATTAGAGAATTTAAATTAGACACGAATAATTTAACGGCATGTAACAGCGTTCGTGGTCAGATGTGGCCGTAGTACTGAATTTTTCGAGTCAAATTTAGCTTTCAAACATGCAATTTCATATTTTAATATATATTTTGATAGAATTAATTATTACTGACTTTATCAGTATTTTAACAAATATATTTTTGAACATCACTCGCTTATTTCTTTTGATTTCTACAGAGATGATGTAACATGTAATAGAAGCTTGGATAAGGTAATCTGGAGTCATATGCGTAGGTTAATGAACAGCATTACTTAATTAAATTTCAAAGTTGGAATAAGGAGGAACGTAGGCTTTCATGATCGGAGTCATTATAACCAGAAGCTATTTCCGGTCTGCTGGGGTAGAAGGTATCGCTGCGTCTGAGAGCAGATCTTTCTTTGAGACACAGACCTAATATGCACACTACACAGAATAAAGTAATAAGTGATGATGGGTAGGGAAGGAATGCGAATGTAACAGCGTTGCTTGTTGCTTGTTGCTCAGGCTTATGTTGGAAAACATGGAAGCTGCAGCAAAAAGCGAATTATAGTAACAACTCCATGGCACGACAGCTCACGGGGAACCATGGCCTACCGCCCGGCCGCTGCGTCCCCCACCTCGGTCAGGGATGGGGTGCAGTATTGGAGGGTGAGACGTGGTCAGCGCCTCGAGTCCCCCTCGGCCGGTTAATGCGGTCCTCATGACCTGGAGCCCCTACTTCTCCATCAAATAGCTCCTCAATTGGCCCCCCAGGGACCTCACGAGGCTGAGTGCACCCCGGGCCAGGTCTCCCAGCGGGGAGAAAAGTCCCCACGCCGGTACTGGGGATCGAACCCAGGTCTCCCTCTTGGTAAGCAGCTGCCCTAAGGAGACGACCAGCGAATTATAGTATTAGAGGAATAACTGCGTCGTTTGGTCGTCTCCAAGGCCAGCTGAGACGTATAAATCAGCCCACGATGGACCTGCACATAATGGAGGATGGATGAAGAGGGTGCTCTTAATTTAATCTGTCATACATTATGGACATAGAACGATGGACTGCGTGTACATCAAGAGGGAAACTTTTTCTTATCTCCAACATGTCCACTGACGTTGTTACGAGTCAACAGATTTAAACTGGCGCTCTCTTTTCTGTCCCTGCTGGAACAGCTTTAGGTTTCGGACTCTACTTCAGCATTGATGGCTGTTCGCAAAAATTTCAGTCAGATAGCGTTGGAAATAGATTTGGCATCTCTTCCATAATAGTTATGATTATGAACAAATTGGTAGAAGTACAGCCTATCTGATGCATGATGACAATGATGCATACGTTGTGTTAGGAAAGAAAGAATATTTTATGTGGATGTATGCCGTGTACACCATTCAACTACCTACAGACAGGGCTATCCAACACAAATGATATAGTAGTAGCCACAGCTAAAGGCTGCTGCGTTGTGCAAGAGCAAGGGCCGGAATGTTATAGTGGCAATAGCGGATGGGTAGAACACTGCTTCTAATTTGAATGATTTTATTTATTTTTACTTTCTCTATACGCACTATGTATAGTGTATAGAGAAGGTATTCCACTCCACCCAAAATTCGATACCGAGATTTCACCGGAAATATATGTTTTAGGGTCCCCTGTATCAAAAAAAAAACATTTTCAGAAAAAGGTCCGTGTGTGTGTCCTTGTGTCCGTGGGTCCATGTGTCAGTGTGTCCGTGTGTCTGTGAACACGATAACTCAAAAACGAAAAGTCGGTAAAATACCAAAATTGGTATTTAATGTTTGTATCTTCCAGGGATGCGACACGAAGATTTTGAGAAAAGTACCCCCACCCCCAACTACCCTTTACATGGAACTTTTTTCGAAAATTTTGATTTTCTCAAAAGTGGCTCTAACGATTTTGATTGAAATATCGTATATTAAAGATCTTTACCTGACAAATAATATGTATATCTTGAATTTTCTGGGAATAACCTCTGAAGACTACTTTATTCTGGATGAATTTTACAAAATTTTGTATAACAACTAAACCGTAACAGATGGACAAAAACTTACCATACAAAAAATGTAGAGCACGTTAAAACACACAATTTATGTAATACACACTTGTTTCGTGGTGTTGATCGTTTCTGAGATATTCCTTGTTTTTGGTTTCAGCTTTGGAAAACTTATACTTTTCTCATATAGGAATTTGTCAACTTCTATCCATACAAACAATGGAACTTCAGTTACATAGCAACCAGTTTTTTACTACCATTTTAACCTATGCTACTCCTTTATTTCGCTCTACTCACAAGGAAACAAGTAATAAGAATATTTCTGCTATTTTTTTCTCGATTAGCATGAAGTAAATAGAAGCCTAAGCTTTTCAACAATACTTTTTTGCAGAGACGTAGAGAAAGTCATGTGAATGGAACACATCAGATCTTTCAGGTGGGCACCCTTAAGCCTCTACCGAAGGGTATATGGGAGGTGAAGGATACTCTGTAGCGAGTTAAACGAACTATAGTGTTTCTGGCATGGGAATCCAGAAGTCAATGGCCGACCTTGTACTGGAGGTATATACTGAACCTGATATGCCTTTAATCTCTATTATTCTACTTTGCTCAATAATCACAATAATTGCAAGAGTTTTCGCCCGGAGCTGTCGCACGGGAGGTCCCTCTAGCCGGTTGCTTCCGGTTCTGCTTTACCGGTTCCCTAGATAGGGTGGGCAGTCATTGCGGCACCTGTTTTCAAAGGAAGGCACATCTCAAAGACAAGCAATATTTCACCTTCTTCTCCACCCCTTTCAAATGTCTTCTATTACAGTTACATATCCGTCCATTGTTTTAACTTTAAAAGCCTTCGTTTCCTTATTAAGAAGCTCCATTCTCCGTTATTAATTAATTAAAAACACGTATCTTTGCTCATAAGGAAAAGGTAAATGGTCAAAAGTAATGCAAGTTATTTAAAATTTCAAAGAAATCGTGTTTAACCTCAGTTAGTGGTGATACTCATGTACGTATCTTTTCCAAAAATTGTAAAATTAACTTATTTAAACATTCTTTCTTATTTAGGAATACCTCCACAATGAAAAACATTGGTTTTGAACAAAAATTATCAGTCGAGTTTATTGTCTTAGTGAAATTATATATCTAATTCTTCTATTATTGTCTTGGCATTTTACTTATCAATAGTTTTCCCTTGCTGATATCCTTTCAATTTAGTCATATTAGAAGCTTTGAAAAAAATCTAATGTGTACCATTCACATGGTTTTCTCTATATCCCTTCAACAAATTATTCTTAAAAAGCTTATACTTCTATTTACTTTATGCTAATCAGTAAAACATTAGCAGAAATAGTTTTATTACTCGCTTTCTAGTAAGTAGAAGCAAAATAAGGGACAACCATAGGTTAAGGTGATAGTCAAAAGCAGGTTGCTATATCAATGACGTTCCTTTGTTTATATGGATAGTAGTTGACAAGTTCCTGTATGAAAAAAGTATACGTTTTTCATAGCAGAAACCAAAAATAAGGAATGTCTCAAAAACGACGAACTCCACGAAAAAATGTATATGACATAAATTGTATGTTTTAATGTGCTCTACATTTGTTGTGTAGTAAGTTTTTGTCCATCTCTTACGGTTTAGCAGTTATTCAAAATTCAGTAAAATTCATCCTGAATAAACTACTTTTCAGAGGCTATTCCCAGAAAATTCAAGATATATATTTTATTTGTCATGTAAATATCTTTAATGTACGCAATTTTAATCAAAATCGTTAGAGCCATTTTTGAGAAGATCAAAATTTTCGAAAAAAGTTCCATGCAAAGGGTAGTTGGGGGTGGGGAGATTTTTCTCAAAATCTTTGTGTCGCATCCCTGGAAGATACTAAACTTAAATACCAAGTTTGGTTTTTTACCGACTTTTCGTTTTTGAGTTATCGTGTTCACAGACACCCGGACACACTGACACACGGACCTTTTTGTGAAAATGCTTTTTTTGGACATTGGGGACCCTAAAACATAAATTTCCGGTATCGGTATCGAATTTTTGGGTGGAGTGCAATACTTTCTCTATACACTATGTACATAGTGCGATTAAAGAAAGTAATAAAAACAGCTGATGGTATTTACTAGTAAGTTTTTGACTGTAGAGTTTAGCATTGATTTTATAATTTCCACAATAAAACAACCTATTCCCACTTTCATACCTCCACTCCCAGGAGTATTATAAATAGTCGATAAAGCAATGGATGCAAGTACGAAATAGCAGAATACTACCAAAGCACTGTAATGAACAAAAATAAATCCATTTTAAAGTAAGAAACATGTTTATTTTACTGTCTTGTAATGGGAAACGAAATATTTGTATGATTCACAGCAAGCTCTTGTTGAAATTTGCATACTATTAGGATAATTACAAAATGATTAGGATAATGAGTACAAGGTACTCTTGCTTAAGGCAAAATACATTTGCATTAAACAGAGTCTCGTAACTTTCCGTCATAAGTAGTCTTTTGAGTAGGTACCTGACTCCCTTTTGCCGTTTTACCTGAAAGCTAGGTCGACCCGTTTGCTTTCATGACGCGTGCTTGCCAAGAAAATCCTCTCAGGTGTTAATGTGTGGACATCACTTACTAGTGGTTCGTGAACTATTGTATCACAAACATACCTAAAAGAGTTTCGAAGCTACTACATCAAACTTCATGCTACGACAAGCAGGTGGGCTATAATTGCATTGTATTCGTTCGGTGCGGTTTAAAGCGGATAATTGTGTTAGAACTCTACAATATCTCACTGCGCTCTTCGTACACAGCCATTCATAATTTTAGTTGTTATTTATGTTAGTGTAAGAACAATTGTAAAAGTTTTAAACAAATGTTGTTTAGTTTTTATGAGGAGTGAGAAAACAACATAAAAATTCTGATGTGTTCCATTCACATGACTTTCTCTACAACTCTGCAATGAATTATTGTTAAAAAGTTTATGCTTCTATTTACTTCCTGCTAATCGAGAAAAAATTAGCGGAAATAGTCTTATTACTGTAAGTACAAGCGAAATAAGGGAGTACAATAGGTTAAAGTGATAGTCAAAAGCTGGTTCCTTTGTATGGACACGAGTTCAAAAAGTCCTGTATGAGAAAAGTATATTTTTAATATCTGAAACCAAAAACAAGGAATATCTCAAAAACAATCAACTCCACGAAAAAAATGTATATAACATAAATTGTATGTTTTAAAGTGCTCTACATTTGTTGTGTGGTAAGTTTTTGTCTATCTCTTACGGTTTAACAGTTATGCAAAATTCCGTAAAATTGACCCAGAATAAAGTAGTCTACAGAGGCTATTCACAGAAAATTCAAACTATACGTTTTATATGTCAGGTAAATATCTTTAATATACGATATTTTAATCAAAATCGTTAGATCCATTTTTTAGAAAATGAAAATTTTCGAAAAAAGCTCCATGTAAAGGATACTTTAGAGAGGGAGATTTTTCTCAAAATCTTCCTGTCGCATCCCTGGAAGATACAAACCTTAAATACGATATTGGTGTTTTACAGACTTTCTTTTTTGAGTTATCGTGTTCACACACAGACGCACGGATCTTTTTCTGAAAACATATAATTCCCTTAAAATCTCGGTGTCGAATTTTTGGGTGGAGTGCAATACCTTCTTTATACACAATGTGCGTGATACGAGTAGAGAAAGTAAAAAAGAAAGGATATTTATCAAAATTATATGAGTGGTTTATGAGATCACCCGAAATACACAAGTACAATGTATACAAATGTTCACGATATGGTATTAGTCCAGGTTTTAATGGTAATAGCCAATATAAAACGTGATAAGTGTGTTCTTAGAGCAAATATCCAAAAAGTCTAAAGTTAGCAGATGGAAACAGCAATAGTTCCTGAAGCGATAAAGAAATGTAACATACGTGTATCCCATCACTGATGTAGCGTTATCTAACAATAAAACAAGACCAAAGAGGAAAGGAACGGTGAGTTACACAACGGTGGAATATCCTAGAGAACTAACTACATCTGCCTTTATTTTTCTCCCTGACCTTGTAGTCATATCAAGCATATTATCGTTGGAGTCTAATGGCTAGTGTTTCCTTGTGACATTACAATCTTGCATTTGTTGCCGGATAAAACAAACTACAAACGCAAAGTAATAATTACACATCCCTGGCTGGTCTCTGCACTAAACAAAACCTCTGCCCAGATCTTCTTGTTCTGATAACCAGGAAATAACAAACCCAACGACTGTTGAGCTCTGTGCTGTTCCTAGAGGTGCACCGAAGCAGGGAAAACTACCACAAGCACTAATTGTAAGTGCTGGATGGAACATATTACGTCACATCTAACAAAACTTTAAACATCTGGTGTGTTTCATTCATATTCATTTCTGTTCCTACTATCGTTTATTACTTTCTCTACTGTACATAGTAAGGAGAGGAAATATTACATTCTCATTGTATCTACATGTAATAAAACCACTACTGCTAAATGTTTTTGGTTAACAAAAGTAGATAGAAGAGGTACAAATAGTTGCTGAATAGAAAAAGTCATGTGAATGTTAAACAGACTTTTTTTATATAAATTCCACAAACTCTTCTTAGGAAAATATCATTTTCTCAACTATTTATCTATAGTTATGCAGAGAAAACATTGCATTCCACCTCGAATTCGATACAGAGTTTTTCAACCCAGAATTCGATATAGAGTTTGACCTGCAAGTACCGTTTTGAGGTCGCCTGAATTAGAAAAAATTGCAGAAAAAGATGGCGGGCCCATGTATCTGTGAAAAACTTAACTCAAAAAGAAACTTCGGTTAAACTCCAAACTTGGTATTTAAGTTCGGTATCTTCTAAAACAGGAAAAGTTTCATCTTCGCAAAAAATTATCCTTTATATGGAACATTCTCCGAAAATTGCCATTTTCTCAAAAATTGCACTAACAATTTTGTTTAAAATGCTATATGTTTAATATTTTCATGGCAAACGAAATGTAAGTATATGTTGAATTTTCTTGGAGTGAATGTTTTATTGTTGTATTTCTATCCCGTGTTTTACTGCTATGGTCATATTTCCAACTTTTTTAACTTTGGAACATATTGCCTATCGGCAGTGCTCTTAACTCGCATATAGTTGTCATTATACTTTATTTATTTTAAATTTTATCTATTACAACACCTGAATCACACGTCCCCCTCTCTCTGTCATTCATACAGTCACACTCTGGAGAGTATAAGAAATAATCCAACCCTCAACGCCAGGTACTGTCTGTTCGGTGGTGTTTTAACTAGTAGGATGGGGCGCCCTTCCAAGGAGTATGGAAGTAAAGCGACGGGTAAAAGTGCATGACAGAATGGAAGAAGGAAGCACTGTTGCCGATAATATCTGTGTGTTCACTGTTTACTGTCTGATTCCTGTAGTCATCAGACTCTGAGTAAGGTATTGCAACATTGTTGACTGTTTTGCCACGTGCGGCATGAGTTCAGCATACGTGCATCCCTCCCACAGGTTAAAGTGTTACTCGAGCGATAAACCAACCCAACCCACTAGCTGTAAAACCGCTGAACAGACAGTAGATTCACTATCGATTGAACTACGTGACCAGACTTAATGTCTTTTGCAGAACTTGTAAAATGTAAGTACTGAACAACATCTTACTACATAAGAATAAAGATCCACTTAAAGCATACACTTTATGTCAAAGTCTTGTTGGGGAGTTGGCCATTCCGAGATATTCTTTCTATTTCACATGAACCGAGATGTCTTTACAGTGATAAGCAAATGATACGTTTAGGAAAGGTACAAGGGAAACGGAGAATGCCAGAATTATAGTTAAGATTTTTTACTCTTTAGCTGATAAGAAAATCAACTGAAAAAAAACTGCACCTTAAAATATACAACAAAACTATTGAAAATTCAAAGAAATAACACACATCTGGGAAACTGCTGTACTATAAAAACTTATTTGAAATAAATTAGGTGCTTTAAAGCGATCTATATTTTTGTACTGCGTTTTTGTTTCTTTAAGTATATACCGGTTATACAAAGTAAAGATGTTCATCGCCTATTTTTAGAAAACAAGATATACATCACACAATATCTTCAAATATACGGTAGAGCTATATTAACATAGAGCCATATTGAGAAAATGAAATATTTCGAAATCTCTTCCGAGCCTCAAAATAAGGTTTCTGGTAAAATTTAAACTTCGAAGTTTAGGATAGAAAACAATAGTACTTCTAACTTACCATAGGTAGGTGGTAGAAAATATAAAAATGAATGTGACTTTACTAAACATTTATAGAATTTAAATATAAATGTATAAAAATGTAAAACTCAGCACTGTATAATACATACATTACTAATTGTAACAGTAGCTATAGAACATTTTAAGATCGCTGCTAAAACAAATGTTCAGAACTTCGAGGACATTATTTCGGTCATTAAACAGACAGAAATCAATTAGGTAACCTTTTCACGCTATAAAATGGAGTTTAATGTTTTTATAAGATGAGATGAATTGGTAAGAAAACAGCTGAATGAATTGGTAAGAAAACAGTTGAATTAATTACTGAAATACGGTGAGAAGAAAATATAAATATAATGTTAAGATTCTGGGATATTACTTAAAAAGAAAAACATAACATATTAAAACTTTAGGTGTGTGGTATTCAGATTTCTCTACTCAATATCCTTAATGTTTGTATATTATCTACAAACTATAAAACGTTGTTTTTCTCTGTCTCTATGTCTTATTCAAGATAAAGTCTGCAGAGACTATTTTATTTCGCATTTTCGTATAGGTATAACAGAGATGTGAAGGTATAGCGAAGTATTCAAAAGGCGGTTTCCTATGTGCTGTTCATCACTCCATCAGAACCAAAAAGCTGTAAGTATTGAAAGATTCACGCCCATCAGCAACAAATATCTCGACAAATTTAATGTCACAATAACGCAGAAAATAGAAAAACAAAACATTGACATAAATTGTTTTAATGATACCTAGCTATGCGTTTCATAAATGCTGTCTCTTGTGTTTTTCCTCATATACAGAATTTCACAGCATTAATTGATAACGACGAGAACTTCACTTCCTTGATTATCAGTTATGACGCCACATTTATCACATTTGCTGTTTGTATTGCTTTCTGCTCTTGTTATTTTATAGGACTTAAGAAGCGTTTTCTTCCTGAGCTTTCATTTCAATGTTTTTAGTACGGTCATTTGTTGAAATTATGTATTTTCCTTAGTAAATCACTGTTTGCAAAGTGCAGGTACAGTAAGTGGAAACCTTCACTTGTTTTATCGCTTTACTGCCACAGCTTTTTTCCTTCAACTGCTATAATATGCTTAAATTATATGTATTTTATGGTTTCATTTATGTTATGGCCTGTTCTCTTAAATATCATACTGTGATTCTGTTAAAAAGACATTCGAAATAATCATGTCAGTCTCGTTTGCTGGCTTCTGCCTTCTTTACATATCAATATCTAAAACTAATTGTATCACCTAGGCGGCCCAGGTTCTATCCCAAGCAACTCTTAGGGCCTCTTTTGTTCTTGGTTTTCATAAATGACCTCCCATTATACATTAACAGTTTTGCAAGTATTTATTTATTCGCAGATGACACTAGTGTTCTAGTAACAAGTAAAGATTTCAATGAATGTGTAGTTAAATTAAACTATGTTCTAAATTGTATGTCAAATTGGTTCAAAGCAAACACACTCTCAGTAAACCTTGAAAAAACAAAAACAATTAAATTTATAACTACTCGCTCACCACAAACGCACATAGAAATAGGAATTAATGATACATTGTTAGAACAGCTAAATGAAGTCAGATTTCTTGGCCTTCAGGTAGATAAGCATTTGGACTGGAAGTCACATATTAGCTACATCACACCTAAACTTAGCTCAGTATGTTATGCTCTCCGTGCACTGGTTAAATTTCACTCAATCGATACACTTAAGTTGGTGTATTTTGCCTACTTTAACTCCATCATCAAGTATGGAATAATATTCTGGGGTAATTCAGTAGATAGTAAATGCATATTCCGGATACAGAAGAAAGCTATACGAATAATCTGTAATGCTTATAGCAGACAGTCATGCAAAGAACTATTTCAAAAATTGGGCATCCTCACCTTACCTTGTGTTTATATATTATCCATTTTAAAATTCTATGCAGTTAATCGACATAGTTTTATAACAAACATGGAAATTCATAACGTTAATACTAGACAAAAGGGATTGATTCATCGTCCCAATGCCAATCTTCGTTGCTTTCAGAAAGGTGTATATTATGAAACAATCAAGATATTTAATGCTCTCCCCAGTAATCTCAAAGAAAATGTTGGGAATTTCAGGGCTTTTAAGGCCTCTCTTAAGGAGTACCTTTGCAATAAATCATTTTACTCTATAGATGAACATTTAAGTGACAAATCTGTCTGACAATACCGTTATAATCATTGTATTTATAAATATTACAATGTATTGCATATTGTGTATATTAGTGTGTGTGTTTTATATTAAAATTAAAACTGATTTATACTTTGACTTGCACGGATGTGTCAAATGAATGTTTTTAATATTTAACAAGGACACAAGGTCTGTAAAGCCTGATGTTTTGATATTTTACACTCTAGTACATAATTGTAAATCTTTGCATTGGAAATTCTATAACATATTTGTAAATATGTATTGTAATTTATGTATTGACATTGACATTTATGAAGAGTACATAATACAATAATCATGTTTTAGTTTATATAATTACTACTAGTAACTATTATATCGATAATTTGAAAACTATCATCTGACATAACATTAGTTTTACATATAATGAAATTATATTTATTTATTTATTTATACAGTTTAACACTATATTTTGATACTCTTTGCTTTATGTGCATGCAATAAAAGAAAGAAAGAAGTATTCTGTTGTTTTTGTAACCTATGCTTTTAGCACTAGAGCTTTATACATTTTTGCTTTCTCTATAGGCACTATGTACATAGTGTATAGAGAATGTATTGCACTCCACCAAAAAATTCGATACCGAGATCTCACCGGAAATATATGTTTTAGGGTACCCTTTATCTAAAAAAAAAACATTTTCGGAAAAAGGTCCGTGTGTGTGTGTGTGTGTGTGTGTGTGTGTGTCCGTGTGTCTGTGAACACGATAACTCAAAAACGAAAAGTAGGTAAAATACCAAACTTGGTATTTAAGTTTATATCTTCCAGGGATGCGACACGAAGATTTTGAGTAAAATCCCCCCACCCCCAACTACCCTTTACATAGAACTTTTTTCGAAAATTTTGATTTTCTCAAAAATGGCTCTAACGATTTTGATTAAAATTTCGTATATTAAAGATATTTACCTGACAAATAAAATGTATATCTTGAATGTTCTGGGAATAGCGTCTGAAGAGTAGTTTATTCTGGATGAATTTTACTAAAGTTTGAATAACTGCTAAACCGTAAAAGATGGGCAAAAACTTACTGTACAAAAAATGTAGAACACGATGAAACACACAATTTATGTTATATACATTTTTTTCGTGGAGTTCGTCGTTTTTGTGACATTCATTATTTTTGGTTTCTGCTATGAAAAACTTACACATTTCTCATACAGGAATTT
This sequence comes from Hymenopus coronatus, assembly GCA_030762935.1. Taxonomy (NCBI): domain Eukaryota; kingdom Metazoa; phylum Arthropoda; class Insecta; order Mantodea; family Hymenopodidae; genus Hymenopus; species Hymenopus coronatus. The sequence continues at coordinate 39,666,094 of CM060886.1, forward strand.
GTCAACTGCTGTCCATACAAACAAAGGAACTTCAGTGACATAGCAACCAGCTTTTGATTATCACTTTAACTCCCTTATTTCACCTCTACTTACAAGGAAGCAAGTAATATGGATATTTCTACTAATGTTTATTGATTAGCATGAAGTTAATATAAGCTTTTTAAGAATAATTTGTTGCAGGGATATAGAGAAAGTAATGTGAATGGTACACATCAGATTTGTTTTCATAGTATATAGTATATAAACATATGTATACATGTATATGCCTTGACAAGTTCTATGTTCAGTGGCTTTCTGGCCTAAACGAACCTACAGAATGCTTTCTAATCTAATCTGCATGTGAGACTTGTGGTGGACAAAGCGACGCAGGGGCGGGTTTTCTACGGCGTCTCAGGTTTCTCCCGCCTTCCATTCCACCGGTGCTCCATCTTCAAGTATAAAAAGGGGGCGTTAAAAACTACCAACAAAAAAAAACAATAAACTAATAGGCCAAATCGGTAGCCGTAGAACTCTGTGCCTTCTCGAAGATTTTTTATCATCCATTGAAACACTGAAATCAATTAACCTCTTTAGTCTTTGATCTTTTCCTTTGTTTTGTCATTTAAGTGGTTGCAGACTTTCCTTGATATTATCAAACGACTGGTAAATACAATTGTCGTAAAAAGCCTTACTTTTTATTTGTTTTGAGGCTTTCCCTTGAAATCAGAGCCAACGATGATCCAGCATCTCCAAGTAAAGATGTGTCATAGCTGGAAGCACTCTCATATGATAATATATTTCTTCGTTTTCCGTGTAAGCAGGAGCAGTGCCCCAATACATTGATTAAAATTATCATTGCAACACAAAATCTCTGTTTCAGGAAACAAATTTCTAGATGATTAGACAATAGTTCCCTTCAGACATAATGGTTGTAATAGCTTTGGAAAAAGGGTCGTAGGTCCCAAATTTTTCGTTCTGTAGCAAGCTATTAGACGTGTAAAGGGCGTTTGTTTCGTCACAGAACTTTAAGATTGACAGTTAATTGTTATTCATACCTAACTACTTGTTAGACTCTGAAAAATAAAACACAGCTTGATAAAATTGACTTTGCCTTTTCGTTCACCAACACCAATATTCTGTTATACTTTTATTGTCATCTTCAAGTAAAATATAGAATTATAAACACTGTTCATAAGTAAATTATTTTCTTGGTGTATTATTGCTCCCAAATCGGTTGGTTCTTTTGTAGATCCCATATTTTTACTTTCTCTACACGTACTGTGTACATAGTGTACAGAAAAGGTATTGCTTTCCACCCAAACATTTGATACCAATATTTCACCGGAATACATGTTTTGGGTCCTCCTGATTCCAGAAAAAGCATTTTTAGAAAAATGTCCGTATGTGTGCGTATGTGCATAGCTCAAAAACGAAAAGACTGTTGAATACCAAACTTGGTATTTAAGTTTAGTATCTTCAAAGGATAAGACACGAAGGTTTTCAAGAAAATCCCAACCCCAAATACACTTTAAATGGAAATATTTTAAAACATTTTGATTTTCTCAAAAATGACTAACGATTTTGATTAAAATATCGTAGATTAAAGATATTTACCTAAGAAATAAAATTTATATCTTGAATTTTCTGGGAATAGCCTCTGAAGACTACTTCATTCTGGATGCATTTTAGGAATTTTGCATAACTGGGAAACCGTAAGATATAGACAAAAGCTAACTTAACAGAAAATGTAGAGCTCGTTATAACACAATATTTATGTTATATATCTTTTTTTTCGTGGAGTTGATCGTTCCCCCCCTATCATTGATTTAAGCTATAAAATACTTATACTTTTCTCATACGGGAATTTGTCAACTGATGTCCATACAAATAAAGGAACTTCAGTCACATAGCAACCAGCTTTTGACTGTCACTTTAACCTATGGTACTCCCTTATTTCGATTCTGCTTACAAGGAAGCAAGTAATAAGATTATTTCTTCTTCAGATTTTTTTTTTTAAATTTATTTTCCATCAGTAAGTTGCCTCTTATTTCTTGATATAATTCACTATTTACTGATACCCGTTTTAAATAACCAAAGGCTAGTTTAGTGGTTTTACAACTAAAACATATATATTCAGATATCAATTGATCTCTTTTTAGCGAATGACACGCCCCTCCCAACCCTGGATTCTCACCCTTAATGGTGTCAACATTCTAAGAAATACATTACACCGGGATTAAACCCCCAGCCCTAAAATTACTCTTCTTACAACCCTAACTATCTGAATTATCCATAGTTAGCCATTTCCTGGAAAGTGCTGTGCTCCGAATAAGTATCAAGAAATTTTATCTGCATAAATGTGTCACTCCGTACAAGTCACAGCCTCTCATTGTAATACCCATAACTTTTGTTTAGCAAGTTTAAAGTTGCGGTCAGCAGGTTTAATTTAATTAATTTTATTTTGCTGGCATTTATTTTTCTGGACTACACACCGTATTGAAATTTGTGAAACTACACAACTTTCAACCACTTTACAACAAATGAGTAGGAATCCTGACTATTTTCAATCCAAAAACACATTTTTAGCTAACTTTGATGTGTTACTTTCTCTGTAAGAACTATGTACATAGTGTATAGAGGAGGTATTTTATTGTACCGAAAAATTGGATACCGAGATGTCACCGGAAATAATGTTTTGAGGCGCCTTAAAACCAAAAAAAAAAAAAAGCATTTTTAGAAAAATCTCCGTGTGTGTGTGTCTATCTGTCTGTCTGACTGAGTGTGTGTATGTGTGCGTGTGTCTGTGGGCAGCATAACGCAAAAACGAAAGTACCGCTAAAGCCAAAACTTAGTATTTAAATTTGGTATCTTCCAAGGATGCGACACAAAGATTTTCTAGAAAATCCCCTCACCCCAAACTACCTTTTACATGGAAAAAATTGCAAAAATTTTGATTTTCTTAAAAATGGCTCTAACGAGTTTGATTTAAATATCGTATATTAAAGATATTTACCTGCAAATAAAATGTATATCTTAAATTTTCTGAGAATAGCCTCTGAAGACTACTTTATTCTGGATGAATTTTACGGAATTTTACAAAACTGCTAAACCATTAGAGATGCACAAAAACTTACTTTACTTAGCTCTCGATAGAACACACAATTTATGTCATATACATTTTTTTCGTGGAGTTGATCATTTTAAAGATATTTTTGGTTTTTCGTTTCTGCTTTGAAAAACATACTTTTCATATAGTAGAATTTGATAACTCCTGTCCATACAAACAAAGGAACTTCAGTTACATAGCAACCAGCTTTTGACTCTCATTTTAACCTATGGTACTCCCTAATTTCGCTTCTACTTACAAGGAAGCAAATAATAAGACTGTTTCTGCTAATGTTTCTCGATTAGCATGAAGTAAATAGCAGCATAAGCTTTTTAACTAAAATTTGTTGCAGAGATGTAGGGAAAGGCATGTGAATGGAACCCATCAGATTTTTTTCCTTACTTTGTTTTCCCGATAAACAAAACTCTCTAAATCACTTAAGCTTAGAATTTAATGCTCTCGTTTATAGGAACACAATTTATTAGTTATTTATCGGAATGATAAAATAACATATTCAACATATCTGATGCACATCTCTAAAGAATTAAGTTTTCATACTTCATTCTAACATGAATAAAATGCTCATCTATTTTCCCCATTAGGTATGTTATGACAATGAAATTCTTCAGAAACTTTTGTTAGAGATAGTAATTACTCACAAGCATATCGTGATATTAAGCAGCATTAGAGTTTTCAATTCACCATATAAAACAGTACATATCGATTACAAGAGCTTTTAAATCCGAACAAAACGATTTCCTGTAATTCCTTTTACTATTTCTTCTAGGGATTTAGAGGCGTGACGCGCGTTCGCGAATCGATTCAGCATTAATACCCGTGTGCCACGTAGGTCGATAAAAATTATCGCCATTACAGATCGATTAGTCGGCAAAGCTTGTTTTATCTTCTGCAATGCAATTTACTTTACTCCAAGCAAATCGAGAATGTGCTTCGTGAATAATGTAAATAATCTAGCAGGCAAAAAGACCACTCCTAGAGTTGCATCCTGGCAATTAATCCATTCTTTATCGATTAAATATATAAAGAGTTTACTTTGGCTTTATCGATTTCTTGGTCTGGATCATTAATCCATGGAAGGAAAAGGAAATACGAGCACGTAATCAAGAAGACATCAACAGTAATATTTTTATCTGATTGAATCGGGGTCGGTACAAAAGGAGAGTAACGGCTGGTGTGTGTAAAACTTCTCGGAGAAAGTATTTATGGCTTTCTAAATGGGCAGACTTGTAAAGGGAAGAGACGGACGAGGTAATATTGTTATTCCTATGAGCATACAGTGAGCGATCTTATCGACCAAGCCAACGCGGTGGGAAGCCTTCCATCGGGTAACACGACACTTCTCCGAGCGAAAAACACATTGTTATTATAATTAGACAATTGTCCCTCTTACATCAGCCCTTTCCGAACTTGGTACTCACCTCTTGACAAAAACTGGCTAGGCATTTATTAAATGATAAAGATTGAAGCGAAAAACTTATATCACTTTATTCTACTGCAAGCTATTATACTGTGCAACGCTTCTGAATAAGCACATCGTAGAAGTAAACATACTTCATGTCTAAATCAATAGAGAAATGTTTTATGTTGGCAGTACTGGCAACTTGACCGTTTCGCTTCTGCGCAGAAGTGATTAGTGTTTACGTTCCAAGTAGATACAACATCCTGCTTCACAAATGATTCCTTCTCTGATATGAAAACCTCCTACATGATGTGTACTCATAGTTGAGAAAGATACAATATGTCATCGTTATGTTCTCTAGCACTATGTACACTGTACATAAACAGAGAGGGTATTGTATTCCATTCAAATTTCGATACTGAGATTGCACCGGTAGTACACGTTTTAGGGTACCTTATATTCACAAAAAGCACATTTAGTAAAAGGTCTATGTATGTATGTCCGTCGCGCGTCTGTGAACATGATAACACCCAAACGAGAAGTAGGTAAAATAAAACACTTGATATATAAGTTTAGTATCTTACAAGAAGATTTTTAAGAAAATCTCCTCCCCTCCCCCTGACTAACCTTTACACGGAAAAAAATTATAAAATGTTGAGATGATTTTGATTAAAATATTGCATAATAAAGATACAAGGAATATTAAAGACGTCCTTCGAAAAAGAATTATTTATTTATTTATTTTTTTCCATTTTTCAACATAATCCCCTTCTAGCTGGATACACATTTCCCAGCGCTTCTCCAACTGTTTTAAGCCTTCCGAAAAGAAGGATTTCAGAATAGGCATCTGTTTTGGAGATGATATCTTCGTTAAACGTAAGTCGTTTTCCGTCGAGCCACTTTTTTAAGTTGGGAAATAAAAAATAACTTTGGGGCCCAAATATGGTAAATACGTGTATGTTGTAGTAAATAAACCACAATTTTCTTCGTCGAAACAGCGCAGGTCTGCACCCCTGCATTGTCTTGATGGAAGAGAATCTTTTTCGTTGACAGATTAGAGCGTTATTTTCTTGATTTCTCCATTCAGCTGGTGCAATTAGATTGCATAATACCCTACATTTATCGTTCTTCCTTTCTGCAAGTAATCAATGTAGATTCTGCATATATCCCAAAAAAAACCGAGGCCATCAGCTTGTCTGCAGATTTCACCGCCTTTGCCATCTTTGGAGCCGGTTAGCCTTTAAAAACCCACCGTTTTGACTGTACTCTTGCCTCTGGAGTATAGTAGGGTATCTATGTTTCATCCACAGTTATTTATCGACGCAGAAACAAGTGAGGATTGAGACGGGAAAGTGCCAAACTAGCTTCCGAATCGATCACAAGATTGCGTTTATTCTACAATCTACATTGAGAGCAAACGCAGTCGAGACCTTTAAGAGACCTAATTTTTAGTGCAAAATTTAAAACACTGTATCTTGTGATATGCCTGTGGCCTCTACTATTTCGCGATTTTGATTCGTGGATCACTCAAATCTATATCCTGGATTTTCTGAATCATTTCGGAGGAAGTTACTTCTACTGGAGGTCCGGAACGTCGTACATCAATGGTGAATGTACGCCACGTTTAAATTCAATTATCTAATTGTAAATTGTTGCATTCGCATGAGTAGATGTGCCATGAACTTCATCCAAGTCGGCCTTTAAATGGAAGTGTTTAATCGCCACAAGAAGACCATGTGATGGATATAGCTGAAACTTTAACTGTCGTCTAGTAAGAGACAACGGTTACTAAGAACTCACTTTTTTCGATGCTACGAGTGTAAATTCTGGGGTTTTATAAGCATTTATTGAACACCCCTCGTATTCACATGGAAAATAAAATTATTTCTTGAAATTTCTGGGAATAGTCTCTGCAGACCTGCATCATTCTGAATGATTTTTGGATAACTGGTAAGCCGTAAGAGACAGCTAAAAATTTACTACAAAAAATAATAGATCTCGTTAAAATTCACAATTTATGTAATTTACATTTTGTCTGTGAGTTAACCATTTCCGAGGTATTTCTTATTATTGGTTTTAGTTTTATAATTTGTCAGCTCTTAGCCATAAAAAGAAACACATTTCGACCACATAGCAGCAGTATTTAAAAACAATTGACTGTCGCTTTAGCCTAGCGTGTTCTCTTATTTTCCTTCTACTTATAAAGAAATAATTAATGTGAACATTTCTGCTATCTTCTGTTTATTTTGATTAGCACGAAGTATAATGAAGATTCAGCTTTTAAAAAAATAGTCTGTTGCAGAATAGCTAGAGAAGGTCATATGAATGGAACACATCACTTCTATACTTAGTGCACATACAGGGACACGAAAATTCCGAGATTTCACCGGAAATACACGTTTTAGAGTCGCCTGTATCCAAAATGAAAAGCATCTTTAGAAAAAAGTGCGTATGTGTGTGTGTATCCGCGTGTCAGCGTATCTGTGAGTCTGTGAACACGTTAACTCAAAAACGAGAAGTTGGTAAAATAGAATACTTCATATTTAAGTTTAATATCTTCCAAGAAAGCGATACGATAATTTTGAGGTAAATTCCCCCACCCCAGTGGCCTGTCATCTAGGAGACCTGGGTTCTATCCACCCGGTAGAGGACGATGGATTTTTTCGGGCGTAACATGCCTTAGCATGGCTTCCTTCGGAAGGGAAATAAAGCTGTTGATCCCGTGTTATAGATTTAAAAGAACCTCAATCCTGATAGAGAGGCCTCTGAGCAAAATTAAGTGATCTTTCACTACAGTATAGAATGGGACGGTAAGAACCACATCAGTTAAATATCGTCCATAAATAAAACTCCATTTTTTCGACCCCAGACGGCTGTTTTTATGGTGCACAAAGCGATGCAGGGGCAGGTTTTCTCCGGTTTCCCCCGTCATCGCCCCACCGGTGCGCGAACATGTATCATCAGTATCATCGCCTGCGGTGCTATAGTAGTAAAAGCGGGAATTTAACGCTATCAAAAATGTATTTATTTATTTGCTTATTTTATTGTAAGTATGATATATACCTATATGGTATATACAATGAGCATGAACTTTATAAAACGAATTCTTGTTTCAGGTGTAGTATTCCCGCTTGTACACCTTGTTTAACGTCCACTAAGATTAGGTCCAAATGAGTACCAGTATAAAGGCATTAGTAGCATAAATTAGCGCCTACAAATTTGCACTGGTATTTGAATGATAGGTAGCAGACAATCACAGGGGAATGCAGCGCTACGTGATACAGCGAGTAACCCAGGTAGCCAATTATAGGCTATCATACAACGGTTGAAATTAGCAATTCGTTGGCTTGAAGTTTCATCGACAGCCTTATTCAATACCAAAATTCCTTCTCAGAACACGCCGTAAAAAAAGAATCTGATGTTACTTCATGCTAATCGAGAAAAAATTAGCAGAAATAGTCTTATTACTTGCTTCCTTGTAAGTAGGAGCAAAATAAGGGAATACTGTAGGTTAAAGTAATAGTCAAAACTGGTTGCTATGTGAATGAAGTTCCTTTGTTTGTATGGACAGGGGTTGATAAATTCCTGTATGAGGTATTGCACTCCACCCGATACCGAGATTTCACCGGAAATATATGTTTTAGGGTCCCCTGTATAAAAAAAAAAGTATTTTCAGAAAAAGGTCCGTGTGTGTATCCGTGTGTCAGTGTGTTTGTGAACACGATAACTCAAAAACGAAAAGTCGCCAAACTACCAAACTTGGTACTTAAGTTTAGTATCTTCCAGGGATGCGACACGCAGATTTAGAGAGAAATTCCCTCACGCCAAACTACCCTTTACATGGAACTTTTTTTGAAAGTTTTGATTTTCTAAAAAAATGGCTCCAATGATTTTGATTAAAATTTCGTATATTAAAGATATACCTGACAAACAAAATATATATTTTGAATTTTCTGGGAATAGCCTCTGAAGACTACTTTTTTCTGAGTAAATTTTACGGAATTTTGCATAGCTACAAAGCCGTAAACTTACTACAAAAAATGTAGAGCACAATAAAACACACAATTTATGTAGTGTACACTTTTTTCGTGGAGCTGATTGTTTTTGAGACATTTCTTGTTTTTGGTTTCAGCTTTGAAAAACTTAATATATTTTTCAAACTGGAATTTGTCAACTCCTGCCTGTACAAACAAAAGAACTTCAGTCATATAGCAACCAGCTTTAGACTATCACTTTAACCTACAGTATTCCCTTATTTCGCTTCTACCTACAAGGAAGCAAGTAATAAGACTACTTCTGCTAACTTTTTCTGGATTAGCAACCAGTAATATTTAGCAATAATTTCTTGCAGAGACGTAGAGAAACTCAGGTGAATGGAACACATCAAAATTTTTAAGACGCCACAAGAAGAACATTTAAGAACATTCCCCATCCAATTACGCCTTATATGGAAGATTTTTGAAAAGTTTTTACTTTTCAAAAATATCCCCAAAGATTTTGATAAAATAGCATATGTTTAAGATATTTTTAGAACACACGAAATGTGTATCCTGGGAATAGGCTCTGAGGACGAAATCATTCTGCATTACTTTTGAATGACTGATAAACCATAACAGATAGATAAAAACTACAAAAAATATGTAGAGCACGTTAAAACACACAATTTATATCATATACAAACCGAACTGAATTTCAATTGTTTCACAGAGCGACCAACTTTTAAAGGATTGACCTAATGTATCACTTCATTTCTACCTATATGTTGGCAATTCATAAAAAAGTCTGCTAAAGTGTGTGTCGATTAGCGTAATGTAAATTGAGATAAGTTTTTTGTAAAAGAAATGTTTTGCAGAAAAGAAGACAGAAAGTCGTATGATTGAAAGATATCACATTTTTAATTCAGAGGGTCTCCAATCATGTATTGCTTTGCAGTAAAATGTTGGTATAAGTAAATCCTAATATAGCTATATTAGTTCAATATGTGAAACAAGATAATCCTGATAGTCCCGTCAGGACGTGCTTAAACCCTGGCAAGATGGGTACACGTGTAACACTCCTTCGTGCTGCCCTTGGCCCGCCAACTGCTTGTCGTTCTCCTATAACTCAGTGTGATGTATTTTTCTATCACAATGGTGCGAGTCACACGGGGATTTGCCTTAACTCGACCTAAATCTAAGTGTATGCCACACCTACCACGAACAGTTTCCCTGTAAACATACGAGGGTCGGCTGATCAGTCCCGGGCCTCACACAGATATGGCACCACTAGGCCAGTTAAATGGTAGCATTGTATAGTTTAACTCTAGACTAGCTTGTGCCCATAGTTACAGATGAATAGTTTGACTAGTTTTCGAATGACAGCATTTTAAACAAGACAACCTTAAAGTTTTCACGAAAATGGAGGATTTGGAAAAACGAGCAGTGATGAAATACTTTTATTTGAAAGCCTTAACACTTAAAGAAATCAAGGAGGAAATGGACAGTAGGTACACTGAAAGACTCTGCCACCTCAATTCAATGATTAAAAGATGGGTTGCCGAGTTTAAAATGGGACGTACGAGCACTAGTGATGAGCCTCGCTCTGGACGCCCTGTAGAAGTAACAACTTCAGAGATCATTGAGAGAATTCATCGTTTAGTACTGGAAGACCGCAGATTAAAGATGTTTGAGAAAGCAAAGGCTGTAAACATATCAAAATAATGTTCAGGTAATATTTTAAGTAATGTTTTGGGCTTTCTCAAGGTCTGTGCGAGATGGTTGCCGCGTTTGTTGACACCTGATCAAAAGTTGCAAAGAAAAACTGTTTCTGTTAAGAAGGTGGAGCTCTACCGTAAACATCCCAGTGAACTTTTGAGACGGCGTATTACCTTGGATGAAACTTGCATACATCACCATACTACATAAAGTAAATCACAGACAAAACAGTGGATTGCGCCTGGTGAACCGACTCCAAAAAAGGCAAAGTCAATTTTGTCAGCTAACAAGATCATGGCGAGTGTTTTCTGGGATGCACGGGGAATTATTTTGATCGATTACTTGGAAAAGGGTAGAAGTATCACTGGTGACTACTACGCAAGCCTACTGCAACGTTTGAGTGAAGAGGTGAAAAGAAAAGGATCTCATTTGACAAAAAAGGTCTTGTTTCATCACGACAATGCTCCGGCATATCATTGTCATTGCAATGGAAAAAATGTGCGAATTAACCACCCTAATAGCACCCAGTGACTATCACCTGTTGCCAAACCTCAAAAAAATTCTTGGAGGAAGACTACACAGCAACGAAGTCATTAATGTGGTAAACAGGTATTTTGAGGACCTTGATAAATTAATTAAATTAGAACACCGATATGACAAATGTGTTAAACTTTATGGAGATTATGTTGAGAGCTAAAGCAAAAAAAAGTAGTTAAATGCTGCTTTCTTTGAGAGGCCCGGGACTTATCAGCCGACCCTGGTAAGACAAATCCTGTTAATGATTATCTTGATTATATTTAAAGTAGACAGAAGAATATGCTTTCTAACAATAATTAGTCACCGCAATGTAGAGAAAGTAGTGTGAATGGGGCACATCAGAACATTGGTGCGAGTCACACCCAGAGATATTCGGAGACTTACCATAACTGGACCTAAATTTAAGAGTACGCTACACCTACCATAAACCGTTTCCCTGTAAACATAGAAACTAACAGTAGACCTATTGTTGCCTGACGAGATATTCTAATATTGGCTTGATACGAATTTAAATAAACAAATAAAAGTGTCAGAAGTTTCGGGGGCTTACCCTAAATACCCTCTCAAAATAAGCCTGTGTTTTAAGTGCTTGCCTAAAAAGATGTTTTCACATGGATATTCCTTAGGGATTGAATTGCATGAGTATAGGATGTTTATCACTAATGACAGGTAAATGCATTTAGCCTGAAGTCATTTCACGATGCATCTGCTCAAACAGGAAATTGCACAATGCTATGATACATTATGATTCATTGTGTAAGCCAGGAAACGCCAACCTACGTTTCTGTGTATATAAATAATAACTAGGTTTTAATTCTGTACTACAGCGTTTAAGTAAAACAACTTGGATGATTTAATTCCATTATTTTGTTCTCTCTATATTTGATTTATTATTATCCCATAAAACCGTTTACTTCGCCTCACTTCCTGCAGTGTAAATTGCGAAATGATTCCATCCATTATAAGCTTATTGTAACACCATGTATGTACACGTACTATAGTTAATTGTGTGAGGGAAGATGTCAGAAACGTTAGCTCTAGTACGAAATCTCAATTTTGCGGTCTGCTGTCTCAAATGACCTGATTTTAGCATCCTGCTGTTTGTCTGCCTGTTACATATTTCCTTCCATCGGGTTACCTTGATTAATGTATGCAGGAAGTAATCTATCTTCATTGCACACATATTGACAACCACAAATAACATGTTACAATTCAAACCAAAGTTTTGATACAATTCAGTGAAATAATGACGCAATGATTAGTTGAATTTTTAAATTATTAATGTAAATGTGTGGTTCTAAGAATATAATAACTCCAACCCCTCTAAAGTGAGTTATTATTGACCTAACAATATGACTAAATGGCGTATTATGCAACGAAAGTATAACGATAGTAATTAAGATTCAAGTATGTTTATGAAACTTGCTCCGCTCGATTTATAATTTTCAGACAAGCATTATAGTCAAACTTCATACGACAATTACCTCAACCATGTGTCTAATTTTAAAATATCTATACATTATGTTTACTATGCCACACTCACCTGAGTCAGTACCATCCCTTTAGTTGCCCTCCGTGGTGTAATGGTTACCATGCTAACTTCATATACCCAAGGTCGCGGGTTCAAACCCGGTGGAGGACGATGGATTATTTCGGGCGTAAAAAGCCTTAGTATGGCTTCCTTCGGAAGGGAAGTAAAGCTGTGGGTCCCATGTCGTAGATTTACGGCAGGGAAAAGAACCTAAGCTGATAGAGCAAAATTAAACGGTCTTTCGCGCCTAATATAGAATGGGACGCTGAGAACCACAGCAGTTAAAGAGTGTCCACAAATAAAAGGCAATTTCATTCCAAAGTGAGTTATTACTGGCCTAACAATATGATTAAATGGCGTATTATGCAACGAGGTAGTATAATGGTAGTAATTCATAATTTTAAGACAAGCATTTTAATTGCTATTATAGTTCAAATTTCACACGACTATTATCTCAACCATGTGTCTAATTTTAAAATATTTATAAATTATGTTTAATATGCACACTTACCTGTATGCATTGGCTTTCGCTTACTCAGAGAAACAGCAGTCAAAGTTGTGGTATGTGTGAAAACGCGTAACTATTGATTTTATTGTAATACTTGAAGATACAAGCACTATATATAATCTTTAAAAAGTAGACCTTGAAAAACAAGAAGATAAATTACATTTATTATTATGTTGGATGGGTAGAATCAAACTGAAAAATTCAATGTTTCAACTGGGATTTGAACTACGGATCTGCCGGTTTCTAGCCGGCTGCCCTGCCACTGAGCTACCATGGCAACATGCCGGCATAGCCTTCAATTTTTCAACTAACTCGTATGTTTCCCGGTAAACCACAAGATGATCTGAAACTCCAATGGCGACTTCCAATGTCGTAAGTACTTTAAGTCCCAGGATTCATAGTATAGCCAACTATTATGGACAATTATGATAATTTAATTGTTTTTTCACAGAAATCGTGTGTAGCACAATTGTCACAATCTTTGGAAAATTCTTAACGTAAATATCAAGTTTGGTATTTAACCGGCATCTCGTTTTTGAACTATACAGTTCACTGACACACACACACACGCGAATTTCTTTCAAAAATCCTTTTTTTTTATTCAATGGATCTTAAAACATGTATTTTCGGTGAAATCTCGGTGTCAAGATTTTGGGTGGAATACAATACCTTCTCTACTTATATGGATGCACATTGTACATTGGTAGAAAAAGTAAAAACGAAGAACGAACGATGTTATAATGGATGTAGTACGAAGGGCTGGTTCGGATACCGTCTCTATGAAAGAGTTTCTCTACAATTGGTACACAGGAAAAGACTATTACTCGTATAAGACAATTTGGAGGAAGGGTGAAGAATTATTTGCGTTTGTCGCAAAATTGAATGACAGCTACACATTTACATAAGAGTTTTCATCAACATCATGACAGCAAAAATAAAAATCCTTTTGAGTTATATTTTTGGACTAAATTCATCGAAATATTTCTTAAAGGCACTCGGGCAGCTTGCCATATTTTGGGAGAGAGAAAGTACCCTAGTGGCTAGAAGTTATGCTCAAGGAACTGAGCAACTCGCGCTAGTGGGAGTGAGCTACATTTTTGATTACCAACATAATCAGCTATATTCCATTACAGGCCTATTTTATGCACATCAGTATACAACAGATTCCTGAATAAGTACTTTTCTTTCAAGGAACTGATAGCCATGCTTGCAACTGAGCTCTTTCACCCCTAAAGATCTGAGCCAAGATGTCACTGTCACTTTGAGGTCTTCATGTCTGAGAAATATTTTCGATCCAAAAAGTCATGTACGGTGAACAAGTCAGGTCCAAACTGTAACATCGGTTTTTCTGAATTCTTTTATAAACATTTGCTGTCAACTCCTCCATAACGATTGATGAACTTTCACTCCAGGCTTTTTATATTTCAGAGATAACATCTCTGAGATCCTGGCTGAAACTGTATTTTACGCGTTGACTTACATGAAACTTAGATGTTACATATCACATTTCTTACGCAAATAATCTTTAAGACTGACGTACTTAGGAGAACAACTGATATCTAAATTTGCACTGAAGTGTGCTAAAATCTCACGTCTCCGTAGAATAAATAAGCATTAAACTATACTCCAATTGGCTTGTTTCTCTCGCTCCCAGTAGCGTCTCTTTTCAGGAGCCAGCTCTCATTAATTTTCCAGTAACTTTCACAATCTCACCACCCTCTCAAGCTTTGTTGTCTTTATTAATTCAAGAACATTTGTTTATACATTTCGCTCTAAATCCTTGGTTATTGTCCACGAAAGCCTTGCGAAAAGTTCTTTTTTATGATCGATGTACAGTTTCAGCTATCTTGTTTCTCTTATAATCCCTAATAATATAATATAATATAATTTTATATTGTATATTTATATTTATTTACATCTTCTTGTATTCATTACATTTCTTAAGATTCCTAGTCTACTACACGCCTGGGTGGTAGTGAAATTGTATTACACGTTACTGTATTTCTACTGAAAACACCTAATAAAAGTTATAAACTGAAAATGAAGTGAGAATGCAGTAAAGACAGTAATTAATCTGTTTAAGTGTCATGATGTTAGTGAGAACTTAAGTAGCAGTTAGAGTTTATAGTGAGAGGTAACATTAAGCAAAGCAATTTGCATTAGAGCAGGGAATGAATTAATTCCTTTAAATAATTCCGCCCTTTTCTGCATCAATTGAGAGAGAAGGAGGGTGATGTGCGTGGGTTTCAAATGCAAATGCAAACACGGCCTACGGGTACCAGCACTTTCAAAAGGTGAAGGACAGACAAGTAGATTGTATCCCTGCAACCTGTACAACCAATCCACCCTTTTATATCAAATTAAACACTGTTATTATGAGTATTATGCACTATGGTAATGCCTGATGTTTTTGCCACCTTATTTTAATACTCATATAAACTTATAATACAGTAGCTTAATAATAATACAACAAATGTTAGATGTTACATTCACAAAACTTTTTCTTCCCTTTATTCAACAACATTTCTTACCATGTTTATTTTTCTACCCACTTCATGATAAAAGAGGTATAATTTGTACATATGTTTTATTAGACATTTCCTTGTAGGTACTGGATTTAGAGGAACAGACTACGCTTAAGTGCTGCTCACTATGCAATGATATTGGAATCCCATTTTCTTTACCTGATCAGTAGAAAAACGTAATAACTACTTTCAACTTAAGAAAAATATAAAGAAAAATTCATGTCAATAACAAAAAACAAACCACAAAAACAAGCAAAAAAAATATGATGTGTTCCATTCACATGACTTTCTCTACATCTCTGTAACAAATTATTGTTCAAAATCTTATTCTTCTATCTACTTCATACTAATCGAGATAAACCGTAGCAGAAATTGTTTTATTACTTGCCTCCTTGTAAGTAGAAGGGAAATAAAGGTGTACACTAGGCTAAAGCGACAGTCAAATCTTTTGAAAGCTGGTTGTTATGTGATTAAATTCTGCTTCTTTGCATGATCAGGGTTGATAAATTTCCGGGTAAGAACAGTTTAAGTATTTTAACATTGAAACGAATAACAAGGAATATCTCAAATATGGTTAACTTCCGAAAAAATGTGTATGACATAGACTGCGTGTTTTAACGTGATATACATAACGCGTTCTAAGTTTAACAACATGATTAGCTGTCATGCATTTATTAGTTACGCAAAATTCAATAAAATTCATCCAGAATGAAGGGATACTCAGAGGCTATACCCAGAAAAGTCCATATATAAATTTTATTGGTCATGTAAATATCTTTAATGCCTATATGATACCTTAATCAAAATCATTACAGTTATTTTGAGAAAATCAAAATGTTATAACTTTTTTTCCATATAAAGGGTAGTTTGGGGTGTAGGATTTTCCTGAAAATATTCGTGTCATCCCTTTTTTTTTCTTCTTTTTTTTTTCTTTTTCTTTAAACAGTAACGGAGTCTGATCAGGACTCCGGTACTGTATCCCTATATGCATTTCCCCCCGTAGGTTTTACTGATTACTGGTTTTACTGTTTCTTTTGCAAACATATACACATTGCACAAACATATAACACCCATGCCCAAGGCGGGACTCGAACCCACGATCCCCAGCTCACGAAGCACCAAAGCGAGACGCTTTAGCGAGCGTGGCCATGGGGACCGGCATCCTTAGAAGATATTAAATTTAAATACCAAGTTTGGTATTTTACCGATTTTCATTTTTGAGTTATCGTGTTCACAGACACACATAACTTTTTCTACCAACTCTTTAACGTAAACAAAAATGTATTTTTCAAGATACTTTATATTACTCAAGATAAGCATTTGCAGAAATGTTTTATTACATTTATTACATTTCTTGTAGGACTAAGGGTATTAGGGGAATCTGGGGGGTGAAATCTATATTTTTGTATTAATATTTCTGAAAATTGTTTTGTGATTGCATTCCTGCTGTGTTAACATATCAAATTACATTAAAATCACATAAATACTTTGCAAAATATAAATTATTTCAGCAATTCATTATAGAAATAGTACACTGCATAGTGAAAATGTTCCACACGCCTCAAAATTTTCAAAAATTGTTTGTCGTGTTTTGCATTTTGTGGACCTCACACAAAAGCTTACGCAGTGAATTTCAATAACTTTGATTACTTAATTATAAAACATTCTTTAAATGTTAGATATTTTAATCTCTAAAACTGAGCATTTAAAAAACGCTTTAAATTGTCATTGCAGCTAGCATAATATAATATTACACTAAACAGTATTACAGTCTCGTTTGAGTAATAAAGAGTGTAACATTTTATTACTCCGGCGCTCACCTTTCAGATTAACTAGTTGTGTTTTACGTGTCAAGCACGTGAGTTCGATTCTCGCTTAGGGTGAGTTACCTGGATAAGGTTTTTTTCCGGGGTTTTCCCTTATCCTGAGAAGACGAATATCGAGTAACTTTAAGCTCCATGGAGCCCGAGATCATTTGAGCATCATTTCACCAATTTCATTCATCGTCCGATATGACCAACCAAAAAAAAAAAAAAAATCCAGGTGGAATACGGAGGTATCTCACTTCTCCTCGGTTTACTAGCCCCTTAGGGTTGCTTTGGGGCATACGCGCTCTTTAAGTCTTCAATAAAGCTACTCCAAACATTTTTTTAACGCTTCAAGGTTCAATTTCCGACTGGTATGTTTTTATTGTTGTTTTGGTATTTATTGCAATAAATTCGATTTAAATTAGACTACCATTCCTTTCTTCACTTTGTTATTATACCATTTATTTTTTCACATTTAAACTATTACTTATAACTTCATTTGTATTTGATTGTATTCTTTTCCTGCCTTCTACATTTCTTAAAACGTTCATATCTGCTTTTTGTGTTTGATTTATGCGTTTGAGATGCATGCGCAGACACACGTACAGTGCACTCACCTGATAGTCTATTTTGGGGTTCAGAGAATAACAAAACTGTATTCCCAAAGAAACTTCGATACATTTTGGGTGGGGTAAAATTATTCCTTTTACTTACTATAGGCAGGTGACACAAAATAAAACATGGAGAAAAATTAACATACGAAAACGTAACAGCCTGCTGAAACAAAAAAAGTGATGTGTTCCATTCACATGACTTTCTCTATATCTCCACAACAAGTTATTGTTAAAAACTTATGCTTCTATTTACTTCATGCTAATTGAGAAACATTAGCAGGAATAGTCTTATTACTTGCTTCCTTGTAAGTAGAAGAGAAATAGGTTAAAGTGATAGTAAAAAGCTGGTTGCTATGTGACTAAAGTTCATTTGTTTGTATGGAGAGGAGTTGATAAATTTCTGTATGAGAAAAGTATAAGTTTTTTAAAGCTAAAACCAATAACAATGAATATCTCAAAATTCATCAACTCCACGAATAAATGTATATAACATAAACTGTGTGTTCTATCGTGATCTACATCTTTATGTAGTATGTTTTTGTCTGTCTCATACGGCTGACCAGTTATGCAAAATTCAATAAAAGTCATCCAGAATAATGATATCTTTATAGGCTATTCCCAGAAAATTCAAGCTATACATCTAATTTGGCATGTAAATATCTTAAATAACAGAGTTTTTATTCAAAATCTTTAGAGCCATTTTTGAGAAAATCAAAATTTACGAAAAATTTTCCACGCAAAGGGTAGTTTGAGGTGGGGGCAATTTCTTTAAAATCTTTGTGCCGCATCCTTGGAAGATACCAAACGTAAATACCAAGTTTGGTATTTAAAGGTGTTTTCGTTTTTGAGCTAAGCGCCTACAGACACACACAGGTGGACCTTTTTCCAAAAATGTTTTTCTTTTTTTTTTTTGGATTCAGAGGGACCAAAACAAGCATTTCCGGTGAAACTTCGTATCGAATTGGGTACATTGCAATACCTTCTCAATAGGCTATGTGCATAGTACGCGTAGAGAAAGTAAAAGCAAAAGACGTTTTCAATAGAGTTACGCACTGATCGCGGTTCTTAATGTCACTTTTTTCTTGGTATGAAGTTTAAGATAGGCAAAGGTTATTTCCTCAACTTGCTACTTGTATTTTTCGTACTTAGACTGATGTGTTGAGAATACAGAGTTTTAAAATTTAAGTACTTGTACAGCGCTTGCGCATTCTAGGATGCTGTTACAATATGTATAAGGGAGTCTAGAACCTTACAAGGAAGAAGCTATAGCTACAGAGCAAGGCAGAATGGTAGCAGATTGATGGGGCAGCTTCAGAATATACTCTAGTTCATGTATCCATCAGCTTGCTCCTCCAGATGGAGCGATAGCCATCTTCCTAACCTCTGCTCTTCACAACCTACTTGTTCCAAGCAAATTGCTTTGACGTAAAACCCATTTCCCTCCCACTTCCCTCCCAGGTCTCATGTACCGACCACATTCTACAGCACCAGCGATGCATTCACTGTCTTCTCATTCTTTTTTTTTTTTCATGGCTTTCTTGTTTCTACAACACTGAACTATACTAAAAGCACGTATAAATAACACTCCTTATCTCTGAAACTGAGAATATCGAAGGCTGTGGAGTTGTCCAAGATCTATCTGCCATTAGGAATAACATAGGTATTTACTGGCAAATGTATTTATAATAATATCTGAGGTGTAACATTCACAGCATATTTTGTATTAACTAAAAGTTTACATGTTTCTCTTATACGTTGAATTATTCAAATTTTGCCTCTGAGGTTGATTCAGCTCGATTATTTCTTGCCCGAAAATTCGATTCTCGGCCTGGGATATGGAACTGCTTTAATTAGGATTATTCTCTACACTTCAAGGAGTCTGGAAGTGTGGGTGTGGGAGTAAATATACTTTTAAGAATAAGTTTTAAAAACACACTATTCTATACCTATTCTTCAACAAACTATAGTTTAAGAATAAGTTTTAAAAACATCTGATTCTCTATCTATTGTTCAACAAACTGTATTTTAAGAATAAGTTTTAAAAACACTTCATTTTTCGCATACTCTTCAACAAACTGTACCATAAGAATAATTTTTAAAATATTTGAATCTCTACCTATTCTTCAACAAACGGTATTTTAAGAATACGTTTTAAAAACATTTTATTCCCTACCAATTCTTCAAAAAAATGTACATTAAGAATATCTGATTCTCTATCTATTCTTCAACAAATTGTAATTTAAGAATAAGTTTTAAAAACATATAAATCTCTACCTACTCTTCAACAAACTGTACTTTAAGAATAAGTTTTAAAAACATCTGATTCTCTACCTATTCTTCAACAAACGGTAATTTAAGAATAAGTTTTAAAACATCTCATTCTCTACATATTCTTCAACAGACTGTACTTTAAGAATAAGTTTTAAAAACATCTGATTCTCTATCTATTCTTCAACAAAATGTACTTTAAGTATAAGATTTAAAAACATCTGATTCTCTACCTATTCTTCAACAAACAGTAATTTAAGAATAAGTTTTAAAAACATCTGATTCTCTACCTATTCTTCAACAAACGGTACTTTAAGAATAAGTTTTAAAAACATCTGATTCTCTACATATTCTTCAACAAACAGTAATTTAAGAATAAGTTTTAAAAATATCTGATTCTCTACCTATTCTTCAACAAACGGTAATTTAAGAATAAGATTTAAAAACATCTGATTCTCTACCTATTCTTCAACAAACGGTAATTTAAAAATAAGTTTTAAAAACATTTGATTCTCTAACTATTCTTCAAGAAACTGTACTTTAAGAATAAGTTTTAAAAACATCTGATTCTCTAACTATTCTTCAACAAACTGTATTTTAAGAATAAGTTTTAAAAACATCTGATTCTCTAACTATTCTTCAAGAAACTGTACTTTAAGAATAAGTTTTAAAAACATTTGATTCTCTACCTATTCTTCAACAAACGGTAATTTAAAAATAAGTTTTAAAAACATTTGATTCACTAACTATTCTTCAAAAAACTGTATTTTAAGAATAAGTTTTAAAAACATTTGATTCTCTACTTATTCTGCAAAAAACTGTATTTTAAGAATAAGTTTTAAAAACATTTGATTCTCTGCCTATTCTTCAAAAAACTGTATTTTAAGAATAAGTTTTAAAAACATTTGATTCTCTGCCTATTCTGCAAAAAACTGTATTTTAAGAATAAGTTTTAAAAACATTTGATTCTCTGCCTATTCTTCAAAAAACTGTATTTTAAGAATAAGTTTTAAAAACACCTGATTCTCTAACTATTCTTCAACAAACTGTACTTTAAGAATAAGTTTTAAAAACATTTGATTCCCTAACTATTCTTCAACAAACTGTACTTTAAGAATAAGTTTTAAAAACATTTGATTCTGTACCTATTCTTCAAAAATCTGTATTTTAAGAATAAATTTTAAAAACACCTGATTCTCTAACTATTCGTCAACAAACTGTACTTTAAAATATTTTTATATCTCATTTATGCTAATCCAGATAAACATTAACATTATCTTATTACTTACTTCCTTACGAATGAAATGCTATTAGGGCATTATAAATCTTTAAAGAGCTGGTAGCTATGTGATGACTTTGAAATTTCGCCACTTTGCTTGGCCAGCAGAATGAGAAACGAATAGCAATTCGCATTTGATAAAAGTATAGATATGTGAACATTGAAATCAATAACAAGAATTATCTTGGAAATGGCTAACCTCATAGAAAAAATGGTTTTGACAGTAATTGTACATTTTTAATGCTCACATGTACTAAGCTACTGTGTAACTCTTACAATTTACCAGTTATGCAAAAGTTATCGGAATGAAGAGGACTTCAGAGGCTATCCCCCCCCCCCAATCAAGATATCGGTACATTTCATTTTTCATAAAAATCATAGATTAATCAAAATCCTCGGAGCCGTTTTTTTGGGAAAATCAAAATTTTCGCAACATGCTCGATATAAATTGAAGCTTGGGGTGGGAAACCTTCCTGAAAATCTTCACTTTCGGCTTTGGAAGACGAGAACTGGAATATCGAGTTTGTATACATAACGGGCTTTTCGTTTTTCAGTTATGCGTTCACATACACACATATGCATGTATTCACACATATGAAAAGTTTTTTTTTTGTTTTTTTTTTGAAAAGCTCTTTGATCAGGGGACCTGAAAACACGTATTTTCGATGAAATCTCGGTATCGATTTTTTTTTTGGTGGATACAATACCTACAAAAGATACAAAAGACGAAAACCTAGGTAACCTAACCTAAAAGTACAAAGACTAAACGGCCAAATATTTCAGTCAAAGCCCCCAATATTACCACAGCATTTCAAGTGGCAATAGAAATGGAAGGGGGGGAGACTAAAATACTCCACTCTATTACTATCGTAATTTTTGTTTGCTGCTGCAAATTATTCATACCAAATTTCTTTCTAATGCTGTTAATCAAAGTAAGCAGAGGGTAACCGGGGTTTAAAAGTGCGTCGCTATGTGCTGCTTTTGAAATTCCTTAGTCTTTCGTTGTCACCAAGAAAAATGAGAGCATATTAGACAAACACTTATCATATATGAAGTAGAAAATAAAGCAATAGCAATGAATATATCAGAAATGGTTACTTCTACACACATTATATAATTTGATATGGTAAGCTTATTAATATATTTTATGCTTTACCACTCTTACAAATTAAATAAAATTAGTCAAAAATAAAGAGAACTAGAAGGATACTCTAGGAAAATTAAAAATATTAATTTTATTAGTCATGCAATTAATTTGAACATAGGATATTTAATATTACAATCTCCTCTTTCAGAAAATAAGATAATGAACATTTCTACATAAGAAGGGTGGATTGGGTTCAGAAATTTCTTGAAAACGTTTCTTTGATTTTCTCATGACAAAGTTCTTATTGGAAGCACTCCTAGGCCTTTCGATAAATATATTGGGAATATGGTCAGCTGTGTGCTAAATAAATAGCACACTTAAAAAAATTTAATTTTTGCAGTTTTTTATTTCCGATTTATTTAAAATTAATTTATTTAAAATTAATTCCCAATATATTTATCGAAAGGCCTAGGAGTGCTTCCAATAAGAACTTTGTCATGAAAAAATCAAAGAAACAATATCTCAGCTGTGTAATATTTAAATCAAAGTTTTGTCACATTTCAGGGTATACACATAATCAATTATTGCCTCCCATTTAAAAGATAACATTTAGTAATCACCTGAGATAGACTGGTAATAATTAAGTAAATTTATCTTTAGAACATACTGCGTAATATTTCTTCCAGGATACATGCAGTCTTTCATTCAGCTGGTGAGTTGAAAGATATATAAACCATGTTTTTAAATAATAAAGGAGATCAAAGAAAAAGAAAAATAGAAATAATACAGGAGTTTTGAAACAACACCGAACTAAGGTTTGGATGTTTTTATAACCTACGTGACACGAAAATATAGTTTTCAACGCCAATAAAGGTACACCAACAAAGCGCATCTTTGCCAGCGTGGATGAGGCAGCTACTTATAGGAGGTAACGCAGGTAGGTTGCGGTTTCACGGGGCAGCAGAAATTCGTCCCAGCATAATTTCATCCAAAGATAAAATTCCTAGAAAAATGTTACAACTCTCCACTAAGTTTTACGGATCCTTAAACTTGATAATGAGCAGTTAACGAGCATTATGTCATCCCCCCGAAAACAGAAGTTGGGCCAAGTACCTGACTTAAGTCATTTGCACAATTTTTAAGAAATGTATATTTCTTTATCCAAATTGACTAAAATGTTGGAACAATACTGTAACGCTATGTGCTGATGTTTTATAATAAACCATTTAAGTTTATAGTTCTTATTAATGTGTTGTGTGTATGAACTGAAACATTATTGGCATATTAAATATAATACTTATGGCTACATCAAACATTTGAGTAATACAATTTAGTTTTGGTACCAGGCCTTAAATTTCTACACCTATTGCAGCACTTCTATGGCGCCGTTAACCATTTTAAAAATCTATAAAAAGGAAGTTTGAGTCCAGTGTTGTTTTTACTATATAGCTATCACAATCTAATGTAGCGTGTGGAAATATTCACAATATTTCGGAATGAAACTAATGATATTACTAAAGCTCACAAAATATGTTAATTTTATGTAATATAACTGTAAAACATATGCATTCAGGACAGAATAGAAACATGTCAAGAAATATAAAATTTCATTTCTTATATAAATATGTTATTATTATGTAAAACCATAGGTTCAATTAGAAAGTCCTTAAATTTTCGGCTCATTAGGTCGGTTGCCCAAGGCTGGACCGAAATGATGCTCGGGCAGGTAGCAAGCCGAAACTAAACTTGTCTTTACTTCGTATTTGGAAAAAACGATGCTGGGGACGAAGTGATGTGACCCTGGTTCGCCTGTTTTAACAGTGTTTTCGTAAAACATACCAATATACTGCTCAGCGGTTAGCTAACATTACGATTTCTTGTCTTACGAAACCCCGCTATTTGTTTGTTCTTCCAGAATATTTTATCATAATAGACAAGGCATGATAGGAAACAGGTTGAGCTACATATGCCGCTCTAGTCATCTTGAGGATGGAGGTAAGGTACTGATACAGACAACAGAGATAATATACTATCAGAATACCACCAAAATACTGTAAGTAATTTATTAATGTCTCTATCTCGTAATACTACATCAATTTGTACATATAACAGCAAGCTTTTGTTGAATATTATAGTAAGTTGTTGAGAATCTAATATTTGGATATTTAAAAATGATTATCAAAATAAATGGAAGATGGTTAGAGCAAAATACGTTTGTTTAACATACAACATAACCTCAAAAATATACAAGTCATAAACAAACTTTTGAGTAGGTTTACCTGAAACCTAAGACAGGTTTTCTGTTCTAAATAAGCAGAAACCAATTTGCTTTTATGATACGTATTTACCAAGAACACTCTCTGAAGTGTAAGTGTGGATACCACGCATTAGTGCTTTTTATGCTGACTAAACTCAAAGTAATCAAACTTCTGAATAGTTTAATTATAAGGTCGTTATATTTGTTCGGGGTCGCTTGAAACAACCTGTATATATCCTGTGATTGGTTATTTAAAGTAAACTTCTTTTTCCCCCTCACCCATGACTCAAAATATATCATTTAAAATTGAAAATAATTACGTCAGGTGTACTTTTGGGAGATGCTTTAAATTTAAATTTGAAAACTGCTTCACTTTGAAACACAAATCAATATTTCACTTTATTTAAGGGGACAAGGTACTATGAAATGATAAATAATATATTTTTTTTGTTTTAGACACTAATTACATCCCTATTGTTTCTAGTCCCAGAAAAGTATTCTTTTGGGGGGGGGGTTAAGAGGATTTTAAGGAATTTAAATATGATTTGAAAGCTAGTCTGTGTGTCTTCAAAGTTGTTATGCAATGCTCCCTTTTAAAACATTTGTATCTTTAGATTCAGTTTTCTCAAAAACATTTTTGGATACTTATGTACCTTTTTCTTAGAAAATGTTAAAGCTAGAAATCATAAAATTTTAGCACATATATACAACACATAGTTGAACTTTCTAAGCCACAATCTGATGTTATAGTATATATTGATCATATTAAAAAATTGCTATTTTTCCACATTTTTATTTTTTGAATTTGCTTATATATTTCTTTTGTAACTTATACTGAAATTGTATCATAGCTAAATAATCGAGGTTCAGAAGATAGCTGACTATGTTAAGAACAAGTATGTAAAAGTGTGATTATATATTGCTAATAGTATCAGAGAAAAATGTACATGAATTCCCATGCTTTAAGACTAAGTTTTATTACTTTTCTGTTGAATGAAATACTTTTTATAGACTCAACTACTTAAGCTATTAATGAAAACAACCACTTCAAATAATTGTCATGATTTATAAAATAATTTATACAAATTTATGGAAAAACAATTGAGTATTTTAAAGTAATGGTAATTCATCTCACTTAAGGGGAATCGAAATGAAATTTTCATATTTTTTACCATTTTCATGTTTTAATTGTCTATACATATTTCAAATCTCCCACTCGTTTTAGTATAACCTTCATAGAGGTATTCTAATTGTAAGTAGTTTAAAATTATTGTTGAAAATAATCCCGTGTAGTAGCTTTTTAGAGCATTTTGATCCATTCACTTGGTAAAACCTCAATAACTCTGTAAATGTTAGTGTTAGGAAAGAGATGCTTTTTCTATTTTGTTCGGAAAGCTTTACTTTAGCATCCGTTTGTATTTTCTTCATGTGAGAGTTTCGAAGTTCTGCGAAGTTGTTTTTGGAAAGTCAAGTTATTTTATTTTTTTGTTAATGTTATGTTTGAAAGCAATTTCTGAAGAAGTAAGATTATCTATACAAATGCCCCATTATCTCAGAAACTAATTGACACTAAGGACTGAAATTTTTACCACACATTTGAAGTTAAATAGGTTTTATTTTAGCGAAATATTTTTTATGTATATGGATTAGTTATTTATTAAAAAAAATTAAAAATCATCGTTTTTCAATGATATTTTAAGAGCTTCATTTAAAAAATCATACCTTTCCTTCCAATCAAAAAAGTATTTTAGTTCTTCCATCAATCAACAGTAAAAGTATTGCTAAATAAATCTTGAAATGTTTAGCTCTTTATCTTAAATAGTTGCTGAGCTAATGAGTAAAACTTTAACTTTGGCAAGATAGAGAATTTCGACTCCTCTTAAAGTGTAATTTCCGTATGTTCAGACTACCTTGTCTCTTTAGATGCATTTATCAATCGCCGCTGGTGAAAATCATTTGCAACGAATGTTGCTGAAGTTAGTGAGTCTTTATTTTGATACATCGCCATGTCAGTTTCATCTTCATTATGTCACTACTGCTTGATACCTAGTTGACCGATAAGAGACTCTGTGTTGCAATTGTTATGCACGATCCTTTGTTACTTTTCACACTTGGATGTACACTCCTTAACTTAAATTTAGTCACAG
This sequence comes from Hymenopus coronatus, assembly GCA_030762935.1. Classification (NCBI taxonomy): domain Eukaryota; kingdom Metazoa; phylum Arthropoda; class Insecta; order Mantodea; family Hymenopodidae; genus Hymenopus; species Hymenopus coronatus. The sequence goes on from CM060886.1 coordinate 39,692,853, forward strand.
GTTTGTTCTGTTCCAGTGATTGAACATCAGAATGACTGTAATGTTAATGCAGAAGTGGCTATTTCCAGAGCAGTGTACGTCAACAAACGTTTCACAGCTGCAGAATGTCAATGACTCTGGTAGAGCTGTTCACAAGGAAGCACATTCCTTTCCTTGTGCAGCAATTGTCTTGATTAATTCATCAACACAGACTGCTGAATGTCCAGAGATCAAGAAGAATGTTGTCGCAGTCACAGCTTGTGCAACTATTGCAATCTAGCCGGCAGCTTTTTTATATTCTCCCTTCTTTTCCATCTTCCACAGAATAACAGTTAATTGTGTGATCTTTTGTGGTATATATATATACAGTAGTGGCACAAATTCTGGTCACGTTTTGGTAAACTAACCTCCAAATTACAATGTTTCAGGATTATAACTATCTGATAAATTATAGTCAGGAAGCATAATACACTATTAAACCTTTCACCACATCTGGAGCTAATTTGGCTCTTTTGAAAATATATATTATATATTATTTTATAAATGGATACGAAAATATCTTACAACAGAATTAATAATTTATCTAAAGAATAAACATCAGATAACTGAAAAGCAAGTAATTGTCTCTTAAACCAGATATAGAAATATAACAATTACTTCTGATGAAAAGAAGTTATTTAAAAGTGTCATTAATATGTCATTAAAATCATTAATAAATTAATTCTTGTTTACTTTTATATCATATCTAATGTGAAAATTAGAATTAGTGGCATCATATTACAAAAATCTGATGTGTTCCATTAATATGACACTCTCTACATCTCTGCAACAAATTATTGTTAAAAAGCTTGTGCTTCTATTTACTTCATGCTAATCGAGAAAAAATTATCAGAAATAGTCTTATTACTTATTTCCTTGTAAGCAGAAGCGAAATAAGGGAGTACCATAGGTTAAAGTGATAGTTAAAAGATGGTTTATATGTGACTGAAATTCCTTTGTTTGTATGGACAGTAGTTGAGAAATTCAAATATGAGAAAAGTGTAAGTTTTTCAAAGCTGAAACCAAAAACAAGGAATATCTCAAAACGATCAATTCCACGAAAAAAGTACATAATATACAATGTGTGTTATAACGTGCTCTACAATTTTTGTGTGGTAAGTTTTTGTCTATCTCTTACGGTTTAGCAATTATGCAAAATTCCGTAAAATTCATCTAGAATAAAATATTCTTCAGAGGCTATTCCCAGAAAATTCAAGATATGCATTTTATTTGGCAAGTAAATATCTTGAATATAAGAGATTTTAATCAAAATAGTTTGTGCCATTTTTAAGAAAATAATTTTTTTTTAAATTTTTTCCATGCAAAGGGTAGTTTGGGATGGAGGGATTTTCTTCAAAATCTTCGTGTCGCATCCTTGGAAGATACCAAACTTAAATACCAAGTTTGGGCCTTACCGGTCTTTTCGTTTTTGAGCTATTCTGCCCACAGACACACACACATACACAAAGACACACAGACAGACAGACACACACACAAACACACTCAGGGACATTTTACTAAAAATGCCTTTTTTGGATGCAGGAGGTCTCAAAACATATATTTCCGGTGAAATCTCGAATTTTTGGGTGCATTACAATGCCTTCTCTATACACTATATACATAGTTCGTATAGAGAAAGTAAAAGGGAGCCCAACATTTAGACAATATAGATTATGACATTTCAACCCCATGAGCACCATGATGAACACCAATCTTAAACGAGATTTCCACAATTTTGAGCCGCTTATTCTCTGAGAGTAACAGCTTTTTACGTATTATATTGGATGAAAAATACAATATAAGTATACTTGGAAAATATTTGTTTAGCTTATATTGCATCCATCTTATAACATGGGCTTAAAATTGGGAAAATCTTGTATATTTAAGACCATGTTTTCCATAGCATTGAAGTGTCATAATACAAAAATTAATTTATTTCTATATATTTCGAACTCTTATATTATAAAATGCAGCAAGAATATAGATATAAAACAACATATTTTCAATGTTTGGCAAAATTATCCCAATGAGGGCCAAATAAGCTCCAGTTTGTATTAAGAGATTCAATAATATATTATTCTGGTATGTCGTGACTATAATCTATCAGGTAGGTAAGAGTTTAATGAAATATTGTAATTTGAAAGTTAATTTAACCAAAACGTGTTCAGAATTAATGCCATACTGTAATATATAAGTCAGCTCTTTTTCGGGCCAAATAAATGAATAACACAATTATATAACAGAATATTTAACGAAGTCACGAGACTAAGTTTTTTACTAATGAATAATTGAAGGTAATTCGGTCCCAGTCGACCGCGCACTCTCAGTCTTCGTGGTTCCCTCTTGTCATTCTTGGGGTGTTTATTCTCCTGAACTTCCTTTCCCTCATTCCCTTTCATGTCATTTCCTACTAATTTTTAACGCGCGTGCTATAGTTCTCAGCAGTGCTATAGTTCTCTTGGTGTGGTTACGCCAGCAGGTGGCGCGTGGATGCATGCGCTTTGTGAATGCTATTCATGGCGTTGGGGCGGCGTTGTGGCTATCGTTGTGGGGGCGGAGTCGGATGGCTTAGCTACACCAAAAATCCCCGGTGTTGGTGGTGCTCCTAGCAACGAGATAAACTATTAGCCAAACTGTTAGGGACTTTCGTGTGACTTTGTGGCCGGTCTACACCGGGTCTGTGGTTGCTCACTTCATCCCTTTCTCCCGGGGGTGTTAATGCCCAATATACCTAAATAGGTTTCGGTACGTCAGGTGTCCTGCGCCCTCCTTTACCTTTATGTACGCAAAGATTCAAATCAACTTACTGTGCTTTTCATTTTGCTCTATCTCAGCAAACCTTGTGTTTTTGCTGTGCACATTTGTTTACAAATAATCTTGCGCAACACCAATTTGTTTCATTTCGATATTAGCATTGAGCTCTGGTCAGAGTTTGAAACTCGACCATCGGCTGCGATTTATTTAATTTGTTTTTTATTTATTTTAAGAAGATTCACAATCCTGATAATTGACAAATGTCAGGGAAGTATCTCAAACTTAAGTCTGGGATGTTTTTTTCCCAAATTTATGTGCTAATGTTATTTTACTTCATATTTCACCATCTACGAGGGCCATTTTTTTTTCAACCTCCGATAGGCTATAAATAAAAGAAAAGTTCATAGTAAACAATTATTTTATTACTATAAGTTTTTTACATTTATGGTTACTTTTCAACATAATCACCGAAAACATTGACACATTTATCGTACCTGTACACAAGCTTCTCATATCCCTTCAAAATATGTTGTCGTCAATGATTTCAATTGAGCATTGACGTTGTTTTGAAGATCTTCGTTGGTTTGAAAGTACTGCCCTCCTAGCCACGTCTTCAGTTCAGGGAAAAGGTGAAAGTCACTGGGTGCCAGGTCAGGATCGAAAATGTCCCATTGAAATTGTTCAAGGAGCCGATAGGTTGTGCCAGTAGTGTGTGGACGAGCTTTGTCATGGCTCAACACAATTCCAGAAGTCAGCATTCCTCTTCGTTTGTTTTGAATGGCTCTCCGCAAACATCGTAAAGTACAAAGATCTTCAAAACAAGTCAATGCTCATTTGAAAGCATTGGTGGCAACATTTCTTGAAGCGGATATTGCAAAGCTTATGCACAGGTACGATAAATGTCTCAATCTTTTCGGTGATTATGTTGTCAAGTAACCATAAGTGTACAAAACTTTTAGTAATAAAATAATTGTTTTCTATGAGCTTGTCTTTTATTTATAGCCTGTCGGGGGTTGAAAAAAAAAACACCCTCGTATGTCCACAACCGTGGATTATATGTTGTAAGAGCCGACCAACAATTTAAAAAGGAAAAGAAATGCAAAAATCTTATGTGCTTCATTCACATAACTTACTTTAGCTGTTCTATAAACAAACTATTCTTATAAAAGATTATCTATATGATGCTAATAGAAATAAACAGTGGCAGAATGTATGTTATTACTTGTTTCAAACTAATAGAAGAGAAATAAGGGAACAAATTAGGCTAAAACGATATTCCAACCTTTTAAAATCTAGTAGCTATATCAAACAAATGCGGCTCGGTTCGCTTTGTATGGTGCCATTTGACAAAGGTTAACTGGCTTAAAACTGAAACCAATAACAACAAATACCTCAGAAACGGTCAACTCCACAAGATAAACGTACTTGATATAAATTATGTGTTTTAACGACATCTACATTTTTGTTTATTACGATTTTTGTCTATCTCTTACAACTTATACCTTATGAAAAATTCAGCAAAGCTCATACAGAATAAAGAGGTATTTAGAGGCTTTTCCCAAAAAATTCAAAATTTGTTTTGGTTTTGATATAAATATCTTTAATTTACAATATTTAATCAAACTCGTTAGAGCCATTTTTGAGAAAAACTATATTTTCAAACATTTTTCCATGTAAAGGGTACTTTGTGTTGGGGGATTTTCTTGAAAATCAATATCAAATTTAGTATTTAATGAGCTATTGTGTTCACGGACATACACACACGGATTTTTTTCTAAAAATCTGATGCATTTCATTCACATAATTTTATCCAGCTGTGCCAATAAAACTATTCTTACAAAAGATTATTCTTTTATCTATCTCATGCTAATCGAGATAAACATTAGCAGAATTGGTCTTACTACTTGTTTCATTGTAAGTAAAAGGGAAGTAAGGGGATACAGTATGCTAAACCAATAGTCAAATATTTGAAAAGCTGGTCGCTATGTGGAACAATGGAGGTTCGGTTTGCTTTGCATGGTCCCGTTTGAGAAAAGTTTAGGTGGTTTAAAACTGAAACAATAACAGATATTATCTCAAAAAGGGTCAAATCTACAAGAAAAAATACAAAATTATATGACATAAATGACGTGTTTAACGAGATCTACATTTTTTTGTGATTTGTGTGTTTCTTACAGTTTAACTGTTATACAAAATCCTCAAGATTCATCCAGAATAAAGAAGTCTTCGAGACTATCCCAGAAAATTCAAAATATACATTTTATTTGTTATGTAAATATCTTTAATACGAAGGTGGATCGAAAAGTAACGTACATACTTTTTTATAAATAAGTTTAATAGTTAAAGAGACAAAAAAGAAATCACAAATAAACTTACACCTCTTAGCTACTTTTTGACAATGTTGTCACCAACTTTCTCGACACACTTGTTCCATCATGATACCAGTTTCAATCTGAGGAAGGGCCTTTGTTTAATTTTACTCAATTCACCCCTTACATACCAATCCAATTCACTCCTCATATACAAATCCAATTCACCCCTCACATTCCAATCCAATTCACCCTTCATAGAAGTCCGTTTTCTGGAGTATAGCCATATCTACAATTGATGATTTCACTTCCGCATCCTATCGCAAAACGTTGGACGGCCAGGCATTTCTTTATTGAACCAAATAAATCAAATTCCAACTGTGCAAGATTCGGACATTATGGTGGATGCTGAAGCACCTGCCAACCAAATTTGATGATTTTCTGACGAGCAGCAGCAGCAACATGGGGTCAAGTATTGCCATGAAGAAGTGTGACATTGTCGGCATTAATGTTGTGGCGCTTGTCGCGAAGGACACGAGGTAACTTCACCAGAGTTCTAATGTAGACTGCAGCATTCACTGTGGTCCCTTGTTCAATAAAGTCCACCAATAAAACACCACGCATATCCCAGAACACTGTCACAAACCCTTTCCTAGCACATTGAGTCACTTTGAATGTTTTCTCTACTGGGGAACCAGCATGTTTCCACTTCACTTGCCTGTTTTACTTCGGGTCTATAGACTCATCACCAGTGACGATTTCTTCTGCGGTGTACCACGTTAGGTGATCCAAGCTTGTCATCCAAGCTTTACTCTGGCTTTTGTGGTTGTCTATCAGGTACTTAGGCACCCAGCGAGCACTAATTTTGCGAAATTTCAACGTGTCATGAACAATATCCTACGCTGCACCTTACAAAATGTTGAACTGGGTTGATAAGCTTCGCAGTTGCACTCACCGGTCGTTCAAAATGTTCGCCTCAATAACTCTTGACATTATGCGGAGTTGCAACTGTTGCTGGCCTCTCGGAGCGTGGCGAATCACTAAGATTCACACGACCCTCTTGCAAAGGGATGCACGCCATCTGTAGACATTGCTACGGTCCATATAATCATCCCCATAGACGCAACACATGTCGCTGTTAATTTCACTTGGTTAATGCCCTTTGGCCCACAAATATCGTACCACACCACACGTGGACCACAGTAGCATGTACGCCATCTTTATTGCGTAGTTCACGCTTCTTTTGCTAAAGCCACACAAGAAACGTGTGTAGTGAAGACCTCAAACTATATCTGAGTGAAATTGCAACATTCCAGTTAGAATACCAAGGCAGAATAAAATGATTGTGCGTTACTTTTCGATCCGCCCTCGTAACAGTACTTTAATCAAAATCGTTACTATCATTTTTTGAGAAAAGCAAAATTTTCAAACATTTTTCCATGTATAGGGTAGATCGTGGTGGGGGGATTATTTTTGAAAATGTTCATGTCGCATCCTTGGAAGATACTAAATATAAATACAAAGTTTGGTTTTAACGTTTTTTTCGTTTTTGAGCTATGATGTCTACAACAGACAGACAGACACACATATACATACACACGGATGTTTTCAAAAAAATATTTTTTCGGACTCAGGTTACCTCAAAACATATACATCCGGTGAAATCTCGACACCTTCTCTAGCTACTATGTACATTGTATATGCATACAGGCTAGAGAAAGTAAAAATGGATTTCTTTTCGGACTCAGGGGACCTCAAAACATGTATTTCTGGTGAAATCTCTACATCTAATTTTTGGATGAAATAGAATACGTTTTGTAGCTCGTATATATACAGTTATATGCTGAAAATTTTCAGTTATCGGGTTTGAGAAATTCCTTAAAAATACATAATAAGTAAATAAAACGCAGTGGATATGACGTAAATATCATATGTATTTATCAGCTAGTTCTATTTAACTGTATATACTAGCTAGAGAAAGTAAAATGAACTGAAAATGGTAAAGCATATATGACTTTTACGTTATATCCTCTGGAATTTATTTACTTTTTATGTATTCTTAAGGAGATTCTGAGTGCTGATAACTCAGCAATGTATCTTAAAGCTAAGTCTGAGCTGTTTTCTTCCCAAATTTATCTTCTATTTTATTTTATTTCATGGATAACCATAAATGTCTACAACCGTGGTAATATACACTGTAAGAGCAGATAAACAATTTATAGAGGAAAAGAATGGGGAAAATGCACTGAGAATTAGAGCTTTTTACATAGAGTTAAGGGCCAAAATAGCTACGAAATGGTTAATGCAAAAGGCATTTTAAGCGTAAGTTAATAAACATTTAAAATATGCATTTTTGTTCTTAGAAACAGTGACATCAAATGCTTTCTTGTTAAACAGCATCATTCATTAGCTAATTTCTTTCTTTATGCATTACTTCTCAGCTAAAACCTGAGCTATTAACAGAGTTAGTATCAATTTGTTATCCATCTTAGGCATGAAATAAATTCGAAGAATTTCTGGTCTGTTCAAAAGAATGGGACATAAAGTACGGAAAGAAAACGCGCGAGGTGCAACAAAAGAGCCGCTCTTTGGATGAGCCGAGCTGACAGACCTTGTCTTACACGACAATAACGTGTGGTATGTGGAGCCATCTATTAGCCGACTGCAAATTGCCCGAGATTGAAGTCAAATAAATCATTGTATTCCTTTAACGGAGGTACTCTATCAAAGTTCTTAGAGAAGATAAACAGCACCGCTTTTGATGCCGAGAACTCATGCAATTTCAATGAACTTATCAATATTTGAAACATGAGTAATATTAGTGATCATATCAGGACGACACCAAACGAAGATAGCAGTGGATTAGCCTTCACTTTGACTTGTCCGAAACTCGATATCGCAACTTTCCAGCTCTTCTATTCAACATTTTATGTGTGTTTTAAAATCTCACACATTTGGGATTAGGCAGAGAAGGAATAACGATTGTCATACGCCAAGTAAACAACCTCAGAACGTGCTATACAAAACACATAACAAAACCCACATGCTACGTTTTCCATTACTATGGTGGCCTTTGCCGCGCCGGCGTGTCTATCAAACCGCGCCTACGCCACGCGACTGGGACCTTCGCTACCAACCGGCATCTCTTTTTGAGTGGGCCAGGCACGTGCCATTTGGTTATGTACGACTGCTTAATCCATAGTGTTTTTATGACAGTTTTGTATGTGCCGAATTTAGATATTTAGCTGACAAATAATATGTATACCTTGAATTTTCTGGGAATAGCTTCTAAAGACCTGTTTATTCTGGATGAATTTTGCATAATTTAGCATAACTAGTACACCGTAAGAGATAGACAAAAACTTACCGTACAAAAAATGTAGATCTTTTTAAAATACACAAATTATGTCATATACATTTTTCTCGTGGAGCTTACCATTTTCCAGGGATTCATTGTTATTAGTTTCAGTTGTGAAGTGCTTATACTTTTCTCAGACGGCAGTGTGCGGTTTTCTTTTGTTCTACTCCTGGCCAAGAAAAGAAGGCATTTGTAATGACAACCACATAACAACAACTTTTAAAATATTTGGCTATGGCTTTAGCCTAGTGTATTCCCTTATTTTTTCCTACTTATAAGTAACTAAGTAATAAGAACATTGTGCTAATGAGTACCTCGATTATAAAGATGCAGAAAGAAGAATAAGCTTATGTAAGAAGTTTTTCGAACAGCTAGAGAAAGTCATGTGAGTGTAACACATCAGATTTTTTTGTATTGTCTTGTGCTCATTGACAGGGTTAAAGCGAACGCCATTTCTCCACTCCGGATTTTAACTTGAAATAGCCAAGTTTAGTTCTGCAACTCTTTTGGAAATTCCTACAAATCCAACCTTATTAGTATCCTTACGAAGATGAATATATCCTAATACTTTCCGTGCTAATAAAGTAAAAAATACTACCGAAAATTGATAAATCTAAAGCCACTTCAATAATTACAAAAGATAAAAAAAATTGTTGTATACAATTCTCCTCCCACGAAGGGATATCTGCACACGTCAAATGCGGGTCAGTTGGACCACCTGGTATTATTCTCTCCCAGCTTGAGTCCCTTACCATGTGTTGCTTTTGCTCAAAACACTTTAAAATATTATTTATGTACGCACAAGAACAAAGGTCGCCAGACTTGCAGTTATATTTAAATTTAGCTGCCGGAAATTCAAAACAATTCTGTTCACTTATTAGATTACGATGGGTAGATGGTGAAGCTTTTGAGCACGAAATTCCCGATACTCATGAGAAAGAAAAACAAATACGGTGTGTTCCATTTACACTTTTTCTACATCTCTGCAACAAATTATTGTTAAACAGCTTATTCTTCTATTTACTTCATGCTAATCGAGAAAAAATTAACAAAAATAGGCTTATTACTTGCTCCCTTGTAAGTAGAAGCGAAACAAGGGAGTGCCATATAGGTTAAAGTGATAGTCAAAAGCTAATTGATATGTGACTGAAGTTGCTTTTTTGTATGGATAGCAGTTGACAAATTCCTGTATGAGAAAAGTATAAGTTCTTCAAAACTGAAATCAAAAACAAGAAATATCTCAAAAACGATCAACTCCAAGAAAAAAATGTATATAACATAAATTGTGTGTAATAACGTGCTCTACATTTTTGTGAGGTAAGTTTTTGTCCATCTCTTACGCATAGCTCAAAAACGAAAGACCGTTAAACACCAAACTTGGGATTTTATGGTATCTTCCAAGGATGCGACCGAAGATTTTGAAGAAAATCCCCCCATCCCCAACTACCCTTTACAAAGAAATATTTTTCGAAAATTTTGATTTTCTCAAAAATGGCTCTAACGATTTTCATTAAAATATCGTACATTAAAGATATTTATGTCACAAATAAAATATATATTTTGAATTTTCTGGGAATAGCCCCTGAAGACAACTTTATTCTGGACGAATTTTGCGGAATTTTGCATAATTGTTAAACCGTAAGAGACAGACAAAAACTTACCTCACAGAAAATGTAGAGCACATTAAAACACACAATTTATGTTATATACATTTTTGTCGTGGAGCTGGTCGTTTTTTAGATATTCCATGTTTTAGGTTTCAGCTTTAAAATATATATTTTTCTCATACAGGAATTTGTTAACTCCTGTTCATACAAACAAAGGAACTTCAGTCACATAGCAATCACATTTTGAGATACTTCCTTATTTCGCTTCTGCTTACAAGGAAGCATGTAATAGGACTATTTCTGTTAATTTTTTCTCGATTACCATGAAGTAAATAGAAGCATAAGCTTTTTAACAATAATTTGTTGCAGAGATGTAGAGAAAGTCATGTGAATGGAACGCATCAGATTTTTGAAGATATATGTTTTCGTTGCTCTTGGATCTCTGTTGTTCACCTCCTTAACGCACAAAATATGAGGCTCATTATGTCATTAAGCACACTATCATGGAGAATGTATGTGATTTGCATTATAAGCGACCCGGCAGTCTGCTCTAAGCAACTAAGGCTTCCCTGAAATCCTAGAAGCATGTTCTTGTTTGTGTGCACGCCAACCCTTCGAGGCCTTTTATTCAGCTATTATTCAGTTATTCATTCACTGCCGCCTTTTCTAAAAGAAGGAACAGGTGGGATGGTGGCGTAAGCGCAGTGTTAACAGTCTATACATTATATTTAGCACCTGCACCTGTTTTTGTTGTCCTCTTCTCCTGTATTAATAAGAGCTGTTAAACTAAATGACCGCCGCAGGAATTTTGCATATCGGCGAGGAAGCGGTCATCATGAAAGTGACAATTATCTGCCCCACCTGAGGAGGCTTATTGACTTGCATAGTATCCACGGTTGATGAACTTCACTCAACTGTTTCATCCAGACAACAAAGAATATCTTGTGTAAAGTCCTCTGTTCTAATACATATAACATTTAAAGTACGACTATTTGTTTATTTGTATTGTGTACAATGCGAACAAGGGTATTAATTGCAATATGTTGTCCCCGTAACATTGTTCTTCTCTTTGTCGTTCTATTTCTCTCTCTCCCTCTCTTTTTCTATCTATGATTATGTGTATCCTTTGTGTTTAACTGTTTCAACACCCTCAGTTCATCTCTCTTCTATCTCTCTCTCCCAATATGTAAGAAGTGGTTAAATACATACATCTCATTTCATCTATCTCAAATAAGTAACAGCTATACAAAGTAACGGTCATCAACAACTTCCTCCGCACTGTGCTTGTGGCTACCGCTCGAGAAAAGATTGGTACTACTAGATTTTCCCCATTCCATTCCGACTGGATGTTATTGTTTACAGCACGTTTCGCCGGCTGGGAACAGATTAGTTACTGCGTACGTATATGATTGCAATGTATTCTACAGAAGAACGTGTGTTTTTAGGGAAAAAACTTTTTCTGAATGTGGAAATTAAACTGAGAAAGTGAAACAAAATTTCATTGTCAAGTTTCCTACCCCATAGCTATCGCACCAAAATACTGTTCGTGATAGGTTGCATATACCATGCTACTAAGAGTGGTATACCGAGTGTCTTAACAGAAGAAAATCTGGCAGATATATTGGATAGTATGCTCAAAAGTCGACAGAAATCGATATACAATTTGGCCAAGCAATGTGATATTTCTTACGGTTTGGCATGCAAAGCAGAAAAAAAGAACTTAGTTTGTACCCATATAAAGTGTCAGTCGTACACGTATTAAAACCCATAAACCATGGGAAAAGAGTTCAGTATTGCGAATCAATTATTGTGTTTGAAAATACATTAAAGCGAGTGAATCTGTGTCTTCAAGAAAATTGTTATATTTTCAACACCTTCTTTAAAAGCTGAGTTTTGTGTTATTTATCTAAATTACCTTTCATGAATGGCATGCATATGAAAGCAGAACGTTATAGCCATACGTTCGCGGCACCTAGGGCTGCCACCGGAACTCCGGACTCTAAGGGAATCTTGGTTACACAAGAGGTGCGGAGCGATTTATCGATGACCCGTTAGAAGATACAGATGAAAATTGAAATATTGATCGTCTGTCTCTCTCCCTCTCTCTCTCTCTCTCTCTCTCTTGCTCCTCCTCCTTCTCCTCTTCCTTCTCCTTTGTATTGATAAATTTGAATGTGTTCTACCATTCAACTAAAACGAAATTAGTTAAAGTTATCCAAATATCATAAGTGAGTTGCATAGAGAGAAGGGAAAGGAAGTAGTGAGCGAGCTGAGACGTTAATTAGCTTCCCTATTAAAAGTATTATTAGCTTTTAATTATTTATCAAAGTAAGGCTAAAAGAGTATAAATGTATGCATTTAACTGAGAAAATTCAGCTGCAGAAGAAAGCTGATGCCAAGAGAGGCAAAGGGGATGAGAAGCGCTTTTGTTAGAAAGGTCTCTTTTGTCCTGTCACGTACAATCAAGTTACAACGGGGGTGAACCGAAAAATTCGGAAGACGGTAATTCTTCATTGTACAAGACTTGTCACATGAGGTTTGCAGTGCACCCTGGGATAAGGAAATTGACTCTTGAGAAATATTTACGTCAATCGTGCGGCCTTTCTGTCCAATCAGAAAGATGCCGCCATGACGGTATTTTTTGTATATGAAGAGCCCGAGAAGACACAACGTGATCTGTCCGTGAAAATCATCTGTCCATTGCGAGCTGTCTGTTACTAGTTGATCTATCTGTCGCTATTATGCTGTCGATTGTCGGGCTGAACTTCTTCACACAAAGTTAGACTCTGTATCGTGTAACAAATATAAAGTCAGTGAGGCGTACTAATGTATATAGTATAACGCAGAATTAAGGAAGAAGAAGAGACTGTAATTACGCATCATCAGCCAAGTGTGAGAATTCGTAACAGGTGTACAAGTTAGCATTATTGTAAGGCAAAAGTGCTTATCTCGCTTCTCCTAGTAGGGAATAAACTCCAGGAAAGTGTATAAGTTTTAATCGTTATAAGATCATTCCCTGAGCTACCCCCATTAGCTGCCCACTCCGAGTGACTCAATCATTGTGCAGGCTGAGCAACACCGAGGCAAATTCGACGGTAATAGATGCACCTTACCAGGTAAGTGGGTCTACTCATAAGTAGTGGAGTGAGTCTTGCCCACGCCTTCAATCAGCGCTCACCGTATAAGGCGTCTCAAATGTGATGCAAAAGATAACACTGCATATAGCAACATGCGTCAACACCATCTTAACACCGCAGAGCAAATAAGAAAGAGAGAGAGAGTGTGTGTGTGTGTGTAAATAGAAGGGAGGAAAAAGAGGGAAAAATGGAGAAGAGAAAGAAAGAGAGAAGAAAATACATAGATATAGGCAGAGAAAAATAGGGTAGAAAAGAAAGAGAGAGTGCGAAAGGAGAAAGTAACAGAGGGATTGACAGAGATAAAGAAAGAGAGAGAGAGAGAGAGAGAGAGAGAGAGAGAGAGAGATCTTGATGGACCATCCTCAGCCCCCAATATCTTCCTCGGACTTTTATTATATTTTTATTTTTTTTATTTTATTCGTAGTTCAACCTGATTAGACATATTGGAAAATGAATGAAATCGGTGAAGTGATATTCAAATGAGTCCGGGGTACAAAAGCTTATCATGTCTTCTCATGATACGGAAAATTCTGGGAAAATAACATATCTGGGTAACAGTCTAACCGAGATTCGAACTTGCGACTTTTAAAGTGAATCTTGTTTTATTGTTAGAGAGATTGTCTCCATTTAATGAGAGTTAAAGCTATTAACCTCACAATATTGCTTTCCTCTATGTCATCTGGTCTTGAAATAAAAGCACACAATTAAATACAAGATTCCTAGCAGCTAAAGTGTATGGTACTCCTTTATTTCGCTTGTACTTACAAGGAAGAGAGTGTGAAGACTATTTCTGCTAACTTTTACTCGATTAGCATGAAGTAAATAGACGCACAAGCTTTTTAACAATACTTTGTTGCAGAGAAGTGGAGAAAGTTATGTGAATGTAACACATTAGATTTTTAATATTGCAGAAATAGCATTAACTAAGTATTTATCGTTGTAAATGTAGTATTAATATTTCATTGATGTAGCTTGTTAAGATCATAGTCATATCGGAGTGGAACAAATGCTCATCTCGCAATGGATGTTATTGCTTTACTTATGTTCTGTATAGAGCTCGGTCCGGGGTCACAAAATTGCCGGATTGAGATTAGGTACACATAGAGCATAACAATGACATAATGGAATAGGCGTGGTGTCTACAGCACTTTTGGAAATGTTTTACACTATCTCGTTCGGTTCATGCTAGTTTTTGTTTTAAACTCTTTCTTTCATTTTACTTTCTCTACACATATTATGTACATAGTGTATAGAGAAGGTATTACATTCCACCCAAGGATTCGATACCGAGATTTCACAGGAAGAACATGTTTTGGGTCCCCCTGAATCCAAAAAAAAATCTGATGTGTCCCATTCACATGACTTTCTCTACATCTCTGCAACAAATTATTATTAAAAAGCTTATGCTTCTATTTACTTAATGCTAATTGAGAAAAATTAGCAGCAACAGTCTTATTACTTAATTCCTTGTAAGTAGAACCGAAATAAGAGATTACAATACGTTAAAGTGATAGTCAAAAGCTGGTTGCAATGTGAATTGAAGTTCCTTTGTTTCTATGGACAGGAGTTGATAAATTCCCGTTTGAGAAAAATATTTTTTAAAGCTGAAGTCAATAACAAGGAATATCTAAAAAAAAGCATCAATTCCACGAAAAAATGTGTATAAAATATATTGTATGTTTTATCGTGATCTACATTTTTTGTGTAGTAAGTTTTTTTTTGTCTGTCTCTTAAGGTTTACCAGTTGTCAAAATTCAATAAAAATCTTCCAGAATAAAGATATCTTTAGAGACTATTCCCAGAAAATTCAAGATATACATTTTATTTGGCATGTAAATATCTTAAATATAAGAGATTTTAATAAAAACTGTTAGAGTCATTTTTGAGAAAATCAATATTTTCGAAATTTTTTCCATGTAAAGGTTAGTTGTGAGGGGGGGGGGTTGAAAATCTTCGTGTCGCATCCTTGGAAAATACCAAACTTAAATACCAAGTTTGGTGTTCAGCGTGACTAGTTCATGTGTTCGTAACTGTGTGTGCTTCGGAACCCAAAACTGAGCTCTAGTTATCAATTGCTGGGTTTTGCAGAAAACTGCGCCTTTTAGCCGGAAATAAAACCAAGCACTAGAATTATCAATTGGAATGACACCTATACATAAATACATTGTTTCCTTGAGCATTAATTAACAACTTAACTACACAAATAAATAATGTGAACCATAAAATATGTCTCAAGGTAATTTTTAGACTTCATTCCTTGGATTAGTTTGCAACAATTCTCCATTGTTATCTTCTCTCTGCCTTTCTTATTAATTATTCATACCTTTTACAGTTCTCGTGTTCTTAATTTGTTACATATATTGTAATCCTGCTATTCCTATGCTATTCTTGTCTTGAACTACATATTCGATTATACTTTTCAAAAGACTTTGGTGTTTTATCAAATTCCCTATGCATTTTATTCTTGGTTTTCTTATTTTCTTCCAAAATTTTCTTACCGCCTTTTCTGTCTCATTAATTTTTTCATTTCTAATTTTATCAGTTAAACTAATTTTTTAGCAAGTTTTTGTATCAACATGTTTCAAATATTTTTATTCTTTTTTCTGATTTTAGAATTACAACATTTTGCATTCCTACAATATTGTGGTCGACTGGTCAGCGGGCTGACTTCTCACTCGGAGGTCCCCGGTTCGATTTCTGGCTGGGGCGAGAAACTTTTCTTTAAACAGAATTATTCCCTATCCTCAACAGAGTCTGTAAGTATGTAAGTGAAAGTGAATATGTGTGTATTTGAGCAAAATAAAACGATTTAAGCCCAACTTAAAGTACCTACAGACAACGAGTTGTTTCTAATGCAAAGCCCCCGTTATGATCTTAAATGTTAAAGGGAACTATATAAATAAAACAATAAAAAGTATTGTCTCCTAATTTATAAAATAATATTATTGATGTAAAGAATTAGATCTTTAATAGAAGGCAAGTTTTATTTAATATATTTTCTTAATAATTTATTTTTTACTTCTTCCTTTAATATTACTTCATTACCTAGTATTGAAATTAATTCTCAGTTGAATAATCTCCTTTTTTCTTTAGCTTAAAGTTTTTGTTTTCGGTTTTATAATATTTAAGTGATATTATTTGTCAGCCTGTTTTCTAATTTATTAATTATCAATTCTAAAGTTTTTATTTTCTATTAAAATTTGCAAAGGTAAAAGTAGAAATAGAAGAAATTGACTTAGACCAGAGACTGTCTATCCATACATCCTTATGCAGATAAAATTATCCCACGTTCTTAGACTTTTATCTTGTTCTGAAATCCGTTTTCTATGTTGAGGTGATTTGTTCCTCTTGGATTTATTTCTTCTTGGAATTAATATGGCTCTCGTCCAACGGCTATAAACAGCTCCCTGTGGTAATAATTGAAGATTTTAATGCAAGTGATGATATTTTTCTTTTAGTTACCACGTTTATTTATTCTCCTGCAATCTGGTTTTACGATTGAAACGTTCCAAGCAGCATCTGCCATTTGATATCGGTTTTGAATCGAAACAACTTGATCCCTCTGCAGATAAATGTTTGCGTATGCAGTGTTCTTCACAATGGATTGCATGACAGCGAAATCTACTCTCCAAACATCTTTGTGAAAATCCTTTTGCGTAATGTGTCGCCATAATTCATTAGACGTGGTTTACATATTCATTTTAATTTAGTAGTATCTTTAGAAAATTATACAGTTTTATGTGAGAAAATGTGGTTTATGATAGATACTATATAAGCATTGCACTATAAAAGTTAAAAAACACGCCTAAATTGTATTCTAAAATTTTATCCGAGAAATGTAATATTAAATTTAATCTTTTCTTGTTATTTATGTATTTAAAGTACAAATTTGTTCTTATTGGACGATGATCATCCTTCTTTACTTTCTCTTTTAGCAAGTATTATTCCAAAAACTTATTCCTCTATTTACTTCTTCTTAATCTAGATAAACCTTTGTAGAACTATTTTTATTACACATTTCGTATTCGGAGAAGAGATCTGGTAGGTTGAAAGTCGAAAGTCAAATATGTTTATAAATTCCACTCTTTTCATGGCTAAGATAAAAAGAAAAGAAATAGCAACTTTGTATTTCAAGAAAATTTATAATTCATAATTGATATTTGATAATTGAAACCAAATACAAAGAATATCTTGAGAGTGTATTATTTGCTTACACTTTTACTGTCTTTACACGTATTATTTACATAGTGTATAAAGGAAGTATATTCCACACAAAAATTCCATACTGAGATTTCTTCGAAAATATATATTGTGAGATCCCCTAAGCCCAAAAGAGGCATTTTAAGAAAATGTTCCGTGTGTAATATGTGCCTGCTGATAGCATATTTCAAAAACTAAAGGACCGTTAAATACCAAACTTGGATGCGACACAAAGATTTTCAAGAAAATCTTCCCAACCCCAAACTAGCTTTTATATGTAAACATTTTCGAGATTTTGCTTTTCTGAAAAATGGTTCTAAATATTTTAATGAAAATGCCATATCTTAAATCTATTTATGTCACAAATAAAAAGTATAAATTGAAATTTCCGGAATTAGCTTTTGAATACCTGATCGTTCAGTATAAAGTTTTCTGAATTTTGCATAACTAGTAAACCGCAAAAAAAATAGACAAAACATACAAAAAACACATAATTTATGAGATATGCATTTTTGATGTAGAGTTGACCGTTTCCGAGCTATTCCTTGTTATTGGTATCAGTTTTAAAATACTACTCCTGGACAAGCAAAGAAGCGATTTTTAATGGAGATCCCATAACGATAGCTTTTAAAACATTTGACTATCACTTTAACTTAGCGCATCGCTTTAGTCTCCTTCTACTTATACGAAATTAAATCATAAGTTCATTCTGCTAACGATTATCTTGATTAGCATGGTGTAGAATGAAGAATAATATTTTTAAGAACTTTTTTGTAGAACAGTTAGAGAAACTCATGTGAGTGTAACACATCAGATTTTTAGATTTTTGTCTGTGTGTAGATAATACAGCTAAAAAACTAAAAAGGTGTTAAATTCCAAACTTAGTATTTATGTTTAGTTTCTTCCAAGGATGCGACTCAAGTTTTTCAAACAACCCTTCAACCGAAACTTTGAAAATGTTGTTTTTCTCAAAAATGACCATAAGGATTTTGATTAAAATACCGTATATTAAAGCTATTTACACCGATAATAAAACGTATATCTTGAACTTCTGGGAACAGCTTCTGAAGACCTGTTCATTCTGGATGAATTTTGCATAAATGATAAACAGCAACGGATACAAAACAAAATCTGATGTGTTCTATTCACATGACTTTCTCTACATCCCTGCAAGAAATTATTGTTAAAAAGTTTTTGCTTGCAGAACAGGTAGAAAAAGTCATGTGAATACGACACAACAGATTTTTTATTTGACATATAGTGTATTTTAATATTTACCTTTTATGCGTAGTAGATTTTGGATTTTGTATATTTCTTAAGCCGACATGCTGCTATTAATATTGCAAAAAGTGAATTCAGGGAAAATTTATTTTTGGTTGGAAATTTAATCTTTGGTATGTATATATATATATAATTTATTCATATGTTTATTTTTTTAAATTCTTGTTGAAAAGTCTAATTTTTTCATTACTCAAAACCATACAATAAATAAGTTACATTTACAGTTACATTTTTTTGTCATATTTTCTCTCACTGACATTTTTAACTTTATTATCTGCTAAAAAATAAGTTTGTTTATAGTGAACCAGTTGAACAATTTATTTACAATATAAGATCTATTGACTGCTTTGTGATATTCGAAACATATTTGTTATACTCTCTTTGTACTAATATTGAATGACAACCAGAAAGTTTGGTCACTTGTGATTTTAAAATTAGCACAAACAAAAGTACCTGATGTCTGATCTATAAGAGGGATAAATACAGTGGCACTACCAAGGTTTCTAAACGTTTTTAACCGAGGTTAAAAGTCGAAAACAAATATGATACTCATGCAACATCTTTTCAAATAAATTTTCTACCAATATCATTTTTCAGAAAAATTATTAGTAGCGGATAATATGATTTCAGTTGCAAAATGTATTAGGAAGATGTTATACCTATATGATGCAGGATAATTATAAATGGTGGTCAGGAAGATTCTTTCAATTTTGAAACTTTCATTGGGTTTTTCCACAAAATACAATATTTGCAATTCAGGGTATATTTCTAACAACTGATTTTCAACGAATCAGAATAAAATTTCTACCATGTGTGTAACAAGACAAGATAAATTAACATGTGGATTAGTTTTTGGATATTTTATTATATTTACTTTTATCTGTTAAAATTGTTGGAAAAAATTCATGTTATTTTCTTTAAATGTTGAAACAATTAATAAGTGTGCAAATATATAAGTCTTTTTGGAGCCCATGAACGAATTAGTTAGCTCTAATATGATCTTGCAGATTCTCAATTACCTACTTTAAATTTTAATTTTGAAGAGTATATCCTAAAATTGAAAAATTAAAAACATATGAAAAGCAATGAATTAGAGGATATGAAAATTGTCATGTATTGATTAGTATAATGTATGTCATTTTCTAAAAATGTCATCAGGCTGTACAAAAATTCAGCCAGAATGAGGAATTCCTGGAATATTCAAACAAACTTAAAGATAAATGTTTTATTTTTATATAAATATCTTTGGCATGTGATGGGCTAGCAAAAATCACATTTATGAGAAAATAAAAAATAACGAAAACTTTCAATACAAGATAGTTTGGAAATCTTCTGATCACCACCTTGGAAGTTGCTGAACTTAAACACAAATTTGGTAATTCTTCAACATTTTACTCTTTAGCTATGCTGTCCACAGACAGGCAGGTAGAGGCGCACACACTCACACACACACACACAGTCACATACATTCGTAATAATGATTTATGCTTTCTGGATTCAGGAGAGTTCAGAACGTACACTTCCACTGAAACCTCGATATTATTTTCAGTGAAATAAAATAGATCTATTTTCATGGGTGGTAGATGATGATGAGTATTCGACGCAAAGATCGATCGAAAGACCACAACCCTCGTTCAGATAAGGGTGATGCCGCGGTGGTATTGCCGTTTCCCTTCTCGGGATGCTGATGATGAAAGGACAGACGCCCAGTTCTCTCAACGGGGGAGAAAACCAGGAGTCGAACCCGGGTTGAACACTCACGCCAGAGTCAGATGTGCTACAACAGTACTGTTGGAACGGACGTTGAGTAGTGGAGAAAATAAAAAATGGTGGACTTTTATTGAGACCAAAGAGGGAAGTCAAGAACAGGTACAGATTCTCCTAAAATGGAGGTCAACAGGACTTTTTAGTGAATAAAAAGGAATATAGAGGGCATGTCAGGGAAGCAAGAGAAACATGTCCGTCATTGCGCTAAAAGGTAGAGTGAAGTACAATACAAGAATTCTTGACGCTGGATGTACGGAAATGGAAGTCAGTGGTTCGAGTTCTGGAGACACTTGACATAAGCCGGACAACATGGAGGGCACAACAGAACTGTTCTGTTGACAACCGACCATCTCACGAGACAGTTCTGAACAAATTGCGATAGATTGCTCTGAACTGTTCCGACTATGCAATTCTTAAAGTTTCCCGTTTTGCTTGTTCGTGGCATGTCTACAATTTCTAAATGAAACATCACACACGAATTTTATTTTGTGAGCTACTTTGTGTTTCAGGGTATAATGCTAAGTTTTATATCCCACCAAAATTGTCTTGAAAGATAACATTTTCTTGAATAACTTCTATAGGATGGAGAATTTCTATTTTTTCACGGTAATTATGGCAATAGAAGTTGTCTCCTTAGCGTGGTGGTAGCGCGGCGGCTTAGTGGTAGACCTGGCTTCGATTCCCAGTACCGGCGTGGGGATTTTGCCCCTGCTGGGAGACCTGGACCAGGGTGCACTCGTGAGGTCCCTGGGGGAGACCAATTGAGAGCTACTTGATAGAGAAGTAGCGGCTCCAGGTCATGAGGACCACATTAATCGGCGCTGACCACGTCTCATCCTCCAATACCATGACGTCTGTCATGGACCGAGATGGAGGACGCAGGTAGGCCAAGATTCCCCGTGAGCTGTCGTGCCATGGTTGATAATTATGGAGTAAAATACTTCTTCATCATGATTTAGACCTTATTGGTCTGTTCCGGGTCCAAATTGCCGCTGGTTCCTAGGTGTTCCCAAGTTTCTTCTTCCTCGTGGTGAATAGTTATCTACTACTTTTGGTATATAAACACGAATTTTATTTTGTGGGCTACTTTAGGTTTCTGGGTAAACTGTTAAGTTTTTGCATCCCACCAAAATTAACTTGAAAGATAAATTTTTTTGAATAACTTCTATAGGATGAGGAATTTCCATTTTTTTCACTGTAATTATGGCTATAAAATACTTATTCTTTCTTCTTCATCACGGTTTAGATCTTATCGGTCTGTTCCGGTTCCAAACTGCCTCTGGTTTCTTCTTCCTCGTGGTGAATAGTTATCTTCTGCTTTTGGTACTCTGTTTTCGGTCATTTTTAATAGGTGTTGTTTTCAGTTTGTTTTATATTGCACTATTGTTGTATTTAGTTCTTCTACGTTTAATTATTGCCTGATTTCTGTATTATGTTTTTTTTGTGTGTTCTTTGGTATTCTGCTATTGATCTGAGGAATCTCATTTCTTCAGCTTGTATTTTAGCCGAGTGCTGTACTGTCATAGTCCATGCAATAAAATACAAATGCTGGATAATGATATTAGGCGTTTATACAACTCTTACATAGCGCTTTAATGAACTGTAGTTCCTTTCTGGACATCAGTGCAAACATTAAATTGGAACTTATAATATTTGAGTTTAAGAAGAATTGTATTTGTACCTTTAGTAAGACTGCAGCGCGCCCTTAGAGAAAGGGGGGGGGGGGAAACAAGACTAAACAAATCAGAGCGGAGCGGACATTCGAAGCGTAAATCTAAGTTTCGCTCGGTTCCGTGGAGTCTCTACGCGCCCTTTAACATCAGTTTTACTTTCTCCAGCACGTATGTACAATGCGCATAATAGATAGACAACATATTGTATTCCACTAAAAAATTCAATATCGAAAATATTTGTTTTCATAGCCCTGAATCCAAAAAGAAAAAAAATAAACATTTTTAGAAAAAAGCGTGTGTATGTGTGTGTCTGTGGACAAACCAAAAAAAACAAACAAAAAGAAGTATGTTGGTATTTAAGTTTAGTATCTCCCAAGGATGCGATATGAAAATTTTATTAAAAATGTTTGAAAATCTTGTTTTTCTTTAACGAAATGTTCATTAAAATGCATATATTAAAGATATTTGCATGACATATGAAATGTTTATCTTGAATATTTTGGGAGCAATCTCTGAAGACCTCTTCATTCAGTATAAATTTTGCATAGCTGGTAAACCATAACTTAGACAAAAAGTTGTTTAACAAAAAATGTACATCTCCTTAAAACACACAATTTATGTCGTATACATTTTTTGTAGAGTTTTCTGAGATG
Source organism: Hymenopus coronatus (assembly GCA_030762935.1). NCBI lineage: Eukaryota > Metazoa > Arthropoda > Insecta > Mantodea > Hymenopodidae > Hymenopus > Hymenopus coronatus. The sequence continues at coordinate 39,715,610 of CM060886.1, forward strand.
TTTATTGTTTCAGTTTCAAGCTACTTAAAGTTTTCTCAGACGAAGGTCATCTTTCGTTTCAACACAGCCAACCGAATTTCAATTTCTTCTCATAGCTACCGCCTTTTTAAAATCTTTGACTATCGATTCAGCGTAATATATTACCTTATTTTACTTTTACTTAGATGGAACTAATACAACAATTTCTGTTAATGTTTATCTATGCTACCATGATATAAATAAAGGAATAAGATTTTATAATAGTATTTGTAGAAATGTGAATGAAACACATTAGATATATTCATTATTGTTTTCAATAGGAGCCAGTTATAAGCAGTATCTGCTATTGAAAATCAATCGAAGCTTGGATCTTTTTCTTTTCTTCTTTATTTTTTTCTTTCCTCAACGCAGCATTTCATGTGTGAATATCGTGTTCCATAATTGGAAATATTGGTTTTAAGGCAATTGTGCTAATGTATAATAACTGCAGCACTTTCTTTGCTTTCAATATTATTATAAGCTATAAGTAATTATTAGTGATTAAAGTGGTGAAGTTTAAGGGGACAAGGTAGTCCGAACATATGAAATTACACCTTGAGTGAGTTAAATTACCACTGCTCTTAAAGTATTCAATTGTTTTTCGAGAAATTTGTAAGCATTATTCTATTAATCATGAAAATTGTTTCAAGTGGTTGTTTGCAGTAGTAGCTTATGTGGTTGAGTCTATAAAAAGTATTTCATTCAGGAGAAATATAATAAAACTTAGTCTTAAAACATGTGAATTCATGTACCTTTTTCTCTAATACTACTTGCAATACATAATCACACTTTTGCATGCTTGTTCTTAGTATAATCAGCTATCTTCTGAACCTCAATTATTTAGCTATAATACAATTTCAGTAGAAATTAAAAAAGAAATATATTGGAGATTCAAAAAAATAAAAATCTGGAAAAGTTGTAATGTTTTAGCTTTCTTAACATGATCAATATATACTATAACATGACGATTGTGGTTAGGAAAGTTCAACCATGTGTTGTGTATATGTACTGAAAATTTCAGCTTTCATACTTTGAGAAAAAGGTACATATGTATTCAAAAATTCTGTTTTGAGAAAACTGAATTTAAAGATACAAATGTTCTAAAAAGACGCATTGCAAACAGCTTTAAAGAAATGCAGACTAGTATTTAAATTATATTTAAAATGATTAGAATCCTTTTAACCCCCATAACGATACATATTTTGAAACTAGAGATAATAGAGATTTCATTAGTGTCTAAAAAAATATTTTTTACAATTTCAGAGTACCTTGTCTGCTGTCTTTATTGGTGTCACATATTTGAAGGTCGTGTTCCTGACATTAAAACAGTAAAAAAAGTTCAGGGGTCTGAAAATCACTTTTTTCAAAGTTACAGGACAAAATCGAAAGATACAAAAATTGCTTGAGTGACTTCCTCTTGCTTTGATGCGTGCAGTAAGTCTGCATTCCATGCTCTGGCGCACTCGGAGAGGGTACCTCTGTTGATGGTATCTTATTCACTGGCTGGTTTTACTCGCAATGACATCTTCAATTTTCATAATAATGGACATTTGAAAATCCTAATGAAATATGACAGGACTTATCTGAAATGTCTTACTGAAAAGTTACATTTTTGGACAACTCCGACTCGGCGAATTACTATCAGTCTGTTACATTACCAAAGAGGGCAGACGGGTTACGTTTGAAGGATTCCAAATTAACAGCTGAATGTGAATTGATGATATCAAGATGAAAGGCGGAATCTCTTCATTCACTTTTCGCTGACGACTGGTTCGGCTACCCCTCTCGCCTCCTGTGTTGGTTCTCTGTTCAAAAACCGGTTTGGAGAGCACGTGCTGCTTGCATCTGCAGGTAAATATCCAGTGAATATCAGAGTTTATTTATGCCAAAAGCCGTCCTATTGAACACATTAGCTTCCCAGTAGTCCTAAGGTGAACTAAAATACCTAGGTAACTACTAGATTAAATATTCAATACCACGACACAAAGTTCTATCTTCTATCTAAAATAATAGCAAAACTGAAAACAGATTGTGATTGTTCTGCCATGTATCCATAGATAGTGTAAGGGTAAACTGGAAGACATCCCTAACCTCACTTGTTTGTCGTGGGGGTAACTGGAAAGTATGTGTGAGGAGATGAGACTAGAAAAGGCTTGCCATCTGTGGCGGTACCTATGGGTGTAGCGGGTTCGTAACCCGGGTGCAGGTTTAACTATTAAGGAATGGTGTGGAGACCACATCTTAGCTCCAAGTGAAGGAAGTACGGTTTGGTAATGAGCCTAAAAGGCTACTGACCACTACATACAGTTAACGAACTGCTCCGCTGCGATATGATCAAGTTTTAAAGTGGTGTAAAATGAAATAGCATTAAAATAATGTTTGTTCTATTTATCGTTGTTATATAAACGACAAGGACTTGCCAAGTGTTGTTCAAGGGAATGTGACAAAAGAGAGTCGGGTCAGGTCATCCGCTGTACAGTAGGCGATGATTAGGAAGCCGACTGCATCCACTGAGCGCAACGTTTAAAAGGAGGCGGAGATGCGTGAAAAATAACTTTGTAAAAATAATGAAGGGGAAGAAGAATGACTTGGAAGATAAATAGTCGCAGACGTATAAGGGAACTGGAAACACGGACTACTCCCATGTTTGGAAATCAATTAACACGTGAAGAGCAGATTGCGCATTCAGGTCGCAGCGCGACCGGCAAATGTTTCTCCCCTTTACAGTGTTTTCAAACAAGAACAAGGAGCGGAGACTCAGCAACTACAAACGACATTAAGAAAAAAAGGATTGTACACACACTAGACGCTCTCTATGATCTGTTTCCATTACATACGGTGAGTATATTTAGGCAGAAATGCCAGTTCTTTGAAACGTTCTAAGATATTGTCATTTGCAACAATTAGTCAAGAAGCAACAGGAATGAGATGTGCTCACCAATAGAGTTATATAAAAATCTGATGTGTACCATTCACACGACTTTCTCTATATCCCTGCAACAAATTGTTCTTCAAAAGATTATACTTCTATTTACTTCATGCTAATCAGTAAAACATTAGCAGAAATTGCCATACTACTTGCTTCCTTGTCAGTGGAGGTGAAATAAGGGAGTACCATAGGTTAAAGTGATAATCAAAAGCTGGTTGCTATGTCACTGAAGTTCCTTTGTTTGTATGGACAGCAGTTAAAAATTCCGGTATCAATGTATAAGTTTTTCATAGCAGAAACAAAAAATAAGGAATGTCACAAAAACGACGAACTCCACGAAAAAATGTATACAACCTAAATTGTATGTTTTAACGTGCTCTACACTTTTTGTGTAGTAAGTTTTTGTCCATCTCTTACGGTTTAGCAGTTATTCAAAATTCAGTAAATTTCATCCAGAATAAACCACTCTTCAGAGGCTAATCCCAGAAAATTCAAGATATACATTTTATTTATCAGGTAAATATCTTTAATATGTGACATTTTCATCAAAATCGTTAGAGCCATTTTGGAGAAAATCAAAATTTTCGAAAAAGGTTCCATGAAAAGGGTAGTTGGGGTTGGGGGGATTTTTCTCAAAATCTTCGTATCGCTTCCCTGGAAGATACTAAACTTAAATACCGAGTTTGATATTTTACCTACTTTTCGTTTTTGAGTTATCGTGTTCGCAGACACACGGACACACCATTTTTTTTTACACACACACACTTACACGGACCTTTTTCCGAAAATGCTTTTTTTTTAGATAAAGCGGACTACTAAAACATATATTTCCGTTGAAATCCCGGTATCGAATTTTTGGGTGGAGTGAAATACCTTCTCTATACACTATGTGCATAGTGCGTATAGAGAAAGTAAAAATAGGTGTCAAAATATACGATGCGATTTAGAATTTCCGAGAAGTACTGGCTTGGATGTGTAATCTAAAATACAATTAGCTCTGGTTTAGACCTTTTTCCTGGATATTAAATTAGACGACTAAATGCACAGCAAGCCACTATCCTGATTCAATATTCCATTCTCAGCTTATGTTTTGGTAAGAACGACATTAATCATAACATTAGTTTATAAACCTGCTTTAGGGAGATTAATAAAGGTACAAGGGATATCATGAATGGCTCACATGAACTAATAGAAAAAGTAAAATGTCAAAAGGAAGATATATTTATCAGAACGAAGAAAGGAAAACCAAAGCCGAGATAATGTAAAAAGGCTTGTGACAAATTGAAGGTAGAGGATAGAAAATTGAAGTACAGAACTGAAGGCAGTGGAGGAAAACAGTACAGGAATCCAAAGCTAACCAACAGCTTTAGAACCAAAGAAGAGTCATGTCCTTATCAAGTAAAAGTCCTGAATGTAAAAGTAGTGTGACTAGGTCTTGAGGGCTCGTAATCGCCACACGTGTGTGAACGGCTCACTTTCTGTTGTTTGTGAGCGATTTTTGTACTAGAAGTATGTAACGTTTCATCAAATATTATAAACACCAAGCTGCAAGTGTTACCTGTTTCGACCGGGAAGTTATCTACTTTGGGGAGGCTTGGTGGCTATGTAATTAGGGACCTTTAAGGGTCCGGGAGGCTTCGGGGCTATTTTTCTGACCGCGGGAGGCTTCTGTACCACACTCAAGGTCTCTGGGGGCCAGTTGAGCAGCATGGTAAGGGAAAATTAAGCGGCTCCAATTTGCGTGGACCGCAATAATCGGCCAGGAGAGGCTCGGGGCGCTAACTACTTCCAATCCTTCAGTACTGCACCACACTCATGGCATTTAATGGGGGACGCCAGTGTATGTAGCCCTGCCCCAACTTCGGGTTGATGGGTACAAAGAGTGTTTTTTGTTCAGTTAATGTTTCGCTTGTGATGTTCTACCGAAACATCTTTATAAGAAACTAAGTAATAATATCATTTATACTTATGTTTATTTCAATTAGCATGAAGCAGATACAATAATATGTTTTTTTGTAAAAATAGAGTGTTAAGTAATAGTTAAATGAATGGAACACATCAGATTTCTATCGTGGGTTGCACTAATTGTCATCTAAGCTTTATGAGTAGTATCGTATTTTACGTGAACGAGGAACCAACCCGAGGTATATGTAAGGATAGATAAATAACATAAGAACTGCAACAAAGAATAAAGCTACAGCTGGAAGAGTAAAAAGAAAAATAAAGCGAACCACACGTTTGTACTTTACAGAATTACAGCAATTTCCTGAGTTAAAAAACATAACTTGCAAGCACATCAGTCAAGGCTCTTGTTTAAGTTGTAAAACAAAAAAGGAAGTCATTAAAGTCTGTTTAGAAGCTGCTAGCGGTGTGAAGAGCTGACTTTTATGCCACCTTCAGTGGCAGTGTTACAACTCGCTACAGCAATTCTCACTCACGAAAATTAGTATTCGCAGAAATGATAATTTCACCTCCCTCACAATTACCTTTGTAGAGTTCACCAATCTGCTAACTTAATGTTCTGGTCGGCATCGTAAATGTCAGTAAATACTTTTAATTGGCTCATCCCTTCTAGTTCACATGTGTAATGCGAAAAAATTATATGTTAGTTGAAAAGAGAGGAAAAAAATAGAGCTATTTACGAGTATCGACTGACAGGTGAACTGGTTGGGAGTTTTCACCTGAGGAGGAGTTAATTGTAGCTGATTTACTCTCAAGATTTATGAGTGCAACACATTTCTTCACTACCTTCTCCTGTGGGCCTCAGGTCAACTTCCAGCTGTACAGCAACCTCAATTCCAAATTCCACCACACTAGCACAGGAATAAGCGTTTGTAAGCACATAGTTTGAGAAAATCATGTGAATTTTTTGGTGGTGTTTAACGCCCGCTTTTACTACTTGTGGCACCGCAGGCTATGACACTGGTGATACATGGAATGAAGATGGAGCTCCTGTGGAATGCGATTTGGGGGAAACCGGGCAACTCGAAGAAAATCCGCCCCTGCACCGCTTTGTCTACCACAAATCTCATATGCGGTCGCTTGGGATGAAACCGCGGCCGTTTAGGTCAGAGGCGAGTGGTCTAACCACTCGGTCTATCATGTGAATGAAACACATTATTCAACGTTAGGTTTTACCAAATATCAGATGTTCACTTTCTTTACATGTACTATGTACATAGTGTTTAGAGAAGGTATAGTATTGCACCCAAAAATTCGATACCGAGATTTCACCGGAAATATATGTTTTGGGTCCCCGTGATTCTAAAAAAAGCATTTTTGGAAAAAGGTCCGTTTACCTGTGTGTGCGTGTGTGTGTGTGTGTGTGGACAGCATAGCTCAAAAACGAAAAGACCGTTAAATATCAAATACCAAATACCAAAATTGTCATATAAAATGTATATCTTAAATTTTCTGGGAGTAGCCTCTGAAAACTACTTTATTCTGGATGAATTTTGCAAAATTTTGCATTACTGCTAAACTGTAAAAGATGAATAAAAACTTATCGCACAAAAATTTAGATCACGTTAAAACATACCATTTATATTATATACATTTTTTTCGTGAAGTAGTTCGTTTTGGAGATATTCTTTGTTTTTTGTTGTAGCTTTGAAAAACTTATATTGTTATCATACAGGAATGTGTCAACTCATGTCCATACAAACAAAGGAACTTCAGTCACAGGGCAAACAGCTTTTGAATATCACTTTAACCTATGGTAGTTCCTTATTTCCATTCTACTTACAAGGAAGCAAGTAATAAGACTATTTCTGCTATTTTTTCTCGATTAGCATGAAGTAAATAGAAGTATAAGCTTTTTAACAACAATTTCTTGCAGAGATACAGAGAAAGTCATGTGAATACAACAGAGTTTTTTTGGTAGTGTTTAATGCCCGCTTTTACTAATTGTGGCACCGCAGGCGATGACACTGGTGATACATGGAATGAAGTTGAAGCACCAGTGGAATGCGATTGTGGGGGAATGCCGTGCACCCGGAGAAAACCCGCACCTGCGTCGCTTTTTCCACCATTTGGGGTAGAACCTGGGCCGTCTAGGTGAGAGGCTAGTGGTCTAACCACTCATCCACGGCGTGGCTGTTTGCATGGCCAGGAGGTCCATATTAGAAAAATATAAGTATTTTAAAACTGAAACAATAGGTGGTGGTAGCGTGTCTGTCTCACGTTCAAAAGGCCGTAAGTTCGAATCCCGCTTAGAGTGAATTACCCGAATAAGGTTTTTTTTTTCTCGGAGTTTACCCTTATCCTGATAAGACGAATGTCGAGTAACTTTAAGCTCCATGGACCCGATATCATTTGAGCATCATTTCACCAACTTCATTAATTCATCGTCCGGTATGACTAATCAGACTACAAAAAACAAACAAACAAAAAACAACAAACAGGCTATCTTGGAAAAGGTAAACTCCATGAAAAAACGTATATTATATAAATTGTGTGTTTTAACATGATCTACATCTTTGAGTGGCAAATTCGTGTCTATTTCTTACAGCTTAGAGTTATCCAAAAGTCATCCAGAATGAAAAGGTCTTCAGAAGCTATTCGGCCCGTCAATATGTAGAATGCACTAGCTTTGTAAACCAAATTTCATTGAGGTTTATGGGCAGTGTAGAATATAATTAAGACACTGAAAAATAGGTGTACAATACATAATAATCTCACCTCTAAAGCTACAATTATTTTTAGCAAAACCTAACAGAAAAAAAAAATCTGATGTGTCATTCACATGACTTTCCCTACATCTCTACATCAACTTATTACTAAAAAGCTTATTATTCCATTTACTTAATACTAATCGAGAAACAATTAGAAGAAGAGTTCTTATTACTAGCGTCCATGTAAGTAGAAGAGAAATGAGGCTATACCATAGGCTAAACCGACAGTCAAATATTTTAAAAGCTAGTTGTTATGTGATAGAAGTACCATTGTTTGTATGGACAGGAGTTGAAAAAATTCCCGTTTGAGAAAAGTGTAAGTAGATTAAAGCTGAAATCAATAACAAGGAAAATCTATTATATATGACATAAATTGTGTGTTTTAACAAGTACTACATTTTTTGTTAAGTAAGTTTTTGGCTATCTCTTACGGTTTACAAGTTATACAATATTCCGCAAAATTCATCCAGAATAAACATGTCTTCAGAGGATTTTCATAGAAAATTGAAGACATACATTTTATTTGTCAAATAAATATCCTAAATATCAGAGATTTTAATCAAAATCGATAGAGCCATTTTTGAGAAAATAAAAATTTTCGAAAATCTTCATGTAAAGGGTAGTTGGGTTGAGATAATTTTCTTGAAAATATTTGTGTCGCAACCTTGGAAGATACCGAACTTAAATAACAAGTTTGGTATTTAAGACTGACTGACAGACACACACAGGGACGTTTTTCTAAAAATTATTTTTTTTGGATTAGGGTGTCTCAAAACATGTATTTCCGGTGAAATCTCGGTATCGAATTTTAGGGTGCAATACAATATCTTCTCTATACACTATGTCCAGAGTACGTGTAGAGAAAGTAATAAATGAAAAGAAGAGAGTGTTATAATGAAAGGCACGTGGGAGCAGAAAGCTAGGAATATCTAGAAATAAAATCGATCAATCAAACCACACTCTGGAGGCGTGACATCCATATACAAGTCTTACCTGATGAAATTGTTATACAGTACTTCATTAAACACCCAAGTAGGTGTTCATATCCGTCCACGTAATAGGTTCAGCCGTAAAGAGCAATTGATTGACTTGAATCCAACAAATATTGCTCTCTCAAGCTATAAAAGCAAATGACTGTGTTGGATGCTTGATATTGCTGAGTGATAACAAAATGATGTAGGCTTAATAGGAATCATTTACCTCCGGACTACCTCCAGCGATTATTTTCATTATTTTGCCTACGACTGGAAGAACATGTAACGATTCTATTAATCCGTTAACATATATGCTGTACATTTTCTATCCAGTAATAGGGGTTTCTTCTAATGTTATATAGAGATGGCAAACTCTGCTTTCGAATTTAAATCTCTTGTCATGCTTAGAAATACAAAAAATAATATTTGTAGATAAAATTTGCATCATAGAGAAACTAGAATGCAAAAATCTTATGTTCCATTCACAAGATTTTCTCTTTATCTCGTAACACACTATTATTAAAAAGCTTGTCTACGAAATAAATTAACATAAATGGTATTTTTAATTGCTTTCTGATATCTAAATAAGGGAATAAACTAGGCTAAAGCGATAGTCAAATATTTTAAAAGTCGGTTGCTATGTAAAATTCCTCTATTTGTATGGCAACAAATTCACAAATTTTCGTATGAGAAAAATTTATTTTAAAGTTAAAACCAATAACAAGGAATATCTCAGAAACGGTCAACTCTACAAAAAAAAATGTATATGACATAAATTATTGTTTTAATGAGATCTATGTTTAGGGGTGTAAGGTTTTGTCTGTCGATTACAGTTTACCAGTTGTGCAACATTCAGCAAAATTCATTTAGAATAAAGAGGTCTTCATAGTCTATTTCCAGAAAATTCAAAATACACATTTTGGTTGTGGTATAAGTATCTTTAATATACGTTATTTTAATCAAAATTTTTGGATCCATTTCTCAGAAAAACATTTTCGAAAATTTTTTCCATGAAAAGGGTATTTTGAGTTGGGTAGATTTTCATGAAAATCTTCGTGTGGTGTCCTTGGGAGATACTTAACTTAAATACAAAGTTTGATATTTAACGGACTTTTGTTTTTGAGCTATGCTGTGCATAGACACACACACACAAACACACACTGACGTTTTCTGGAAATGCTCCTTTGGGGTATCTCAAAATATGATTTTGGGTGAAATTTCGGTATCGAATTTTTGGGCGTAATACAATACCTTCTTCATGTACACTATGTGGAGAGTACGTTAAGAAAGAGTAAAACAATATTTCAGATTGAGGGAAAACAGATGAAATATAATTTGATAAAAATATTTAAGTATTCTTGTAGTATAACATTTATCTCATATCAGAATGTTGAGAAGTGAAAATACTGTCATAAATTTCGTCAAATATTATTACTTTAGTAGACGTTCCCAAGTAAAAGAAACAAAAAAGAAAGAAAGAAATAAGAAAGCAAGTAAATTTGTAAGTGTGCATGTTAAACATTTTTAAGAACAAGCAATTAAAACTCTCAAGAATGTTTTAATTACTACAGCCCCTGTGTAGTTTTATACAGATAAATTCATTCTCTAAGGTGATATAATTAGTATAAAAATTAAAAAGCTGATGTGTACTATTCACATGACTTTCTCTACCGCTCTACAACAAATTATTCTTAAAAAGCTTATACTTCTATTTACTTCATGCTAATCATAAAAAATTAGCAGAAATAGTCGAATTACTTGCTTCCTTGTAAGTAAAATAAAATAAGGGAGTACCATAGGTTAAATTGATAATCAAAAGGTGGTTGCTATGTCACTGAAGTTCCTTTGTTTGTATGTATGGGCAGCAGTTTGAAAATTCCTGTATGAGAAATGTATAAGTTTTTCATAGCAGAAACCAAAAACAACGAATGTCTCAAAAATGATGAACTCCACGAAAAAAATGTATATCACATAAATTGTGTGTTTTAACGTGCTATACATTTTTTGTGCATTAAGTTTTTATCCATCTCTCACGGTTTAGCAGTTATTCAAAATTCCGTAAAATGCATCCAGAATAAAGTACTCTTCAGAGGCTATTCCTATAAAATTCAAGATATACATTTTATTTGTCAGGTAAATAACTTTAATATACGATATTTTAATAAAAATTGTTAGAGCCATTTTTTAGAAAATCAAACTTTTCGAAAAAAGTACCACGTAAAGGGTAGTTGGGGCTGACGGGATTATTCTCAAAATCTTCGTGTCGCATCCCTGGAAGAACTTAAAGACCAAGTTTGGTATTTTACCGACTTTTCGTTTTTGAGTTCTCGTATGCACAGACACACGGACATACACACACACGGACATTTTTCCGAAAATTCTTTTTTTTTTTTTTTTTAGATAAAAGGGACCCTAAAACATATATTTCCGGTGAAATATCGGTATCGACTTTTTTGTTGGAGTGCAATATAGTAAATAACAAGGTTATATTGATCACATTTCTTACTTAAATTTTATATTTATGCCCAATGTAAGACATTTTTAAGTTTTTTGTACGAATAGTTTTCTTATTTTGTTCATAACAGTAAAGAATCATCCCAGTGCTTAAACTTACAGTTGGATAAACGTGCTAAAACTCGTAGAAATAAACCACAGACAGTATCATATGTCATAAACAATTAGGAATATTTGGTACTCACCATTTTATGTGTTGAGATGGAATCGTGTTTACAACCTGTTAACAATAACAGTTAGTTAATATTACATAATAAAATGCAGAGTCAGGCTAAATAATTAAACTTATTTTACAGCTAACTGCTCTGAACTGCAGATGAAATACATGGAATATTATCTGTTGCATGTGTGCAGAAGAAAAAACCTAATATGTTCCATTCACAAGATATCTCTGCAATCAATTATTGTTCGAAAGCTTATTCTTCTATTTACTTCATACTAATCGAGAAAAATAGCAGAAATAGTCTTTTTAATGGTAAGTGACTACCATAGTTTAAATCGATAGCCAAATTTTTTAGAAGCTGGTTGGTATGTGATTGAAGTTCCTTTACTTGTATGACCAGGGGTTAACGAAATCCCATATAAGAAAATTATATGCATTTTAAAGCTGAAAACAAATAACAAGGAATATTTCAAAAAACGGCCAACTTTTCAAAATAAAAGTGTACGAGTATAACATAAATTGTGTGTTTTAACGAGCTCTATATCTCCTGTTAATATTTATTTATCTCTTACTGCTCACCAGATATGCAAAATTCAGCAAAATGCGCCAAAAATAAAGATGTATTTGGAGTCTATACTCGAAAATTCATAATATTCATTTATTTTGTATGTAAATAACTTTAATATATGGCACTTTAATCAAAATCTTTACAGCCATTTTTGAGAAAATCAAAATTTTCGAAAAATATTCAATGTAAAGAGTAGTAGGTGGTGGTGGTATTTTCTTGAAAATCTTCATATCCTTGGCAGATACTGAACTTAAATACCATTTTTTTAACTATGATGCACAAACACATACGGACATTTTTCTAAAAATGTTTTTTTTTTTTTTTTTTTTTTTTTTTTTTTTTTTTTTTTTTTTTTTTTTTTTTTTTTTTTTTTTGACTCAGGTGGTGTCAAACATACATTTTCGATGAAATCTCAGTATCGAATTGTTGGTAATGATACAATACCTTCTCTATGCACTATGTACATAGTAGATGTAGAGAAAGTGAAAACGGAAATGGAGTTTTATTTATGGATGTTCTATAACTGCCGTGGTTTTCAGCGTTCTATTCTATACGGGGCGTGAAGGACCGCTTAATTTTGCTCAGAGTCTTCTTTTAGCAGCCTTGACGTTCTATTACGTGCCGTAAATCTACGACACGGGACCAACAGCTTAACTTCCGTTCCGAAGGAAGCAATGCTAAGGAGTTTTACACCTCCGCCAGGTTTGAACCCGCTACCTTGGGTATATGAAGTGGAGGGCGACAGACGCAGAACAGAATGACCGGAAACGTGGCATTTGCTGCTGGTAAATAAGCTGGATAGAGCAATCTTACAGTCATCTCTGTTATACCACATATAACAAACATTTGGTATAGTCACTTTAAACGCAAGGCGGTCCAACACGGTAATATAAAACACTCTTATTCAAATGAGGCTATCACAAATTGCTGCTTTTGCCGATTCGGCAACACTGAGCATTTATGTAGATTCGGATTTGTTCATCGTTCTTTGTATGTTTCATTTCGACATGAATAAAGAAAACATTCCTTTTAAAGGGTCTTTGGAAAGCCGGATTTGCCTAAAAGTATTCAAGTTAAATGTTAAACAAACGTTTTTCTTGAATATATTCGTAGAGAAATGTTCCCGCTCATATTGCTATGGAGTTCAGGTGTTCAATAAATCAATTTTCGATAAATTCGTGGGTGGAATATAATAGTTTTTCTGCTTTGGGTTGATAAAGGAACATTCTTTTGGGGGGGAAAAACCGTGATTTATTTGAATGAAAATTACATATCAATTTTTCTTTCTTATCTTCCAGAGATCCATTACAAACCAAATGATAGATTCTAAAAATCTTATGCGTTTCATTCACATAGCTTTCTCTACCTGTTCTGCAAACAAACTATTATTAGTCATCAAGTCTTTATTCAACATACTAATACAGAAAAACATTAACAGAAATTGTCTTTATGACTACTTCCTTAAAATTAGAAGGGAAATAAGAGAACACACTAGGCTAAAGGTATGTAAATTCATTTAAAAGCTGGACGCTATATGAAACAATTGAAGTTTGGTTCTCTATGCGTAGCGAGAGTAAACCAAAAGAGATATGAAACGAAAGATGACTTACCCTTTAGGAACAATTTAAGTATTGATACCAATAACAAGAAATATCTCGGAAACGGCTATATCTACAAAAAAGTGTATGACATAAAGTGTCTGTTTTAACGAGATCTAGAATTTTTGTGCAGTGAGGTTTTTTCCCTTCTGTAAGGAAGCTAAGTAATAAGGGAGCTAATTTCTGATAAGGTTTATTTTAATTAGCTTGATATACATACAAGAATCTTTTGCAAGAATATTTATTCGCAGAACACATAGAGAAAGCAATATTAACACATCATATTTTCTTTTTTAGTTCTAAATTTCCAAATTCACTTTGCTTGATAGTAGTGTGTTCGTACTCCAGTGTAAGTGCCGTAACTTAGTAAAAAGGCATGAACTGTCGATATGTTTTCATCGTGGTAACTAAATCTTGAATTTATTGTCCATATTTACTCCATAATAAAACCAGCAGTAGCGGGAGAAGTTTACAAAGCCTATTGCACGTGAGCGCTGGAAAGTAGCGACATAAAAGAAAACAATTTGCACTTCTTGGAGTATATTATTACATGATTGCATAGAATTGTATATAAATTTTGCTCTCTAGATGAAGGAGGTGCAATGTAACACCTTTAAATTATAGCCACTTAGTCGTTTTCATGACGAAGACAGCTTAGCAAAGAGTAATAAAAATCCTTCACAAGGAAATTAATACTGTCTACCTCACCTGCATTCATAAAATTTCATGATGTTTTATTTTTCATAGTCGTGACATTATTTTTATGCAATAATAATTTAAAACACTATTTTTCTAAATTAGAATATTTTCGATGTGAAAGTGAATGATAAAAGTTATTGTATCCTTAAGGTTAAAATACAATAGTGGTATTAATTTCTGGTTACATTAACTTTCAGATTACAATATTGCATTAAATTCTTACTCGGGACTATTCTTATCTAATAAATTATAGTCAAGAAGTGTTAGCATAATACAGTATTACACCTTTTACCACAAAACCGAGCTAATGTGGCCCTTATTGGGCTGATCTGGGCCAACTTTTAGTAAAACATATTTATTAACACATTATTTTATAAATATAATCACACATTCTTAATTTTAATTGTATCTAATGTGAGCATAAGAATCATTGATCTCATATTACATAAAGGAGCTCAGAATTTAAGGAAATGTAATAATATTAGGACTATAATATTTTAATAGCATGAGCACCACCAGGAAAATTTTAAACATACGAGATTTTTCCCAATTTTGATCCTACTATTTATATTTAATATTGGATGCAAAATATAATAAAAAGTATACTTGGAAATTATAATTTTTAGCTTGTACATCATCCAATATCAAATATAATGCATTAATACTCTCTTATAATAGGGAGCTCGAAATTGGTGATATATTATGACAGTTCAAAACCATAAACATTATAATTTTATATACATAAACATGCAGCAATAACTACAATTTTCACATTATATAGAATATAAAATAAATTATGCGTGAATATATTTATAAACTAATATCTTTTCAAAATTCGAACTAAATTAGTCAATTAAGTGCCAAATGAGCTCCAGTTTGTGCTAAAAGCTTCAACTATTTATCATGTCATCACTTCCTGGCTGTAATTTATTAGACCATAATACTCCTGGATAATAGTTTAAGGCAATATTGTACTCCAAAGGTTAAATTAAACAAAACGTTTCCAGAAATAATTCCACTAGTGTACATGCGCCTTAAGGATATCATAACCTTTTTTAGTTATGCTATCTTAAACTCCCCTCTGCATATATGCAGGTATAATACAAAGTAAAAATAATGATTGAAAAGAAATGGAGTGTTATCCGGTTTCTCAGTCATGGTAATCCATTAAACTATGCTGTTGTTTTTTTTTTTTTTTTGGAAACTTTAGATGAGATTTTTCTTTATCTTACAGGATATCGTGTGGCATTATGAGTTAAGTGGAAATTAAATTAATCAAAGAATCCTACCTTATAATAAAACGTTTATACAAATCGCAACAAAGCGAGGTGAAAGGGCAGGCCTCCGGTAGTGAAATTAAATATTTTTATAATTGCAACAATATACTTGAAATATTTTTTCACAGATATTATTAACATTATAACATTATATCATACATTTTAGAGCTGAGAAACTTCAAAAGAAAATAATTTTCAGAATATAATAATAGTGACTCATGATATGAAAATATAAATTAAATTTGACACATTATTCCTTGAAGAATAAAGGGTTTTGCAATAAAATATTATGAATATGTTTAGTTGTTAAAACCCTGTTACAAATTATAATTAATTCGTTATCAAGAAAAGGCTCTTTAGATATATTTAATCAGCTTCAAAGAACATAGTATGTGAAATTTGAAAGAAACTGAACAAAAATTTATTCACGAAGAACATTTTATGACTAAAATGTAATACAACTAAATTAAGAAAATATTAATTTTAAAGGTTTACACGACGGTGTTTGTACAAATCTACAACGTAAGTTTAAAAGTGCCAGAAGGGAAAAAATTAACTGAATTCTAATTGCATTCGAAAATTTTGAAATAAATGTTTCAATTTTGAAATATTTATACTTTCTACCATACTTTAATAAAATCAGTAAACTAAAAATATCAGGAAGGATATATCAGTTAAAATGAGACAGCTTAGTATGTCCATGTTATTTTACACACAGCAGGTATGGGCATTCCTGGCCAGTGCGTCACGCGACTTTGCTGTTTTACCTGTTTGCAACATACAACTCGCTTGATTTTGTTTCAAAGCAAAAAGGGTTGGTTCGTGCATGCAGTGGGTAAATACCTGACAGCAGTGATTTTCTCTCTTACTTGTATAGTATGTCGTGTGTCAGTTTATAATATCGGGAACGAAAGCATCCAACATACAACAATCAAGCCCTTCGTTTATGCTTGCCAAAAAGGAATCTTTATTATCTATAGAAAGTGTCGGTATAAGTGTTTAGTTTGCGTTAATGTTGGGCATCGTTTGCAGCGTCACCACTCAACCGATGTAAGTAAGTTAGTCAGTTATTAAGGGGAACAACATTTCTTTCGAATTCTATTCAATCCCATTTAATTACCAAGATGCCTGTTCATATTTACTGCTATGCAAGTTGTCGTTATTTCAATATCAGTGCTTGACGAAGTAAATTCTTAAAATTGGTAACAGTATTCGAGATGTATGTAGATGTCTTTGAATGTGAGTATTTGAAGCAAAATAGTATTAATTTTAGGAGGAATGACTGATAGTTGGGTAAGCTATTTATCTGCTATATTTGCATACTTTGCAATTAATACTTTATAAGCATTTAGTTGTAAAACGGCAATGGGAAATATTATAACGCTATCCGAAATAAAACTGGTTATGTAATTTACTACTCTAACGAGGTTCATCAGAAGGACATTTAACTGTTGTTTTTGGTACAGGTTATATAAGCAGAAATGCTCTCTTAAAAAAAACTACAGGCAACTCCATCCACGTTCGTACATCTAGCACGCGTTAACGAAATAAGTTAACATAAGCCTCTGCTGCTGTCGCTGATTGAACTTAGGTTTGTAAGCAAATCATCCAGCAATTGAATCGTATTTATTTCTGGTCTACTTCTTAATTGAAATACAATAAGAACTAAATTTTTAAAGTGTATTGAAGTCCGTTAGTTTACAATGATTACTAAAATATTGTTTTTCCAAACTGCAAGGTGAGCTGATGTCTGCTATGTACATAGCTTACTGCTATGTAAGGGAGCCACAATATTCTAAATTTAATTCTCATATCATTAGAAACACATGAGAATCAGGTTGCACATCCTGCAGTCAAACGAAGATAGGTATTTACTTTTTTGAAAGATAGTACAATGTATACAGTAGACCCAAATATTCGATACCAATATTTCACAGGAAATATGTGTTCTGAGACCCCTGATATACCCAGACTTGGCATTTAAGTTCAGTGTCTTCCAAGGATGCAACACGAAGATTTTAAAGAAAATTCCCTCGTCCCCAAATACTCTTTAAAAGGAATAGTTTTAGAAAAAATGTATTTTCTCAAAAATTGCTTATATGATTTTGATTAAAATGCCATATGTTTAAGATATTTTCTTGAATTTTCTGGGAATAGGCTCCGAAGACCTCTTCATTCTGGATCGCAATCGTATAACACGTAACCCGTAAGAGAGAGACAAAACCTCACCATTCAAACATGTATTTATCATTAAATCACACAATTTATATCATCTCTGCTGAGTTAGCCGTTTACAAAATATTCCTAGTTAATCCCTTCAATTTTAAACTGCTTACATTTTTTACAGCATTCGTTGCATCTTGTTTTTCTTTATTTCCAATAATGCAAAACAGAACCAAATTTCAATTGTTTCACATAGCACAAGATTAGCTTTAGACTAGTGTATTCCCTTATTTTCCTTATGTTTACAAGGAAGCATTTAATAAAACAATTTCTGTCAATTTTATCTCGATCATTATGACGTAAATAAAAGAATAGTCGTTTGTAAGCAAAGTTTGTGTAACTGCCAGAGAAAGTCTTGTCATCGGACTTTTTAACCGTTGAAGTCTGTATTCTGTACATTCGAGTAGGATATTTCTTCAAATATTCTATGCGTGTCTTGCTAGGCTACGGCTCCTTCCGATGCCAGTATGCCTAGAGAGATCTTTGTGTTAACAAGATTGGTTATATTGGTCGCGATAGCGCAGCGCTTAAGTGTAAAGTATTTCTTACCTGTCTTCATTGAATAACACCCAATTTAAATGCGCAATTTATTGGAACCATGATTGTGCAAACTTACATATGCGAAATTTATTATACAACGATTTTGTGTATTTAAAGTAAATAATGTTTCCTGAGCCCTGGGTTTATTTTTTGTTGGTAATTATTGAGAAATAGTGGGGGCAGCACTCACATTTTTGTATCTTGTGTTCCCTATATCAATCCAACCCAGATGTGAGTTCACCCACTTAAAGCGGTTCAATGCATAAAAAGTAGTTAAATGTGAATATGAACCTTAAGCAATTCTGGTATTTGAGATAATGTATATTTCACAGATACAGATCTCTTTTTATAAATTTTTGGATTCAGGAGACTTGTTGCATAAATCGTAAATACTCTCTGCTATGGCAGTGTACTTGAGTTCGTTTCTGGATTTGCGTGGAAAATATTATTTTAATAAGAAAGGTTCTCAGTATACCCTAAGTCTTGTGTGAGTTATCAATAACTATTTGAAAGCATTTCGTCAATAAAACCAGATTTCACGAAAAACTGATCTCATGGTCCAGGCCAAAAATGAATGACAATTATGTCAGTTCAACTACATACCAACAATAGGAGTTGCAGGTGGATTTAGGGTACATAATAATAACAATAATAATAACAATAATAACAAAAATAATAAAAAGAAGAAGAATAGTAATAATAATGATAATTTTGATGAATCCTTGATATATTGCACACGGTTTTAATATGTTATGGTCATCCTTCCCGCTTCACTAACCTAAGTTATAGCCCTCTGGCGCTAAAAGGCTCCGATTTGTAGCGTGAAACATGGCGGAGAGCAACGCTACTATGCCGGTACGTCAGAAACAGCGTGCTGTAATCGAGTTTCTAACAGCAAAATACGTGCCTCCAATTGAACTGCATAGAAGAATGAAAGATGTGTTCGATGACGCGTGCATCGACATCGGTAATGTGCGTCGCTGCAACATCTGCAAGAATCGAACGCCTAGGGTTCACTGTCATCGATCATCCTCCGTACAGTCTCGACTTGGCATCATCCGATTTTCATCTATTTCCAAGACTTAAAGAACACCTTCGAGGTGTTCACTTTGATACTGATGAAGCGGTACAAGCAGAGAAGAGGATATGTCTCCATCAACAAGGTCAAACATTCTATAGTGACGATATACACAAACTGGTCTCTCGCTGGGAGAAAATTGTTCGTCACCAGGGTGGTCATGTTGAGAAATAAATATGTAGAGATGAAGAATAAAGATATAGAATGGTAATAGAGTTTGTTTTACTCCAAACGTTTTAAGGGTGTTACCAGAAAAAAATCAGAGGCATTACTTTTCAGTACGCCCTCGTATATTCTTAAATGGTACACTGCTTTAATTAAGTTATTAATAAAATAATAATAATAATAATAATAATAACAATAATAATATTAAAATTATATACTATATCACAACCTGAATACATTTTATATCTTTGTTGTGAGAGCTAAACATTTAGAGTACTAAAAGTAGCAGTACATACTTTTACTGCTCTTTCACATATTTTATAATCCCTATCTGTTACATTGCCCACCATAAAGAAGTTACCAGGAAAGGGTAGTCAATAAAGTCATAAGCTTAGTTAAGAGCTTGCTATAAAATAAGTATGCAATCAAGCGCAGAGTAAGGACCGAGATAATCAAGGCAATTTGGATTCATCATTAGCAGCAGAAGAGTGCAGTCTTATTATCTCGAAATGGAAAAAGCACTTTGCTTAGCAAGCTCTCTTTCTCTCGCGGCAGAGAAAGGAACGAATTTTGAACATTAATTTTCATTCGCTGGCTAGTCATTAGATTCGTATCGCCAGCAAGGTAACGGAAGTGTAAACAAAGGGATATTTCAGATGTGCAATCGATGAGGGCTCATTAAAAGTTGGGCTCTTCTTTGTACCATTGTATTTAGGCACGACTGCCTCCCTGGAGAGTTCACTTCCCCATTGTGTTACAGTATGAAGAAACGAATAATAGCAATAATTGTGACTTTTTGATCAGTACCTTATAGCGTTGATAAGGACATGAAGAAGTGATATGAATACAAGACTGTGTACATGTGGTGTAATTTTAAATGCATAATTAGAATCATATTTTGGTAATTGTACCTTGAAGCATGCATTTTGGATACGTGATTTAAGTACTTTATACAAAAATTATTTAAATTACATTACTATTTAAAAGAAATGGTCATCTCTTTAGCGCGGTGGTAGCGCAGCTGCTTGCCAACCCGGAGACCTGGGTTCCATTCCCGGTACCGGCAAGGGATTTTTTCCCCCGTTGGGAGACCTGGACCGGGGTGTACTCAGCCTAGTGAGGGCCCTTTTTCTGATAGTGTTTAACGTCCACTTTTACTACTAAGGCACCGCAGGCGGTGACACTGGTGCTTCATGGAATGATGATGGAGTACCGGTGGAATATGATGGCGGGGGAAACCGGAGAAGCCGGAGTAAACCCACCCCTGCGCCGCTTTGTCTACCACGGTCGCTTGGGATCCAACCCGGACCGTCTAGGTGAGAAGGAGTGGTTTAACTACTCGGCCACGGCGCGGCCGTGAGGTCACTGGTGGATCAATTGTGGAACTACTTGATGGAGAAGTAGCGGCTCCAGATCATGAGGACCGCATTAACCGGCCGGGAGGGATTGATGCGCTCACCCATCTCACCCACCAATACTGCATCCCATCCATGATGTCTGTCACGGATCGGGATGGGGTACGCCGCGGCTGGGCGGTAGGCCAACGTTCCTTGAGAGCTCTAGTGCCATGGAGTTATTATTTATTTGCACGAAATAATGTGAGGTGTGTGCTGCCAGTATATGCAAACAATCTACAATATCACTTAAATCTCTAGAATTCCTATATCTGAAAATCAGTGTTTTACCTACTGAATTCTTTACCTTTCAAGTGTAAAATGTATTTCCTAATAGACATTTTCTGAAATTAAAACGTATTAAAAATGTTTTAGAAGAAACTGAATGAATGTGCCTCAGAATGTTTTTTTTTTTTTCATTTGTATTTCCTGTAACTGCTTTGATAAAGTTAGAATAAGCATAAATAAAGAGAACAACAATAAAAGAAACAACTAAGCGAGTTAAAAAATGTTCCGATGTCCCATCTAGCTTTGTGTCAAATTAGTAAAAAAGAAAGCGGGGGAAAAAATTATCAACGTTCTGGTAAGATTCGATCCTGAATAGAGCATTTTAGAAATCTTGCTAAGACTGCGCGTTAACCAAATAGGCTACTGTTTATTTATAGTTTGTTGCACCAAAGTCTATAGTGTTAGTACACAGAAGATGGGTCTCGGGAACGATGTTTTCAAGTTAGACTGTAATCTGCGGGTTGCATAAAACCCGAGAATAAGGGACAGGTGAACCACCTTGTGTAAATCACAACGTAGAAGAGATGTTGGAGACCCAAGAAAAAGGTGGAGCTGAACAAAGTAAAATGGAAAAGATAATTTCCCTAATTTATTCAATAAAGAAAAAGAATTTAATACAAAAGCTTTGTACTGAAGAATTCACAATAAAACTTAATATCTGTCTATTGTATATAGGGTGCTCAAAACTACTAGTTAAAATTAAAACAGGTGGTAGAGAGCATCTAATAAATATCTCTATATGATATCTGGTTCAATGTACCAATAACTTTAAAACTTTATAATTTGAACATTTCAGTATACCAGTGTAAATTTTGGCAGAGAACCAGGAGCTACAAAAATCATCTAAGAGCCAGGAAGAAACACAAAGCTCCTAATTGTTTTACTTTCTCCACACGTACTATGTACATAGTATAAAGAGAAGCTATTGCATTCCACCCAAAAATTCGATACCGAGATTTCACGAGAAATACACGTTTTGGGTCCCCCGAATAAAAAAAAGCATTTTTGGAAAAAGGTCCATGTGTGGTATACCTGTGTGTGTGTGTGTGTGTGTGTACAGCATAGCTCAAAAACGAAAAGGCAGTTAAATACCAAACTTGGTTAAGTTCAGTATATTCCAAAGATGCGACACGAAGTTTCCAGAAAATCCCCCCACCCCAACTACAATTTACAGCTAAAATTTTCGAAGAATTTTATTTTCTCAAAAATGGCTCTAAGAATTTTGATTAAAATATATCTTTATTATATATGATATATACATATATATTATAAAGATATATATCTGACAAATAAATGTATATCTTGAATTTCCTGGGAACAGTCTCTGAAAACATGATGAATTTTACGGAATTTATATATAACTGGCAAACCGTAAGAGATAGACAAAAACATACTTAACAGAAAATTTAGAGCTCGTTAAAACATAAAACACCCATGGAGAGGATCGTTTTTTAAATATTCCTTGTTACGGGTTTCAGCTTTAAAAAAAACATACTTTTCTCATATGGGAAATAGTCAACTCGTGTCCATTCAAACAAAGGAACTTCAGTCACATGGCAACCAGCTTTTGACTATGCTTTAGTCTATGCTACTCCTTATTTCCCTTCCACTTGCATGGAAGCAGGTAATAAGACTGTTTCTGCTAATTTGTTTCTCGATTAGCATGAAGTAAAAAGAAGCATAATCTTTTTAAGAATAATTTGTTGCAGAGATGTAGAGCAAGTCAGTGAATGGAACACATCAGATTTTTCTTTTCTCCATTTACCCGTGAAGTAAATCATGTGACCTGAAGCTTATCGCTTAACGTTTAGCAGTTATACAAGGTTGTCCAAATATCTTCCTGACTGAAGATTGCTTCACAAGGCTATTTCCAGAAAATCCTATATATCATCTAGATGACCAACTCTGCAAGAAACTTTCCTAAGCAAAGCCAGAAAATCCTTTTTACAGCTACTGAAAAGCTTTTCCGTCCTTCAGAAACGGACTACGTCAGAACAGATTCCCCGTGTACTTCCGTGTTAATTGTATCCGTAACATGGCGAGCAAGGAAAAGAATCTCCTTTAAATTGTTGCTAATTGTTAGGTAACTCTGCACCCTAGCGGGAGCGTGTCGAACCAAAGATCAAGCGCCACGCTGGTGGGCCTTGCCGCCTGCTAATTATCTTCCATATTGTTGGGAAAGAGTGAATGCAAATGTCCATTACTTGCAGATCTTCACGCCCTCACTTCCATTAATCGCTTCCCTGAATTCAAATGAATATACCTAGTCATACTATAATTACATTTTGCATTTTCAGCTAAAGGATATAACAAAACTTGCTAACATTTGTTGGGGTTTAACCAATAATTTAACTGCTTCAACCAAAAACATAAAGGAACTCAATATTAGCAAACGGTACTTGGAACTTAAAATTTACCATGAATTTATAAAGTATGAGGTTTTTATTATAACAACAAAGAGTAGATAAATAATTTTATTTAAAGTTACTGATTACGAGTTTTAATTAGATTCGAAACTGGTATCTTTTTATCAAGAATTAACAGAATTATCAGCAGTGAAGGTTTATTTAAATCATAAGTGGAAGATAAACTTCATAATAAAAATGGTCAATACAGAAACTACACGTCATCGTTATTAGGAATAGCATCTTGGAGACCGATAGAGAACTGACAGGTTACATAGATACTGAGTACATAGGTATCTGTGTTGATGACCCCACGCACCGCAGTAAACAACATGTAATATCAGAGCCATGTTATGAACTACTTTCGTGCCAATCGGAGACAATTAAGTTTTGAGACGCTAAGATTATACGTTGTTGGGTATTGCAATGTACGTATCTTGAGAGCAAAAGAAACTGATATTACCTTGATGACTTGGTGCAGTACAGCAAATAAATTGTGTAAATACTAAAATTGTGAGTTACCGTAAATTTGTAGTAGGTATTTATGTTTACCACCCACCAATCTTAATAGAGTTTCAGTGCTACTCAAAACTTCTAAATCTATAATACCTTCAATGTTCCGTTTCTCTTCTGTTAGCCCAAATGCATACACACTACATTGCAAACACATCACTATACATGATGTATGTCAGTAATGGATATTATATTGAATATTTGTTTTGGAAATTAGGAACAGAGTAATGAACAACATTACATCTATATATGTTTTATTTGTAGACCTATAATTTTGCCTATTAAGAGTAGTATATTTTCAGACTGGTTACTACATCCGACTAGGCCTGACAAATACGAGATATACGTGTTTATTTCCCTGAGATCGCGGTACGGAAGGCGCAACCTTGAGAGGGCTAGCTTGCTATAATGTAACGGAACTGCAAGGCCAACAACCCCGCAGGTCACGATTGAGGTGTAAAACATAAAAGCAAAACGGATAGTCTATACGTATAGGCGTTGTTGATTTCACGGCGCAGTTAACACCATATAAAACACATTAAATAACAAATTACATACGGACACACATACGGACCTTTTTCCAAAAATGCTTTTTCTGGATGCAGGGGGTCCTAAAACATCTATTTTCGGTGTAATCTCTCGGTATCGAATTTTTGGGTGGAATGCAACTTTCTCTATACACTATGTGCATAGTACATATAGAGAAAGTAAAATTAGAAAAGATAACGACATTTGGTGATCTCGATTCAAGTAAACGTTTTAAAATAATAACTGAAGTTTATTAGAAACATTTTAATGATTTTGGTTATATCGGATATTTATAATGCTTAAATGGGTACGGGGTCTGCTTAGGATTATACGATATCAGTTAATTCATTCAACCAGGATACGAATCCCGAAATATTTGTATGTTAGACGTTCACGCTACCGCTACGCCACGGAGGTGGATGATAGCAACGTTTGTATTCACTCCCTTCTTTTAGCTTCACATCTTCAGTAGGTATTGTTGTTATAACAATTCCTGTTTAGGTTCCAGTAATTATTACTTTCTCTACCGCTTGTTTCTAGAATTTAAAGGAAGTATTGCATTCTCTAGACTTGATTTCTATATTGTGAAATACTATAATGTAAAGTCGAAAATAAGATAACAGCCAAATTTTATACTTCAACCATACATTCTTACAGTGTTCCAAATGGGGATTTTAAAGAACCCCCCATCCTAAACTACAATTATGTATATTTCTCATATATGGCTCGAAAATGTTGTGTAAAGAATCGTACATTTGAGATATTAACGTAAGCATATAAACGTACATCTTCAATTTTGTGTGTGTGTATCACGTAGAAGTCTCTTAATTTTTAATTGAACTTTATAGAATTATATACACATTAAAACACGTGAGGTATATACACATTTACTTGAATGAAGCTGCAGATCTCTTTAAAACCCCTCTTTATATTCTATAGAGTTGGCAGTATTAGCTATTTCCGAAATGTTGAATTTTGTTATAGCTTTCAGTTTCAAGCGCCATGCTTTTAAGCTGATTCAGAGTCTGTGATTTTAAGGCAGGTATATCTAAAAGAATGTTACCTACCATAAACTGTGTGTTGAATAATTGCTTCTTACATTTATAATGAAAATCGGGAATTACATAAAGAAGGGCTATTTGAATGCTTTGTGGAGTATGCATGAAAAGAAATAATAGCAAAACATCTGATGTGCTCCATTCACATGGTTTTCTCTACATCTCTGTAACAAATTATTGTTAATAAGCTTATTCTTTTATATATTTAATGCTAAAACATTAGCAGAAACGGCCTTATTACTTAGATCCTTTATAAGTGGAAGTAAAATAAGGGAATATAGTAGGCTAAACTGACAGTCAAATGTTTTAAAATGAGATTGCTATGGGATTGAAATCCATCTATTTGCATGGCAAAAGTAAGTGTAACAGATTTATAATCCATAAATATGACAAATAATCATAAGCAGTAAATGGTAAGTGAATTATTGTAATAAATATTGGTGGGTTTAATTTTAATTATTTTTGTTATAGTTGGCCAAGCATGGACAAATTTAAGTATTTTGAATGTGTAATAATAACAAGGAAAATCTCGAAAACGGCCAACTTAACGAAAAATATGTATGTGACATAAATTGTGTGTTTTATCATGGTCTACATTTTTTGGTGTAGTAAGTTTTTGTCTCTTAAGGTTAACAAGTTATACAAAATTCAATAAAAATTATTCAGAATAGAAGGTATTTAGAGGCTATATCCAAAAAATTCAAGATATACAATTCATTTGGCATATAAATAACTTTAATCAAAATTGTTAGAGCCGTTTTTGAGAAAAATCGACATTTTCGAAATTTTTTCCATGTAAACGGTAATTTGAGGTGGGGGATTTTCTTGAAAATCTTTGTGTCGCATTCTTGGAAGATATCAAACTTAAATACCAAGTTTGGTATTTAACGGTCTTTTCGTTTTTGAGTTATGCTATCCACAGACATACACATGGACCGTTTTCTAGAGATGCTTATTTTTGGATTCAAGGGGTCCTAAAACATGTATTTCCGGTAAAATCTCGGTATCAAATTTTTGAGTAGAATACAAAACTTCCTCTATACACTATGTACATGGTACGTGTAGAGAAAGTAAAAATATGTTTTTAAAGATCAATTAATTTTAGAAATTTTAGTTGAGGTATGTTCAAACAGCAGTAAATAGCTGCTCCGGAGCTTAAATATGCCGGGAACAATAAAACAGCAGCTCAACAAGAAGTTGCAAATCGTAAAGGTTAGAATTTCACGGATGCTTTGCTTTAGAATATGTTGAAATATCTGTCTACTCTGCTTTAAATTTATATGAATTGTTTAAAGACCGCCTACCTTTGACGTGCTTCTTGCATTTAGTACCTCATTGTTGGTGAATAATCTCCGGTGCGGATACTATAATCCTGTTTCCCATGGGAGGATGCGACAACGGGAAGTTTGTTTCTCGCGCATTAGAGCGTGTAACACAGCGAGGCGAGTGAATTCCGTTAGACATTCTTGAGAACTATTCACAATTATTCACAGTGTTGAAAGGTCCTCTCCTTTATGGCATTACCGTGCCATGTGTATTATGTCTAGGATCATGACGTTGCAGTTCGTAGGCCCATCCATCCTTTCTCCAGCCAGTCCATACAAAATCCAGCACTTTGCTCGGTGCAACTCTATAGCAAAAATTTAACCGAAAATTCGTGGGGCAAAATCCATGCTAACATAGGATATATTGGTCGATCAGAATCCACGCCATCACTGCTAAAGAGCAATATATTTATTGTTTGTGCGGAATCCATGCAGTCAATGTTAACAAACGATATATTGGTCGCGCGGAATCCATGCCATCATTGTTAACAAACCATATATTGTTCTCGCGGAATCCATGCCATAAATGTTAACAAACGATACGTTGGTCTCGTGGAATCCATGCCATCATTGTTAACAAACGATATATTGGTCGCGCGGAATCCATTCCATCATTGTTAACAAACGATATATTGGTCGCGCGGAATCCATGCCGTCAATATTAACACACGATATATTGGTCTCGCCGAACCCATGCCATCAATGTTAACAAACGATATATTGGTCGCGCGGAATCCATTCATCAATGGTAACAGATTGGTCGCGCGGAATCCATGCCATCAATGTTAACACACGATATATTGGTCGTGCGGAATCCATGCCATCAATGTTAACAAACGATATATTGTTGCGCGGAATCCATGTCATCAATGTTAACAAACAATATATTGATCGCTCAGAATCCATGCTATCAATGCTAACAACTGATATTTAATATGATAATACTCCTCTCTTATATATTGAATATTACACAATATTTAACAATAATTTGTTACAGAGATTTAGAGAAAGTCATGAGAATGGCACACAGATTTTTAGAAAAATGTCAATGTGTGAGTGTGTGTGTCTGTTTTTGTCTGTGTGTCTGTAAACACAATAGTTCAACAACGAAAAGTTGGTTAATGCTTGGCATTTATGTTGAGCATCTTCCAAGAATGCAACACTAAGATTTTCAGAAAAATCACCTCACCAGAAAACACCGTTTACGTGGAATTATTTTCCAGAATTTTAAAATTCTCAAAAAGTGAACAAAAATGAAGATATCGTTAAAAACTACACTTAATGCCATATGCAATTTCTCTTTGCAAATCTTTCCGCTTCAAAGCTATGCAAAGTAAAGATTTCAATTTTAAAATACTTAAACTTTTTTGAAACGGGAGGTCCACATTTTAAAAATGTTGACTGTCGCTTTAGCTTAGTGTATTCCCTTTCTGCTTATAAGGCATTAAGAAATAAGACATAGAGAAAGTGTTGGAACACATCAGACTTTTTTCTTAGTCATATAAAGTCAATAAATAGTGATATGCTTCTTTTTACTTTATCTTTTAGTACATAGAGGTATAGATGGTATTGCGTTCTGCCCAAAAATTCGATACCGAGATTTCACCGGAAATACACTGAATCCAAGTAAAAAGGTCATCATTAAAAAAGGGTTGTTTTTACTTTCTCTACACGTACCCTTTACATGGAGAAATTTTCGAAAACTTTGATTTTCTTAAAAATGGCTATAACGATTTTGATTAAAATATCGTATATTAAAGATATATACCTGATAAATAATATGTATATCTTGAATTTTCTGGGAATAGTCTCTAAAGACTACTTTATTCTGAATGTTTTTGGTTTCAGATTTGAAAAACTTGTGCTTTCCTCATACAGAAATTTGTCAACTCGTGTCCATACAAAGGAACTTCTGTCACTTTAACTTATGGTACGCCCTTATTTCGCTTCTACTTGCAAGGAAGCAAGTAATAAGACTATTTCTGCTAATTTTTTCTCGATTAGCAGGAAGTAAAAAGAACCCTAAGCTTTTCAAGAATACTATGTTGCAGAGATGTAGAGAAAGTCACGTGAATGAAACACATCAGATTTTTTCTTACAGACTCCAAACGACCTCTGCTAATGGATTTTCGCTTGTGAAACAATACAATTGCATCGAGACAGGTTTGCCTTCCAAAGGATTTTCATTACTCACTTCAGTTAATCACCATCATGTGGACAACTTCTCCACGCTCATTTTCTGATCAATTGGTGGATGATACTCATAACTTTTATTATCTTCTCGACGGGACACCTGCTTGTTAGCTGTGCACACCCATTAACACTGCTGCGTATAACCCAAGTGTTATATATAAATAGTGTTTAAAACAAATTAACACGGTAATGGAATTATAATTTTAATAAAGCTTATTGCTGTTATTGTTGATAAAATCTTTGCCCTGTTTTATTATCTGAACATGGTTTTGCGACTTTCCGCTAATTAAATCCGTTTTTTTTTTTTACAAAGAGCATAAGTAAAAAATCTTACTTGCCTCCTTGTAAGTAGAAGCGAAATAAGGGAGTACCAAAGGTTAAAATGATAGTCAAAACCTGGTTGCTATGTGACTGAAGTTTCATTGTTTGTATGGCCAGAAGTTGACAAATTCCTGTATGAGAAAAGCATACGTTTATCAGAGCTGAAGCTAAAAACAAGTAATATCTAAAAACCGATCTACTGCACGAAAAAAATGTATATAACATAATTGTGTGTTTTAGCACGCTCTACATCTTTGTGTGGTAAGTTTTTGTACCTTTCTTACGGTTTAGCAATTATGCAAAATTCCGTAAAATTCATTCAGAATAAAGTAGTCTTTAGGGACTATTCCCAAAAAATTCAAGATATATATTTCATTTGCCGCGTAAATATATTTAATATACGATATTTTAATCAAAATAATTAGAGCCATTTTTGAGAATAAAGTAAAGGGTAGTTGGGGATGGGGGGATTTTCCTGAAAATCTTCGTGTTGCATCCTTGGGAGGTACCAAACTTAAATACCAAGTTTGGTTTTTAACGGTCTCTTTGTTTTTGAGCTATGCTGTTCACAGACACACAAACCTAAAAACACACAGGCACGCACACACACCCACACATAGACTTTTTTCCAAAAATGCTTTTTCTGGATTCAGGGGGACCCAAAACCTGTATTTCCAATTAAATCTCGGTATCGAAAGTTTAGGTGCATTACAATACCTTCTCTATGCACTATGTACATGGTACGTGTAGAGAAAGTAAAAAAACTTGATGAGTTACATTCACATGACTTTCTTTACCTGTTCTGAAAACTAATTTCATGCTAATCGAAATGAAAGTTAGCAGAGATGGTCTCATTACTTTGTCACCTGTATGCAGAAGGTAGATAAGGAGGTAGACTAGCATAAACCTATAGTTAAATATTTTAAAAGATGTCCCTATACGATTGACTGAAATTAAGTTTCCTTGTAATCTGTTTAGTTTTAAAGTAATAATAAAGTCCGTAAACAAGCCAATGTTTTGAAATATTCTTTAAAATGAATTAAAGGCAAGGTTGATTATTTTATCCCTTTATTCTTTTTAATTTCTCTACACATACTATGTAGATAGTGTATAGAGATTTCACCAAAAATACATATTTCGTGTCCCCCTGAATCCAAAAAAATATATTTTTAGAAAAAGTTCCATGTGTACGTGTGTGTGTTTCTGTGGACAGTATAGCTAAAAAGCGTAAATACCGTTAAATACCAAACTTGGTATTTAAGTTTGGTATCTTCCAAGGATGTGACACGAAGATTTTCAAGATTATCCCTCCACACTCAGCTACCTTTTATATGGAAACATTTTTAAAATGGCTGTAACGATTTTGATAAAAAACTTTTACATTTAAGTTATTTGCATGACAAATAAAATGTATATTTTGAATTTAACTTAAACTTTTCTCATTTGCGAACTTGTCAACTCTTGGAAACGGATTATAATCCCATAGCAACCACATTTTAAAACATTTGACTATCGGTTTAGCCTAGTGTATTCCCTTATTTCCCTTCTACTTATAAGAAACTAAATAATAGAGCCGTTAATATTTTAGCATGAAGTAGAAAAATAAGCTTATTAACAATAATTTCTTAACAATAATTGTAGGGAAGGTCATGTGATGGAACACATCAGATTTTTATTTATAACACCCCTCATAAACCGATCCAAAACGTCCCTGCCAAAGCCATGATCAAAATAAATGAATATGTTTTACCGTTTACCGTTATGCAAAACTCATACACAATGACTTCATAGTTATTCCCAAAAATTCATAATAAATACTTTATTATTCATATAAATATGTGTAATATAATTTTTAAATATTTTTTATCAAAATCTTTAAAGCCTTTTTAAGAAAATCAAAATATTTGGGGTGGGATAATTTTCTGTAAAAGCTTCATGTAGTATCCTTTGAAGATGCTGTACGTCAATGTCAAGTTTGGCCTTTTCGATTTTGAGTTATTGTGTTCTAAGTCACGCAGGCACAGACGTGCGCGTACACACAAGCGGATCTTTTTCTAAAATACTTTTTTGGAAGCCATTGACCCTAAAATGTGTGTTTAGAGTGAAATATCGAATGAATTTGCAAAATACCTTCTCTACCTATGTACTATTTATAAGTAGAGAAAGTAAAAAGATAAAAAGTCTAAAATTTAACGAAAGAAAAAGTTTTAAAGAAAAATTTTATGCAAAGTATATGAGTAATTATGAAATTAAGTTTATAGAATAATATTATATAACAATCCTAAGCGGCTACTAAATATTTCTTGTGTACGAAAATGTTTTCCCTTTTAACTGAAAATAAATTACATGAAGATATACAAAACATAGTTTATGTTAAAATTAATTAATTAAAAATACGGCCAGTAGAATATTTCTACATAAAAACAACTGACATGTTTTGTTTATTTTACGAATGTATTTTCTGAAGGATAGGTACGGACAACTGCCTCTCACCAATTTTTCTCAATGAAAAATGAATGGCCAATCATTGCTGTGATATTACCGACTTAGTCAACTTAGTCATAGTTATATGCAAAGCTGATCGCTTATTTCTTTGTTGAAATCATCTGCTATTAAGATAGTCCATCATGAAGCAGGCAAGTAAGCAATGCCAAACATAAACGGTCTCCAAAGAAAGTTTGAATAACAGACATTATTTAATAGGTTCGTGCGGCAAAGTCGTAAGATGACTGGAAGCTGCGAATTCTTCAATAGTAGTTTCACTCTGGCCACTGCCTGCATAAGGTTATCTCGATTAACATGAGTTAAAAAGAGATATTAACTTTCTGTAGTTAAATGTTAGATAAACAAAACTACTCAGAAGTCTGAAGTATATAGAAACCTGATTTCACAGTACTTCCTCCACCCATTTACCCTTCGTTTATCTCTCTTCTACAACCTATTCTTAAAAATCTGATGTGTTACACTCGCATGACTTTCTCTAGCTGTTCTACAGACTTCATACATAAGATTCTTCTTCTTTCTGCACCTTGCTAAACGTGGTATTCATTAGCACAGTGTTCTTATTACTTAGTTA
Source organism: Hymenopus coronatus (assembly GCA_030762935.1). Classification (NCBI taxonomy): domain Eukaryota; kingdom Metazoa; phylum Arthropoda; class Insecta; order Mantodea; family Hymenopodidae; genus Hymenopus; species Hymenopus coronatus. The sequence continues at coordinate 39,748,130 of CM060886.1, forward strand.
CGTATAAGTAGGAAGAAAATAAGGGAATACACTAGGCTAAATCAATAGTCAAATGTTTTAAAAGCTGTCGTTAGGCGATTGTCATTACAAATCGCTTCTTTTCTTGGCCAGGAGTGGAACAAAAGAAAAACGGACACTCCCGTCTGAGAAAAGTATAAGTACTTCACAACTGAAACTATTAACAATGAATACCTCGAAAACGGTAAGCTCCACAAGAAAAATGTATATGACATAACTTGTGTATTTTAACAAGACCTAAATGTTTTGTAAAGTAAGTTTTTGTCTATCTCTTACGGTTTAATAGTTATGCCAAATTAAGCAAACTTCTTTCAGAATAAACAGGTCTTCAGAAGCTATTCCCAGAAAATTCAAGATATACATTTTGTTTTTCAGGTAAATATCTTTAATATTTGATATTGTAATCAAAACCGTTAGAGCCATTTTTGCAAAAATTAAAATTTTCGAAAAAGGTTCCATGTAAAGGGTAGTTTGGGGTGAGGATATTTTTCTCGAAACCTTCGTGTCGCATCCCTGGAAGATACTAAACTTAAATACCAAGTTTGGTATTTTACCGACTTTCGTTTTTGAGATGTGTTCACAGACACACGGACACACACACACACACATACACACACGGACCTTTTTGTGAAAATGCCTTTTTTTGAATATAAGGGACCCTAAAACATATATTTCCGGTGAAATCTCAGTAACGAATTTTTTGGTGGAGTGCAATACTTTCTCTATACACTATGCACATAGTGCGTGTAGAGAAAGTAAAAAAGCATTTAATCTTAATTATGTGTGTGAGAGAGAGTGATTAATGCACAGGAGTTGACAATGAAGTCATTCTCCTTCTAGCTTCCAGTATTAGGAGACAATTTTGGGATATATCTTCACAGCTTGGCATGATCCTAGATGTTCCATATTCCAAATTTATTCTTTGGTACAAAGTGGACAGTTTGGTGAGGTTGAAAGGCCAATCCTATAGAGATGGCTATTCAGGCAATCATTCCCATTTATGAGACGAAAGTTGGCAACAGCTGATTTTCTTGGTAATTTTGGAATTAAATTAGGATCTTGTGCAATTTGTAGCCGCTTTAAATTTTTAATTTATTCTGTTATTTTATTTATATAATTTGTATCTATTTTTACTTTCTCTAACCCCGTATGTACAATGTACATAGGGGATAGAGAGGTATTGTATTCCACCCAAAAATTCGATACCGAGATTTCAACGGAAATATATGTTTTAGGGTCCCCTGTATCCAAAAAAAGTATTTTCAGAAAAAGGTCCGTGTGTGTGTGCGTCCGTGTGTCTGTGAACACGATAACTCAAAAAGGAAAAGTCGGTAAAATACCAAACTTGGTATTTAAGTTTAATATCTTCCAGGGATGCGACACGAAGATTTTGAGAAAAACCCCCCACCCCCAACTACCCTTTTCATGGAAGTTTTTTCGAAAATTTTGAATTTCTCAAAAATGGCTCTAACGATTTTGATTAAAATTTCGTATATTAAAGATTTTTACCTGACAAATAAAATGTATATCTTGAATTTTCTGGGAATAACCTCTGAAGATTACTTTATTCTGTGTCAATTTTACGGAATTTTGCATAACTGCTAAACCGTAAGAGATGGACAAAACTTACCACACAACAAATGTAGAGCACTTTAAAACACACAATTTATGTTATATATATTTTTTTCGTGGAGTTGATTGTTTTTGAGATATTTCTTGTTTTTGGTTTCAGCTATAAAAAGCATACTTTTCTCATACAGGACTTTGTGAACTCGTGTCCATACAAACAAAGGAACTTCAGTCACATAGCAACCATATTTTGACCATCACTTTAACCTATGGTACTCCTTTATTTCGCTTCTATTTACAAGGAAGCAAGTAATAAGACTATTTCTGCTATTTTTTTCTCGATTAGCAGGAAGTAAATAGAAGCATAAGCTTTTTAACAATAATGTATTGCAGAGTTGCAGAGAAAGTCATATGAATGGGACACATCAGATTTTTCTTTCTACAATGCGTTTGATTGATTCATAAGGAAATGTTATCATAGTATTTTGTTTAATTTGGGTGCCTTTATTTCTTAATTGAGATAAGCTTTATGTAAGTTATATATTATAAATTTTTATATATAATTTGTACAAACTTATAGATAGGCTGATTTTGGAGCTCCATATATTTTCCATGGTATCAGGAGAAATAAAGGAATGGTGATTTAGCATTTAGAATATGTAATCCAATATCAACGAATATCCCACAAAAGTCATAAATAATCTTATTTGAGTTAGTTGAGCGTTTTAACAGGATATTGTTTGTGTGGCTTTGTGTACCTCTTATATTTTATCATTTATACCAATTTACACCAAATCCATTTAAAATATAGAGGAATGTATATATTACTCTCAGAAAATTCAATATAAATCGTATATTTGCCATGCAAATAATTAAATATATGATATCTTCATACAAGATAAGAGTAATTTTAAGTAAATAAAAAATAACGAAACGTTGGTTGGGGAGACATCTTTGATAGCCTTCCTATTCCTTGGAAAATAAATACGAAATGTGCTATTTATCCGGTATTTGGTCTACAAGCTGTGTTGTTCAAACACAAAACACACTCTTCATAAACCATACAAACATACACGCGCGCGCGCGTGCGCAAAGAAGAGAAGAGAATTTGTTTTGTATGCAAATGATCTCAAAGCATGTATTTATTTGTATCTATACACATTTTTAGATGAAATGCAACGTTTCCTTTAAATCCATGGCACGACAGCTCACAAGGAACCTTGGCCTACAGCCCGGCCGCTACGTCCTCCATCTCGGTCCATGACAGACATCATAGATGGGGTGCAGTATTGGAGGGTGAGACGTGATCAGCGCCTCGAACGCCCTCTCATGACCTGGAACCGTTACTTCTCCATCATGAAGCTCTTCAATTGGCGCCCCTAGGACCTCACGAGGCTGAGTGCACCCCGATCCAGTTCTTCCAACGGGGCGAAAATCCCCACGTCGGTACTGTGAATCGAACCCAGTCTCCCGCTTGGCAAGTAGGAACGCTACCACCGCGCTAAGGAGACGACCCAACGTTTCCTTTACCTATCATAGATAAGAAGCAGATGAAACCGAAAAAGAAATAGGCACATTGAATCATAGACTCTACAGAGAGAAAATAAAATGTCAAAATGTCACGAACACGTCTGAGTTATAAAAGAGGAAGGTTTCCAAGGATTCCTCCTCACTAACCAGAAGAAAGGGGAAAACTGGGAAGGTCTGAAGAATAAGAAACAATGTTTCCTTTTTTACATAAATGAGATATCGATGGGAAACTATGACTAGCCGTACTAAATTTATCTACCACTGAGCAATACCACATAACTTTCAATATATCTTGTGTGTGCTTTAGATGTTTTATCATCCGAATGGAACGCATTGATGTTTTATAATTCACTAACCCTTTTCTCAAAATTTATAAAGTCCAGTAATCTAAGCGGAAAAGAAGAGATAAAGCTGAAGTGACTGTGGGAAACTCCATAAAAAGGGATGGCAAGCGTTCCCAATGAAGTACCTAGTTCTTCTACGGCACATATGGTCATGAAGGGTAATGGCTACATGTCCACCGGCAATTAAATGCGAGAACTGCCATGCTGCCATCTATATAAGGCAATGCAAATACAAGAAATTATCACATTCTGGTACAGGTTTATAGACACTTCATTCATGCCTGTAACAACATCGTAATATATATATGAGCATTCGGAGTCATTTAGAACTGATTTACAGCATATGCATGCAGAATTTCTGAGAAAATAGATGTACTAATGAATCAAAGAGAGAAGCGAGTTATATAAATGTGAACAAAAACATGAGAAACTACGAGATTAAATTTTATTCTTAAAAACTATCATATTAATTATTTCAAGAAAGGAATGCTAGTTTAGGATTTGTTGAGCTATTTAAGAAACACAAATGCAAATAAAGAATTAAAACATATCTTATTGGTAGATTGTGATCGCTGCAATGTGAAAAATTACAAGTTATTGTATCTTCACTTATTCTACAGATATAAATAATACTAGAGATATGGAGCTTAAGAGGACTCCCAAGTGATAAAAGTGACGTTTCTAAAGTTTTAAATTAACATTACTGAACAACAAAAGGAGTATCCATAGCAAGTTTGGTGCGTTTTTGTTTGGAAGTTATTAATTTCTTTAATCGATTAAATTACCTAAAATCAAAATATACCCTCTCCTGTGTTCAACTATCAATTTTATTTTCTGTGCACGTACTACGAGGGCCTTTTCTTCAATTTCCGATAGGCTTTAAATGAAATTCAAGTTCATAGAAAACAATTATTTTATTACTAAAAGTTTTGTACACTTATTGTTACCTTTTAACATAATCCCCGAAAATATTGAGACATTTATCGTACCTGTACACAAGCTTTGCAATATCCGCATCAAAAGATGTTGCCGCCAATGATTTCAAATGAGCATTTACGTTGTTTTGAAAATCCTCGTTGCTTTCAAAGTGCTAACCTCCTAGCCAGGTCTTCAGTTCAGGGAAAAGGAGAAAGTCGCTGAGTGCCAGGTCAGGACTGAACGGTGGATGATCGAAAATGTCCGATTGAAATTGTTCAAAGAGCCGATGGGCTGTGCCAGCGTGTATGGACGAGCGTTGTCATGGATCAACACAATTCCTGAAGTCAGCATTCATCTTCGTTTGTTTTGAATGGCTCTCCGCAAACGTCGTATTGTCTTCTATTTATAGCCTATCGGAGGTTGAAAAAAAACGGCCCTCGTATGTACATAGTGTATAGAGAAGGTATTGTAATGCACCCAAAAATTCGATACCGAGATTTCACAGGAAATACATGTTTTGAGTATCCCTGAATGGTGTGTGTGTGTGTGTGTGTGTGTGTGTGTGTGTGTGATTGTGGACAGCATAGCGTAAAAATAAAAACAGCGTTAAATTCCAAACTTGGCATTTAGGTTTGGTATTTTCCAAGGATGCTACACGAAGATTTTTAAGAAAGTCCCCACACCCCGAACTACCCTTTGCATGGAAAAATTTTCAAAATTGTTTATTTTCTCAACGATTTTGATTAAAATGTCGTATATTAAAGATATACAAAAAAGGTGTACCTTGAATGTTCTGGGAATAGCCTCTGAAGACCACTTTATTGTGGATGAATTTACGGCATTTTGCATTACTGCTAAATCGTAAGAGATAGACAAAAACTTACTTAATAGAAAATGGTAGAGCTAGTGAAAACACACAAAAGCTTAAGGTATTTGGAGATTCAATGGAACGTTAATGCATACATCAGAAATGGTTAATGCTACGCACATTTAGTTTAGTTTAACGAGACCTATATGATTTCGTTGTGTTCTCTCTCTCTCTCTCTCTCTCTCTCTCTCTCTCTCGTATGGCTTATCAACAAAATTCATTCAGAATGAAGAAGACTTCGCAGTTTATTTACGTAAAATTCGAGATAAAATATATCAGGTATGTAAACTGTAATATTTTAATAAAAATGTTTAAATCTTGTTTTATTGTTTTATTTATATAGCCCCTTTAACATCCAAGTTAATATCAGGGGCTTTGCATTAGTAACAACTCGTTGTCTGTAGGTTCTTCATGTTGGGTTTAAATCGTTTTATTTTCCTTAAACACACACACACACACATACATACATATTAGCAGACTCTGTGGGGGATTGGGAATGATTCTGATTAAAGAAAAATCCCCGCCCCAGCCAGGAATTGAACCCAGGACCTCCAGAAGAGAAGTCAGGTTTGCTGACCACTTGACTACGGAGGCAGTTTAAGTCGTTTTTGAGAACTCCAAAAGTAAACACACTTTCCTTTTATATACGTGTCGCATTTTTGGTATATTGTTAACATCGGTAAATATCTAGCATATTTGGTATTTTCTCCAAATTTATTTTTTAATAAAATTCACAAGTTTATCCTCACAGAATATTTTTTTCTAAAAGCGTTTTGTTTAAATTTTATTGGGTCTCAAAAAGTGCAACTCCGATGAAATTTCAATATCAAATTTTTAAGTGAAATGCAATGTTTTTTTCTGATAGAAACTAATTGTTTTTATTATTTTAAAAACATTATTATTATTATTATTATTATTATTATTATTATTATTATTATTAGTATGTATGTATGGTCATAAGTAATGTTAATGCCAGGTTGTATATATTGTAGCAGTAGAACAAGAACGTAAACCTGGTTTGCTGTAAGAACGTAAAGTTGATGTACGTGGCACTCTTTGACTTTTTGTTTTAGGAAATCCGATAAAGCTGCCTGCATTTGACAATTAGCGAGCCGAGTAAAAATGAAGCAATTACCTACATAGGTAACCAGGAAGGTGTAAGGGTGTATAAACAAGCTTGTTCGTGCTACCTTAGCAGATCCCACTCTGATTTACGACCGGTTTATCCTATTATCCTTCTCGTAATTACATTCTGCCTCTCTTAGTCCCATTGTCCACTGCCAGCCCACCCACTGCCTATCATAAACATCCAGCGGAAGGAGCAATTAAAAATACTCCGATATAAAACCACAGAAGCAAGGTTTCCCCCACCACGCACGAATGGTTATGTGGCTTGTGTTAAACAAAACTTTACGAAGTAGATAGCTGTAAATACACGCACATGACTTTCGCTACCTTTTCTGCAACAAAGTATTTTTAAAAAAGCTTCTTGGGTCAGTTGAATAAAAATCTGATGTGTTCCATTCACATGACTTTCTCTATATCTCTGTAACAAATTATTGTTAATAAGCTTATTCTTTTATTTATTTCATGCTAGTCTTATTTCTTGCTTTATTGTAAGTAGGAGCGAAATAAGGGAGTACCACAGATTAAAGTGAAAGCCAAAAGCTGGTTGCTGTGTGACTGATGTTCCTTTGTTTGTATGGACACGAGTTCACAAAGTCCTGTATGAGAAAAGTTATGTTTTTCAAAGGTGAAACCAAGAAAAAGGAATATCTCAAAAACGATCGACTCCACGAAAAAAAGTATATAACCTAAATTGTGAGTTTTAACCTGCTCTACATTTTGTGTGTGTTAAGTTTTTGTTCAGCTCTTACGGTTTAGTAGTTATGCAAAATTCATCCAGAATAAAGCAGTCTTCAGAAGCTATTCCCAGAAAATTCAAAATATACATTTTATTTGTCAGCTAAATATCTTTAATATATGCTATTTTAATCAAAATCGTTAGAGCCATTTTTTAGAAAATCAAAATTTTCGCAAAAAGTTCCATGTAAAGGGTAGTTTGGGGTGGGGGGATTTTTCTCAAAATCTTCGTGTCGCATCCCTGGAAGACACTAAACTTAAATACCAAGTTTGGAATTTTACCGACTTTTCGTTTTTGAGTTATCGTGTTCACAGACACACGGACACACGGACACGCACACACGGACACGCACACACGGACTTTTTTCTGAAAATACTTTTTTTTGGATACAGGGGACCCTAAAACATATATTTCCGGTGAAATCTAGGTATGGAATTTTTTGGTGGAGTGCAATACCTTCTCTATACACTATGTACACGGTACATATAGAGAAAGTAAAAATCAGTAAATTCTTATAAGTAATTACTTGACAAGGAAAGTTAAGACTGGTCGGTAAAAGTAATTACTGATTTTTAATTAAATAACTGTTTACTTTTACTGAAAAGTAATACCTTGTAAATTTGCAGTATAAACTAAATAAACAAATGAATAACTAGATAGGAGGCCCTGCTACGTAGGAGTATATAGCAGTATGCTGTAACAATTTGTACATGTGAACAGTCAAGTTCACCAATAAGTGAAGTAAATCTAAAGTGAGAAGACCATTTTTCTTTCCCTTCTTGAATTTCAAATTTGAGGTTAAAAACTTTATCCAGTCACCTGCCTTGGCCTCAATTCTATTTGCCACCAAGTCTACGGTCTTGCACACCGTGGAATGGTGAATACGAAAATTTCCTGCAACTGAGTGAACTAAATAGCTTAAAAAAGGCTAATTTTATGATGTGAACCTATTGTTTCACCCATACCATCTGGAAAATAGTTTGTTAAAAAGTTTAGACCTTCACTTTCATACCTTCTTTGAATCCCTGGGACTATTTCCCTTCTCTTATTGTAGCTCTTTACCTGGTGTATGGGTAAAAATGCTGCATCTACTTTTGCAAGTCAACTCTACAGCAAACTTAAAAATATTTCAGCAAATACTTAACTCAAGAAGTAATCACTGAATTTTATTCAAACAAATTTTAGGTATTTGCTGGAAAAATTAGTAATTACTGAGCAAGTTAAAGAAATAACTTATCAGTAATCAGTAAAACCTGAACTGTAGGTAATTACATGGTTTATTAAATTTGTTATAGTATTGATTTGAAATAATTTAAGTAAACGAGTTTATTGACTTTTATTCAACTGACCAATTCTTTCATGCATTTTATGATGATCGAGGTACAAATGAATAGAAATGGTATTATTACTCATTTTCTTGTAGGTATAAGTGGAATAAGGGAACACGTTAGGCGGTTACTATGTGGTGAACTTTAAATTGATTTATTTTTACATGACTAGGGGTAAAGAACCAACACCAAATGATGGCATCCATTTGAGAATAGTGAAGTAGTGGAAACTTTTAACCAATAACAAGGAATATCTCGAAAATAATTAACTCCTAAAATGTGTATTTGCTATACAGTGTGTGTTTTGATAAAATATGCGTTTTTTGTAGTATAATTTTTGTATCTCTTACGGTTTACAGTAAACAAAAATAATCTGGAAAGAATAGGACTTCAGAGCCTAAAATATTAATTATCATTCCATGTAAAGAATAGTTTAGGGTGGATGAATTTTCTTTAAAATCTTTGAGTTGCATCCTTGGAGGGTGCTGAACTTAAATATCACGTTTGGTGCTAAACAGAATTTTTGGTCTTTCGAGTTATACTGTTCACAGGCCCACATAGGCACAAACATTAACACACAAATACACACGAGATACTTTTTCTAATATTTTTTTTTATTCAGGGGAACCTAAAACGTATATTTCTAGTTAAATCACGTTTGGGATATTTGAGTTGCATACAATACCTTCTCTGTCTACGTACTATGTGCGAAAGTAAAACATAATCACTTGAAATCTAAATAACAATGCATCAATTTCTATAAAAATCTGATGTGTACCATTCACATGACTTTCTCTATATCCCTGCAAAAGGTTATTCTTAAAAAGCGTATACTTCTATTTACTTCACGCTTACCAGAAAAATTTAGCAGAACTAGTCTTATTACTTGCTTCCTTGTAAGTAGAAGCCAAATAAGGGACTACTATAGGTTAAAGTGGTTGCTATGTGACTGAAGTTCCTTTGTTTGTATGGACACTAGTTCACAAAGTCCTGATTGAGAAAAGTATGTTTTTTATAGCTGAAACCAAAACCAAGGAATATCTCAAAAATAAATCAATACCACAAAAAATGTATATAAGATAGAGTGTGTGTTTTAAAGTGCTCTACATTTGTTGTGTGGTAAGTTTTTGTCCATCTCTTATGGTTTAGCAGTTATGCAAAATTCCGTAAAATTGACCCAGAATAAAGTACTCCTCAGAGGCTATTCCCAGAAAATTAAAAATATATATTTTATTTGTCAGGTAAATATGTAAAATATACGATTTTTTAATCAAAATCGTTAGAGCCTTTTTAGAAAATCAAAATTTTCGAAAACAGTTCCATGTAAAGGGTAGTTTGGGGTGGGGGGATTTTTCTCAAAATCTTCGTGTCGCATCCCTGGAAGATACTAAACATAAATACCAAGTTTGGTATTTTACCGACTTTTCGTTTTTGAGTTATCGTGTTCACAGACACACGGACACACACGCACACATGGACCTTTTTCTGAAAATACTTTTTTTTGGGTACAGGGGACCCTAAAACATATTTCCGGTGAAATCTCGGTATCGAATTTTTTGGTGGAGTGCAATACCTTCTCTATACACTATGCACATAGTGCGTATAGAGAAAGTAAAAATACATACTTTGGCATGACCTTATAACTTAAGAGCCTTGAAAAAGAGTTACAGATTATACTTCTAAAATTATTTATAAAATTCAATTGTGGCGTATTTAGATGGCATATTTAAGTATAGAAAGTGGACTACAAATACAGCGCCACAAATAATACAATGGATCTATCTGCATGCTACAGCTACATTAAGGAGATATGTCTTACACTTCTATTGTTACAGCATTTCCTGGCTGCAGGAAATAATCCATTCGTCGGCTTGCATTTAGCACGTCATGAGACTTTTTAGCAGTGCGTTCATCACTCCTGAAATCTAATTAATTATATCTCTCCAGATGCAATTAATTTCGAAATGGCTTTCTGCTCCAGCAGGAGAAGAAAAACAATAGGACTTGAGGTTTAAGATGTGTTTTTAGGAAGTCATTGCAATTAAAATGTTATCAGATAGAAGGTAATTTTTCTTTCAACCTTCAGTACACTTTAATTCTTTACTTCTTCATAGTTTTTTTTCTTTTCTTTTTGTCTCGTGAGCTTCTAAAATATTTGCATAAAATAGCAACTTTAACATGCTTTGTGCTTAAACAAAATGCAGGTTCCTCTCACAGTTCACATTTTTACCCTCTGCATTAGTCGCCAATTTCGAAATCAGCTTTAACTTGTGCAATCTTCTATTATTTATATGAATAATGTTATACTTTTAACACCGACGTATAATATTTAACATAATGTTCTTTATTCTTTTCTACGTTTGTATATGGACATTTATATACAATGGATTCATTATAGTTTTCCACATTCCATTATATAGCCGCGTAACAAATTACTGATAACTTAGTTCTCATTTAACAAGATTCAAGATTATCAATGATTTAATCAACACATTTTTACTTTCTCTATACGCACTATATACAGAGTGTATAGAGAAGGTATTACACTCCACCAAAAAATTCGATACCGAGATATATGTCCCCTGTATTCAAAAAAAGTATTTTCAGAAAAAGGTCCGTGTGTGTCCGTGTGTCTGTGAACACGATAACTCAAAAACAAAAAGTCGCTAGAATACCAAATTTGGTATTTAAGTTTAGTATCTTCCAGGGATGCGACACAAATATTTTGAGAAAAATACCCCCACCCCCAACTACCCTTTACATGGAACTTTTTTCAAAAATGTTGATTTTCTCAAAAATGGCTCTAACGATATTGATTAAAAGTTCGTATATTAAAGATATTTACTGACAAATAAAATGCATATTTTGAATTTTCTGGGAATAGCCTTTGAAGGCTACTTTATTCTGGGTCAATTTTACGGAATTTTGCATAACTGCTAAACCATAAGAGATGGACAAAAACTTACCACACAACAAATGTAGAGCACTTTCAAATACATAATTTGTGTTATACACATTTTTTTCGTGGAGTTGATTGTTTTTGAGATATTCCTTGTTTTTGGTTTCAGCTAAAAAAAGCATACTTTTCTCATACAGGACTTTGTGAACTCGCGTCCATACAAACAAAGGAACTTCAGTCACATAGCAACCAGCTTTTGACCATCACTTTAACCTATGGTACTCCTTTATTTCGCTTCTACTTACAAGGAGGCAAGTAATAAGACTATTTCTGCTAATTTTTTCTCGATTAGCAGGAAGTACATAGAAGCATAAGATTTTTTACAATAATGTATTGCAGAGTTGTAGAGGAAATCATGTGAATGGAACACATCAGATTTTTAGTTAATTGCATTCTTTCATTTCAGTTATGTTGTTTTGATATCTTAGTAATCTTATAGAAAATAATTTAGTATAAGAGGGTTATTTACAAAGTCACGATATTTTTCTTTTAAGGAAATCCCTATCCCAAAATAAATGTTAAGATATAGTGGAAAATCCTTCAGAGGCAGTAAGGTTAGTTCATACACGCGTAAGAATATCGAAGAGTGGGGGACTTCAAAAATTGAAGCAGTAGAGTGCACATTGTTTCAGTGTATATAGGCTCTCAGTGATTCACTAATGATGAACTTGATTCATCGACTTCCTCCTCTTCATCATCGAACAATCGACATTACTTTCCAGTTTATCAACGTTTTAATGGTTAGCAGAATATGTTTTTCTTTTTTTAAGCTGAGAAAGGAATAAATAAGCAAAAGAAGAGCAACAAGACGGCCTCCGTGATCGAGTGGTCAGCGAGCTGACTTCTTACCCGGAGGCTCCGGGTTCGATTCCCAGCTGGGGCGGGGAATTTTTCTTTAATCAGAATTATTCCCCCACAGAGTCTGGAAGTATGTATGTGTGTGTGTGTGTGTTTGAGGAAAATAAAAGGATTTAAACCTACAGTGCAGAGCCCCCGAAATGACCTTAGATGTTAAGGGGGAATATATAAATGAAACAATAAAAAAGCGCAACAAATTCAAATTCCATAAATATTCCTTCCAATTCAGTTCAGGCTGACGCTTGTATCACTAGTGTTGTAATTGTCTACCGAATTTTGACTATTGAGAGCTCACGAGGACTTGCGGATCGAAGTCAAGGCACAGTTCGTAAAGCAAACCTATAAACAGTGGGCATATATGTTGAATATCCATTATTGTATTGTCAGCACTGCCGTATTGGGGCATCGTACACGACGAGTGAATTCGAACACTTGTCTAATACACAGTGATTTTCTACAGCTCCTATCCAGTGGATGAAGCGGTCACCATCAGCAATATGAGGTGAGACGAATAGTAAACATTTTATGTTATTTGTTATTTGTTTGCCGCAACAGTCCAGATTTCCCGCCTGCGATTCCAATGGGGCAGCCAATTTTTTGTTTGATTACAATCTTCCACTATTCTCCGCATGATTTGATAGTATGTTTGTAGTGGTGAATGCTCTCAAGTTACAAGTTAGAATTCATTAAAATAAAATGTTACAAACAATGAGTTGTATCTTAAATCAAAGATATGGTCACATATACAAAAAATCTGATGTGTTCCATTCACATGACTTTCTCTAAATCATTGCAACAAATTATTCTATTTACTTCATCTAATGGAGCAAAAATTAGCAGAAATAGTCTTATTACTTGCTTCTTTGTTAGTAGAAGCGAAATAAGGGGATACCATAGGTTAAAGTGATAGTCAAAAGCAGGTTGCTCTACAACTGAAGTTCCTTTGTTTGTATGGACACGAGTTCACAAAATCCTGTATGAGAAAAGTATACGTTTTTATAGCTGAAACCAAAAACAAGGAATATCTCAAAAACAATCAATTCCACGAAAAAAATGTATATAACATAAATTGTATGTTTTAAGGTGCTCTACATTTGTTGTGTGGTAAGTTTTTGTCAATCTCTTATGGTTTAGTAGATATGCAAAATACCGTAAAATTGACCCAGAATAGTCTTTAGATGCTATTCCCAAAAAAGTCAAAATATACATTTTATTTGTCAAAAACGTTAGAGCCATTTTTTAGAAAATCAAAATTTTCGAAAACATTTCCATGTAAAGGGTAGTTAGGGGTGGGGGGATTTTTCTCAAAATCTTCGTGTCGCATCCCTGGAAGATACTTAGCTTAAATATTACGTTTGGTATTTTACCGACTTTTCGTTTTTGAGTTATCATGTTCGCAGACACACGGACACACACACACACACACACATGGAGAAAGTAAAAAACAATGGGAATGGGCACCTTTCGGGATTTCCGTACTCTCCTGGAAAAGAACATCCGAAGAAACACTGAATCCAAAACACGGCGTTTGTGCTGCCCCTAAATTTGATATTAAAAGTGAGTGAAGAATCTTACTGACATGTGGTGTTATAATTAACCCAAAATAAATTACTCTAATAAACGTCCCAGGCGTATTGAAGTGGTAAAGCAGGTAAATAAAACCTATTAAAGTTTTTACTACTTGTTAGTATTTCCATGCTCAACGAATATAGGTATAATCGTTGTGTATACTAATTCTTTAACTCGCAATTAAAAAGTGAAATACTTCAGATTTAACAATATAGGGCATTTATAAAGTTGCCATACTTTTTGAGAAAAATGCATATTACATATGAAACAATACCACACAGTACATTTCTCTCTGGGCCGGTGCCCACGTGACTTCCATGAAGTTCTACCCAAAGCTTCCAGAGACGCTGAAACACTATTGCTAGATTGACCATAGCCTGCCATATATGTTTATTTAATTTAGGAATGGAGTTGATTTTGACTCATTTATTCTATGGCTTGATTCAATGCCATGCAGTAAAGTCGAAGGTTCTGTGGTTGGGAGAACACCAACAAACTGGATATGACCTCCAGTTGTTCACAAACAATACGTAAGAATTGAAGGGAGGCTCTATCTCGTTGGAAATCCACCGATTCTAAGGTGCCATCCTGCTCCGATTGTTGTTAACGAACATCCCCAATGTGCCTGTCACCCTGGGTTCTGAAAAAGCTTGGCCAATAGATGAACAATTCCAGCAAATGTGTTGATCATATCTGGGAATTGTGTTACGTATTGCGGTACCTGAATGGATGTTGCTGAGTGGTTATACGGAATATTTTAAAAGATAAATATTATGGATAGTGTGTTTCGAAAGTTATTTAGTAGTTGATCATTATCATCATCACTTCGAGGATAGAGCAATTTCCCTTTCCACTTCACAAAGCACCAACCAAACGCTATCTAGGAGTCTAACATCTCGTAGTGCTATTGTTTAATAGTTTCTCGCTAGTAGTGGATGTCTCTCTCTCTCTCGCTCTCTCTCTCTTACCATTACAACTTATGAAATCAAATTGTCTCCACTAATATTACATCTGGTCGTCTCTTTAGCGCGGTGGTAGTGTTGATGCTTGCCAAACGGGAGACATGGGTTCAATTCCCAGTTCCGGCGTGGGGATTTTCCCCCCGATGGGAGACCTGGACCGGGGTGCACTCAGCCTCGTGAAGTCCCTGGTGGGGGAGGCAATTGAAGAGCTACTTGATGGAGAAGTAGCGGCTCCAGGTCACGAGGACCGCATTAACCGCCCGAGGGATTCGAGGCGCTGACCACGTCTCACCCTCCATGACGTCTGTCATGGACCGGATAGTCCAAACTGTCTGCCGGTTCTAATGGCCGCGCTCGCTAAAGTGCCTCAGTTTGGTGCTTCGTGGCGCAGGGGATCGTGGGTTCGAGTCACGCCTTGGCCATGGATGTTTGTGTGTACACGTATGTGTATTTTGTCATAAAACAGTAAACAACGGACATTTAGAGAAAAAGGAAAAAAAGAGGAATAAGAAAAAGGAATACAGCACAGGAGATTTGACCAGACTCCGGAACTGTAAAAAACAAAGCTGTTGTGGCTTCGTACCAGAGGAGGAGGAGGAGGATAAACAGTTACATAGCGCATATCCACCGCGCACCACACACCATCAAACTACTCGGCAAAGGACCATATGAAATGAAAACACATTAGAGCAACTTAACGGAAATAAACCCGTGCATGAGGCTTGTTGAATCAATAAAGGAATTTAATGAAAATGCACTGTGGAGCAGGCTCTGCACTGTAGGTTTAAATCCTTTTATTTTCCTCAAACACACACACATACATACTTTCAGACTCTGTGGGGGAATAATTCTGATTAAAGAAAAATTCATCATTAGTGAGTCACTGAAAATTAATGTCGATTTTTCGATGATGAAGAGGAGGCCTATATACACTGAAAAATTCCCCGCCCCAGCTGGGAATCGAACCCGGAGCCTCCGGGTAAGAAGTCAGCTCGCTGACCACTCGACCACGGAGGCCGTCTTGTTTGCTCTTCTTTTGCTTATTTATTCCTCTCTCAGCTTAAAAAAACAAAACCATATTCTGCTAACCATTGTTTACTTTGTTTTTATAGGTTATATGTATGGTATGGAATACCATACTGTAGAACAGTATATCTTTATACATTAAAATAGTACCACACCCTAAATATTTTAAATTACAACTTTTCTATCTTAAGTCGCACTGAATTTTTTACTTTAATAATAATTGTGTAACATAATCTTTATATTTGTTATTACCAAATCTTACTTCTGATATAGTAAATTTAGTTAAACTGTCATATGTGTGCCATCATACACACACACACACACATAAAGTAGTGGATAGCCTATGCCCTTGCCTTAATATCCAGTTCCTGCTCCACAGTGAATTTTCATTAAATTCCTTTATTGATTCAACAAGCCTCATTCACGGGTTTATTTCCGTGAAGTTGCTCTAATGTGTTTTCATTTCATATGGTCCTTTGCCGAGTAGTTTGATGGTGTGTGGTGCGCGGTGGATATGCGCTATGTAACTGTTTATCCTCCTCCTCCTCTGGTACGAAGCCACAACAGCCTTGTTTTTTTACAGTTCCGGAGTCTGGTCAAATCTCCTGCGCTGTATTTATTTTTCTTATTCCTCTTTTTTCCCTTTTTCTCTAAATTTCCGTTGTTTACTGTTTTATGACAAAATACACATACGTGTACACACAAACACCCATGGCCAAGGCGTGACTCGAACCCACGATCCCCTGCGCCACGAAGCACCAAACTGAGTCACTTTAGCGAGCGCGGCCATTAGAACCGGCAGACAGTTTGGATCTGCTCGTCAAGATGAGCGCCGGGGGTGAGGGGATTTTTTTGTGGTGTTTAACGTCCGCTTTAACTATTATGGCACATGAGTGAAGATGGAGCATCAGTGGAATGCGATGGCGGGGGAAACCGGAGGACCCGGGGAAAACCCGCCCAGCTCCGCTTTGTCTACCACAAATCTCACATGCGGTCACCTAGGATCGAACTCGGGCTGTATAAGTGAGAGGCGAGTGGGGGGGGGGGCATCTGCAGAAGTATCCCCATTTGTGAACTTTAAGAAGCTGGGATATCTGCGCCTGGCGTTACTTGGTTTGGGATATAATCCTCCGGATTTTTCATTTCCTCCCAGAGATTGCATACGGCACAATAGAGTTTTAACAGTAGTGCTTCAATTCTCCTATGCTCCTTGTGAGAAAAAAGAAACAAAACAAAAAAACACAATGTTTTTCAGTAATAAGTTATACTGACGTAACTGTATGATTGAAGCGATAGTGGCAATTTATTTTCCAACAATATGATAAAGATAATGTGAAAAGAAAATATATCTGAAGATTGCTGGGTAGCAACAATGAAGAGTCAAGACCGCAAATACGAGAATAGTGTTACGGTGCACGAAAAAAGAAGAGCGAGGAGTTCTAAATAAAATACGTGGTCGTGGTCGAAGAAGCAATGAACTCAATAACAGATGTGGTGCAGGAAAACTGAGAACAAGATGGAAAACATAATAAGGGCGGAACGATTTAATAATAACAGCTGATGAGGATTCTGGCGCAATCGTGAAAATCCGTTACATCACGTCTGCTACTGTATGCACGTTGGATAATGCACTCCCATGCACTTCATCCACGTTGTGCAGAGAACACGTAGACTGCCAGAAATGCCCGAGCACCAGAGATAATTGCTTTCCACCCGCAGGCGCAGAAGCTGAACGCAATGGCGGAAACGAAATTAACCTGGTATACAAAAGAACAGCTGGAGATGATTAATATTTTCATTGTTTTCATTAGAAACGCTTGCCTTGGGGTTTGGAATGAGGAAACCTGCCGTAGTACATAAAAGATAATCCGGGAATAACGGCAAGAAAGCCAAAATCACGTACAGGTGGAAATAGCTGCGGCGGTCTTATTTTGTAGAACAAAACTTCAATTGAGTTCATTTAGAAACAACTTCTGCTGCTGCAGTATTATTAGAATAGATAAGCATCAATATTATCATTTATTTTCTTTCATTTTAATACGTTTTCCTATTCTATGTAATATCAAATTATTTTTTTTCATAATAAGAACCTGCAAGTATAACATAGAGAAGGTATTGCATTCCGACCAAAATTTTATATCCTCATTTCATTGGATACCCATACAGTTTTAGGGTCCTCTGTATACAAATAATATTTTTAGAAAAAGGTCCGCATGCGTCTGTAACACGATACCTCGGCAACGAAGTCGCCCTCCGTGGTGTAAGGTTACCATGCTAACTTCATATACATGGGTGCAAACCCGGCGGAGGACGATGGATTTTTTCGGGTGCATGGCTTCCTTCGGACGGGAAGTAAAGCCGTTGGTCCTGTGTCGTAGCCTGAAAGAGAAGCTTCTTAATAAAATTAAGTGGTCTTTCACACTCAATTTAGAATTGCACGCTGAGAACCATAGCAGTTCAAGAGCGTCCATAAATAACACCCCATTTCCATTTTTCAACGACGAAAAGTAAGTTAAATGCCAACTCGATAATTATGTTCAGCATCTTCCAAGTAGTATAGAGAAGAAAGATGTTTAAGAAAATTCCCAAACCCAAACTGCTCTCCACATCGAAAAAGTTTGGAAAATGGTGATTTTCTCCAAAATATTTTGACTGAAATATATATCAAAGATATTTTCATGTCAAATAAAATGTATATTCTGAATTTTCTAAGAACAGCCTCTGAAGACCTATTTATTTTTGATCATTTTTGCATAACTGATAGACTGTAAGAGACAGAAAAAATTTAATGTAACAAAAACTTAGATGTCACTAAAACACTATCTATCCCTTTCACATTATTTTTGTAGACTTAACTATTTCTAGGATATTTGGTTTCAATTTTAAAATACTTGAAACATTATCAAATATTCATACCTTTTTATTTTCTTTTACACCTGGCCATGAAAAGTGAATCGAATTTCAATCACACAGCAAATAGCATTTACAGGATTTGAATATCACTTTAAGCTAAAGCAATAAATGAACAAACCTTACTACACAAAAATGTAGCTCTTGTTAAAGCACACAGCTTATGCCAAAATGTATTTTTGTTGTGGAGCTAATCATTTAGGGGATATTCTATAATATAGATTTAAAATTTCCAATATTAATAATTTTATAATATAGGAAGCCATCATTCAGATGTTTGCATCCAGTTCAAAGAAAAACACGGAATTTTAATACCATCACAGCGCGACTGATTTTTAAAAGATATGACTAAATTTTAGCTTATTGTATTTCCTTATTCTGTTTGTACAAGGAAATATTAGGTTCTAATAGAATTGTTTCCGCTAATGGTCTTGATAAGCATGACTTGTAAGAAAGTTTGATGTAGCATAAGTAGAGAAAGTTATGTGATATTACACATAAGAGTTTTTTCCTTTACCTAGTTATCTGTTTTAAATGTCTGCACTCATACATTAATAATTTAAACCGATTTCTCAAAAATGGCTCTTTTGATTAAAATACCGTTTATTTAAGACATTTTCATGATAAATTACATATATATCTAAAGTTTCTGGTGATATGTATATCTGAAGTCCTCTTTATATATCATTATACTATCCAAAAATGTATATCTCTTTGAAAAAGCAAGTTATTTCAATTACTTTTTGTGAAGGTAACCCTTTCCGAGATATTTCAAATAACTGGTTTCAATTTTAAAATACTTCTTTCAAACGTAAAGTCGTCATTCTTTTGTTTTAGTCCTGGCCATGCAAAGAAGAGGGAATTTCAATTGTATCATACAGTGATACATACAGGAAAACATAGTGGTAGCTGAATTCAAAGGATCTCTTGCAATCTTAAAAAATCCCCTCTATGGTAGATAACTTTTTCTACTCATATACACTCAATTGAATATTAGTTATATAAACTTTCTTTCTTTGTTAAATCTCTCTATTGTATGTATTTCTTGAATATTTTGCATGTATAATTATTTTTAACATATCTATATTCAGTACGCTTTTGTATATATTCTAAAATTGTTTAGTGCGCTCTGCGTATAAATAAGGGAAGATGAAAGATTAATAAATCTATCTATTATGTATATATATGCAGGGTGTTAATGAACTACACCGAAATAGTTTGCGAGATTGTACACGGGACTTATATAAGTAATTTGAGATCGGCGATGCATTGTCCCCGGATAAACATAACGCAGGGTTAAACGTGTGGGTATCAGGTGCTGATAAGTCGGTGTTAAAGCAAAGCAGGTTGAAAAAAATGGCTTAGAACGTCTTTATAACTACTGCCTGAGTATAGAAACATCGATTTTTAGCAGCTTGTTACCGGCGTTCTCAAGATTTATTGACGCAAGAAACTGTAAAATCTCGAACTAATCACTTGACAGTGCGACACTGAGCATTAACTAACTACGTTCTTGAGTTATGAAGTCTACTCTGGAAGCATTTATTCAACTGCCTAGTGGCTTAATGCGTAACGCGGAAGCTGCCATTCCAAAGGTCAGGAGTTCGATTCCTGTCATTAAGAAAATGTTTTTCATCATTACTTTTATTCATTCCAGACGAAATGCCGCAACACGTGGCGTACTGGCCCTTCAGAAACTTAAAGCCGTTACTTCGAAATTTCAATGAATAGGCCATAAGTCTCCTATATATATATTAAATGGTTTGACTATCACTTTAGTCTAGTGTATTCCCTTATTTCACTTCTATTTATAGGAATATAAGAATAGGTAGTGAAAGTCATGTGAATGGAGCACATCAACTTTTTCTTATATGAATTACACATGTCATCTAGCAATATTATTATAATAATAACAACAACATCAACAATATGTTCTATATAACAGGAACCAAACATCCGAACTCTACCATCTGGCTGGGACAAAGGTTCCGAGTTTCAATTCTGCTCCCGCATTTTATATATTTGTAATACGTGCTATATTTTAGGTGTACTCGCAAGTAATAGAGCTACATTTGTAGCAGACTAAAATTTGTACCACATCTGAAAACATTTACCACAGACGCGCCGCGCACATCTACAACATGTAATTTCATAAAGTGGTCTGGGATCCGAGAACGCCGCGCATTATAGAGAACTATGACAGCTTCTTCTCCTTCTTTGGTCCTTTTAGCCTGTTCCGACTTCAATGTGTTATTCAATCCATCTGTTTTTGGGTGTTTCTGGTTTCTTGGGTATGCAAATTCTATGCTGTTTGGGGTAGTCTGTTTTCTGTCGTTCTTTGAAGTGTTGGTATTGCTTCATTTAGTTCTTCTAGATTTAAATGTTGCTTTACTTCATTGTTGAGTTATTTATCCAGTCTTGCGTATTCTGCTATAAGTGTGAGGAATTGTATTTCTTCAGTGTGCATTCTTGTCCATGTTTCTGATCCATTGCATTATACAACTTTATTAATGGGACTTTTCTATCACCATTTTTATTATTTTTATGATTCCTGTTATGATTAAACTTGTTTACTTTTTTGTTAATATAGTGTTTTACCTATCACATCCTCAGGATATTTTTTATGCTTTTATCTTCTACAATTATTTTAGATCTGACCGACTAAATACCTTTGAATGTCATGATTTGTTTTCTCTCAACAAAAATATCCATAGTGTAAGATTTTGATGTTAAGTTGAATTTGTTTTTCATTCCCTGAAATTCATCCTCATTTTCACTGTTAGCATTTGGAGATTGTCTTTACTGTTCTTCTTCCCAACAGCTTAAAGGATGCTAAGCTTTAAAAAAATACAGAAAGATTAGCTGAAATGATAACATGTAAATCAGTAGGTGAGAAAAGAACAAGAGTAGGTACAGACAAAGATGAACAGATGAAGAATTACAAAGTAGTCACTATCTGGAATATTATGACGATGTCTAAATGAAACTGGGTTTTACTTATAAACGCTCTTGACTACTTTCGTTCTTAGTGCTCCATGCTGTTTTAGATGTGAAGAACTGAGAATTTTCTGAGAGGCCTCTATCAGGCTTGGGTGCGTTTACTTTCAATACGTCTATGACAAGGGACCACCGGCTTTACTTTCAGTTAGAAGAGAACCATGCTAGGGATTTTTAGGCCAGAAAAAAATCCATCGTCCTCCACGGTAGACGATTTAAATAATATCTCACTTCTTCAAAGAAGTTTTAAATCATTCTTCGATATGTCAATTTATCTAATTCGATTATTTTATTTCTCATAAAACGTTGTTAACTGAAAACTCTGCTGTTTCTTTTTATTAGAGATAGATCTCCCCATCGGGTGCCTCCCGAGACGTATGCCGGGTACCAGGAAATTCAAATATCTGGAGTGAACCAAACAAGCGAAGAGGAGCAACTGCCCAGATTGGACGGCCCCTCAGGGATGGACCTAGCTCAAGAGTGACGGCAATAATGTAGAAAAGGTGACTCAAATCAACCCCGCAGACTGGGAAGCGGTTAGACAGCTGCCCTTCACAAGGTTAATTTTACGCGGCGTTCGTAACGCAGTCAGGGAGAAATTAAAATTACTGATAAGCTCCAAATATTAAGCCGGACAAATAACAGAAGAATATAGAACAAAACATTATGAACATATCTGCAGAATGGATGCCAATAGGATGCGCTGGAAAAGTTTGAATTATCGACCAAGAAGCGGAAAGAGAGACCAGAGAGATGGTTACAGCAGCTAAAATAATTGGAGCCGGAACGAACCAATAAGGTTTAATCCCTGAAGTCAGAAGAAGCACATATAGGTAATACTAGAGTCGGCTGATAAGGTCTCTCAATGAAAACAGCATTTATTTTCTTTTTGCTTTATTTCTCAACATAGTCTCCCTAAAGAATAATACGTTTCTCATATCGGTGTTCTAATTTATTTAAACCATCTCTGTAGTGCGATTTATCAAGGTCCTCAAAATAGCTGTTTACCGCATCAATGACCTCCTCGTTGCTGTGAAATCTTTGTTCTCCAAGACATTTTTTGAGGCTTGGGAACAGGCGGTAGTCACTGGGTCCTAGATCTGGCGAATAGGGTGGATGTTCAAGCAATTCCAACTTTAATTCGCACATCTTTCCCATTGCAATGACTGTACGATGGGCCGGAGCATTGTCGTGGTGAAACAAGATTTTTTTAACCAAATGAAGTATTTTTCCTTTCACCTCATCACTCAAACGTTGTAGTAAGCTTGTGTAGTAGTCACCAGTGATAGTTTTATGCTTTTCCAAGTAATCATTAAAACCAATTCCATGTGCATCCCAGAAAACACTCGGTCATAACCTTGTTAGCTGACAAAATTTACTTTGCCTTTTTGGAGTTGGTTCACCTGGCGCAATCCACTGATTTGACTGTGACTTGCTTTCGGGGTGTAGTGATGTATCCAAGTTTCATCCATGCTAACAAGCCATCTAAAAAATTCACTAGAGCTCCACATTCTTAACAGAAACAGTTTTTCTTTGCAACTTTTGATCAGGTGTCAACAAACCTTGTGAAAGCCTAACACATTACTTAAAATATTACCTACACGTTGTTTTTATATATTTACAGCCTCTGATATCTCAAGCAACTTTAATCTGCAGTCTTCCAGTACTATAGGATGATTTTTTTCAATTATCTCTAGAGTTGTAATTTCTATAGGGCGTCCCGAGCGAGGTTCATCACGTACGTCCCATTTTAAACTTTGCAACCCGCCTTTTAATCATTGAATATGATGGGGTAGAGTCTTTCAATGTACTGTCCATTTCCTTCTTAATTACTTTAGGCGTTATGCCTTTCAAATGAAAGTATTTAATAACTGCTCGTTTTTCGAAATCCTCCATTTTCGTAAAAAATCTAAAGTTGTCTTGTTTAAAATGCTGTCATTTGAAAACCAAACAAGCTATTGAACTGTAACTATGGATACAAGCTAGCCTATAGTTAAATTATACGGTGCTACCGTCTAACTGGCCTAGTGGTGCCATATCTGTGTGAGGCCCGGGACTTATCAGCCGACCCTCTTACTTTAAGAACCATGGGAATTTGACCCAAGCATATGCAACTTTTCTTCTGCAAGACATTTATATTACACAACATCAACATCATCAGGTATTCACTATTCATCACGCTTCACACATTCATCTTGCGAGGTATACGTGGAGTTCCATATGAGTTAATGTGAAATAATATTTACTTTCTTGTAGGGATCCGAAGGATTTATTTACTTCAAGCCTGCAATAAATCAATCCAATTAGAAAAGACAGGGTAGGCGAGATATCAAAATGCACGTATCGTCCGATGCTATAAAATACTCCATGTCTGTCCGTCTTGTGTCTGAACGCGAAATTGATCACTAGGCACAGGGATATTTATATGGTACATGGAGGAAACGCTACATCGACTCAAACTGCGTGTTTCACATGCGAAACGCATCAGTACTTGCTGTGCGTTCACAGAGCGCAGGTAGCAAGAAATGTGCTTACCAGAGAGAGGCAGGCGTCTGCGAGCATCTCACTGGAATGCTTGTTAATTTCTGTATGCCGAGCACAGCTCTAGGCTTGCACTGCATTCGTTCCATCGAGTTCGTTACGCGGATCAATTTAAATTTAGTGTTTCATACAAATGTACAACAAGATGCTTGGGAGCAATGCTCTCCTTAAAATATGTACTAGCAGGTCTAATTAACCCTTAGTTGCCTGCATTAGTATAGTACATATGCTGTTTCTCCTTTAATTCAAGTTTAAAACTGGAGTTATGGTAAAAATTTATGAGAATATACCTTTAAAATTATTATATAAAATAATAGAGAAAATAAAAATAAATATAGATACTTTATTAATCCTTTTCTTTCCAATTAAAAGTTTAAATTCTTCTAAACCAGTTTTCGTAATCCTACCAAAGGGAGAGCGGTACCCAAGCCTCCCGCGGTACCGAAGCCTCCCGGACCCTTAAAGGTCCCTAATTACATATCCTCCAAGCCTCCCCAAATCAGGTAGCCTCCCGGCTGAAACAGGTAACAATTGCAGCTACAGCTTTCTCATCTAATGTGTTCAGAACATCTTGAACCTCTTCTATACTTGAGTAATTTTGGCAGAATTTTCCACCTAGCTTTGTATATGGACTTACGTAAACTATGGACAACTCCAATGGTTACTTCTTCTGTGTTTTCTCTATTCAGTTGCTGGTATATTAGTTTTGATGACCTTTCACATATATCTTCCGTAGTTTTTCTCTTCAGATCACAAAGTACTTTCTGTCTTTGAGTTTTGTCACTAGGTGGTGCTGCGTGGCTATGAATATCCAGGATATCTATTTTTTCAATTAAAATGTTTTAATAAAACTTTTGCAACGTTTAACATTGCACGTTCATCGCGCTACCCACTTTATAAACACTTTTTGGAATCCGAAAGTGTAACCGTTCCGAAGTAGACTTTTCCTTCCTGTCCTACTCGCCGTAATTTCAGTCTCGTCGGAAAGCATGTTAACTGTGAGCTAATTTGCCGTACACTGAAAGAAATCAAGGAAAAAATTAGGCATACCCATTCCACCCCACCTGCTGGCTAATTACACCGGTTTCGCGGGAGGCTTGGGGGTTATTACCTGCTAAGCTTACCTGGGTACGGGAGGCTTCGGTCCTGCGCCCACCTGAGGCACTACTAAAAAAGTGGTTCAAATGACCATGAGTGTTAGATGATTCATTCGAAGTCAAGTGTTGCAAGTTCAAATCCCAGTGACTGTGGTAATGGACGGGGAGAGCTCAAGTAAAATAATCGGTATGATGTTTGGAAGCTGATAGGGTTACATTTGACTGTAGTTATGTGAGTTTTACTCTTTTGTTTATTTAAAAAAAGCACTGCTCTTTTAGGGCAAAAATTGTATACATTTTTTACAATATAACAGTCTTCTTTACTTATCGTTTATGGTTGATGGTTTGTATAACATGATATTAATCCTAGAGTACAAACCTATTTGTATAGTTACGGTTAAAACAAGTGGAACTTACAGGTACTGACAGTCAACAAGGGGTTGAAGGAATCTCCAGGATGTAACAGACACATTGCTATCTCATCCCTTACATATTCACGTCTGTTTATTCACATTACTTTTATCACGATAAATGTTTACAGATACTTTAAGCGCGAGACATGGGTTCGATTCCCAGCAGCGGCGTGGGGATTCTCCCTCCCACTGGGAGACCTGGTCCGGTGTGTACAATACTTACATGAGAAATAGAAAAGGGTCAGAATAATAAATGAACCATGTTAAGGGTATTGTGGAGGCGAGATTTTTTTTTAATCTTCGTGCCGCATCCTTGAAAGGACTATAACTTAAATACCAAGTTGGATATTTAATGAACATTTTGTTTTTGAGTTATGCTGTTCACAGATATACACGGACCTTTTCTAAAAATGTTCTTTTTAAATTCATGGGTCTCAAAGCATATACATCCGGTGGCTTGTCGGTGTCGAATTTTTGGGTGGAATACAATATCTTTTCTATGAGCTATGTACATTGTAAATACGTGCTGAGAAAATAAAAATATATGGGAATATTTTCTTTCAAAAAACGATCGGAAACGACAAAATGTGTAGTGTTTTTCGAAAGAAGGAAAGCAACGCATATTAGGTGCTCTCTTATAAATACAATGTTAAGATATTCAATTTTAAAAAGAAGTGCAAAATAATTTTTAATCGAAAAAAATATTCTTAATATCTTGTTGTATAAGTTACATCATCGAAACACTTTTAATTACTCCCTATGCTTCTTTGCATACAATGTCAAAGATCTGTTAATTGTATAAGCAATGAATTGTTTCATATAATACATGTTTCTTATAGCAACCAAATTAATATTTGAAAAGAAACTTTACACATGTCAATCGAAAAATAACATCAATGGCGTTGCTTTTGCATATGAATTGAATTAATGACAATTACTATTTGTTTTTGATATATATCTCAATTATATATCAAATAATTATAGCTTGTATAATATACATAATAATTAAATCTTTAAAATGGTGTCCAAAAGTATAGGACGTCATTTTGAAAATACATCCGATAACGTCACAAGTTGAGCAACAATGATGTTAAGAACTGTTTGTCGCTGTGAAAAATGAGTATTTTAAGACACTCTCTTTGACATGTTTAAAACAAATTCACTTAGCTGTAGCAGAAAATACGTTTTGGTAATGTCAATGGATTTATCTTAAGATACAATTTTGGATGTTATTATCTTATTTAACTGGAAATTGTTTAGTTTTTATTCATTTATAGTGTAACAAACCTTCACACCGATATTCATAACATTTAGACTTTTCGGGTGGTAGAGAATGATTCAAATGAAAGCAAAATTCCTTTGTATGGTTGGGAATCGAATCTAGGCCTGTTGAGAAGCTTGAATGCTAAACTACTGAGGTAAAAACACTTAATTGCCAATAAAGCATGTTTAATATTCATGATACAATAATTAAAAAAATCTTTTAAATATATCATTATTTGATGATATTTTAATTGTATTGATTTCAATAATATTTATAATTTATTCAAATATCTTATATCTGCAGCAATGCTTGGCGAATACCTATTGAAGTTCCTAGTATTGTGGGTACGAATAAATTACAAAATCATCTAATTATGACCATCTCTCCCTTCACTTAAAGTTATAAATAAAAATGATAACTAATTTGTTTTCATAAAATATTATAAATTTATCAATTCAGAACTTTTATTGGACTTATATTAATTCTAACTTCACTGTAACCACAAATAATATCAGATAAACGCCTGAGCCGTAACAACAAGAATTTGATCATCTCCAATTAAAGAGGCAGTTCATCCCAACACTGTTATTAACATAAAATACATAGCAAAATAAGTTTTCATATGAATAATACATAGAATAGCTATGAAAATAAATGAAAGGGGATTACAGCTGAAAGAGTGGCAGAGGGAGTTGTGTACTCAAGTGACCGTCCAGTCCTAACAACGTAAGATCTAGGGACATAATTTCCTTTATGTATGCAGGTATGAGAACAAGTGTAAAAAGAATGTTGACTAATATGGCAATGCAATATTCACGGCGAAGAGGAAGCTTTACCTCACTATGCATGTCAATAGTGTTGTGCGATAACCAACATGCAAGAACACAGCTTCTACTGAACACCTACTTAGCAATTTAAATGTGTCTCACCCACTAACAGGCCTAAACTCAATGGATATGTTAGCTTTAAAGCTGATATTCTTTAAATGGACGATAAATTATTTTAAAGGCAGGTATTTGGTCTCCTGCGAAGGCTCAAGGAATGACGAAAGGTAATAACTGTCGTGTACTGACTGGTAGCTAAACGAACATCCTTCTTATGGGGGAGTGTCCTCGAAGAAGCATAGTCTTTTCATATCCGTGTTTCACATATACGGAATAAAACACGAAGAAGCCTCCAAGATCGAGTGGTCAGTGAGCTGAAGGTCCCAGGTTCGATTCCCGGCTAGGACGGGGAATTTTTCTTTAAGCAACATTATTCCCTATTCCCTACATAATCTGGAAGTATATATGTGAGAATGCATGTGTGTTTCAAGAAAATAAAACGGTTTAAAGCCAACATAAAGAACCTACAGACAAGAACGAGTGGTTTCTAAAGCAAAGCTCCCGATATGATCTTAGATGTTAAAGCAGATATATAAATGAAACAATTAAATATATAGTTTGTATTCTTTCCCGTTTGCATTCTCATTTCTTTGTTAATTATCAACAAATACATTAAATCAATATTAAAAGCGCTCAACTCTTTCGTTTTTGCCTTTCGTTCGAATTTCATTCTCATTTTATTGTGGAATTATCATAGAAACCAAAATATCCCAATTACTGAAGATTGGACTACATTTTTTAACATCTAAGGTCATATCGGGGGCAACTCGTTGTGTGTAGGTTCTTTTACGTCTGGTTTAAATAATTTTATTTTCCTCAAACATAACACATTCACTCCCACGTACATATTTCCAGACTCTGTGGGGGTTTGGGAATAATTCCAGCCGGGAATCGAACCTGGGACCTCCGGGTGAGAAATCAGCTCGCTGACCACTCGACCACGGAGGCAGTCAATTTTACTTTTTTGTTTTGTTTGTAGTAACTGTTAAATCAAGAATTAGCTATCAGTATCAAAACATTTCTACAACTACTTATGCCATGTTCAAAGTAGGGTGTCTAAATATAGTTTAAATTAAATCATGGAGGTAATATTGCAAGTTATGCTACTGAAGGGACCTAAGTATGGTATTTTGAATCAGCTAGTGAGAGGTTTGGAAGTAACAAAAAAGGTTAATTATTGCAACTAATAAGAATGTACAAATTTATTGTGACATTGTTACTTTACCTGGATAATTTCTGTCACCCTTCTTTGGAAGGAAACTAATATTGCATTGCCTCTCCCCAATCCGGCACAGCGCATTGCGTTGCCATGCATTTGAAAGCCAATGGTCAATTATAGTTTATATTTAACCTAAATATATAACTTATTAATCATAACAATTCTCTGTTTTTAACCATAATATAATTATTATAATAATTCCCTTAATTCATTAGTTTATATAATGTCGTATTAATTTAATGTATTACTTTCTCTACTCGTGTGTGAACATACTCGTAGTGTATAGAGAAGGTATTATATTCCACCTAGAAATTCGATACCGAGATTTCACCGGAAATACATGTTTTGGGTCCCCCTGAATCCAAAAAAAAAAGTATTTTTGGAAAACGGTCTTTAACTTGCTATTTAATGTTGGTATCTTCCAAAGATGATTCTCAAGAAAATCCCCTCACCTCAAACTACCCTTTACATGGAAATATTTCCATAATTTTGATTTACTAAAAAATGGCTGTAATGATTTTGATTATATTTAAGATATTTTCATGCTAAAGAAAATGTATATTTTGTATTTTCTGGGAATAATCTCTACAGACCTCTTTATTTTGAATGATTTTTACTGAATTTTGCGTATCTGGTAACCGTAAGGGATAGACAAAAACTTACTGCACAAAAAACACAGATCACGATAAAACACACAATTTATATCATAAATTTTTTCGTGGAGTTAAACGTTTTTGAGATATTCCTTGTTTTTAGTTTTAGCTTTAAACTACTTATACTTTTCTCATACTAGGAATTTGTAAACTCCTGTCCATACAAACAAAGCAACATAGTAACCAGGTTTTGACTATCATTTTAACTATAGTACTTCCTTATTTCTTTTCTACTTACAAGTAAGCAAGTAATAAGACTATTTATATTAATTTTTAACAATAATTTGTTGCAGAAATGTAGAGAAAGTCATGTGAATGGAACACATCAGATTTTTCCTTTTTACTTTCTCTATACGCACTATGTACATAGTGTACAGAGAAGGTACTGCACTCCACCCCAAAATTCGATACCGAGATTTCACTGGAAATATGTTTTAGGGTCCCCTGTATCCAAATAAAGCATTTTCAGAAAAAGGTCCGTGTGTGTGTGACCTTGTGTCCGTGTGTATGTGAGCACGATAACTCATAAACGAAATGTCGATGAAACACCAAACTTGGTATTTAAGTTTAGTATCTTCCAGGGATGCGACACGAGGATTTTGATAAAAATCCCCCCATTTCCGACTACCCTTTACATGGAACTTTTTTTGAATATTTTGATTTTCTTAAAAATGGGTCTAACGATTTTTGTTAAAATATCATATATTAAAGATATTTACCTGACAAATAAAATGTATATCTTGTATTTTCAGGGAATAGCCTCTGAAGACAACTTTTATCTGGATGAATTTTACGGAACTTGGCATAACTAGCTAAACCGTAAGAGATGGATAAAAACTTACCACACAAAAAGTGTGGTACACGTTAAAACACACAATTTATGTTACATACACATTTTTGTCGTGGAGTTGATTGTTTTTTTAGATATTCCTTGTTTTTGGTTTCAGCTTTGAAAAACATACTTTTCTCATACAGGAATTTGTCAACTCCTGTCCATACAAACAAAGGAACATCAGACACATAGCGACCAGCTTTTGACTGTCACTTTAACCTATTGTACTGTCTTATTTCGCTCCTACTTACAAAGAAGCAAGTAATATGACTGTCTCTACTAATTTTTTTGTCGATTA
Source organism: Hymenopus coronatus (assembly GCA_030762935.1). NCBI lineage: Eukaryota > Metazoa > Arthropoda > Insecta > Mantodea > Hymenopodidae > Hymenopus > Hymenopus coronatus. The sequence continues at coordinate 39,779,051 of CM060886.1, forward strand.
GCATGAAGTAAATAGAGGCATAGGCTTTTTAACAATAAATTGTTGTAGAGACGGAGAGAAAGTCATGTAAATGGAACACATCAGATTTTTGTAATATTGCTTTTTATAAGCGTTCTGTATTTACATAAAATAAAGTTGCATAATGTGCTTTCTTATATTCCCATCTCTGTATGTCCTCTATTCGTTGACAACTTGTGTGTGGAAGAAACAAGGCCTTCTTCAAAGTCTTGTATGGCACTTACAGGTTTACACTTCTTGTTTGCGCTTACGAAGTGTTGCCCTACGCATTTTATTTTTATCTTTGATCTTGTGCAAAGGGAATTTCAAATGATCCTCGCAGATGTACGTGCACTGGGTGGAATTCGAACCAGTAACCTGGACTAACTGTAATATGAAAAACCTAGTCAAGCCTGCGAGAAACGGACAGCCAGTCAGACTCACAGGCACTCACGCACACACACACACACACACACACACACGCGCGCGCCTGTATTTAAAGTAAACATACATACAAACATACATAGGATTCTTAGCATACATGCGTATAATGATGATAATTGGGGTTTAAGGGCGCTCAACTGCTGGGCTATTAGCGCCCTTAAAAATAAAACAGTCAATAAAATCACTCTAAAAGAATAATCAAAGTAGTTAAAACTATAGCTAAAACACTGTAAAAGCAAAAATTATGTGATGTATTCCATTCACATGACTTTCTCTACATCTATGTAACAAATTGTTGTTAAAAAGCTTATGCATCTATTTACTTTATGCTAATCAAGACAAAATTAGCTGAAATAGTTTTATTACTTGCTACCTTGTAAGCAGAAGCAAAATAAAGGAGTAGCTTAGGTTAAACTAGTCAAAAGCTGGTTCTTATGTGATTGAAGTTCCTTTGTTTGTATGGATAGGAGTTGACAAATTCCTGTATGAAAAAAGTATAAGTTTTTCAAAGCTGAAACCAAAAACAACGAATATCTTAAAAACAAGCAACTCTTCGAAAAAAATGATAGAACATAAACTGTGTGTTTTAATGTGCTCTACATTTTTAAGTTTTTGTCCATCTCTTACGGTTTAGCAGTTATTCATAATTCCAGAAAATTCTAAATATATATTTTATTTATCAGGTAAGTAGCTTTAATATACGATATTTTAATCAAAATCGTTAGAGCCATATTTGAAAAAAACAAAATTTTCGAAAAAAGTTCCATGTATAGGGTAGTTGGGGGTGGGGATTTTTCTCAAAATCTTCGTGTCGCATCCCTGGAAGATACTAAACTTAAACACCAAGTTTGGTATTTTACGACTTTTCGTTTTTGAGTTATCGTGTTCACAGACACTCGGACACACACACACGCGGACCTTTTTCCGAAAATGATTTTTTTTAGTTAAAGGGAACCCTAAAGCATATATTTCCGGTGAAATCTCGGTATCGAATTTTTGGGTGGAGTGCTATACTTTCTCTATACACTATGTACATAGTGGGTATAGAGAAAGTAATAAAACCATACCTGGTAAAAACTTAAAAGCCAGTCTAAAAGTAGTCACCAAGGGAACGAGTGTCGATTAAATTGAAACAGAGCCGAGCTAATCTACTCAACTATAGAAAATTAAAAGCTTCAGCTAGCGTTCTAGAGACATCAGTCTAGCGAAATAAAACATCATAATAAAACCATATCCTTATGGAAACGGAAGTTTGTATAAAAATCTAAAAATCTGATGTGTTACACTCACATGACTTTCTCTAGCTACTCTACAAACAAACTTTTTACAAAATATGATTCTTCTTTCAACACCACGCTAATCGAGGTAAACATTAACAGAATTTTATTACTTACTTCCTTATAAGTAGACTGGAACTAAAGGAATACACTAGGCTTATGTGATAGTCAAATGTTTTAAAAGCAGTCGTTATACGATTGTCATTGCAAATCGCTTCTTTGCTTGACCAGGAGTGGAAAAAAAGAGAAACGGACCTCCCGTCAGAGAAAACTATAAGTACTTCACAACTGAAACGAATGACAAGGAATACCTCGAAAACGGTAAGCTCTACGAAAATAAAAAGTATATGACATTACTTGATCTACATTTTTTGTGTAGTACGTTTTTATCTATCTCTTACGGTTTACTAGTTATGTCAAATTAAGCAAAATTCATCCAAAATAAACAGGTCTTTAGAAGCCATTACCAGAAAATTTAAGATATAAATTTTATTTGTGATAGAAATGGCTTTAATATGTGCCATTTTAATCAAAATCGTTAGAGCCATTTTTAAGAAGAATGACATTTTCGAACATTTTTCCATGTAAAGGGTAGTTAGGGTTGGGGGGGATTTTCTTGAAAATCTTCGTGTCGCATCCTTGGAAGATAACAAACTTAAATACCAAGTTTGGTATTCAATCATCTTTTCGTTTTTGAGTTATGCTGTCCACAGACCACATAGACACACACAGACAGGCACACACGGACCTGTTTCTGAAAATGCTTTTTTTGGACTCAGGGAGTCCTAAAACATGTATTTCCGGTGAAATCTCGACATCGAATTTTTGGCTGGAATACAATACTTCTCTATCCCTATGTACATTGTACATACGGGGCTAGAAAAAGTAAACATCTGAGAGATCGCTCCAGTATCATATGCCAAGATGTTCGAAATATTGGCCGGCAGTTGGAGAGCGGCTCTTAGTTGCCCTAGAAAAGCGCATTCTTCCAACACATGTCGGACCGACAATGGCGCTGCACAAAGCGCACAGACAGGAGCAGATTCTCTCTTAAAAATGTAGCTATGAGTAAAATGGCAATGGCCATGCATACGTATGTACATTCTCTTTATGAAATGATTATGGTATGTTCTATTACGATATTCAAAGATAACATTTCCAAATACTATACCTATAGTATACTATCTAGTCCGTCCGAGATCTGGCAGACTCGTCTAGGTGTAGTTTCCGTGTACCTACCCTGGAAAGGGCTTAACAACAGGAATGAGGAAGTTTGTTTAGGTTTGGTATATTTGAGGTTTTGGGTGATGATGTTAAGGAGGTAGCACTAAATAGGCTCCTCGAGCGGTTGCATTCTTCAGGAGCAGCATCCTTTCCTCTGCTCCTCTGGTGTTTGAATTGAATTAGTTGTTCTTTTTTTTTTGGAGAATTTTGATTGACCACTTCCAATGCTAGCCTCTGGTACCCAAGGCTGCGACTTCAATACCAGTAGTGTGTGATAGACTCTTTTCGTACGTAAACATTCTCAGAATGGTTTCCTTTGGAAGGGAAGCAAAGCTCTTGGTCCCGTGAATTATTTATTAGCATAAAAAGAGCCTCGTAGCTTAAAAGAGAAGTACACTGAGCAATAAAGCCCATTTTACGTCTATAAGTCGTGATTTTGTCCTTTGCTGCCATCTATGAGCGATGAACTGACGCCTCGTCACCATGTGCACACAGCGGCAAAATCGCGAACTACAAATTTCATCTGCTGCTAGGAAAACACCTGTAACTGTCCCAAATACGCCAATATGGCGTGATGGAACGTACATGCACACATGTGCGTACGTACATTACACTACATGCATACTAGGTGGCCCAACAACGCCGTATTTCACGTTTGCAGATAATCCTTCGTGCGATAAAAGAGTTGCAGCATTCAACGGGGCAGTTGGAAACAAACACCGGTAGTGGCGGGTGAGTAAATAGCGCGAGCGACCTTCTTTGCACACCTCTTGCGTATCAGCGAAAACAGTGAGGGGATTGCACTCTTCGAGAGTTACACTTACACCAGAGTCGTTGATATACAAGAAACCGAAAACGTTGTTAACTGTTTTCCATTTCATTATTACTTTCTAGACGCGTACTACGTATATAGTGTATACAGAATTGGTTGCATCCCACCCAAAAATTTCGATACAGAGTGTTTACCGAGAAACACGTTTTAGGGTCTCCTCTATCCATAAAATGCGTTTTTAGAAAAAACGTCTTTGTGTCCTTGTGTCAGTGAACACGATAACTCAAAAACGAAAAGTCGGTAAAATATCAAATTTGGTATTTAAGTTTAGTATCTTCCAAGGATGCGACATGAAGATTTTAAGGAAGATTCCCTCTTCCCATGTTACCTTTGACTTGGAAAATTTTTCGATAATTTTGGTTTTTTAAAATTTTTGTTTATATTAGCTTATATTAAAGATATTTACATGCGAAATAAAATGTGCTCTGAAGAGATCTTCATTCTGGATGAATTTTGCTTAATTTTGCATAACTGGTAAACCGTAAGAGATAAACTAAAACTTACTACAGAACAATGTAGATCGCATTGCGACACACCATTTATGTATTATATTTTTTCATGGAGATTATGATATATTTCGCTTTATTGGTTAGAGTTTTGAACTACTTAAACTTTTCTCTAAAGTGAAATCCACATTCTTTTCGTTTCTCTTTTGTTAACTCCTAGCAAGTAAAGAGAACCTAGATTCATATAGCGACCAGATTTTAAAAGATTTGTTCATCATTTTAGCCAAGTGCATCCTCTTATTTCCCTGCTGCATACAAAGAATAAATAATAAGAACACTGTTTATCTGGTTTAGCAAGCTGTATATGCATATTTGACACCAAACAGTCTCTATAAAAAATATGTACTCTAGAAAAAATCTCGACACAGATCATCAATAAAATGTATACAGGCATGTGTTACTGAATCCGCCTACGCCGTGGGAGGTCAGCTTTGCTCAGCATTTGTAGAAGCTTAAAACAAGAAGGATGATGCATGGCCCAAGAATAGTAATTATAAAAAATTAAATATGTAAATCAGGAAACTATGGTTGAGCACGCAAACGTATTTCATTAGCTAAAACCAGTCGGCCACCTGATCTAGTATTTCTCTTTATGGGCATATGATGACGGCAGCTCGCCCACTTGAGCTGCTGTTCTGTTGTTTTTGTTGTAAATGTACTCCAGTCTTTTGTTTAGAATTTTGTGGTATCACTTTAAGGTTGAACGAACAAAATCTTAGGCGAGTAACATATCTGTGTGCGGCTGAGTATACAGGGTTACTACAAAAGAAATAGACAACTTCAACTGCCTGTAAAACAAAAACTATTAGAGATAGCAACCTAAATTATTTTGGAGGTATGTTGAGAAACTCTCAAAGTTTTGTTTGTTACTATTGGTAACTCTGTAGTGTTTTGTTTGTTGTTGCAGAAACTGAAATGGCGGAAAATCCTGTGGAAAAGGTATATTGCGTGTTGGAATTTGCTAGATCGCAATCAGCAACTGTTGTCCAACGACATTTCAGAACACATTACCACAAAACGCCACCGACTAGACAGTCAATCTACGACTGGTATAGAAAGTTCGAGACAGCGGGATGTTTGTGCAAAGGGAAGAGCTCGGGAAGACCAAGAGTTTGGGAAGAAAACGTTGAACGTGTTCGTTCTGCCTACATAAGAAGCCCACAGAAATCGACATCTAGGGCAAGCATGCAATTACAAATTCCACAGTAAACTGTATGGAAAATCTTGCGGAAGCGACTGCACATGATGCCTTACAGATTACAGATGTTGCAGTTTCTGAGTGAAGAAGATAAGGTCATACGGCGTGACTTTTGCATCGACATGTTGCGACATGATGAAGACGATGCTGGTTTTTGTGAGCGCATCATTTCATTTTTGTGGTAACGTGTTCTAAAATGTCGTTGGACAACAGTTGCTGATTGCGTTCTAGCAAATTCCAACACGCAATATGCCTTTTCCACAGGATTTTCCGCCATTTCAGCTTCTGCAACAACAAACAAAACACTACAGCGTTACCAACAGTAACAAACAAAACTTTGAGAGTTTCTCAACATACCTCCAAAGTAATTAGGTTGCTATCTCTAATAGTTTTTGTTTTACAGGCAGTTGAAGTTGTCTATTTCTTTTGTAGTAACCCTGTATATGGCTTACTGTTCCTGGAAAGTCTGTGCTTTTACTCGCTCTATACATACTATGTACATACTGTATAGAGAAGGTATGGCATTCCACCCAAATATTCCATATTGACATTTCACCGCAAATAAGCGATCTAGGGTTCTCTGTATAAAAAAAAATCTGATGTGTTCCATTCACATGGTTTTCTCTACATCTCTGCAACAAATTATTGTTAGAAAGCTTATGCTCCTATTTATTTTATGCTAATCGAGAAAAAAACTAGCAGAAATAGTCTTATTACTTGCTTCCTTGTAAGTAGAAACGAAATAAGGGAGTACCATAGGTTAAAGCGATAGTCAAAAGCTGGATGCTATGTAACTGAAGTTCTTTTGTTTCTATGGACGCGAGTTGACAAATTCCTGTATGAAAAAAGTAAGTTTTTCTAAGCTGAAACCAACAAAAAGGAATATCTAAAAAACGAACAACTCCACGAAAAAAAGAAATATATAACATAAGTTGTGTATTTTAACGTGCTCTAATTTTTGTGTGGTAAGCAGCTATGCAAAATTCCTTAAAATTCATCCAGAATAAAGTATACAAAAATGTTAAAACACACAATTTATGATATATGCTTTTTTCCGTGGATTTGACCGTTTTCGAGATATTCCTCGATATCAGTTTCAGCTTTAAAATACTTTTACTTTTCTGATACGGGAATTTATGGACAGCTGTGCATATAAAAAAAGGTAATTTAATCACATAGCAACTATCTTTTAAAATATTTTACTGTCGGCTGTGTCTAGTATACTCCCTTATTTCTCTTTTACTTACAAGGAAGTAAGTAATAAGACCCTTTCTGCTAATTTTTTCTCAATTAGCATTAAGTAAATAGAAGAATAAGGTTTTTTAACAATTGTTTATTGTAGAGATGTAGAGAAGGTCATGTGAATAGAATATTTAAGATTTTTTTTCTTTAATCTGTGTAGCAGTCAATTTTGGAATTACAGGAAAGAGGAAACCTCTACTATCTATAGAATACATTTAAAATTACGAAAGGGTTATCGGAGATTGAAAGCAGTGTTTCTGCTGATTATGATTCAATACTGATTAAGTTGTTCTCCATTTTTACTTTCTCTACACGTACTATGTACATAGTTTATAGAGAAGGTATTGCACTTGACTAAAAAATTCGATACCGAGTTTTCACCGGAAATATATATTTTAGGGTCCCCTGAATCCAAAAAAAAGCATTTTCAGAAAAACGTCCGTGTGTGTGTGTGTGTCCGTATATCCGTGTGCTTGTGAGTCTGTGAACAAGATAGCTCAAAAACGAAAAGTCGGTACATTACCAAAAATGGTATTTAAGTTTAGTATCTTCCAGGGATGCGACACGAAAATTTTGAGAAAAATCCCCCCACCCCAAAATACCCTTTACATGAAACTTTTTTCGAAAATTTTGAATTTCTCAAAAATGGCTGTAACGATTTTAATTAAAATATCGTATATTAAAGATATTCAGATGATAAATAAACTGTATATCTTGATTTTTCTGGGAATAGCCTCTGAAGACACCTTTATTCTTGATGAATTTTACGGAATGTTGCATAACTGCTAAACCGCAAGAGCTAGACAAATACTTACTGAACGTAGAGCTCGTTAAAACACACAATTTATGTAATACCAACTTTTTCCTGGAGTTGATGGTTTTTTAGATATTGCTTGTTATTGGTTTCAGCTTGTAAATCCCTACACTTTTCTCATACAGGAATCTGTCAACTCCTGCCCATACAAACAAAGGAACTTCAATCACTCATCAACCAACTTTTGATTATCACTTTAATCTATGGTATTTCCTTATTTTGTGTTGTACTTAAATGAAAGTAAGTAATAAGAATATTTCTGCTAATTTTTTCTCCATTGGCATGAAGTTAATCGAAGCATTAGCTTTTTAATAATAATTTGTTGCAGAAATGTAGAGAAAGTCATATGAATGAAACACAATATTTTTTTTTCTAGGAGATTCAGCAATTCAATGGAGCGGAGCTCTTCAGATTAAGTAAAATCAACTTACTGGTGATCAGATCAGAGATTTCTTTGGAGGTATTATTGGTATACATGAGTTAATATTGTTGCTCTTTGAGGAAATAATGAAGCGCACCGTCAGTTCAGATTCTGTGATTTTATTTTACTCCCGTCTTGAAACCCGTTCCAAATAAATTCGTTATTTATGTCAGCAACAACTAAATAAACTGAAATTTATCGGTCTATTTCATTCCGTCTCAGTATTAAACCACAATGTTGACCGCGCGTCTTGAAAAAACTCAACTGCGCTACTTGGGAATGTATTGAATGTATTGTTGCAGCTCCAGTTCTTGCAGCAAAGGAATTTCCATCTCGTGACCTTTGCTTCCACCTTCCACGATCAGCACGTGTATTTCTCCTCGCGATTTATGCTTAACGGGCACGCGTCGGCACAACTAGACTCGAACTCTGGACCTCTAGATGGTGTAAATCAAACGGTAGTGTTTCAGATTACTCCCTGCTGAGCGGAATGCCAAGAATCGATGTTCGGCTCTATCGGTCTCCTCGCATATTTCCTTTTATGCGACAGGTGTATTGCCTCATAGCCGCAGAGGTCGCACTACACCTTATTTATTGTAGTTTGTACTGCCCCCTTGGAAGCTTTATACGTACTAAAGGCCAGCGCAATGACATACTATGTATTATCTTCTTCCTTGGCATGATTAAAGGCCCTTCGGCCTTTTCCGGTATGTGTATCGTGAGGGTTTGGGGTCAAAACCAAGTAGAAACATATCCTCCTTGATATATTACAATTACTGTTATTATTATCATTATTATCTTCTTAAATTCTTCCCTGAATGAAAATCTTCCCAAAAGATAAATCTTAACAAAACATTAACAAAGTCAAACAAATGAAAAAACAAATCTGATGTGTTACACTCACATGTATTTCTCTAACTGTTCTATAAACTTCTTACATAAGATTATTCATCTTTCTACATCATGCTAATCGAGATAGCAGAATGTTCTTATTACTTAGTTCCTTATAAGTAGGAAAAAAAATAAGCGATTATACTAGGCTAAACCTATAGTCAAATGTTTTAAAAGCTTTCGTTATGCGCTTGTCATTGCAAATCGCTTCTTTGTTTGTCCAGGAGCGGAAAAAAAGAAAGACGGACACTTACTGTTAGAGAAAAATATATGTACTTCACAACTGAAATCAATAACAAGGAATATCTTGGAAACGGTTACTTATACAACAAAAATGTGAAGGACATAAATTATATTTTGACAAGATTTACATTTTCTGTGTGGTAAGTGTTTGTCTATCTCTTACGGTTTAACAGTTTAGCAACATTCAATAAAAATCATCCAGAATAAAGAAGCTATGCCCAGAAAATATATTTTATTTGTCAGGTAAATATCTTAAATATAAGATATTTTAATCAAAGTCGTTAGAGCCATTTTTGAGAAAATAAAAATGATCGAAAAATTTTCCATGTAAAGGGTAGTTGAAAATCTTCGTGTTACATGCTTGGAAGATAACAAGTTTGGTGTTTAACAGTCTTTTCGTTTTTGAGCTATGCTGTCCACACACACACGGAATTTTTTCCAAAAGCTCTTCTTTTTTATTTTTGGATTCAGGGGGACCCAAAGCATGTATTTTCGATGAAATCTCGGTATCGAATTTTTGGGTGCAATACAATACTTTCTCTATACACTATGTACATAGTACGTTTAGAAAGTATAAGAAAATAAAATATTGCGTGTTCCTACTCTACATCTCTATAACAAATTATTGTTAGAACGCTTATGACAGAAAGTTCTACTTGACTCATAGTCTTCTATATATAACCCCTGGGACTGCTGAAAAAAATACGGGCACAGAAGAGTTTCATGCAAAATTTCAGATAATCATGTGACTAACGTGTTCCTTTGTTACAATTTGTTTTGAGCTGAGGAATGTGAGTCCTCATCAGAAGAATTGGTCTCCCAACATCCGAAACACTCCTCACAAATGAGTCGCTTTCTTTCAAGTGACGATGAATTCGTAAGAATGTTCATGAATAAGATAACTAACTGTTGGGGAATACGTTTGTTCGCGATACATTACCATCTTCAAAGCCATACATGTTATGCATATCGGCCTGTTCACATTTCGTGCTCTACAAAATAAATAAATAAATAAAAACTAAAACAGACAACTTAATTGAATCAATTCTTAATTCATTGTTTTAAATCTAGCAACCAAACACATATAATCAACAATCAGTGGACAATACTTTGCTTAAAATAATCTTGGTATCAACGAAAGGCAAATTCTTGAATGACTCTCAAGCAATCGATTTTCAAACTCATTTTCACAAGAAATGTTTAATTGTTTTGATGCTGGAAAGGGGTCCCTGAAATATTTTACTGCAATACAGATACTTTCTGTACAAATAAGTTATTATGCGTATTGTTAATTTTATATTATCCATTTTAGTTTAAATGGACGCTGTAACAGACAAGATTATGTGAGTAGTAGAGATGTTTTCATTATGGGTTGCTTTTGAAAACATACTTTGCTTAAAGGTACCATTTAGTTTTGGATCCTTTACAATCGGAAACTAACAGCGATGACAATGCTCAGTAACACGGATAATTTATAATTATCGGATTATCAGTCTTGATACGTAGTTAAGTTGCATTAAAATGGTGTTTTGTCTATATAATTTTTGCATCATATGTCTGAGTCAACATAATATATTTGATTGTTAATTGCTAATGGCTAAAATATAGAAGAGCAAAAATCAGGTTATGAACGTATATTGCTATATGTGCCACTTTAACATGATACTTTTTATTGTAAATTGCCTTGTTTTTCAAATATTAATATTACAGCCTCAAATTAAATTCGTTTTAAAATGCCTAGCTACAAAGTGAGAATGGTCGTGCTTTGGTGTTTTAATGTCTCGCTGTATATGAATAAGTAAAATGGAAAAAATAAAATGGAAAATAACAGGAACGGGGTAAAATTAAGCAGATGAAGCAGATCGTCCTTATTCTTAAAATAAATGTTAAAAAGACGATAACAAAGAGAGTTCATTAATAGTTAAGAGAACTTGGTATAGTTCCGTTAATATTTCCACGTTACAACTAACAGAACCAGTTCTATTTCCGCAGCAATAAATCTGTCTTTTGATTTTCCCTTAACGTAAGAAAGCGCCAAGCAAGAGATGAAAAACATGAGATGAAGCGCACTGTCGTACTTGAAGTTCAGAGCAGACAGGAATACGAAATTATTTCGAAATCATGTGAGCGTGAAATTGCTTTATGGTTCTTCTTTTATGGATAATGTTTAAACGTAGCATACATAATTAATTTATGGCCTCCTCTGCAATGGTAATTAAGAAGAAATGATCGCAATTACCCATTCTAACACTCGGTCAAAGTCCGCCGCTGATGCCTATTAATTTAACTATATAAAGGAAATCACTCTTTTTTAATCATTCATAACGTTTGCAATTTAAAAGAGCAAAGAAATGTCAATGAAAAATTAGGAAATGATTTTCCAAATATATGAGAAGAAATAAAAATTAAAATTAAAATTTCTTGTTAAATACGATGAATAAGTGCACATTAAAATATCCAGAATAAGAACAGTATATTATTGTAACCATAATGCCAATTGCAATCCACAAATATTTCAGAACGCAATATGAATATTAACAATGATATTCCTTTTTTTTTGTGTAGTATTTAGCGCCCGATAGTCATCATAGGCGATGACTATGGTGATACATGGAATGAAGATGAAGGAACGGTGGAATGCAAAGGGGGGAAACCAGAGAACCCAGAGAAAATCCGCCCCTGCGCCGCTTCCACAAATCTCACATGCAGTCGCTTGGGATCAAACCCGGGCTGTCTAAGTGAGTGGTATTCTTTGAAACATATAAAATTGCATAAGCAACATATCAGAGAAATTTAACTGCTTAATGAATTAATTCAATTGTACATGATAAAACAAACTAAATTAGATTATAGGAATTCAATTAAATTGGTGGGATGTGTATGTTATAAATTAAATGCAATTTTTAAATTACTTCCTAGTTTCTTACCGTAATTTATTTGCATTTTCTTGATGCCGTCGTAAAATTAGAGGTAAAATTAGCTCTGTAAAATTAGAACCTACATGTGGATAAATTTTAATTCGCTGATAAGTGTAGGATAGATAACACAAGAAAAAACATTACAAATAAAGACACTATTCTACGAAATGAAAAATGCGAGGAACTTTGTATATTGTAACAAATGTCTTTATTGACTCAAAAACTGTTTACAAATACAAGTGTTTGATTCACTGCTATGAATAATGTACTCGATATTTCCACGTGTAGGCAGTTTATGGCTACATGCCATCAATGGCTCGCGCAACACTGCACGCTAACCCTCCAGTCACTCACGACTCAGTACAATTCACAGCAACCGCAATCCTTCCTCCTTTTATTACTAGAAAATGACGTCACAGAACGTTCTGGAAGCTTCTGGAAACCGAAGCTTGGAGAAACATCTGGTGTATCAAGAAGAATCACGATGTCATACAAGAAGAAGAGTCTCGCGTTCCGAAGGATCCTGTTACGCCGCGCCAATAATGTGTGTTGTTTACGCATCCCAATTGCGAAGGACCCACATGACAACACGAACATAAGAACCATTGCATGACACAGCACAGTCACAGTATGATGTTAAAAAGTTAAATGTGGTGAAATAACGCAGCTTTTCTATCCTTTGCACATTCACATAAGCACTTAATTTATATATTACAGCCTCCATTAAAAAGTGATTCTTTTATACTTAATTTATTCACAACAATGTTTATTAAAAATTGTTTTAACTAAGCAATAAGTTGGAAGTGTGCAGTCAGATTGAAAAATTCTAGCCGGGATTTCAGCCACGGATCTCCTGATCATCGTCCATTTGCTCTAACTACTGAGGTAGCGTGGCTACATGCCGACACCACATTTACTTCCCCATCTGACCCAGTTAAAATGTCCTTGTGATTTACGGAGGGGGGAAAATAACACGAGGCAGTTGGGGAATTAGACTTCGGGTATCTCAGTGGTTAGAGCAACTGGACGAAGAAATGGACATCCATGGTTCAAATCCTGGTTCCTGTTCTGCACATGATTACTATAAAATAGATAATTAATTGATTACACTGTGAAGTCCGGGACTCAATTCTTGAGATTGAACTTTCAATCTGACTATATCTTTCCAGCTGCAGGAAGAAGAAACGTGGAAGAAACAATTGAAAATAAGCAAAAAGTGTTTGGTTACTAAGAAAATGTTACTACCAACTTAAAATGTTTACTGGAAGCAGGAAGGAATAAATTTAGAGGACAGTAACGTCCTCTTGCTGAGGAAAAGAAGGAAAGGAATATGTTCCTCAGAGTACGCTGAAACTGATTATTTTCAGATGATTAATTTAAATTAATGACAAACTAATAATATAATAATTAATCATTTCAATAACAATATAATAATAAATATGAAAATAATGTCCGTACCAAGGCAATTACAGAATTGTCTAGAAGTCAAATGTATAACAGGGTATTTGTTTTGTATTTAAACAAAATAGACCAAGGCAAGGAAATGTTTAAAAGTACAAGCAGGGACTGTTCAAATCGTCCAGTCGCCGTTTGAAAGCAATGAAATTCTAACAAACTAGTGAATAGCTTAAAGATATTGGCGACCGTGAGATGGTCATAAGCCGAGAGTGCTGGGTTTTCTCCACTAGAGAAAAAACAAGGTTGTAAATTGTAAATTTTTAGAAATATGTAGCATTGAAAAGGTGGAAGTATATTTTAAAGATATATAGAAACGAAAACAAACTCAGTTCTGGGGTGTCTTTTGAGTTGTTTCAGTCATACCGAGCATTCCTGATTCCCTCATACTTCTTTCGCGTTTAGAGTCGCAATAACATTCACGGTCTCAAGTCGGTATCTATTGCGCTGTAGGAGTAACAAATGACGAGCAGATTTCTTGAAAAAGTATCCAGAAACAATAAACATCAACATTTACTATTTCATCTGCTGTATTATTCACACAAAGGCTTATTATTTGTGGTACCACCTCATGAAAACCTGAGTAGCATGCTCACAAATCTTAAATCAACCCTGACCAATAAGAGGACCCAACCTAAGGAGGTAGCATCGAACAGGAGGCCGCTCATAAATTACTTGCATTTGTGAAAATATAATCATATAACAAACGGCATTTCAAAAGCAGTAAATAATACGAGAGAAGGAAATAAGAGATATTTTATTTAAATGTTATTTCTAGAATGATATATTTATATTGTTTCATCTATGGTAAAGATCTAACGGCCGGTGTTTGTGGGCAAACTTCGGAACTTTGTGGTTTATGGAACGGTGCATTATTGGTATAATAGGTTGATTTTTACACCTCTCTTGTAATAAGATTCTTCTATCTCTCATGGCTTCTTGGTTATACAAAATTAGGTACGTACATAAAATTCAAATTGCCTGTATATTCCTCATACAGGAATTTGTCAACTCCTGTCCATACAAACAAGGAGCTTCAGTCACATAGCAACCAGCTTTTGACTTTCACTTTAACCGATGCTACTCCCTCATTTCGCTTCTGCTTACAAGGAAGAAAGTAATAGGACTATTTCTGCTAATATTTTCTGGATTAGCATGAAGTTAATAAAAGCATAATATTTTTAACAATAATTTGTTGCAGAGATGTAGAGAAAGTAATGTGAATGGAACACATCAGATATTTTACTACGTTGTTCGCAGACTAAAAAGCACACAGACAGAGAAATTCTGAATGTGGAGGTTCCATGAATCTATAGTAGCATTTTCAGAAAGAAAGTCAGGAATGAATACATGTGAGAGAGAGAGAGAGAGAGAGAGAGAGAGAGAGAGAGAGAGAAACATAGATTCGACTGTCAAATTCGTTTTCAAATTTCTCATGGCTTTTTTTATCTTTCTCTGAGTAATACTGGTCGATTCCTAAAGTTCAAATGCATATTTTATATGTTTTTCTTCCTCAGTTTATATTTCAGTCTCCACAAGAAAAATATCACATATGAATGCTACTAGAGCGTGATGATTGGAACATATGTGCTGGTTGAAAGATGTCAGTTAAGAAGATAGAGCTAAAAACAAACTAAAAATGAAAATTAAAATGTTTACAAAACCTAGAAATGAGAGTTCTAGATAATAAAAAACACCTATGCAAAGTAAATAGGAGAAAAAAGGGTCATATAAGCTTTCCGCATCCACCTAAACAATCGAGGAGGAGTGTAGACAAGTTAATACCAGCTCAAAGAAGTGGAAGAAAATAAGATCGTCCAGTTCATGGCGCAATTTAGGCCTATTATCGTTATTACAATGTCTATAGGCAGCTATTGTAAATCATTATAATTTTATATAGTCAATATAAACTTGTTTGCATATTGACATTCTGATAATATTGCAAGCTTGCTTCGTGTCAATAATTATTGCATATGCAAATATTTATGATTTATTGTTGAAAAGTTTGAAAGATTTTCATTTTTCATGCCTACTTTGAGGCCATGTTTCTTTGGTTGTTTCATAGAACTTAACAGATATACCTTTGGTTAAATTTATATTACTTTAGCCACACTCTACCTGAATTCAGAAAATACCTACGATTAAAATACTCTAAGATGGCACTTTAAAATTGCTCTTACTGCTATTGGCTTAAGAAATTTCTCATCGATTTAAACAAGTTTATATTTTATACGTTTTTATTTTATTATATCCTTTTGTTTTCATTCACATGGGTTATCTTACATAGGATTTAAGGAATGAACTATTCATATGCTACTTACTCTTAGCGAGGAAAATAAAGAATACAGTAGCATGCGATACTACTTTATGATGCCAAGACTTGGGTTACTACAGAGAGAAAAAAGGGCAGTAGCAACTTCAGAAACAATTTTTTTAAAATCAGTAACTGACGTGTCTCTAATGGAATATAAAAAAAGATAACCAGGAATAAAAGGATTAGTAGATTATACCCAGAATTTGAAGTTAAAAACTGGAAAGTTAAAAAAAAATGGATGAAAACAGATTACCACAAAAAGCATTTTATAAACCATGGTAAAACGATAGGTAGTCGTTTCGATCGACGAAATTACGACTTGTGGACGCAAAATGGTAGAAAATGTTACCCAGGGACCTTCTTCTTTCAAGGTATGTAGTTCTTTTAAGTACAAATAAGCTACTTTCCATGCTAATAGCTTTTGCGTCTGAAAATATCCATCACCCGTGCCAGGTTTGAACTTGCAATCTTAGATTTTAGCGGAGAAGAAATGCAATTAGGTAACATCAATTTCCATATCCAGCTATGCGACTAGCAGCCGAAATCTCACACTATTACCAAACCTAAATCATCATCCTCATTCCTGTGGTTAAGCCCTTACTAGAGTAGGTACACAGAAACTATACCTAGGCTCACCACGAGTGTATCTGTCAGATCTCGGACGGACGAACAAATGCAGCCGTTGGAGGAGCCTATCTAGCACCTATCTTCCTCCTTAACATCATCACACAAAATCTCACACTATTACCAAACCTAAACCATCTCATTCATTTCTGGGGCTAAGCCCTTGCCAGGGCAGGTACACAGAAACTATATCTACGCTCACCACGAGTCTACCAAACCTCGGACGGACCGATGGACGGTAACAAAACGAAATAAAGGGCATCTAAATTTAAGATGAAATGAATAATTCTGATGGGGAAGGGATCGATCTGTGACTCAAACCGTGTGGATGATATGATAATCACGATATTATGTCACTGAGTTTAAAATGAAAGTGTGTACTTATAAAAATCGTCGTGGTGTTATGGTTGCCTTGCTAACTTCATATAACCAAGGTAGTGCGTTCAAACCCGGCGGAGGACAATGGATTTTTAGGGTGCAAAAATACTTAGAATGGCTTCCTTAGGAAGGAAATTAAAGCCGTTGGTTCCGTATCGTAGATTTACGACACGTAAAAGAACCTCAAGCGTGATAGAGATGCCTCTGAGCAAAATTAAGCGGTCTTACACGCCCAGTTTAGAATGGGACGCTGAGAACCACAGTAGTTAAAGAGCGTTCATAAATAACACGCCATTTATATTTACATTTTTCTTAGAAAACCATAAATTGCTGCCAAATTCATCTAATCTTTCCTCTTGATCCTCCAAGATCTCTATCTCTGGTAATGTTTCCGGACAATGGGCAGTTCTGTGAATCCTTGAACCCAAGTTTTACAAATGTAAAGTTGAGTTTTAATAAAACAAAGCAGTGTTTGCGCATGTAGCATGGCCACAAGCGTGTTTTGGTGTGGTATCCAGGAGGGCGTGATCACCATGCCATGAGCAGTGTCTCTGAATCGTGCTACATTACCGGCGCCGATTCTGTTTACAACGATAGCGCTAAGCTACAACATGCCTGTTCCCATAGGTACACGAACTTACCGAATGCATAATAAGGACAAGACAATTGTTACGCAGGCATGACAAATCCGCGGACGTCACACAACAACAATGAAACTGGGAAAGCACGAGCAATATGCATTGCAATGCTTACAAGAAGCGCTTAAGGCCTCCTTGATAGTCATGTTCGACATCGCCAGGTTCTTCAGGAGGCGGAGGAATACACGGTTCTTCGCTTGTGTACATATCCTTCCATTCATTCATTATGCATAACCTATTTATCCAGCTGTCAGTCAATTTTAATACCCTACAATTTGAATATCTCGCATACAACTACAGCAGCATTTGTTGTTGGCAAGGCAAAATAAAAGGAAAAAAGCTTCTCCCCTGTGCAGAAGAGCAGGGAGAGGCAGTTATACGATGCAATATTGCAATGCATTATTTATCAGTGGCGTGCATTCAGGGTAGGTATATCGGAATAGGTTTTAGTTGCGCTCATAAACAAGAGACAACAATTCTATTAATCAACCATTTTTTTTTTTTTTTGCAATTTTATTTTATATACTACTTATATAAATGGTGGAAATTTTGTAATGCATCCAAATTTTACCAGAAATACAAACTGTGTGATCTATGGGTTATAAAATAACAGTATTAGAAAAATATCCACATGTGTGTATGTGTGTGTTTCAAAACGAAATATGAAGTAAATAAGAAACTGGTTATCTAAAATATGACAAAAGTAATCAAAAAAATCCCCCAGCAAATGACTCCTTGCATGGAATATAGAATATTTTATTCTTAGATTTTGAGAGAGGTTTCATCTTTCGAATGATTTTTTTTTAATTGCATAAAACAAATGTGCTGATCTCATTAAATTATATCAACTAAACGTTTATGTACCACAATGATTTTTCTAAGCATTCCTTTTCATTGGTTAGAATTTTTAAACGTTTTATGTTTTTTCTTAAGTATTAAATATTCGTTTGTTTCAGAAAAGAGAGACATTTCAAAGTTAGACGATTTCTAAGGATTTAACTATCGCTTTAGTCTCTTGTGTTTCCTTGTACCTGCAAGAGGTATTTAACAAAACCATTCTGAAAAACTTTATTTCTATTAATATAGATTACATAGAAGAATAAGCTTTTGCAGGAATAATTGAAGTTGTAGATAATGCAAAAAGTGGATTGAGTTACGCCACTTTCTCAACCTGTTCTGCAAACAAACTATTCTAATTATTATTTTATCAACGTCATGCTAATCGAGATAAACATCAGCAAAAATTGTTTTACTACTTGTTTCCTTGTAACTAGAAGGGAAATAAGAGAATGCACTAGTCTAAAACGATGTTTTAAAAACTGTCGCCATGTAATTTCATTGAAATTCGTTTATTTGCATAGGCATGAGTAAAACCAAATAAACATACACGACTTCCTGCTTATGAAAAGTACAAATATTTTAAAATTAAAACCAATAACGGGAAATATCTCGCAAAAGATTAACTCTGGAAAAATGTTTATGAAGTAAACTGTGTATTTTAACAAGATCTACATTCTTGTGTTGTAAGCTTTTGTCTATATTTTATGGTTTACCATTTGTACAAAAGTAATCCAGATTGCAGAGGTCCTCTGACGCTATTTCAAGAAAATACAAGACTACATTTCATTTGTATGAAAATTAAAACCGTTAGAGCAATATTTGAGAAAATTAAAATTATCAAAAAATATTCCACGTAAAGAGTAGTTTGGAGAGGGGTGATTTTCCTGAAATCCTGGTGACACATCATTGGAAAATGCTTAAGTTAAATACAGAAGCTTTTCGTTTTTGAGGCTTTTCTTATAAGCATTGTACATACACAGATAGATAGACAAACAGACAGATAGGCAGACATACACACATAGATATTTTTCTAAAAATGCTCCTCTTTTGTATTCAGGGGGTCTTAAAACATATATTTCCGGAGAATTTATGAGTGAACTACAATACCTCCTCTATGTCTTATGTATACTGTGCATTGTACGTGCCAGACAAAGTAAAAGCGAAGTTTTTTTTTTCAATCGAAATTATAATTTGTACTCTTAAGAATACAAAGGGTTACAAAATGCTACGCCTGATTTAAGGAATTTGGGGAAATAAATAACAGTTTGCTTTCCTCTGCGAATATGTGGGATGGTCAAATGGAAGTAAATAAATGAGCGAGCAGATGAAGATGAATCCGATGGCATTTGCTCACTTGGCACTCGCCTTTCTTGGTTGAGAACGCATACATAATATGTACATCTGCCAGACGAGCTGACGTAACTAGGAATGGAGACTTACTCACTAATTAGCAACCTGTAATTACTGCTGGAGAGTGCCAGTAACATCAAACAAGAAGTTGTAACTGGTACACCGGAGGGCAAGCAATGATAAAAACAAATGTCATTGCTTCTCTGAATACTTCAAACTGGATCGTGTAAATTATAAGCAAATAATTTAAATGTAAACTATGATACAACTGCTTATTTCATAATTATTAATGCTTAAAATATAGGGTCTTGTAATGTCCATATATTTTACGTTCATAAACTTGAAGTTGAATACGCTGTTAATATTATTCAACTGTATATCTACTGTCCATCTTGATAAGATTAAAATCTGATACGTGGGAAAGGGATGCAGAAGAAAAAGAGAACGAAAGAATTAACCAGCTGTGAATAAAGTCATTTACAATATTAATTATTGCAAGAGGCATTGACTAATCACTTAATTACTTTGCCCCAATGTCGAGGTAGGTATTCAATTCAGAATCTTTACTATCCCAGAGTTAACGCCCTAACCATTCTCTTAAGTAAAACAAAAGAAGCTGATAGAGCAAACTGTCATTTGTCTATACCTGACACTGTTTGAGTTTAACGTCCTTTGAACGGGTAGGTTATATGCGGCGGTGAATGAACGAAATTATTGACATGATGCTCAAATGAACTTGGGGTCACTAGAGCTTAGCGAAATCTGACATTCGCCTTCTCAGGTTAAGAGAAAACCCCGAAGAAAAAATCTGGTGTTCTACTCACATGACTTTCTCTACATCGCTGTAAAATGGTATTGTTAAAAAGCATATTCTTCTATCTACTTTACATATTCGATATAAAATTTTGCAGAAAGGTTCTATTACTTGCTTCAAATCTATTAAAAGCTGTTTGCCATGTGGTTAACATCCGTTTCTATGCAGGGTCAGGAGTTAACTTCCCGTGTGAGAAAATTTTAAGTATTTTCAATCTGAAATAAATGACAAGGAATAACTCAGAAATGGTAAACTCCACGAAAAAAACGTATATGATATTATGTGTTTTAACGTGATCTACATTTTTTGTGTGGTAAGTTTCTGCCTAACTCTTACGGTTTACCAGTTACTCAAATTTCAGCAAAATTTATTCAGAATAAAGAGGTTTTTAGAGACTTTTCTTAGAAAATCCCAGATATATATTTTATTTGCTACATAAATATCTTTAATATACGGTATTTTAATCAAAATCGTTAGAGCCATTTTTGAGAAAATCAAAATTTGTGAAATTTTTTCTATGTAAAGGGTAGTTTTGGGTGCGCAGATTCTTCGCGTCGTATCCCTGGAAGAAATTAAACATTCTTATTACTTGGTTCCTTGTAAGTAGAAGCGAACTAAGGAAGTACAATAGGTTAAAGTGATAGTCAAAAGCTGGTTGCTATGTGACCGAAGTTCCTTTGTTTGTATGGATGCGAGTAATACTCCAAAAACGATCGACTCCACGAAAAAAATGTATATAACATAAATTGTGTGTTTTAATGTGCTCTACATTTTAGTGTGATAAGTTTTTGTCTATCTCTTACTGATTAGCAGTTATACAATATTCCCTAAAATTCACCCAGAATAGTCTTCAGAGCCTATTCCCAGAAAATTCAAGATTTTTTTTTTTATTTCTTTTAGATATTCCTTGTGTTTGGTTTCAGCTTTGAAAAACATACCTTTCTCATACAGGAATTTGACAAGTCGTGTCCATACAAACAAAGGAGCTTCAGTCACATAGCAACCAGCTTTTGACCATCACTTTAACTTATGGTACTCCCTTTTTTCTCTTCTACTTACAAGGAAGCAAGTAAGTAATAAGACAATTTCTGTAATTCTGTCTCGATTAGTATGAAGTAAGTGGAAGCATAAGCCTTCTAACAATAATTTGTAGCAGAGATGTAGAGAAAGTTATGAGAATGGAACACATCAGATTTTTAATCCAAGCTTTCGTTATCCTCTGATATTAGCGCTCATAGAGGACTTGTATCTCGGCGTCCTGACCATCAGCTTTGTGAAACGAAAATGCCATTGTCCGAAGAAGAATTGTAAGTGGTATCAAAGGCAATCTTCTTACTCATACAACACAGTCGTGATATTGTAATAGCCATATCGGATTCTTTATTTGTAATCGAGAACATGAGCAGGAGCAGATTAGTTCTTGAGGACACATTTACATACAAAGAGGGCTCGCTCAGTGTGAGACGGAATACAAAAGTCCCGCGCCTTTATTGAGTTTATAGCCGGTGCTTAATAGATGAATAACGTTAACTGACATATTTATAGCATAAAATGAAGTATGTTATTCTGGCGTGGTAAATGATGAATGGCTTGTCAAGGTAATTTAATGCTGAATATCACAAAGTGGTCCTCTCAGTTGTGTTTTCGAGTGATAATTACTGATCCTGCCTTTCGCTTTACTGCATAAATATTTGCTGTCCTATTGCAAACAAGTTGTTTTGCTAATTTTTCTGCAAGTTTTTCTAATGGACTGCGCTGGAAGCTTGTCTTGTAATACTCAGCTGATTGTAGCAGGCAGTTTTGTAATTAATGGAACAGGATTCACCTTAGAACAGGCATTGACATTCTTCTTCCACCTGTCCAATCAACTTCACTCCATCCCTCCTGATGTGCTGTGCGCAATTATGACTTATTTTCCAAAATAGTTGGTCGAACATTCAAGGAAAAATCTGATGTGTTCCATTATTATGATTTTCTCTAGCTGTTCTGCTAACAAACTTTTCTTGTATTATTTTTATTTTTTCTACACGTACACACTATGTACATAGTGTATAGAGAAGGTGTTGCATTCCAACAAAACTTCGATACTGAGATTTTACCAAAAATAGACTTTTAAAATCCCTGTATTCCAAAATTTCTTTCAGAAAAAGGTCCGTGTGTGTCCGTGTGTCTGTGAACACGATAACTCAAAAACGAAAAGTCCGTAAAATCCAAACTTGGTATTTAAGTTTAGTATCTTCCAGAAATGCGACAAGAAGACTTGATAAAAATTCCCCCACCCCAAACTATCCTTTGCAATGAAAAAAGTCCAAACATTTTTATTTTCTAAAAAATGGTCATATATATCTTGAATCTTCTGGGAATAGCCTCTAAAGACCTCTTTATTTTGAATGAATTTTGCTGAATTTTGCGTAACTAGTAAACCGCAAGAGATAGATAAAATCTTACTTCACAAAAAATGTAGATCGCGTTAAAACACATAGTTTATGTCATATGTTTTTTTTCCGTTGGATTGACCATTTCTGAGATATTCCTTGTTATTTGTTTCGGATTTAAAATACTTAAATTTTTTCACAAGGAAAGTTGTAAACTCATTGCCCTGCATAGAAACGGATATCATCCACATAGCAACCGGTTGTTAACAGATTTGACTATCGTTTTAGTCTAGTGTGTTCCCTTATTTCCTTCTACATAAAAGGAAGCAAGTAATTAACAAACTTTCTGCTAACGTTTATCTCGATTATCATAAAGTGGATAGAAGAATTTTATTTTAAAGAATAATTTGTTACAGCAATTTAGAGAAAGCCATGTGAATAGAAACATATAAGATTTTCTTATCCACATCAAGGTAAACATTAGCAGAATTGTCCTATTACTTACTTCTTTGTGCATTGTGGAACAATTGAATTTATACAAAACAGAGACGAAAAGCAAGATACTTGCGTTTGAGAAAAGTTTAAGTACTTTAAAACTAAACCAATAACTCAGAATACTTCGAAAAAGTTAACTGTACAAAAAATGTAAATGACATAAATTGTGTGTTTTAATGAGATCTACAGTTTTAACTATCTCTTACGGTTTACCAGTTATATAAAAGTTATACACAAGTCATTCAGAACGAAGTGATCCTCGACGCAACTCCCAGAAAGTTCAAGATATACATTTTGCTTGTCATATAAGCACCTTAAATGTATGGCATTTTAATCAAAATTGTCCTCTAAAACTGCATTCATTCGTCAGACAGATAGTATTGCATACATTTTTTGAAATTTGCAACAAGAATCAACTTTTTAAGCCAATTATTCTTGATGTTCCATATCAGAGGTACGAGAACATTCGAGTAAAGTAAATGTGCCGCCTTCTAAACCACGAGGTCATAAGTTCAATATTCTCGCCTCGAAGATATTTCTTTTCTTTATTATTCCTGATCCATTTGAAAACGAAAATAAATGCGAATTAAGCAAAATTAAATAAAAAGAAAATCTGTTGTATTTCATTCACGTGACTTTCTTTACATCTATTTCAAATTATTGTTAGAAAGATTATTCTTTTATCTAATGCTAATCGAGATAAAATTAACAGACATAGTTTTGTTGCTTGCTTCCTTGTAACTAGAAGGGAAACAAGGGAGTAGCGTAGTCTAATATTTTTGAAAGCTATAAGTTGCTATGAGTTGTTTAAATGGCTAAGAGTAAAGGATACATCTGAAAACGATAACAAGGAATATCTAGAAACGATCAGCTATCCAAAAAAAAAAGCACAAACAAACAAAAACCTATATGATATAAATTATGTATTTTAATATATCTATCTTGTATAGTAAGATTTTGTCCATTTCTTACGGTTTACGTACTGTGCAAAATCCATCAGAAGCTATTCCCAGAAAATTCAAGAAATATATATTTTATTTGTCATGTAAATATATTCAATACGATATTTTGAAACATTTTCCAGTAATGGGCAATTTGAGGTAGGAAGATCTTCCTAAACACTCTAAGCTTAAATTCTAAGTTTGGTAACTAACCCATTTTTCGTTTTTGAATTGCGTATTCATAAAGACACAGACACGCGGACCCACCACACACATATATACACTGCGTAGACATAGAAGATGTTTTATATTGGGGACCCCAAAACATGTATTTCAGTGCAATCTCAGGTAACAAATTTTGGTTGGAATGAAGTATATTCTGCATCTATGTATTATTTACTAAGTAGGTAAAGTAATAATATAACCATATAGATGATACGAAATAAATAGACCTTGTAAAAGATTTGTTTCATAAAAAATAAACAAATACTAGGCTCGACTGATAAGTCCCGGGCCTCTCAAATGAAAGTAGCATTTAAAATGTTTTGCTTTATTTCTCAACATAATCATCAGAAAGATTAATACATTTGTCATATCGGTGTTCCAATTTAATTAAACCATCTCTATAGTGTGATTTATCAAGGTCCTCAAAATAGCTGTTTACCGTATCAATGACCTCCTCGTTGCTGTGAAATCTGCGTCCTCCAAGAATTTTTTTGACGTTTGGGAAGAGGTGATAGTCACTGGTGCTAATTCTGTTGATTGTGGTGGATGTTCAGGCAATTCGAGCTTTAATTCACACATGTTTCCCATTACAATGACTGAACGATGGGCCAGAGCATTGACGTGATGAAACAATATTTATTTTTTGCCAAATGATGTATTTTTCTTTTCACCTCATCACACAAACGTGGCAGTAAGCTTACGTAGTAGTGACCAGTGATACTTTTACCCTTTTCCAAGTAATCAATAAAAATAATTCCCTGTGCATCCCAGAAAACACTCGCCTTAACCTTATTAGCTGAATAAATCGATTTTGCCTTTTTTAGAGTTGGTTACCTGGCGCAATCTACATCTTTGACTGTGATTTACTTTCTGGAGTGTAGTTATGAATCCAAGTTTCATCCATGGTAATAAACTGTATCAAAATTCACTGGGATGTTTACGATAGGGTTTACATTCTTAACAGAAACAGTTTTTCTTTGCAACTTTTGATCAGGTGTCAACAAACGCGGCACTCATCTTGCACAGACCGTGTGAAAATATCATCTGCACGTTCTTTTGATATGCTTATAGCCTCTGCTATATCAAACAACTTTAATCTGTGGTCCTCCAGTACTAAACGATGAGGTTTTTCAATGATCTCTGGAGTTGTCACTTCTACAGGGCATCCAGAGCGAGGCTCATTACTAGTGCTCGTACGTCCCATTTTAAACTCTGCAACCCACTTTTTAATTATTGAATATAAAGGGGCAGAGTCTTTCAACGTTCTACCCATTTCCTCCGTGATTTATTTAGGTGTTAAGCCTTTCAAATGGAAGTATTTTGTTACTGCTCGTTTTTCCAAATCACCATTTGCGTGAAAACTCTAAAGTTGCCTTGTTAAAACGCTGGCAGTCGAAAACTAAACAAGCTATTGACCTGTAGCTATGGATACAAGCAAGTCTAGGGTTCAACTATGCGATGCTTCCGTCTAACTGAATGAATGAATAAGTGTATTTATTGACATAGCAATATCATAGCATAGAATTTCAACAATCGCACGGGTCCACAGACCGTACGTGCTTTTGTTATACACATTACAAGCAATATTAAGACAACAACAACAAAGAATTAAAGGAGTAAACACGAAAATAAAAAGACAAAGAAAATACACAGTCCAAAGCAATATTAAACAACAATAAAGAATTAAAAGTGAAGCCGAAAGTAAAAATACAAAGATATTCAAATATAGCAATTTAAATTTAGAGCACAGAGTACATCTTCATAAATGCACCCTCTTATAATAGATAATTACACTTAAAAAACATATATACACACAATATATACACCATATATAAAACCATAGTACAACAGTGACCTAAGTATCACATAATATATATATATATATATATATATATATATATATATATATATACACATATATATATGTATGTATGTAGAACATTGTAGTCACTTTTGTTTAGTTGAACTTATCCCCCCCCTTCTCTATTGGCAGCCTCCTCAGATCTCAGCTGTCTTGCCTTAAGTATACATTTACCTAGCCCGTCCAAGTTTTCCGTGCCTGCCAGTAGCGTCCAACATGCTTCTAGATCTACATTCGCAGTGGTAAAAAATCGTGGCAAATATTTTTCCCTCCATTCCTCCGTACCCCTACATCTTGCCAAGATGTGAGTCCACGACTCTTGCTCCTCGCAAATGGGACAGATTCTTGTACCATTCTCGTCAGAAATTTGCGTGCTCCTCCATGCTTCCGTCTAACTGGCCTAGTGGTGCCATATCTGTATGAGGCCCAGGACTTATCTGCCGACCCACGTAATGGGCTTTGACTATTTTTTTTTTTGCATTTATTTTATCAACTTCTTAAGAACTCGCGGAATATGCATATGAGAGCAAAAGAAATTCATTAGAGCAGTGCATTAACTTGTGAGCAGTATGGGCTGTCGACATTAACATACAAAGAGGAGTCAGAACGGGATGAGAAATTGAGCATCCGCCGAGATGCAGAGAGGTGATAGCTGCCCTCCAGGAACAAGACCGCTGCTCATGTTTGTAGCTACTGAACAACACAAAAGCCAACTTGTAATTAAGTGCAGGTGATTAATTAGCCTGGGCTCGGATAGGGTTATCCCTCAGCTCCTTCTATGACATTCAACAAATATCAATTTATATCATGTCTATGAACACGATAACTTAAAAACGAAAACTTCGTAAAATACCAAACTTGGTATTTAAGTTAAGTATCTTCCAGGGATGCGACACAAGGATTTAGAGCCAAATCCCCACACCCTAAACTACCCTTTAGATGAAAAAAGTTTCGAAAATGTTGGTTTTCTCAAAATGGCCGAAACGATTTTGATTAAAATACCGTATATAAAATATATTTATATGGCAAATAGAATGTATATTTTCAATTTTCTAAGAATAGTTGAGACTTCTATATTCTGAATGAATTTTACTGCATTTTTCGTAATTGGTAAACCGTAAGGGTTGACAAAAACTTACTACAAAAAAGTGTAGATCACGTTAAAACACACAATTTATATCATATACAATTATTTTCGTGGAATTTAGCATTTCTGTGATATTCTTTATTATTTATTTCAGATTCAAAATACTTAAAATGTTCTCAAACGGAAAGTTGTAAACTCATGGCTCCGCACAGAAATAGATTTCAACCACATGACAGCCAGGTTTTAAAAGATTTGACTATCGTTTTAATCTAGTGCCTTCCCTTATTTTCCTTTTACTTACAAGGAAGCATAATTAAGCCAATCTCTGTTAATGTTTATCTCGATTATCATAAAGTAAATAATTTGTTACAGCGCTGTAGAGAAAGCCATGTGAATGGAACATGGTTGTTACCCCGCTTTTTAATTTATTTTACTTTTGTTTAAGTTCTATCAAATCACAATCAACTTTTTATTTTGTACATCACGACCATAAGGCGCCACTTTCACAGTTGTTCTCAGTTATATGATGCTTAAAGATATAAAACATAAAGAAGTGAGAAGGTTTCGCATATTTATCTACAAGGATTAATAGTTTGTGATCTTAAAAATAAACTTTTGTGTCTAGAGATCTGTATTCAAAATTCTTGGTGTGGAATTCGCTGCCATCTGAATTAATTAATCTAAATACCGTTCTTGATCTACGTGTGAGAGAGAGAGAGAGAAAGAGGGGGATAGAAAGAGAGAGAGAGAGAGAGAGAGAGAAAGAGGGTGAGAGAGAAAGAGAGAGAAAGAGAGCGAGAGTGATAGAGAGATATTCAATATTTTCCTCACAAACCGATCCAATACTCCCCTCATAAAAATAAATAGAAAATAAAGATGAACATGAACATTTAGATCAATAAGCAGAATATTGAGCAACAGGTAACAATGGGTGTTAGTTTAATTGTTTTTTCACACAAGCCATGTTTAGGACAGGAGTTGGATAGGTAGAGTCAGACTGAAAAATTCAATGCCATAGACGGGATTTGAACCACGGATGTCCCGGTCTCTAGCTGCTCTTCCACTGAGCTACCATGGCAACGCATTGCACTGAATCTTTCAACTGACTCGCGTGTTAATTATTTTGAGATGACAACTCCAATGGCGACTTACAATGTTGCAAGTACTTTAGGTCCCAGGATTCATAGTATAGCCAACTATTAGGGCCGGCTAAGGCATTGAGTTTTTCAGTCTGACCCTACCTATCCAATAGATAACAATGTTTGCAATATATCTTAATGAATTAGTATAGAAAGGAAAATAATTGCACGTCTTAAGCAATGAGTTGAAGAAGGAATGAGAGAGAGAAAAAGACAATTAAATCTGACATTCCAAGGGATATAACATATGTAACTCCTGCAACGCTGTAACCTGTTAACGAGAAGTAACATTTGAAACTATGACATAAAATTGATCTCCGAGCTACAAGCTTATAACAACGCAGATTATTTATGCCACCCCCACTGAGTTCCATCCACCCTTTACACTCATTACTATTTGCATCCGGAGGGTCTCAGCTGGAGCTAGTTTGTCCTGAATGTTGATTGCCACTCCACGTTACAAGTCAGATCATTTCAGCAGTTGTTATGCCTCAGGAAATTAAGATTAACCAATCCTCTCACTCTGAATTCTTTTCATTTAGGTGGCATGATATACTTAGCAATAAATAATTTTCAATTAAGAACAACAAGTTTTGCGGTGGTGTGATTTGACTCTGTAGGAGATCACACCGGTCAGAAATCGAGTCATATTTCAGCAAAGGAAGTGCTACCACGTCGAAGAAATTGTCTAGTTAGCTAGAGCAAATAAAAAAAAAACAATCCAAACTTTGGATTGTGTTTAATCACCTACGATATAAGGCAGAATTCATCTTTTTACGAGGGTCATTTTATTTCAATCTCCGATAGGCTATAAATAAAAGACAAGTTCATAGAAAACAATTATTTTATTCCTGAAATCTTTATACATTTATGGTTACTTTTCAACGTAATCACCGAAAAGATTGAGACATTTATCATACCTGTGCTTCAGCTTTGCAATACCTGCTTCAAAAACGTTGCCGCCAATGATGCAGCCCAGAACCATCATCAATGCAGCAGTTTTTTGTGAAAGTTTACGACGTTTGCGGAGAGCCATTCAAAACAAACGAAGAGGAATGCTGACTTCGGGAATTGTGTTGATCCATGACAACGCTCGTCCACTCACTGCTGACACAACCGGCTCCTTGAACAATTTCAATGGGATACTTTCGATCATCCGCCGTACAGTATGACCTGGCACCCAGCGACTTTCATCTCTTCCCTGAACTGAAGACGTGGCTAGGAGGGCAGCACTTTCAAACCAACGAAGATCTTCAAAACAACGTCAATGCTCATTTGAAATCATTGGTGGCAACATTTTTGAAACGGGTATTGTAAAGCTTGTGCACAGGTCGATAAATGTGTCAATCTTTTCGGAGATTATGTTGAAAAGTAACCATAAATGTACACATTTTTAGTAATAAAATACTTGTTTTCTATGAACTTGTCTTTTATTTATAGCCTATCGGAGGCTGAGAAAAAAATTACCCACGTACTTTCTCTACACGTACTATGCATTCCACCGAAAAATTCGATACGGAAATTTCACCAGAAATATATGTTTTATGGTGCCCTGTATTAAAAAGAAGTATTTCAGAAAAAGGTCCTTCTGTGTGTGTGTGTGTGTCCATGTGTCAGTGTGTCCGTGTGTCAGTGTATCCGTGAACACGATAACTCAAAAACGAAAATTCAATAAAATACGAAACTGGGTATTGAAGTTTAAAATTTTCCAGGAATGCGACACGAAGATTTTGAGAAAAATCCCCCCACTTCAAACTACCCTTTACATAGAAAAAGTTTCGAAATTTGTTATTTTCTCTAAAACGACTCTAACGATTTTGATTAAAATACCGTAAATTAAAGATATTTATATGGCAAATAAAGTGTATAGCTTGAATTTTCTGGGAATAGCTTCTAAAGACCTCTTTATTCTGAATGCATTTTGCAAACCGTAAGAGATAGACAAAAACATACTTCACAAAAAAGTAGATCACGTTAAAAAACACAATTTATGATGTACATCTTTTCGTGGAATTGACTATTCCTGAGGTATTCCTTGTTATTTGTTTCAGATGTAAAACATTTAAAAACGTTTCTCACACGGAAAGTTGTAAACTTCTCGTCCTGTAAAAAAATGGATTTCATCCACATGGCAACCGGCTTTTAAAAATTTGACTGTCGTTTTAGCGTAGTATATTCTGATATTTTCCTTCTACGTATAAGGAAACAAGTAATTAAGACAATGTGTGCTAATGTTTATCATAAGGTAGATAGAATAATATGCTTTTTTTTACAATAATTCGTTACAGCGATGTAGAGAAAGTCATTTGAATGGAACACATCATATTTTTATTTATTCTAAACATGATCTTAGAATAATACCTATATAATGTTATAATATGTTGTAACCCGTAGCACCGGTTTTATTAATGCAGTAGCTGATTCTCTTTCCTCTCCTTTGGCTGTACCTATGTCTTAAAGTACATAAGTGATGCTTTAAAAACCGGCAATTTATTTTCTTGGCTCTTAACCAAATGACACTAAAAGGCTCAGTAATATACAGATATGACCATTAGATATCATATTTTCCCCTACGGTAACCTTATACAGAACCTAAGGCTACTATAAATTTTAAGGATATCCAAATGTGAAATTAATTAAATCTGGAATTTCAGCTAGATTCATTTGAAATTTTAATACAGCGGTTAGAGTATATCTACTGTACCGGGGCGCAGTTGGCCAGAGCGAGGTGCTCTAGTTACTTGGGGGTGCACATTTAAGTCCCATTGCTCACCCAGCATTGTGAGGAAAGTGAGGAGCTGCGATAGGCATTGATCCCGACTATATAGTCAAAATTCCGGATGCAGAAAGACATCACACATATGTATTGTTTGGATGATCGCTTACCTTTGTCGTGGCTAAGTGGGCGTGATGCCTCCATTGGGATTAGTAACCCAATATATATATATATATATATATATATATATATATATATATATATTAGGACTTTAAAGCATACTTTAAAATTAGTTCCATAGAAATTGTTTATTATTTGTTACCATCTGAAAAACTTGTTCTGAAAACATTTATTTGTACTTTCTATTACGCACATGCACAACATGCATAGTATATAAAGAGTATTGTATTCCATCCAAAAATTCCATACCGAGATTTTACAGGCAATAACTTTTTTGAGACCCCCTGAATAAAAAAAACATTTTTAGAAAAACTACAGTGTGTGGGGGCAGCGTAACTCAAAAAACACAAAGTTCGTAAAATAAAAAACTTGATATTGAAGTTCACTATCTCCTAAAGATGTGACACGAAGATTTTAAAAAAAAATTATTTTTCTCAAAAATGGCTCTAACAATTTTGACGAAAATACGGCATATTAAAGATATTTACATGATAAATGAAATGAACATCTATCTGCGAATAGACTCTGAGGTCCTCTTCATTCTGGATAAATTTTGCAAAACTAGTAAACCGTAAGTGATAGACCAAAATATACTGCACATAAATTGTAGCTCTCGTCAAAACACACAATTTATATCCTTTAATTTTTTGTGGGGTAACCCTTTCCGAGACATTCCTTGTTATTGGGTTCTCTTTTAAAATGTTCAAACTCTTCCCTAGACAGGAAGTTGCCTGTGTTTCTGTTGTTTACCACTGGTCAAGCAAAGAAGCGAATTTCAATAACAATCGCATAGCGACAGATTTTTAAAACATTTGAGTATTGCTATTGCTTTGTAATTCCTTTATTTTCCTTCTACGTATAAGGAACTAGGTAATAAGTATTCTGCCATATCTTTTCTCAAATAGCATGGTGTAGAAAGAAGAAGAATCTTTTGTAAGAAGTTAGTTTGTAGAACAGCTAGAGAAAGTCACAACAGTGTTACATATCAGATTTTTAAACAGGAGCATTATGATAACAACTTAATATATATATATATATATATATATATATATATATATATATATATATATATATATACATAGTGTATAGAGAAGGTATTGTAATGCACCTAAAAATTCGATACCGACAGTTCCCAGAAATACATGTTTTGAGAACCCCTAAATCACACAAATTTAGAAAAATGTCCGTGCTCAGTTTTGGTTTAGAAAAACCACTAAAAATCTATTTTGTACTCCCTAAATAAGAGTACTTTGATTTATTAAAACAATAAGAATGAGATATTTATTGTAAAAGGGTTTCCGAAACTAACTGAATTTATACAGAAGCTATGTTACTGGAGTTAACCGAACCTAACATTTTGGCCAATAAATCCTAAGCCAAGAACACATTTCCTCCCCAAATGTACTTTCGGCTAACCTAATAAGTTATGCTTGAATTCGACGAAATATATCACGATTTTCAGTTATAGTTTTTTACTTTCTCTACACGTACTATGTACATAGTGTATAGAGAAGGTATTGCATTCCACTCAAAATTTGATACCGATATTTCACCGGAACTACACGTTTTAGGGTCCCCTGTATCCAAAATAATCATTTTCATAAAAAGGTCCGTGTGTGTCTCTGTGTCTGTGAACACGATAACTCAAACGAAAACACGATAAAATAACAAACTTGGTATTTAAGCTTAGTATCTTCCAGGGAAGCAACACGAAGATTTTGAGGAAAATCCCCCCACCACAAACTACCCTTTACATGGAGGAAATTTCGAAAATTTAATTTTCTTGAAAATGGCTCTAATGATTTTGATTAAAATTAAAAATGTATATCTTGAATTTTCTGTGACTAGCCTCTCAAGACCTGTTTATTCTGGATGATTTTTATTGAATTTTACATAACCGTAAGAGATCGACAAAAACTTATCACACAAATAACGTAGATCACGATAAAACAGGTAACTTATGTCATATACATTTTTTTTTTCGTGGCCGTTTTTGTGATATTCCTTTTTATTGATTTCAGTTTTAAAATCCTTTAACTTTTCTCATACTGGAACTTGTAAACTACTGGCCACGCAAAGAAACGGATTTCAATCCCATAGCAACCAGTTGATTTAACCTAGTGTATTCTCTTATTTCCCTTTTACTTATAAAGAAACTAAGTAATAAGACCGATTCTGCTAATGTTTTAGCATTAAATATATAGAAAAATTAGCTTATTGACAATAATTTGTTACAGAGAGGTAAAGCAAGTCATATGAATGAAGCACATCAGATTTTTAAATAATGTGTACGGAAACGAGTGCTACACGAAAACGCTCACTATATGTGGTAAGACCATGTTAAGGTCTAATGCAGCACATGTTATAGAAGGTCGTACCCTGTGTTTCTTACACTCAATTTTCTATATTTATCTAGTGCAATAAACGAAGATCTATTTGGAGAGGTAGATGTCGACATGTTGCCCAGTCACAGCAACTGGATGGAAACCAGGGTATCCGGGTTCAAATTACGGCTAGGGCGTAACTCTACCCATCTAATTTCTATTCTACACATGGATAGTGTGAAAGAAAAAATCTGATGTGTTCCATTCACATGACTTTCTCTATATCACTGCAACAAATTATTCTATTTAATTCTTCTAATGGATCAAACTTAGCAGAAATAATCTTATTAATTGCTTCCATGTTAGTAGAAACGAAATGAGGAGGTACCATAGGTTAAAGTGATAGTCAACAGCAGG
The DNA here is from genome assembly GCA_030762935.1 of Hymenopus coronatus. Classification (NCBI taxonomy): domain Eukaryota; kingdom Metazoa; phylum Arthropoda; class Insecta; order Mantodea; family Hymenopodidae; genus Hymenopus; species Hymenopus coronatus. Next base: position 39,813,231 of record CM060886.1, read on the forward strand.
TCGCTCTGCGACTGAAGCTTCTTTGTTTGTATGGAAACAAGTTTACAAAGTATTGTATGAGAAAAGTATAAGTTTTTATAGCTGAAACCAAAAATAAGGAATACCTAAAAGACAATCAACTCCACGAAAAAATGTATACAACATGAGTTGTGTGTTTTAAGGTGCTCTACGTTTTTTGTGTAGTAAGTTTTTGTCCATCTCTTACAGTTTAGCAGTTATTCAAAATTCAGTAAAATCCATCCAGAATTAACTACTCTTCAGAGACTATTCCCAGAAAATTCAAGATATGCACTTTATTTGTCAGGTAAATATCTTTAATATACGATATTTTAATCAAAATCGTTAGAGCCATTTTTGAAAAAATCAACATTTTAGAAAAATCTTCCATGTAAAGGGTAGTTGGGGGTGGGGGGATTTTTCTCAAAATCTTCGTGTCGCATCCCTGGAAGATAATAAACCTAAATACCAAGTTTGGTATTTTACCGACTTTTCGTTTTTGACTTATCGTGTTCACAGAAACACGGACACACAGAAACACACTCACACACACGGACCTTTTTCCGAAAATGCTTTTTTTAATTAAAGAGGACCCTAAAACAAATATTTCCAGTAAAACCTCGATATCGAATTTTTGGGTGGAGTGCATATTGCGTATAGAGAAAGTAATAAATTGGATGTGTTTCATTCACATGACTTTCTCTATATCTCTGCAAAAAAGTATTGTTAATAAGCTAATGCTTCTATTTACTTCATGCTAATCGAGAAAAAAAATCTGATGTGTACCATTCACATGACTTTCTCTATATCCTTGCAACAAATAATTCTTAAAAAGCTTATACTTCTATTTACTTTATGCTAATCAGAAAAAAATTAGCAGAAATAGTCTTATTACTCGCATCCTTGTAAGTAGAAGCGAAATAAGGGACAACCGTAGGTTAAAGTGATAGTCAAAAGCTGGTTGCTATGTCAATGAAGTTCCTTTGTTTATAGGGATAGGAGTTGACAAGTTCCAGTATGAGAAAAGTATACGTTTTTCATAACAAAAACCAAAAATAAGGAATGTCACAAAAACGACGAACTCCACGAAAAAAATGTATATAACATAAATTGTGTGTTTTAATGTGCTCTACATTCTTTGTATAGTAAGTTTTTGTCCATCTCTTACGGTTTAGCAGTTATTCAAAATTTAGTAAAATTCATCCAGAATAAACTACTCTTCAGAGGCTATTCCCAGAAAATTCAAGATATACATTTCATTTGTCAGGTAAATATGTTTAATATCCGAAATTTTAATCAAAATCGTTATAGCCATTTTTGAGAAAATCAAAATTTTCGAAAAAAGTTCCATGTAAAGGGTAGTTGGGGGTAAGGGGATTTTTCTCTAAATCTTCGTGTCGCATCCCTGGAAGATACTAAACTTAAATACCAAGTTTAGTATTTTACCGACTTTTCGTTTTTGAGTTATCGTATTCACAGGCACACGACACACGGACACACACACGGACCTTTTTGTGAAAATTCTTTTTTTGGATATTGGGGACCCTAAAACATATATTTCCGGTGAAATCTCGGTATCGAATTTTTGGTGGAGTGCAATACTTTCTCTATACACTATGTACATAGTGCTTATGGAGAAAGTAAAAATACCAGAAATACTCTTATTACTTGCTTCCTGTTAAGTAGGAGCGAAATAAGGGTAGGCTAACATCATAAGTTAAGGTAATAGTCAAAAGCTGGTTGCTATGTGAGTAAAGTTCCTTTGTTTGTATGGACACGAGTTAACAAATTCCTGTATGAGAAAAGTATAAGTTTTTCAAAGCGAAACCAAAAACAAGGAATATGTAAAAAACGATCAGCTTTTATGAAAATACTTTTTTTTTTTTTGATGCAGGGGAGCCTAAAACGTATATTTCCGTTGAAATCTCGGTATCGAATTTTTGGGTGGAGTGCAATACCTTCTCTATACAATATGTACATAGTACGTGTAGAGAAAGTAAAAAAGAATTCGGTTCTCAACCACAAGCGTTTTTCGCCGGGACAACGTGTCACCAAGATGAGGAAGGTAGCATATTAAGTTATGTATTCTGTATTTAATGCTCTATGTATTCTAATAATAAAACAAGAATAAACAACCTCTGATTTTGGTAACTACAATGATTAAAGCAAAGTTCACAATGTAGCATTTAAAGACTGCTCAGTGCAAGGAAAGAGCCTAAGAATAACTAAAGATACAGTGACCTTCTCAAGCTTGAGTTAAAGCCAGAAATCCGACAAAACACCTTACTTTATGGTGTTTAGGGGCTCCTCAGCTGAATACCAATCATCGGCTTGTGTTGCGAGTATAAGAATCGGGGTTTTTAGCAAGCAGAAGTTTGAGGTGCTCCTACGTGTCTGGCACACAAACTCTTACGTTACAGAACATCGCTTTCAATCCTATAAACAGCCCAAACTTTCTCACACTAAGGCTATTTTGTTTTTCTTCGTTGTAAGTTTAATGCCACATTCACAATGAGATGCAAGCGCAGACGTAACGTAGCATAAGCGCAGACGCAAGGAAACGCCATTCACAATGCAATCGTAAGCGCAACGCAAGAAGAACGGTTTCAAAGTACATGAAAATATCATAAATCGCGAATTTTAAATTCAACATCATAACCAAAAATATTATATCGGAAAATTAACTTAATCTTTCATAATAAATAAATAAGTTATAACATTATTCATACAACTGACGCGGGAGTTAATTAATAGGGTCGGCAAATAAGTCCCGAGTCTTACACAGATATGGTGCAACTAGGCCAGTTAGACGGTAGCATCGTATAGTTTTACTCTAGACTACCTTGTATCCATAGTTGCAGATCAATAGCTTGTTTGGTTGTCGAATGACAGCATTTTAAACAAGACAACTTTAGAATTTTTACGAAAATGAAGGATTTGGAAAACGAGCAATGAGTAAATACTTTCATTTGAAAGGCTTATCGCCTAAAGAAACCAAGCAGGAAATGGACAGTGCATTAAAAGACTCTGCCCCTTCCTATTCAATAACTGAAAGGTGGGTTGTAGAGTTTAAAATGGGACGTACGAGCACTAGTGATGAGCCTCACTCTAGACGCCCTGCAGAAGTGACAACTCCAGAGATCATTGAAAAAAGTCATCGCTTAGTACCGGAAGACCGTAGATTAAGGTTGTTTGAGATAGCAGAAGCTGATCAAAAGTTGCAAAGAAAATCTATTTGTGTTAAGAATGTGGAATTCTATCGTAAAAATTCCAATGAATGTTTGTGACAGCTTATTACTATGGATGAAACTTGGGTGCATTATTACACTCCAGAAAGTAAATTACAGTCAAAATTGAAGATTGCGCTAGGTGAACCGACTCCAAAATAGGCAAAGTCAATTTATTCAGCTAACAAGGTAATGGCGAGTGCTTTCTGGGATGCACAGGGGATTATTGTTATTGATTACTTGGAATATGGTAAACGTATAACTACGCAAGTTTACTGAAACGTTTTAGTGATGAGGTGAAAAGAAAAAGAACTAATATGGCAAAAAAAAAAAAAAAAAATCTTATTTCATTACGACAATGCTCCGGCCCATTGTTCAGTCATTGCAATGGGGAAAATGTGCGAATTAAAGTTGGAATTGCTTGAACATCCAACAAATTCATAAGAATTAGCACCAGTGACTACCATCTTTTCTCAAACCTCAAAAAAAAATTTGAAGGACGAAGATTTCACAGCATCGAGGTCATTGATGCGGTAAATAGCTATTTTGATAAATCGCACTACAGAGATGGTTTAATTAAATTAGAACACGATATGACAAGCACTTTTAGATGCTGTTTCCATTTAGAGGTTCAAGACATATCAGCCGACCAAAATATTTAAAATTGTGCAAATATGGAGGCTACAGAAAAGTATAAATCTGCATTACTTTTAATGTAATGTACATTGTCCCTTTGCGCATTACGAATTATGAGAACCAAGAAATCTAGACGCAGATGGTGGTGCATCCATTAAATCAAAGCACAAAATCAGCAATTCAAAAGTGGAGCGTCACAGCCAAATGGAAGATTGGTATGTTTGTACAGAGGGCGCTGTAAAAGCTCGCATTGCGATCGTCTGATATTGCACAGCAGGCACTGCATAGAGGAAAAGAGCAAAATTAATCCTTTTTTCTACGCAGCTCATGGACAAAGTTTGGAGTTTGCAAACTCTTGCGTTGCGTTGCATTGCATTGCGTCTTGCGTGTTTCTATGTGAATGCTTACACTAAATAATGAGTCCAAAATATGAGTCCTTACGTTGCATCTGATTGTGAATGTAGCTTTATTTAATTTATTTCCATCTGCATTTGCAAGAAACATACTATAATCTTCAATATTAACAGTATTAAACAAATAATTATTGGAATATTATTGACATTCTGCAACTACTTGTTAAAATAGTAACAATTTATACAATTTTTTACACTTTTAACTTTCTCTGGCACGTATGTACATACAATGTATATAATAGCTAAAAAAGGATGTATTCCGACCAAAAGTTCCATTCAAGATTTCACTGGAAATATATGTTATGAGGTTCCTTGTATACAAAAGATCCGTGTGTGTCTATGGACAGCATAGCTCATAAACGAAAAGATCATTAAATACCAAACTTAGTATTTACGTTTAGTATCTTCTAAGGATGTGACACGAAAGTTTTCAAGAAAATCCCTCCACTCCAAAGTACACTTTACGTGAAGAAAAAATTGAAAATTTTGTTTTATAAAGTGGCTCTAACGATTTTGATTAAAACAGTATATAAAATCTATTTAATCACAAATAATATGTATATCTTTAACAGCCTATGAAAACCTCTATATTCTGGGTTAATTTTGTATGATTGAGAAACCTTAACAGATAAACATAAACGTATACACAAAAAATGCGTTAAAACACATAATTTATGTATATACGTTTTTCTATTGTAGTTGACCGCTTTTGAGATATTTGTTCTTATTGGTTTTAATTTTAAACCACCTAACTTTCCTTAAATATGAAGTCCCCCTTTGTTTCATCTGTCTTATTTTACTGCTCGGCATGCAAAGCGACCAAACGAAAATTGTTTTACATAGCGACTAAAAGATTTGACTATCGCTTTTGCCTCGTGAATTCCATTATTTCCCTACTACATAGAGGAAGAAAATAATGAGATCAATTGTGCTAATCTCGATTAGCATGATGTATATAAAAGAGTATTTTTTTTAAAAAAAAGTTTTTATGTTGAGTAGCTAGAGATGGAACACAAATTTTTATGAAGATTTGGAATACCAAAGAACGTATTAACACAGGAAACGTATTTATATCTAATATTAAATTAGCAAGATATTCAATTTTCTGCTGCTTCTATGTAATACGAGGGGAATTTTATAAATTATTCAACGCAAACATTATATTATCTTGTTTTAGGTTATTATTAGTTTCCTAACACAATTTTATAGAAATATAATTAAGTTATATAAATTTCGACCAAAAAAATATTACATAGAAGCAAAATAATAACATTACAAATTCAGCAAAATGGCAAAACGAGTTTATGGAACAATATTAGTCTCTCTGATAACTACTTTGTGCTTTTTTGAAACTTGAATATGTCTTGCTGATAAAAATTAAGCTATGATTAAAATAAATTAAAAATAGTATGCGGCAAAACGATTTAATTAAATTGCTAGAAAACTAAAAGCAGAAAACTTAACTTTTGTATCTACAAACTTTTGAGATTGTATGTTATTATATGCTTTAATGAATAATTAACATATTCAGTTTTTAGCAAAACAAAGTATCTCTTCTGTAATGAAACCTTTTTCTTCTAAACTTATTTACGAATTTTGAGATTTTACAAAGCATCCACTCCCAGGGAAAAAATCTGAATTAAACAGAAGAAGATTTCTTCTCTTTTATTAATTATTATGTTTTAGGGTATTAAAATTATTAAGTCGGACTATCGTTTCATTGCATTTTTCTGTTTGGACCAAAAAGCAATAATTGATTACATTTCACAACTGCGAGAAGTAGAAAGGAGTTGAAAAAGTGATGCTATAATTTTTGTGAAAATTTTTTCTTTGACCACCGAGAAGGTTGAAGACAAAAATTATACAATACAAATTAAAATGTACTTTGAGCACTATTGTGAAATATTATTAATAAATATACTGTGTGAAATATTATTAATAAATATACCAGCCCAATGCTTTAATAACAAAATTCCTATAAAACTTGTTGTTGTTAAAATATTGATTTTTTATAGTTTACGAATTAATTGAATTTTTATTTACTCAAAAAATGAGTACAGTTTTTTTTTTTACATAAGTAACTATTTTTATTATTAACTATCAAAGAATATTAAATATTTCTTAATGACTTATTAAATAACATACATGTAGATGAGCTTATTCTATATTACAAAAAGTACAAGGATGGTATACTATATAATAATGTGAGGATAGTGGACTTGGAAGTCCTGAATGTGAATTATATGGATAAGTTTTTCTCGGAGTTTTTCTTTAACAAAGCTTATTTCAGGAAATTTGCATCTGAGTAACTTCAGACATATTTATGTATAGATTCATCCATTTTATTTATCGTCTCTTCAAGATAAGTTGTTAAAATCCCACACAAAAATCATTATAGTCCAATTCTTCTAAACTCTCTAAATTATAGGTAATATGCGTAATAATATTGCTATAATTTTCAGTTTATAAATTATATTTGCTACATTACCTACAGATGAAGATAACCCGGAAGAGGATCAACCAGAAGTCATAACTACAACCACTTAACCAGTTCAGAGCTACAGATACTTGACCAAGCCCTTGCTCGGAGTGACCGAAGATAAATTGGCAAAATGCCCATTCATTTTGAAGCCAAAAATTAAAATAATACAAAAAGTAACACTACAGATCACTTGGAAAGATCTGCAACGTAATTTGTGCATGAAATATAAACGTAGCTCAGGCTTACAAATTAGATCCGGGCATAAACACGAACGGAGAAGAAAGAAAAAGAATATTTTCGTTGCTACAGACACACATGTAGAGCCTCGGTCTGATTTAGTAGATTTAAAATGTGTTACTCCACATCAGAGCGCAGTGGAGTTTGTAGCAACAGTAAGGCTTATAAATATTCATTGGTAGCTGTCAGAAGGCAAACAAAACTGCAACAGTCATCACAAGCGGGCCATGCCAACCCTTCTTTCATTGGAACGTAAAACGGGTTTCTTAATCTTTGCTATCATTGTGAAAAGTCACATTAATCTGTCATCCGACCAATAGCTTGTGACGTCTTATGCTGACAGCAGCTGATCTCAAACTGGATGACATTCCGACCTTTTCAAACTCATTTCCACGAAATATTACATGCCAGTTGTTACCAAATAAAGGTATCAAGGCATAAGAAAGCTCCAACCAAGAATATATGCTTACTCACACATGGACTTTTGTAATCTTTTGTTGCAATCTCATCCTCCTTCACCCTTCCCTATTTTTACATTCTCTACACGTACTATGTACATAGTTATAGAGAATGCACCCAAAGATTCCATACCGAAATTTCACCGGAAATATATGTTTTGGGCCCTACTGAATCTAAAAAAAACAATTTTGGTAACAGGTCCTTGTGTGTGGGTGTGTTTGTGTGTGTCTGTGTTTCTGTGGACAGCATAGTGTTTTGTTGAAGTTTGAAAAGCTGGTAAACCGTAAGAGATAGACAAAAACTTACTACACAAAAAATGTAAATCACGATAAAACACACAATTTATGTCATCTACATTTTTTTTTTTTTTTTTTTTTTTTTTTGTGGAGTGGATCGTTTTTGAAATATTCCTTGTTATTGCTTTCAGCTTTAAATAACTTTACCTTTCTCATACGGGAATTTGTCAACTCATGTCCATAGTAACAAAGGAACTTCAGTCACATAGCAACCAGCTTTTGACTAACACTTTAGCCTATGCTATTCCCTTATTCCCTTTCTACTTGCAGGAAGCAAGTGATAAGACTATTTTTGCTAATTTTTCTCGATTAGTATGAAGTAAAAAGAAGGATAAGGTTTTTAAGTCATGTGAATGGAACAAAGATTTTTTCTCTTCTATGTATGATTCTTATCTCCTCATTTTATCTGCCCTGAGTAGTTTTCCCCTTCCTTTCATTTTCTTCTCGTTTAATATTATTTTGCTCATAGATTTGGTAGCGTTCTTCGTAAGTCAAGTGTTCTTAAAAGAGCTCAGTGCTTATTAATAAAAACATATTGCCATCAAGAATCAGTTAAAACTCAAATATAATCAACAAATCCCAAAGAATAAAATAGCTGAATTTGCGAGTGTAAAACTACATGCTCACAATGCGAATGTGTTTCAAAATGTTAGGCAAAATTCACTCAGAATAAACATGCCTTCTGAGGCTATTCCCAGAGAATTCAAGATATACATTTTATTTGGCATGTAAATATCTTACATATAAGAGACTTTAATTAAAATCGTTAGAGCAATTTTTGAGAAAATCGAAATTTTCGAAATTTTTTCCATGTAGAAGGTAGTTTGTGGTGGGGGGATTTTCTTGAAAAGCTTCGTGTTGCATCCTTGGAAAATACAAAACTTAAATACAAAGTTTGGTATTTAATGGTCTTTTCGTTTTTGAGCTATGCTGTCCACACACACACACACACACATGCATACACACACACACACATGCACACACACGGACCTCTTTCCAAAAATGCTTTACATGTATTTCCGGTAAAATCACGGTATCAAACTTTTGGATGGCATACAATACCCTCTCTATACACTTTGTACATAGTACGTGTAGAGAAAATAATTAGATATCGATGTTTTAACGAGAATACTGAATCCATAAGAGCATTTTTATAAAAAAAAACTCTTATACGTTCCTTCACATGACTTTGGCCACCTGTTCTACAAAGAATCCACTCTTAGAAAACTATTCTTCTATCGAAATCCTGCTAAGCAACATAAGCAACTAGAATTGGTCTAATTACTTCGGTCCGTATGCGCAGAAGAAAATAATTGGATACACTAGGCTAAAGCGATTATCAAATATTTTTAAATTACTATGCAATTGACATTGAGGTATGGTTCTCTTTTCCCGAGTAGGTCACTTACATATGAAACGAATAAGGACTTCGCATTTCAGATAAATTTTAAGTATTAAAAATTAAGCCAATAACAGAGAAGTCCACGTGACGGCAAACACTTATACTATAAAAGGATTATAATTTCCTTTTTCGCCTATTTACGTTAAACTGTTTGGTTTCAAACCTTGGATATCACAAATTTATTTACTAACCTAATTGACACATTTCGCAAATCCCAAAAACGCGCTCTTAAAACAAGGAAGATGCACGATCGTGTATGTATACTTGAATTGTATGTGTGATGCAAAATGTTGACAAGATCTGATGTTCTACACACCATGGCTTTCTCTATCTGTTCTGCAAAAGTAGGTATTATTCTTACAAAAGGTTAATTTTCTATTTACTCCATGCTAATCCGGCGGATAAACATTAGCAGAAATGGTCATCAAAAGGATGCTCATGTAAATTGGTGTACACAAATGCTCAAGAACTACAATAGTGATGCTTCAAAAGACGTATACAATATAGTAAAATGTGAAAAATCATGGATCTATGAGCCAGAGCGTGAACAGCAGCCGACTGTATGTCTTTTCAAGATGAACGAAATCCAACCTCAAATTTACTGTCCATCATTTTCTGTCCCTTTCATTATCTTTCATCTATTTCGGGTTGAAGGATCAGGCGATTGGTGAGGAGCGGGTGAACAGTTTGAACAAAACATAAAAATCCGATGTGTTCCATTCACATGACTTTCTCTATATCAATGCAACAAATTATTGTTAGAAAGCTTTGCAAATCGAGAAAAAAGTTGCAGAAATAGTCTTATTACTTGCTTCCTTGTAAGTAGAAGCGAAATAAGGGAAACCATAGGTTAAGGTGGTAGGTAAAATTTGGTTGCTATGTGACTGAAGTTCCTTTGTTTGTATGGACAGGAGTTGACAAATTGTTGTATGCAAAGTGTATGTTTTTTTAAAACTGAAACCATAAACAAGGTATACCGCAAAACGATCAACTCCACGCAAAATATGTATATAACATAAATTGTGTGTTTTAACGTGCTCTACATTTTTTGTGTAGTATCTATCTCTTACGGTTTAGGAACTATGCAAAATTCCGTACATTTCATCCAGAATAAAGTAAGTTTCCGAGGCTATTCCCAGAAAATTGAAGATATACATTTTATTGACAGGTAAATATCTTTATTGCGCGATATTTTAATTAAAATCGTTTATGCCATTTTTAAGAAAATCAAATTTTTCGAAAAATGTTCCATGTAAAGGGTAGTTTGGGGTGGGGGATTTTTCTCAAAATCTTCGAGTCGCATCCCTGGAATATATTAAACTTAAAAACCAAGTTTGGTATTTTACCGACTTTTCGTTTTTGAGTTATCGTGCTCACAGATACACGGACACACTGACCTTTTTTTGAAAATGCTTTTTTTTGGATACTGGGGACCCTAAAACATATATTCCCGGTGAAATCTGAGTATCGATTTTTTGGATGGAGTGCAATACATTCTCTATACACTATATACATAGTAGGTATCGAAAAAGTAAAAATACGTTTTTGCTGGATTAGTTGGTAGAAGGTACATAAAGATAAACGAAATTTACTAGAAATCTGTGGTGTGAATGTCGCACATAAAAAATGTCACATTTATGTTCTCTCATTTTATATTATCATTTATTTTCTGTAATATGTTCCTGTGGATTGTTTGCTGTTCTGTAAGCAGTGGTGAGTACCATAACATCGTATAATCTTTTAAGTATTATTCTCCTTTCTCCTAGTACCATTTTCCCTTTTTTAATAATACGGATTGGAAGAACCATTTATCCTTCAATTAAAGAGATAATTCATTATGCAAATTCCGCCATTGCTTGTTAACATCTAGATAAATCAAGAGAAAGATATATATGTTCAATTTGCTCTTTGGAGAGACTTATGGAAGTTTATCGCTGGAACCTCCCCAGGGACACGGGGATCAGACAGTGCTAGCCGGCGCTAAGATGTGCTCCATCTAAAATGGGCCCAGTTCATGCTGGTGAGCATTGTAGTCCGGATATTGTCGCCCTGCAGGCCTCTCCCCGATCCCTCTCTCACAGGGGTTACGTTGGAAGCAAAAAGGGTCATTTTGGCTTACTTGGTGCCCTGTAGTCTAGTTTCTTGAAGTCTGCTTTCACTCCTGTTGAACACATGTAATGAACCCCGTTTCTTACACAAGGTTTAGCACCTCTAAGAGAACGATCTCTTTAGTGATAGTGATGTTAGAAGCTGTGTGAATGCCAAGAGGCTTTGGTGCAAGAATCCGGGATATAAACTAACTTGTAAAGGAATAATACTAATAAAACAAGGATTAGCTTTACATCTAAATATCAAAGAAAGGCCATGATTCGAATGGCACGTTAAAGGAGAAGTAGCAATTTTGACGTGGCAAACCAAGACTGTAGTCAGGTTCCAACACCCCGCGGAGAGGTCGCAGTACCTCATCCTTCACAAGCGTTCTCACAAAAGAGAGTGCACACATATAAAACACATATGAAAACAAGAGTTACTCGGAAGGATATAAATTTCAGCTGTGGTGCTACTGTGCATAATGTGACTGGTGAAGATCTCTTATCAACCTCACACAACTTTGCTGTTGAATGGCAGAAGGTCACACACACTGTCTGGCAATTCTAATGTGTGGCCTGCAAAAATCAGCTGGCGAGAAATATGGCAGCAACACGTTTAAGCATCTATCTTAATCATCCACCAAAGCTTCATCTTGGAAAATTAAATTAAGGATTTGTTTGTCGTCCTCCGTGGTATAGTGGTTACCATACTAGCCTCTAAAACCCAAGATTGTAGGTTCAATTCTAGTGGAGGATGATTTTTTCGCCTCAAAAATCCTTAGCATGGTTTCCTTTTAAAAGAGAAGCAAAGGCAGTGGTCCCCTTAAATGCTTATTTGCACGTAAAAGATCCAAATACTATGAAAGAAGAAGGTTCCTGGGCAAACTTTTCCACCATTTCGCGTCCGCAAGTCGTGGTTTGGTCCTACATGGAGCTGATCCTCCTTACCATGACGCATACTGGTGAACTCAAGAACTAGAAATTAATGTCCGATCCTGAAAACATTATAACGATGTCCTTTATTCTACTTAGGATGTACAGGAAATAACAATACCACTACCATTACTACACCAAGTTTAAAATAAACATAACAAAATATTAAAAAACTGTGTTTTCAAAATTTATTGTGAACTGTTTTAAATCTTACAGAAATGATTACCCAAGTATCTTCGACGCAGAGAACGTGACAGAAGAATCTTCAATATGAATAGGATAAAGGAAGCTGCTGGTTTTATTATTCATCCAATAAAGTAAACATACCTGACGTGTTCCATGTACATAACTTTCTCTACTTGCTCTACAATAAAGTATTCTTACAAAAGGTATTCTTCTCCCTACTTCGAAATAATCGAGCTAAACATTAGAGAATGCATTTATTACTTAGTACCTTCTAAATAGAAATTAAATAAGGGAGTAAAGGCTAAAACAATAATTAAATGTTTTAAGACATGATCGCAATGAGGTGCAATTCACTTTACATGAACCAGGATGAAAAAGTGAATAACGACTTCCAATTTGAGAAATGTCTAAGTATTGGACATTTTAAAACCAATAAAAAGATTTGCCTCGAATTAGTTAGCTCCACAAAAATATTCCCTACATAAATTGTGTTTTAAGGAGATTACATTTTTTATGTGATAAGAGTTTGTCTCTTTCTTATGCTGTCTCCCCGCCCAAGCAAGGACAGCAACCACAACGCCACCCCAACGCCGAAAAACGCTTTCCCAAAGCGCTACATCCGTAGCCTCTTGGAAGCACTGCCACACACCTCAGCCTCTCATAAGAAAGGGAGTGAGAGAAAGGAAGTATAGCATACGCTTAAGTAACACGGGGTAACCATGAAAAACCCTAAGTCAGAGTGCACGGTCGATCTCCCGAATACAAGTTGCACACGTTGCCGCGGAGCCACTTCTCATGGTGCTGGTAGGGTAATCTAATCAATTGTCGTTCCTGATACTAAACAGCAAATGTTAAATTTTCGTATGGTGGAGGGTGATGCAACATTTCTTTTAATAAAGAATAATTAATTATAATTACGTTGTGGCTATGAAACTTTTGAGATATGCGTAAACTAAGATTTATCAATTTAAATGGATTACAGCATCGGGGAGCCACATTCTTTGCAAGTACAAAGGTGTAAGTTGGCAAATGACGATTTTCAGACACCATTTTCTTCACTTTAACGATGCTCAGTTCAGTTGAAGCGAGGCAAATCTTCCACCGCGTCTCGACCACTCATATGCACGTGTTTTTTTTAATTTTTTTTTTTTTTTCATAAAGTCGATTCACCGTAAGCCCTCTGTAACATTTTTAGCGATTCGGTACACGAAATACCATTTGCAATGCAAAATTTGAGACAGGTTTTTTGTTCAATATTTGTGTCCATCGTAAAATTGCAAATCACCTTTGAGATGAACAAACGAAATGGCGTACTGTAAACAAACTAGATGACAGATGACGATCAAACTCCGCGTGGGTATAGAGGAAAGTTTTACCAACTTAGCGACAACAATAATTTTGAATCTCCTTTTAAATGATCAATTCCCGGTACTTTCTTAACAGAATGTACACCATTTCGCGTCCTTCATAAAGTTTTCAGAAGATCTGCTTCATTTCTTTTCTTTTATTTCCTTCATAAATCTGCTGATTTTCGTCAATCATCCTTATCAATGTTTGAAAAAATATGTGTAATATAAATCCAAATTTCAGTTCTCAAAAAACAGTTACTGGTCTTGTATCACTGGGAATATCTTTAAAGTAAAACTCCATAGATAAGAAGTACAGGCAGCCTGTTCAGTTACATAATCGGAATGACGATACCCAAAACGTTGGAAAAACTATTTTAATGAGAGATAGGAATGACAAATCATAAAGACTTTTAAAATGCTGATGGATATTATCTCATGTTAGACGTAAGGTGCCAGAAGCTTAAGCAATATTTTATGTTACAAACCCACACACCATTCCCGCCAATCTAGTCCTGACGGGTCGCCCCACCTGGCATTTGAATATGCTTTCTGAGAGAGCCACGCTTTACCCACAGACGCGACATAAACGTTTCAAAATGGGACAAAACGGAACTTCAAGTTTACTGTTGTAAAGTATTTTCAACGCTAAACCTGAAGGACACCACCGTTTATTTATTTAAATATTCATAAACTAACCGAGTGAATCGAATTTTTTTAGTGAAGTTTTACTTTCTCTACGCGTAGTGTGTATAGAGAAGGTATTGTAATGAACCCAAATATTCGATACCGAGATTTCACCGGAAATAAATGTTTTGAGTCACCCTGAATCCAAAAATAGCATTTTTGGAAAAAGGTTCGTGTGTGTGTGTGTGTGTGTGTGTGTGTGTGTGTGAGTGTCTCTATGGACAGCATAGCTCAAAAACGAAAATACCGTTGAATACCAAACTTGGTATTTAAGTTTCGTATCTTCGAAAGAGGCGACACGAAGATTTTAAAAACAAAAAATCCCCCCATCCCCAACTATCCTTTACATGGAACAAATCTCGAAAATTTTGATTTTCTCAAAAATGACTAACGATTTTGATTAAAATATCGTATATTAAAGATATTTACGTGGCAAATAAAATGTATATATTAAATTTTCTGGAAATAGCCTCTGAAGACTACTTTATTCTAGATGAATTTTACAGACCTTTTCATAACTGCTAAACCGTAAGAGATGGACAAAAACTTACCACACAAAAATGTAGAGCACGTTAAAACACACAGTTTATAGTATGTACATTTTTATCGTGGAGTTGATCGTTTTTGTCATATTCCTTGCTTTTGTTTTCAGCGAAGAAAAACTTATACATTTCTCATACAGGAATGTGTCAACTCCTGTCCGTATAATAAAGCAACTTCAGTCACAAAGCAACCAGCTTTTGACTATCACTTTAACCTACAATACTCCCTTATTTCGCTTCTACTTACAAGCAAGCATTTAATAAGACTATTTCTGCTAATTTTTTTCTCGATTAGCAAAGAAGTAAAAAGAAGCATAAGCTTTTTAACAATAATTTCTTGCAGAGATGTGAAGAAGTTAATGTGAATGAATCATATCAGATTTTTTTTACATAGTTTAATGAGATTTATGAATAAGTAATAGGTAAAAGATAAGTTTGTAGGTTCAAACCTGGTGATGGATTTTTTCGGATGGAAAAATCCTTAGCATGACTTCCTTCGCAAGGGAAGTAAAGCTGGTGTAATGTTTATTTGTAGTAAAGAAGAAGGTTCCTGGGCAAAACTCCGCCATTTCGCGTCCGCAAGTTGTGATTTCGTCCATCTGTGAGCACCGCTCATCCCTCGTAATCATGGGCATAGCGGAATATAACCCTTAACAACAATGGTAAAGAAGCAAATAAAGTAAAATATAGTAAATAAATACCTGCTGAACCCACAAACTAAAAATTCAGATCCGATCACGGAAACATTGCTCCACTTAGAAGCTATAGGAAATAACTAATAGGTAAAATATGTTTTATTTTTAGCTATATCACAAAGTTATTTAGAACTTTAAATTTTTAGAGTGTCGTACTAATTAGAATTATATAATAGCAAAATTATGATATACTTAAATACAAAGTAATAAAATAGAAGATAAAAAATGTGCTGGGAAACAGTGCATTTAATTGTATTCGGCTTTACGTAACTGTAACTATTACAGAATGTGAAAACTAATAACGGATACCAGTATTTGGGTTAGTTTGTTTTATTATGGTTTGAAAATGCTTGACTCAAGTAAAATGTAATAAACAATAAATATATGTATTTAATACATGAAAACTAATAAGGAATAATAAAATATATTAAATAAAAATAAATATTATATAATTTAAAATAAAGGTAAGCAATTAAATAAGTGAAATTAGAATTTATGTTTAAAAATTAATTAATACCTTGTATATCCTGTTTCACAAAATATAAACTCTTTTCTGGCATCCAAGACTACAGTGTTTAACATTGAATAATCATAATAATAATAATAATAATAATATTAACAACAATATGTAATTAAGGCTATTGAATAATGATGAATATTGCGAAACTTAGAAAAAAGAAAGGAAACGAAAAGAATGTTAAAATTGATCGGCCAAATTATAAATTAAAAAAAAAAGAAGACTGCGGATGCTAAAACGGCTATCGCTTCCAGGTAATAGGTAACGTTTTGAGATCCCCTTATTACTGCTTGTTTCTATGCACAATATTACATTATAACGAACTCTAAGCTTTTGCCTTCTGTGCTATTATATATCTTCATTAAATAAGAATGCATAGCCAAAGGTGAGGCTCCAAAAGTAGAAGTGGGCACGCGTTATAATGGTGACCAGAGTATGCAACACTCTCGCATTAATGTCAAACCCTCTCCATATACGAGCTGATGGAGGAACGTTTTGCAAAGTAATGAGAGATCCCTGCGGACTTGTTTGGACAACAGAAGCCAATCAGAGCGACAGAGATAGACGAGTCACACAAAAGGCGCGTTTTAAAATTCCGGCCGAGTCACGGTAACTATTATTAACATATTGTGATCAATGTAATTGCTTTCTCGGGGCGCGGAGAGTTCGAGTATTTAATTGCTTTTCCTTTTCGATATTTGACCTCTCTCTCATCCTCCATTAAGCAAGAGCTGTGTGATATTCTTTGGTTCATAAGCTATGATGCAAGTTCCGGCATTTCGCTGTAATTTATTGATTTAAATGAAAGGATAATATGTTTTGGAACCAATTCTGAAGCGTGGTCATTTATTTTTAAACTGCAAGTTCATTTTTCTAAAACTAGGGATTTAAAACAACTTTTTTCTAGTTCATTCGGTGGAGAGAAAAATTACCACACGTTAACTGCATTTTATAACTCAAGGTAATTTAAAGTCAAATTTAATATTCAAATTTTACTCATAACTTCTTAAACACTTAAAACTCAACTAAAATGCTTTTATAAAACATTTTACATCAAACTACTAAGTTTATGAAATAATAAATTTATAAAAAAATAAAAAAAGATTTGTTGTGTTTCATTCACATAACTTTCTCTACCTATTCTTTAACGCACTTTCTTAGAAAAGCTTTTTGTTCTATCTACTCAATGCTAATCGAGATAAAAACTAGCAGAAATCGTCTTTATTACTTATTTTTTGTAAGTAGACAGGAAGTAGGGAAATATATAGCTGTAGCAATAGTCAAATCTCCTAAAAATGCGAGCGAGTTGTGAGGCTCGCATTCAGGAAGTTAACAGGGTGATCAGCCACTCTGATCTTGCCTTTTTCAAAATTTTCCTGGTTTATATGCGATTCTAGGATGGTTACTTGTCTTCAACGGTATACTTTCGTTATTTCCTTTTCGTTACGTTTCCTTCTCAAGTTTCAGGTTGATTTTAAGTTTTATGTAGAGCGAAGAGCGGATGGTTTTTCAACAGTTAGAGTACTTAATCTTTGTAGAGGGCTGCTTGGTTGAACTGGTTGTTAATCTTCCTCTCCAGGCAGATGCAATAGTGGAACGAATCTTCGAACCAGAAGCTATTAAGGACTTCTGCGCATCTTGATGTGACCTGTAGCCTGTTTTCCTTCCTGGGGAGTGGTAGCCACAATAAATCCCCCGTTAGACCTCCCATGAGGTATCCCAATGTGCTGTACACTCTATTATGAAAGTGTGGTAAGCAATGATTCTGCTTTAATTTTATCATATCATGATTTTCATCAGACTTATAGGAATACGATACATATATTCACGTCCATAAACGAGCCTACCTGCCCGACTCCCTTTCTTTCTTCCTTTCTTTGTCCCTTCTTCCTTTCATTTTTACTTTCTTGTTTTACTCTCCTTACACCGCCCCCCCCCCCAGGAGTTTCATGCCTACGCGTGGAGAGAGATGTCTTTTGAGGAGCAGATAGAGGCCAAAACGGATGATCAACCCGATGTTGGCATGAAAGTGAGGTAGTGGAAGATAAGAAATTAAGGTGAATCGGATGAGAGGAATGATGATAATGGAGCAATTAGTGGAATGAATGGTGGTGGAAACCAGAGAACCCCTAGAAACCCGTCCAGACGCTGTTTCGTCCACCACAAATCCCACATGTAGTCCAGCAGTCCACTGGGATCGAAATCTGACCGCATGGTGAGAAGCGAGTGTTTTAACCACTTGGCCACGGCGCTGCATTTTTTTTTTTACAGTTACTAGATTTGTTTTCAACCTATGTGGAAAAGTAAGGCGTAGTATAATCTCATTTTTACTTTCTCTAGCCCCGTATGTACAATGTACATAGGGATAGAGAAGTATTGCAATGCACCCAAAAATTCTATGTCGAGATTTCACCAGAAATACATGTTTTAGGACCCCCTGAATCCAAAAAAAGGTCCATGTGTGCGTCCGTATGTCCGTGAACACGATAACTCAAAAACGAAAAGTAGCTAAAATACCAAACTTGGTATTTAAGTTCAGTATCTTCCAGGGATGCGACACGAGATTTTGAGAAAAATCCCCCCACTCCAAACCACCCTTTACATGGAACTTTTTTCGAAAATTTTGATTTGTTTAAAAATGGCTCTAACGATTTGGATTAAAATATCGTATATTAAAGATATTTACCTGAGAAATAAAATGTATATCTTGAATTGTTTGGGAATAGCTTCTAAAGACCTGTTTATTCTGGATGAATTTTGCTTTATTTGGCATAACTAATAAACCGTAAGAGATAGACAAAAACTTACTATACAAAAAATGTAGGCCTTGTTAAAATACACAATTTAGGTCATATACATTTTTTTCGTGGAGCTTACCGTTTTCGAGGTATTAATTGTTGTCATATGAGTTTCGTCTCCATGGTTTATTCTGTTAAAATTATCATCCTTGCTTCGTCCTCTCCATTTTTTTAGACTCCTTTGCTCTACGAGTATTTGCATATTAGGTTTTAATTCCTTATCTTCTTTTTTTTTCAAACAAGAGGATTTTTTTAAGTTTCAATTTTTATGAAGTTTCTATTAGGTAAGCTCTACTTAAGAGAACTACAGTTGTGGAAGCCTTTACAAAATTCCCCTGCTATTACTTTTGAAGTTTTGGAATTAAATTAACTTCACATCCTTAATTACTTCCAGGTTCATCGTCCTGGACTTAACTAGAAAAATGTAACATTAGATGATAAACGATGTTCACGGATGCGTGACATTGTCTGTTTTGATCGTTGTTTTCGGTTTACTTTACATTACAGTTTTCAATTACACAGGTTGCCAAACCGAAGACAAACTTGTGGTCATGTGTTCTGTTTGCGAACTCTCATTCGCAATGAATGGATGGTAAAAATCAGAGATGACTCAGCTCTTGCGCTGAAATGAGTTTACAACTACGCTATACAAGATACAATCACATTCCATTTTATTAATATTAAATCACTTATTCCAGCAGCGTCATTGAAACTAATTTCATGCTTATCATATGCAAACATAGAAGAGTCTAATTTAGAATTCATGTTAGATGTGGGCAAAGGAAGCGCAACTAAACTGTTTTACAATAATTAATCGTTTCTCGTATATTGCTGACTTTCTTTAATACCTATAGTACCAGAAAATTCCATCTTATATTTCACCGAAAATATACGTTTTGAAATTAAAGCTGAGTTATTATTTATAGACGTATTTTAACTGCTGTTATTCTCGGCCTCTCGATCTATATTTGGTGTGACAGTTGCATTTCGCTCAGCGGTATATTTATTAAGCTTGAGAGTCTTTCACGCGCCGTATATCTATGACACAGGACCACCGGCTTTACTTATCTTCCGAAGGAAGATATGCTAACGATTTTTACTCCCGAAAAAATCCATCGCCCTACTGAGTCATGGTATTCCGTAAAAATGTTTACTTTTTTAAGTGTTGGGAATCTTCTTTCACTCTCAGCTGGTCGTATGAATTATCACTGTAACCTTCAAAAGTTTTACGGTTTCCAAAAACATTACATTGTTTTCAACAAGGAACTGCAAAAGAGAACTGGCTATAGAACTATTTTGAATATCATTCTCGAGTATATTACTTGTAAGATATCTTAAGTCTGTGCTCTTTTAAGTTATTGAAACCTTTAATTGTTTCTTCTAAGTCATATCTGCGAATCATTTGCTGAACGTTTCAAAAATTTCAGGCATATAGAGCAATGAAGACGATAATAGTTTGACCTTCTCATCACAAAATCTATTATGTTATATATATTAATGACACATCCGCAAAGCCAGTGATATTTATGATGCATCGAACAACTGAATTTTATACTATAATTTCTGTTTTGAGTAACATTAACTTTAAATTGAATCCAGGACTTGATCCTAAGTTTTTACTTACTCTATCCCCGTATGTACATAGGGATAGAGAAGTATTGTGTTCCACCCAAAAATTCAATGTCGAGATTTCCTGAAAATATGTTTTGGGGTCACCTGAGTCCGAAAAAAGTATTTTTAGAAAAAGGTCATGGGTGTCTGTGGACAATATAGCTCAAAAACGATATGACCGTTTAATACCAAACTTGGTATTTAGGTTTAGCATCTTCCAAGGATTTGACACGGAGATTTTCAAGTAAATTCCCCCACCACAATATCCTTAATATGGAAAAATTTTGGAACATTTTAATTTCCTTAAAAATGGTTCTAACGATTTTCATTAAAATCCCGTATATTAAAGCTATTTACATCCCAAATAAAATGTATGTCTTGAATTTTATGGGAACAGCCTCTTTATTCTGGATTAATTTTGCTTAACTGCTAAACCGTAAGAGATAGACAAAAATTTACCACACAAAAATGTAGATCTCGTCTAAACACACAATTTATGTCTTTTACGTTTTTGTTGTGGAAGTTTCCAAGATATTCCTTGTTATTGGTTTCAATTGTGAAGTACTTCTTTTCTACTCCTGGCCAAGTAAAGAAGCTATTTCCAGTGATAATCGCATAACGATAGTTTTTAAAACATTTAAACATTTGACTATCACTTTAGCCTAGTGCATCCGCTAAGTTCCCTTCTACTTATAAGGAACTAAGTAAAAAGAACATTCTGCTAATGTTTATCTCGATTAGCATTGTGTATAAAGAAGAAGAATCTTTTGTAAGAAGTTTGTAGAGCAGCTAGAGAAAGTCATGCGAGTAATACGATTTTTTACCCGCTATCCTATCCTAAAATCTTAATTGTATACGAACTATATTCCCAAGTTTATTTATTTTCGTTTACCCAAATCCACAAACAGGTACACTGCAGAGCATATATAATCAGTCAGTGACAGGAAAAATAATAAACCCACAGTCAAAAAGAAAACATTCACGTTGCATGTACGTAGTTATTCTTAGAACAGGATTGACAATAGAACTTGAGTTTATTTCAAATTCAATTGGACATAAACTGACATCCATGCATTTATTTACCGCATGATTTAATTTACAGCTTCTAAGTTGCAATGTAACTAATGTAAATGTTTAAATTACTTGCGTTTCTGGAATTCGAATTATATCAATTTTAGACGTACTTCGGCAATTTTCGCCAATCTTCGGCGCAGGCCTTCATATCAACAAATAACAAGGTATGGGTGCAAGTGTCCCGAAACATAAGACGAACAGAAAACAATGTTAAGTAATGGATAAACGGAAATAAGGTTTCACTGTAATTTTTAGACACATCAAATGTCTATAAATGACGTTTTACACTGAATGTAATTAATTTGTTGCAAAGTTACTGGTTTTGAGTCATTGAGCAATATTTTAGAAATGCACCTGTAACTGCACCGTCACAGTATTTAACTAACTTTTCTGTTGAGTTAGGAATTTCACAATCAGAGAGAATGGGGCGCGGTCCTTTTTCTAAAAATGCTTTTGGTGTATTCAGGGATCCTCAAAGCATGTATTTCTAGTGAGATATCGATATCGAGATGTATTAACTCTAACTACTATGCACAGTGTGCTTGGCAGAGAAAGTAAAAAGGCAAAGCTCACTTTAAAGCTTCAGTTCCTTAGCACTCAGAGGTGCAGGATCATCTTGACCATGAGTGTCAATCTCTTCATTGGCGAAGTGGTATCTGTTATCAAGATGGTGGCTGCCAATTGGAATATCTTTTTATGTTTTACTGCATGATGTCATGCTCTTAATGGATAGGTGGAAGTTTGTTGTCAAAATATAAAACACATCTTCAAAACTAGCTAGGAAGTGTTATTAAACTTAGATGTTATGGTTTTCTAATCACATGTCCTATGTGATTTTTCCAATTACCATGTGAATTTTATAAATTTTTCCAAACATTTCTCCAAATATTTATATATTACTCTTTAATAATTTATCTAAGAACACATTTTAATTAATTTTTATTTAGATATAGGTCCAAATCTTTAGTTATGGATCTCTTTTGAAGAAGGTAATGTTTCTTCACATCTATGAAGATTTTCTGAAATAAACATAAATTATTTTCTTTTTTGTATACACTTCTTAACTGCCATAATATGTAAAACCTACATGTCCTAGGCTTAAAACAAAATCATAAATGTGTATTCAAAATTCGCCTTATGCATTCACCGGGATGCTACAATGAAAGTTTAATAACCGTCTGTGTATCTCGCCAGTATCTTGGCCTTGAAAAACTTAGAGCCATAACTGTTACTAAAACTTTGGCCCTCCATGACAAATATTTAACAATGCTTTTACTTGTTTGTTTATTTATCTGGGAAGTATTAAAACCGTAAGGTATTTTCTTCCACTCTAGCAGACAATACACACAGTAAAATACAATACAGTCCTAAAATTAAACAAGAAAAGTACAAAACAGTAATAAAAACTAACATACAAAAGTCCAACATATATACATGTTTCTATTTAGAATGTTTTAATTTTAAATATTAGATACTAGCACATTAATAATAATGATAATAATAATAATAATAATAAATATAGTGAGACATTTATATCATAATACAGCTGCATATCAGGTTTAATATAAATGTATATGCCAATTTTCCTCGAGTTGTGTAACATTGTGGCAGTCCCTTATGTCTTCTGGGAGGGGATTCTAAAGCTGGGATAATGTTGCGATGAGTGATGATGAAATAAATAAATAAATATATATATGTGTGTGTGTGTGTGTGTGTGTGTGTGTGTGTGTGTGTGTGTGTGGCTCAGGCGTTTCGTCTGCAACTGTGACCGTATCCCCACATTCGACCTTTCTCGCCCATGTGTTTTTTTTTTTCTTCTTTTTTTCGGGGATATTGCCATGTCACTAGGCAATTGCTGGGGAAGATTTTTCGTCTGGTCTTTCTTTCAGGGATTGGAAGTGTCGGCGAGGACTGCGGTGTTGGCGCCCTCTCGTGGAGATGTTTGCGATTTGGAAACTCAACCCTCGGCAGCAGGATGGCGCTGAGGGTCACCGTATATTCAGACGCGAGGGCGAGCTCCTAGCGCTCAACGCGTCGAGATGAAGAACTGCTTGGGAACTGTTAGGACTCTCCACGATGGCTCCCTGTTGCAGTCTGGTTCCGGCTGACCTCTATATTTGCTCTCAGCTCATCCTCTCCTCTAGCGGTCTGACATACAAATACCTAATCAATGGCTGAGGTGCAGAATCCTCTAGGGTACGCTACACTATATACTAATAGCACCAAAGTTATGTCGTCTGTGCATTGAATATAAAGATTCATTGTTTCTCGGGGCGCTGAGGTGTGCGCCCTTAAATATTTTAGTGTAAGAACATTTGTCATTGACTAAACAAAATTTCTTAATATAATATTACAACAAAATCTGGATCTCATTTATATTTTATTATTAATGATTTTTCACAGCATGACGTAAAGTGCAAATGCATATATCAGTGTAGTCGAACATAGATTAGGTACGTATTTGCATAGTGTTTATCGTGTTACAGCTCTGCAACTGTGATTCATTTTTAATTTAAACAAATAAATAACCCCAGGGGGCTCTTTATCGTTAATTCTGATTTAGAGACAGTGACTTGTGCTAACACATGTTCAACTATATATTATTTATGTATACATTCAGTAAGCAGGTATAAGATGAAATTTTTTTCTGTCCTAAATTCACAATAAAATCTCGTATCTTTCATAGAAATATAGTACAACATTTTTCTAAATAATTCACTTTTAACCTTTGCATTATTCTTAAAAATATAATTAAACCTGTTAAGTTGTACCATTGAGTTTACATGTTGGACATTTCCAAGAAACTCACAGATTTTTAATTATTAATCTGTCTCAAACTAAGCTTGATAATGACATAGAATAACCATAGTAATTTGATAATGATATAAAATGTTTGATAGAAAGTATCACATTTGCATAATTGTATATAAATACTAAAATGGTTATGAAATAAACATATAAATATTATTCGTTATAATTATTCAGTGTAATAGCTTTAGAATTTAAGAACCTTTGGATCTAATAATAGCCCTAAGTCAATGTTTGTACAATAATATTCCATACATTTTTTTTCAGAATTTTATACTTCGGTTTTCGAAACGATTCTCTTCGGTTCGAGAGAATTTGGTTCTCTTTTGGATTACGTTTAGGGTTCAAATCATACCAGGCTTATTCTTAACAATACATCAGTCTTATTCCTCATTTAAAAAACCCTTGATTACTGGATCAAGTGATCTAAAAGGTAGACCGTTCACTGGTATTCTTAAACATTGTAATTTTATGTGAAATATTTAAGGTGTAGTTGGCAGGTTTTCCCTTTCTCTCCCATTCACTTCTTGAGTTTGATTTGCACCAGTCTCTAACCAGATGGTTGACTCAATTCTTCACGTGGCTGTGTCCATCGTTCTATTACTTTCTCCTTTCTCCAACAAGGGAGTTTTATAAACCTTCATTCCGTTCTCAAAATGTTTTAGTGAGCAATGAAGAAACGAAATTTGGTTTACTGCTAAAAGCTACACTGCTTATAAACTGTTTTTACTCATGGTATCTGTATCAGTGGTAGAGCAACCGGCTAGAGACCGGGAGATCCGTGGTTCAAATCCCGGCTATGGCATTGAATTCTTCTTGAATAATTTGAGATCACCTTGCGGTTTACCAGGAAATATGCGAGTCAGTTGAGAAATGCAATGCTATGCCGACCTGTTGCCGTGGTAGCTTAGCGGTAGAGCAACCGGCTAGAGACCGAGAGATCCGTGGTTCAAATCCCGGCTATGATATTGAATTTTTCAGTCTGACTCTACATATCCAACTCCTCTCCTAGTACAGTTTCTGTGAGAAAACAATTAAAATTATCTCAATTGTCCATAATAGTTGGCTACACTACTGGTACGTAAAACATTGTTAAGTCGCCTTTGGGGTTGTCATCTCAAAATAAACGTGGGAGTCAGTTGAGAAATTCAGTGCGATGTCGGTGTGTTGCTGTGGTAGATCGGTGGTAGAGCAACCGGCTATTGACCAGGAGATCCGTGGTTCAAATCCCGGCTAAGGTATGAATTTTTCAGCTTGACTCCACCTATCCAACCCCTGTCCTAACACAGTTTCTGTGAGAAAGCAATTAGATATTTTTATAATAAGTTGATGAATAAGTAGAAAATGTAAACATATTTTCTAAATTTTTGTCTTAAAAATATTAGCGGAATTAATTTATTATATTTACTCTTGGTATGCGTCTAAAGGTTGAGCATTACGTACTTACCCACATTTATCTGCTTCTAAACACATAATTTATCTACGGTTTGCTCTTGAAGAAGTGCTCTTATTTATTTGTTTATTTATTTATTAGATAGGAGTCATCCGATGGTTCAAACAGCACCGCGAGTGCTAAAGAAATGTGTTTGAGACAAGAAGAGAGCCGGTTATTAATACGTGTATCATGCATGCTAACTAACCGCATGCTGGGAATACATCGCGAAATGAAAAGAAGCGCCGAGCAATTAATATTAGCTCCTCTCCCGTCCAGCATGCAGCGATGAAATATTGCCTCTTCCTGCTTACACCAAGGGTGTTTTAAATCTTCAACTGGTTTCTTCTGGTGTTAAATGTGTCAGATTATGTTAGATGTGCTACCAATAAACAGGCCTGCCATCTTTCTGAGCTTCAAGGTACTAGCACATGAGATTTGTGACCAGTGTTGCCAACCGTACGGTGTACAGTTTGAACATTGAGCCGCACGCAGTAAATACGAGCCTACTATATGAGTTAAATAGTTTTTTAAATTTGTCAACTCTTACTCCTTTGTTATCCCTAAACAATATATTAACCTTACTAACGATGCAAAAACGTTTTCCAAGTTGGAATAAAAAAATCTTATGTGCTCCATTCACATGACTTTCTCTAAATCTCTGTTACAAATTATAGTTAAGAAGCTTATTCTTCTACTTACTTCAAGCTGATTGAGGTAAGCATTAGCAGAAATTGTCTTACTCTTGTCTTGTCTTGGGAAATTTTGGAATGGAGATTAATGATGAGCAAAATTACTTTATACATATTTATGTCAATATGTAATACAGAGTATATCATTGATTATCATGATCTAGTTTATTCCCTCTCGGCGCACACATTCCTGAAGCCTGATAGGAAAGTTATGCATGGTTCGACTTAACATTTCACAGGAACCCTGGAGATGTCCCCTCTTATTCTTGTTTTAAGCTCTTCGGTAGTAGCAGGTCGAGTACGATAAACCGCGCTCTTAAGTTGGCCCCACAAGAAAAAAAAATCTCGAGTTGTCAGGTCGGGGGATCTTGGGGGCCATGTAATGTCACCATGCCTTGAAATGATATGAATACCAAACAATCGTCGGACTGCTCGCATTGATATCCGTGCTGTATGTGCAGTTGCACCGTCTTGCAACAGTTGGCAGAAAATGGGGCAGTTCATGGGCTTCCATACCTGTAATAGGCTTTTACCGCAAAGGCACCGTTCCCTTGCTCTATTTACCAAATGGCAAGGCTCAACGTTTCCACAACAGTTTTCAAAATTTTCCGTTCCTTTGAGTCACTCTGTACATTTTATTTGTCATATATTATCACGCCTGCTGTCATTAATTCAGGCAACTCGCTTGGCTATGAGAGGGAATAGGTCCGGGAAAATGTACTTTTCGCTACAGTTATGCGTGTATTTGGGAATGCAGTTCTATTCCTTCAGACCCAGGGATATAGTACATAATTATAATTGAAGGTGAAAGGAGCTAACTAATCTACTAATTCAAAGTCCTGAGCAATATTAAGTGATCACTTATTGGTTACCTTAAAGCTTGTAGCGTGGCGTCCTCCATGGTTACCTGAGCAGAGCCTTGCTCCTAACATACGTCTGACTGACACTAACTTCCTAGCACAATAGAAGAAGATTCTTTTATTATACAGTAAAGTTGGCAATATCACCAATATATGAAAAGTTAACTCCACCCAGTACTACCAAATCCTATCCAATCGGCCAGGATTTGACAATATCTCTAATACAATATTATATTTTAATCAAAACTGTTAGTCAATTTTAGAGAAAATGAAAATTTTCGAAAAATTTTCCATATAAAGGGTAGTTGGAGTGGGGATTTTCTTGTTTAAATCTTCGAGTCTATCTTCGGGGGATGCGAAACTAAAATACAAAATTTAGTATTTAATGGATTTATCGTTTTTAAGCTATGCACACATACAAACACACACACTGACCTTTTTCTAAAATGCATTTCCGTGAAATCTCGGTATCAACATTTTGGATGCAAAGCAATATCTTCTCTATACACTATGAATGTATATAAATATGGCATGACTTTAGCGACCCATTATTGCAATGACTTGCCCTCCTCTCGACAGAAAGGACATTGGTGCAAGTAAAGCTGATACCTCTAACACACAGTTGCCCATGACTGTCTCCAGGAGTCACAATGATGGGTAATAATGAGTGGGTGGGGGATCGACAACGAATGCCAAACGTTGTCACCACTTCTTCAGATGTGAAGATATCACTGATTCAAATGAAGTTGGCGAGTTTTGATTACAATTGGCATTTAAAAACGGTGATTTTTTTTTTTTTTCAGTTTTCTTTTTCGGCCCTAAGCTGCCGCAGTCATTGGATGATGAACATCCTTCACTTTTGGAGAATCAATGTTATGTTTATTGATACATTTTACGTTATATATCTTTTTACTTTCTCTACACGTACTATGTACATAGAGAAGTATTGCATTCCACCCACAAATTCGATGCTGAAATTTCACCGGAAATACATGATTTGGGTCCCCCTGAATCCAACATTTTTTTTGGAAAAAGGAAGGTGTGCGTGCGTGCGTGCGTGTGTGTCTGTGTGTGTGTATGCGCGCGCGCGCCTGTAAACACCAAACATCGTATTTAAGTTGAGTATCTTCCTAGGATGCGACAGGAAAATCTTCAAGAATATCCTCCCACCCCTAACTACCCTTTACATGGAAAAATTTTCGAACATTTTGATTTTCTCAAAAATGGTTCAACAATTTTGATTAAAATATCGTATATTAAAGATATTTATCTTTATTCTGGATGAATTTTACGGAATTATTTATAACTAACAAACCGTAGGAGAGACGAAAATTTACTTACCAGAAAATATAGAGCTCGTTAAAACACACACTTTATGTTATATACTTTTTCGTGGAGTTCATCGCTTTTGAGATATTCCTTGTTATTGGTTTCAGCTTCTCATACGGGAATTTGTTTACATGGTCCATACAAACAAAGGAACTTCAGTCACAAAGCAACCAGCTTTTGACTACATCTCTAGCCTGTGCTACTCCCTTAATTCCCTTCTACTTGCTTAGAAGCAATTAATAGGACTATTTCTGCTAATGTTTTTCTCGAATAGCTTGAAGTAAATAGAAGCATAAACTTTTTAACAATAATTTGTTGCAGAGATGTAGACAAAGTCATGTGAATAGAACACATTAGATTTTTTTAAATTTATATTTCCCTTATATTTTACTTGTATACTGCTCATTTGGAAACATGTTGTTATAAATTGACACCTACGGATTTCAGCTCAGAAATACGGTTCAGTTTTATATGAATGTGCGGTTTTGTGGTTGTCGAGGTCGGCAACGCTGTTTGTATCGAGCTTCATTTGCGAACTTGTGTTTACCTGTTGTGCTGAGGATTCTATGATTCTACTTCACGAGCACGATAGATGGCGTTAATGGCTCCCTTTCATGTTGAAAACAACTTTTTTATCCGGATAAAAACGTTTTCTGTGTCAATATAAGTCAGTGCTCGACGTTTATGTATTTACTATTTATATTCCAGAGTGGTAACAAAAAGGGCAATTTCTGTCTCTCTCTCCCTCTCTTTCTCTGTCTCGAGCAGAGTAAAGAATAGTGTCATAACAAACTGGGACGTGTTGCTTGGAGAGCATGCACAGAAAATGCCTATTTCCAGTTACGTGTATCACATTAATGGTCAAACTGTCTTCCTTTATGTGCTTAGCTACATGCAAGCTGCTCATGGGGCCCTTTTTACTTTATCTATTTTGTACATAGAACATAGGTTTCCAACCCAAATTTCAATACGGAAAATTCATTGGACATCTTCCATTCACATGACTTTCTCTATATTTCTGCAACAAATTATTGTTAAAAACTTATGCTTCTATTTACCTCATGCTAATCGAGAAAAAATTAACAAAAATAGTCTAATTACTTTCTTTCTTTTAAGTATAAGCGAAATAAACATAAATCATAAATTGTGTGTTTTATTGAGATGTACAAATTTTAGTGAGGTAAGTTTTTGCCTGTCTCTTACGGTTTACCAGTTATGCAAAATTCAATCATCCAGAATAAAGAGGAATTTAGAGGCTATTCCCAGAAAATTCAAGATATACATTTTATTTGACATATAAATATCTTAAATATAAGAGATTTCAATCAAAATCGTTATAGCCATTTTTGAGAAAATTAAAATTTTCGAAAAAAGTTCCATGTAAGGGGTAGTTTGGGGTGGGGCATTATAAATATCTGTAATACACGGAATTTTAATAACATCGTTTTAGCAATTTTTTAAAAAAATGAAAACTTAAAGGGGTAGCTAGGCTGGATAATTGTGTCGCATCCTTGGAAGACTTCAAACGTAAACACCGAGTTTGGCATTTAACGGTCTTTTCGTTTTTGAGCTGTGCTAAACAAACACACACACACATAGGCACATATACGCGCACACACATCCATAGGCATTTTTAAAAAACTGGTTTGTTTTTTTTTGTTTGTTTGTTTTTTTTTTTTGATTCAAGGGGACCCAAAACATATATTTCTGGTGAAATATCGGTGTCGAATTTTTGGAAGGAATACAATATCCTCTCTATACACCATATACGTAGTGCGTATAGAGAAAATAAAAAGAAAATAAAAACATTTTTTTAAAAAATTCCGTATGTTTATATGTGTGTCCACATGCGTGTGTCTTTGAACAGATACCTAACTCAAAATCAAAAAGTTGGTTGTACACCAAACTTGATAATTAAGTTCAGCACCTTACAAGGATGCGACAAAATCCTCCACCCTAGTTACCCCTTTTTATTTTCAGTTTTTTAAAAAATTGCTAAAACGATTTTTATTAAAATACCGTGTATTAAAGATATTTACAATGCAAATAAAATGTATATCTTTAATTTTCTCTACATGTACTATGTACATAGTGCATAGAGAAGGTAATGTATTCCACCCAAAATTCGATACCCAAATGTCACATGAAATAGACGTTTTAGAGTCCCCTGTATCCAAAGCAACGTATTTTCAGAAAAAGGTCCGCGTGTGTGGGTGTCCGTGTGTCTGTTAATACGATAACTCAAAAAAGAAGAGTCTGTAAAATACCAAACTTGGTATTTAAGTTTATTATCTTCCAAAGATGCAACACGAAGATTTTCAAGAAAATTCCCCCACCCCCAACTATCCTTTACATAGAACCTTTTGCCAAAATTGTTTATTTTCTCAAAAATGACACTAACGATTTTTATTGAAATATCGTATATTAAAGATATTTACCCGAAAAATAAAATGATATCTTGACTTTTATGTGAATAGCCTCTGAAGACTACGTTATTCTGGATGAATTTTACGAAATTTTGCATAACTGCTAAACCGCAAGAGATGGACAAAAACTTACCACACAAAAAAATACGCAATTTATGTTATATACATTTTTGGGTGGAGTTATTCGTTTTTAAGATATTCCTTGTTTTTGGTTTCAGCTTTAAAAAACTTACTTTTCTCATATTGGAATTTGTTGACTCTTGTGCATACAAACAAAGAACTTCAAGGACATAGCAACCAGCTTTTGACTATCGCGTTAAGCTATAGTACTTCCTTATTTCACTTCTAGTTACAAGGAAGCAATTAGTAAGACTATTCCTGCTAACTTTTCTCGATTAGCATAAAGTATATAGAAGAATAATCTTTTTAACAATACTTTGTTGCAGAGATGTAGAGAAAGCCATGTAAGTGGAACATTGGTAATTGGCTTCTGTAATTAGCTTGTTTACATAAGGTAAATGTAACATCGTCTAACAGTAGACTGGAAGGAGAACGTCTACTTTTCTTTACCTTCCATCCAACCCTTGACTCATAATTCAGCAACACTGTGCTGGCTGCTTGCTTCGGAAATACACTTTGTAAATGCATTAGAAAGACACACGAGCTCATGGCAAAACACAGGTGTATAATTTTAAGAAATGAACCGCAGTTCTGGTACCTCTTGTACTTACATTTATTATCGGTAGTTTACAGCATTAAAAAGGTATACTCTTCTCTTTAGACAACATGCAGTTTTTGAGACTCTCTTGTTCCGTGCTCAGTTGTTTAAATGTCGGAGGGAAAAAAAGTAGGTTTAGTGGTCAAGTTCTTTCATACGGTGAGCCTAGAAAATAAATGGTCAGCTTCCTTTAGTGGCGTACGCTGTAAATAAGTATTAGAAGGCATGGTTTTTAATACAAGGAACAAACGGATGTCCAGCAAAGCCCTACAGCGGTCACGATTTTGGAATGTTCCCATTTTAGAGCAAAGTTGAAATGTGTAGCGTGCTAAGAAACATTTAATTCAGGTCTTGGTTCCAGAGACAAGTATTCTGGCTTGAAATTATGAGTTGCCATTGGGGTGCTAAGATTGAGATATTAATCTCAGAGTTGTTTGAACCCAAAAGGTAAATTCAAACTTACCTCACATCTTCCAGTTGCTTTTGTGGCCCAACCTCCATTCCTGAAATGAAAGATGTTAAGGAATAAAATTGTGCACTAGCAATTATTAATACTTTTAACAAAGAAAAAAACAAATTACATGTCAGAACGTATAATTACTTGAAAAGAAGGAAAATAAATCAGGAAATAAAGAAGAAATGGTTCTTCGTATAGGTGAAATTTTTCGAGAAATATGCGACAATACTTAATACATAAAAAATATGTTTGCTCCAGTAAGTAAAGTAACATTATAGAGGGAAGTTAACTCTTATAAAAATTAATAAATTTAAGGATTAAAACGATAGAAGGAATGAAACTCATAAGCTTATATTATTTCGGAGATTTGCTAGGTGTATGTAGAGATCGGAGAAGGCAAAATATATTAGTTAAAACATTATTCAGCTGATATGTGGAGAAATAACGTACACTTTAATTTGTAAGCAACTTGTTTCTTTGACCAAATATTTTTTCTGAATATATTAAAGACAAATGGTCGTTTTTATTCTGTTCCCTACTTCCTTAATGAACCTGAATAGTAAATGCATTCGATTTATATTTATCACATACTGTTTTTGGTTCTAATACTTTATTTAGTTTTATTTAGAACTTGTTCTTTCAAAGTAATTATTAAATGTAAAAGGTCGTCTCCTTAGCGCGGTGGTAGCGCAGTTGCTTACCAAACGGGAGACCTGGGTTCGATCCCCAGTACCTACCGGCGTGGGTGCACTCAGCCTCGTAAGGTATCTGGGGGGCCAATTGAGGAGCTACTTGATGGAGAAATAACGGCTCCAGGTCATGAGGACCGCATTAACCGGCCGGCGCGGACTCCAATACTGCACCCCATCCATGACGTCTGTAGTAAACCGAGATCGGGGACGCAGCGGCCGGGCGGTAGGCCAAGGTTCCCCGTGAGCGGTCGTGCCATGGAGTTATTATAAAAGGTAAAAATGTTTCTTTCCTAGTGGGCTTACCCTCCTCTTATGACACTCCCTAACACTTATAAGCTAATGTCTAGGGATCAGAAGCCTGTCGGGGAGCCAACTGCACAAAACCAGAGAATGGAGAACCTGGAACGATAGTCGGCATAAGCGTGAGAAAGTGGATAATATGAAATGCAAGCAAAATGGATGACACGAAAGATGATGATGGAGGAATTGGAGTATTAGTGGAGAAAAACCGCCCAGACGCCGCTTCGTTCACCAAAAATCCCCGCTTGGAATCGAATCCCGGTCACCTAGGTGGAGGTCTAACCACTCGGCCACGGCGTCGCCCTGAACGTAAGCATATGAAATACAAATATGCGTTTCATTCGTGTGTCTTTCTCTATCAATTCTGTAACAACAATTCCTACAAGATGTTGGTTTTCTTTTATAATGACCAAGATAAACATTAGCAAAATTGTATTATTACTTAGCTTGTTATAAGTAGAAGGAAAACAAGGGAATACACTAGAATAAAGCGATAGTAAGATCTTCCAAAAACTCGCTATATGATTGAAATTTGGTTCTCCTTGCATAACCAGAAGTAAAAGAAAAGAAAAAGAAATGCTAAATTCGCGTTGAGAATACTTTTAATTATTTCATAATGAACAAATAAACACAAATAGTCAACGCGACAAAAGGCTGTATGTAATACAAATTGAGTGTATAAATGAGATCTACATTTTATTGTAGTAAGTTTTTGTCTATCTCTTACGGTTTTCCAGTTAGGCAAATGTAAACCAGAATTAACAGGACTTCAGATGCTATTCCCAGTAAATTCTCAAACTGGAGATCATTTTTCATTTCATCTCTCTTTTGTTTGTTTTTTTTTTTTTTTTCCTGGCCGCACAAAGAAAAATCAAACTTCAAATGTTGCACATAGTAACCGAATTTATTTATTTAAAAGAATTGACAGTTACTTTGGCCAAGTGTATTACATTATTTTGCTTCTACTTAGAAATAACTAAATATAACTATTGCTAATACAACCAGGACATAAATAAAGGAATAATCTTGTAACAGTAGTTTGTATAAAAGTCATGTGAATGGAACACATCAGATTTTTACTTTCTCTAGCCCCGTATGTACATTGTACATAATGGATAGAGAAGCTTTGTATTCCACCCAAAAATTCGATACCGAGATATCACCGGAAATGCATGTTTTAGGACCCCTTTAATAAAAAAAAACGTATTTTCTGAAAACTTTGTGTGTGTCTGTGTCTGTGGACAGCATAGCTCAAAAAAGAAAAGACGGTTAAATACCAAACTTGGTATTTAAGTTTGGCATCTACCAGGATGCTATACGAAGATTTTCAAGACAATCCTCTGAGCCCTAACTACCCTTTACATAGAAAAATGTTTGGCCATTATGTTTTTCTTAAAAATGGCTCTAACAATTTTGATTAAAATGCAACATATTAAAGCCATTTCCATCACAAATAAAAAGTATATCTTGAATTTTATGGAAATAGCCTCTGAAGATCTCTTCTGGGTGACTTTTGCTGAATTTTGCATAACTAGTACACCGTAAGAGATATAAAAAACGTACTACTCAAAAGATGTAGATCTCGTTAAATACACAGTTTATGTCATACATTTTCTCGTGGAGTTTTTCGCTGCTATTAGTTTCAATTGTAAAGTACTTATACTTTTCTCAGACGGGAGGTGTCAGATTTTTTTTCAACGGAAGTCGAACTGTTATTGTTGTTGAGGATATATGAATTGAGGCATTCCAGGGCCTGAGAAGCAGCTCAAGCAATGTTATCTATCGCAGATCGCCGTCAGAGTCACTCACGTATGGAATGAGGTTCACGAACGTTCACACAGTGCGTGTATGGGGAACGTTTGTCTCAACGAACGCGTTTTGTTAACGAGGACTTTGGCGGAACCTGCTGGTAAAGCGTTTCTTTACTCTGCCCTTCTGATTACATCAAGCAGACTGCCTCACAAAATATCACTCTCTTTCATTTCCTCAACAAGTAAGGAATGTCGCCTTTGTTACACGCGCGATTTACACGCCTCTTTCTGTACAAGTCATAGGCAGGCGATTGCTCTCTCCTTCTCCCTACTTCCCTCGCCCTCTCTACTCCCTCCCTCCCTCCCTCGCTCTCTCCCCGAGCTACGATTTATTAGTTACCAATCTCCAAGAAATGAGTTTTTCCAACGTAGCAAAGTCTGCAGCAGTGCTGTGACTTTAAATAATACAACGAAGAGTAAAAGAATTTGGAATTTAAACCTGTTAGTGCTCAGAATGCTTGGCATTTCCATTAGAAACTAAATAACCAACTCCGGTATGCCATTTTGAGAAAAACTGTGCAATTAAATATGCTATTTGGCATTTTTCTGTATCTCAGCGTCCATTTATCTTTAAATGCCGTTTATATGTGTAAAATTGAAGTAAATGCTTTCACCTTTTTCCTGATTTCGTCTTGGCGTTCTTTTTCTGGTTTCTAGCAATTTATAAATTCAACAAGGTAGTCGAATGATCCAGAAAAAGTGATAATTTCATTATATCCTATTTTTTGTACGATTGTACTTATGATATCTCGTACATACACACACACACACACACACACACATATAGATACGTGTGTGTGTGTATGGAAAAGAGTTTAGAAGTATATTCATTTCTAAGGAGACTCACATGTACCCTTATACATTTTAATTTATGTTTAGCATATAATATATACTAACTAGAGTGGGAAGTAAAGTACAGCCCATATAGATACAGTCCCCTCTCTAATTTCAAATTTTGCTTGTAATATTGTATCTTTATTATTTTCCATGTTATTTTCAAACAACTTGCTTTCATAGCATTAAGCACTAATATCGACTTTTGAATTATACGTTTATTCGTGTCAGTTATATTAAGGTGACAGAATTCCATTAGTGGAAATCCGGTTAATTCACGAGTAGTCGTTAATTTTCTTTGTAGAATTCCATTCAAAATAATAAAACGCAACATACTTGCAAAATAAAAGGTGCAATGTGTATGAATGCAATTTTTATAGTGGGTAACGCTCGATTTTACTGCTTGTGGCGCCGCAGTGGTGATACATGGAATGATGACGGAGAAACGGAGAATCCGGAGAAAACCCGCCCTTGCGCCGCTTTGTCTACCACAAATCTCGCTTGGGATCGAACCCGGGCCGTCTAGGTGAAAGGCCAGTGGTTTAACCACTCGACCATGATGTTATGAATGCAATGCTTAGCAGAATCTCTTTTCAAACTATTAAACAATTTTGCATCAATGCACTTTCCACACTCATATTGCAATTTGCTATTCCCCTTTTTAGCTGTGTACAGAAGATATCACAGTCTCGTCCATCTGGGCATGAAAGGCCTATGAATTTAAAAGGATTTGAAGAAAATGTTATTATTTAAATTTATGTAAATCAAAGAGTGAAATTAATAAACAAATGTTTTTGTTAAAAATGTCGTTCCTTAAATAGAATTTAGAAAAATGTGATATTAAAACCATTTTAAATACAGTTTTTAAACGTTTTCTCAGAAGTAGAAGATATTGTGCATATTGTCAATATTGCCAATAATTGTTATTGAAGAAGAGTAGAATTTTCTGAAAATATTTTTCATAGGGAGGAAACTTTTGCTAGTCTATTTTAATTTCCACTCATTTGCTTACAATTGGTACAAATGCTGCATACGCAATTAAAGCCTTTATATCAAATTTACGTAAACATTTTAATCTTAACTAAAAATCCTCCTATCTGTCTGACAGATAATCAAAATAATCATTAATTAATATACCAATTTCTATTAATATTCAAATACTCGTAGTAATTCCTACCCTCCAAATTTAGGATCTAACGATTTTCTTTTCTTTTAGTGGCTATTCTCTATATATCAACTCCAAACCTGCTTAGGTCTATGAGATATTAGCACTTTCATTATGCAAAATATTGAAGAATCTCAGTGGCTTTTTTCATACTCTTTTGTATTTCTTAATTTCGATGTTTCAGAAATGCAATTAACGGCATGTTACGGTGGAATTAGATCTGAGTCTGTTATTGCAGATAAGATTCATCTCTTGTTTATAATGCCCAGGTAGAACTCCCTCTCGTTTTGACTATGCATAGTGGTAAATTATCTAATTTGAGTTTGATTTTGAAGCTTTGTAATCTACGGTGTGTTACATGCACTAGCTTTCTTTGTCGTTTCGTTTCCTAGACTCACTCCGTAGGTCTTGATTAATAACATATATAGAGACTGTATCCTTAGCATGGCTTCCTTCGGAAACGAAGTAAAGCTGTTGGTCCCGTATGGTAGATTTATGGCACGTAGAAGAACCCCAATCCTGATAAAGAGGTCTCTGAGCAAAATTAAGCGGTATTTTACGCACAATATAGAATGGGAAGCTGAGAACCACAAGAGTTAAAGAGCACCCATAAATAAAACTCCATTTCATTTTACTTTCCGCACTTCCCGGCGTCACACCAATATTTTGGATGAAATAATGTTTCTTTAAGCTAGGCATAGCAAGTTGTTTGTAAGGTAGGGACATGAAGGAGTACTGTGATGTCCCTATCGGAGCAATGGCATAACCTATTCTAAGCTCTGAAAAACTAGAAAGTTCTAATTAATTAAATGCAAGGTATGTACTAAATAATAACAACTGTTTTATTTATTATTATTCATATAGTAAACATCTGAAACTTAAAACCCCAATTATATTATCAAACGAAGAAACAAATACAATATATTTATCAAGTTGTAGGAAAAATGAAAAAAAATATGCAGTACTTACAGCTTTTACACTGAATAAATATAATCTTGCTTCAAATGGCTTAGTAGTTGGATTCAAGGGCAATATCCCAAACTTGTATTAGTTCGCAGAAAATATAAGTTTAACAATTCATTTAATAAAGGATTGACGTTCAAGCTGCAAATGAGAATAAGTATGTATTGAATAAGTATTTATACGATGCGTAAAACAATTTATCGTACACAAGTGGTTTATTTTAGATAACGGTCATTTAGATATATACAATAACTCCATGGCACGACAGCTCACGGGGAACCTTGGCCTACCGCTCGGCCGCTGCGTCCCCCATCTCGGTCCACTACAGACGTCAGTGATGGGGTGCAGTATTGGAGGGTGAGACGTGGTCAGCGCCTCGAGCCCCACGGCCGGTTAATGCGGTCCTCATGACCTGGAGCCGCTTCTTCTCCATCAAGTAGCTCCTCAATTGGCTCCCCAGGGACCTTACGAGGCTAAGAGCACCCCGGGTCAGGTCTTCCAGTGGGGGAAAAATCCCCACGCCAGTACTGGGGATCGAACCCAGGTCTCCCGCTTGGTAAGTAGCTGCGCTTCCACAGCGCATATATACATGCAGATTATAATAATTTATTTTCAACGGTTATTTTATATAATTGAAAAGTTGTTATGAGTTAATTGTATTGTTAACGATTGTGTAATATATCCTTATGATGGTAAGATGCTTTGTGACATATTACAACAGGGCGGGGTGATTAGCAAACATACCTATTGACTCAAAATGGCTGGTTACAAATAAGACCTTTAATTTTCTGCGACAAATACCTAATTCACTATGCTTCGACGCGTACACAGTTGTCGGCTTGTCAGCCACTGTGCGATAGCACTTCAGTCACTCACGACTAAGTACAACTCGCCACACACACACACACCACAACACACACACACACACCACAACACACACACACACACACACACACACACACATTGCTCGATTGCAATTCTTCCTTCCTTTTTACAGCTAGAAATGACACCAAAAAACTTTCAGTAAGCTCGTCGAAGCTACTGAACGATTCGAGCATTTGTTACGTTCCAAAACCTCCGGCTACCGGCGAGCCACATTTCCTGTGTTTACACACTCCAAGGTCTCCAACTCGAACGACTCACATACAATTGCAAACGTGAGAACAGAAGCAGACGACACTAACATTATATATTAATTTCATTGTTGTCTAAAATGTTCGCACGAGATGTAATGCATTTTGTAACTGCGTACACCACTGAGTTGGTAGCCTGCTTATATGAAAGTTCTCTGCCACGAGGTTGGGATAATCTGCCAGTGCATTTATCTTGAAAATGTGTTAAACCATAAAGAAATGGAAATTCCACCGATATCTAGGATACATAATAATTGATCATAAGAACGTTCAGGGTTTAGGATTAAACACCACTAACATCTCATAAAAAAGTAAGATTCCAAAGTACTAAAGCCTCTGCTTTCTGCATGAGGGTACATAAGTTTAGATTGAGCAATAGATCTGCTCTAAGTAATGAGCCTTCATTGGAGATCTAGGGATAGCATGGCAGCCTCTGATTACAAAAGTTGCGGCTTCAAATCCAGCGGAGAGTGGTGGATTCTTTTTGGGCGCAAAAATCCTTAAAATGCCTTCCTTCGAAAAGAAAATAAAGCCTGTGTTGTAGATTTATTGCACATATAAGAACTTCAAGCTTAACAGAGAGGAATATAAAACTACAAGAGCCGTTTCTTTTCAACCTCCGATAGGCTATAAATAAAAGAAAATTTCATAGAAAACAATTATTTTATTACTGAAAGTTTTGTACACTTATGGTTAATTTTCAACAAAATCACCGAAAAGATTGAGACATTTATCGTACCTGTGCATAAGAGTTGCAATACCCGCTTCAAAAAATGTTGCCGCCAATGATTTCAAATGAGCATTGACGTTATTTTGAAGATCTTCCTTGGTTTGAAAGTGCTGCCCTCCTAGCCACGTCTTCAGTTCAGGGAAAAGGTGAAAGTCGCCAGGTCAGGATCGAAAATGTCCCATTGAAATTGTTCAAGGAGCCGATGGGTTGTGCGTGGACGAGCGTTGTCATGGATCAACACAATTTCTGAAGTCAACATTCCTCTTCGTTTGTTTTGAATGGCTCTCCGCAAACGTCGTAAAGTACGAAGATCTTCAAAACAACACCAATGCTCGTTTGAAATTATTGAAGCGGGATTGCAAAATGGTGCACAGGTACGATAAA
The DNA here is from genome assembly GCA_030762935.1 of Hymenopus coronatus. Lineage (NCBI taxonomy): Eukaryota > Metazoa > Arthropoda > Insecta > Mantodea > Hymenopodidae > Hymenopus > Hymenopus coronatus. The sequence goes on from CM060886.1 coordinate 39,853,593, forward strand.
TGTCTCAATCTTTTCGCTGATTATGTGTACAGAACTTTTAGTAATAAAATAATTGTTTTCTATGAACTTTTCTTTTATTTATAGCCTGTTGGATGTTGAAAAAAAAACGGCTATCGTAAATTTAATTTCCGTAAGTGACTTGCCAGCTTTTATTACTAAAAGTGAACTCCACCCATCTAGAATATAATCGAATTAACTCTTTCAAGTCTTGAGCAATAAAATTCTAAAATATACCTATTTAATAGGGACATTATCTGTCACAGTCATGATGGTAGGACATGCTAATCAGCTGGTGTTATATAGATAATGAGCTGCTTTATAAACCCTGCAGCTGCTGCAACAACAACAACCGGTACAGTACAGCAAGGAAATGTTTAGGTGCATTCGTAGTTCAACCTTCACTTTCCTCGTATGAGAACTGCCGATATCCTACAGCTCAAAACGACTTGTCATATTGTTATCGATGTACGCATCGATATGCACTGTCATTTCCGTTCCCGGCTTCTCTTCTAATCAAAATATCCATCATGCTCTCATCTTTTTTACGATCCTTCTGCAGCCCCCTCCCGTTCTGGACTTAACACATTCCAATCTACATAAGAAGGCAGCATTTTAAACAATCTAATGTGTTCCACTTACATGTCTTTCTCTATCTATTTATATCATGCTACTCGAGATAAACATTAACAGAAATGGTATTATTGCTTACTTCCTTTTAAGTAGAAGGGAAATAATGGAATACACTAAGCTAAAGCGATATTAATATATTTTGAATGCTGGTTGTTATGTGATTCAAATTCAGTTCTCTTTGAATGGCTAAGAGTAAAACAAAAGAAATATAAAATCACAAATTCCCATATGAGAAAACTTAAATATTTTAAAATAACAAGGAATATCATGGAAATGGACAACTGCACAAATATATATGACATAAATAAAGGGTTTTTAACGAGATTTACACTGTTTATAAATTATGCAAATACCATTTAGAATAAAGAAGATTTGAAAGGCTATTTCCAAAAATTCAAGACATATACTTTATTTCGTGTAAATATCTTGAATATACGGCATCTTAATAAAATCGCTAGAACCATTTTTGAGAAACTCATAATTTTCTGAAAAATTTTCCATGTAAAATGTAGTTTGGTTGGGGGGATTTTTCTAAAAATGTTAGTATCGCATCCTTAGAAGATAATAAACTTAATCACCAGGTTTGTATTTGATCGACTTTTCGATTTTAGTTATCGTGTTCACAGTCACATGAATACACACACACGCGCGCGCGCGCGTACGGACTTTTTCTAAAAGTGTGTTGTACATTTAATAGTACATGAAGAGACTTAAAGGAAGCGAAGAGATGGATGTGAACTCGTGAAAAACACAGGAATGACGATTTCGCACTTAAGGTGCTGAAATCTTTTAAACATTAAAGTCTTTACGACAAGCACTCAAAATGGTTAATGCCACAAAAAAAGTAATTACATAATGTACATTACATAAATTGTATGTTACAATTACATAAGATACGCTATTGGCAAGCAATTCTAAGATATAAGTTTTAATAAAAATGGAAATTATCATTAAAGATATTCTATAAATATTTTATTTATTACCTTTTCTACTCAGTGCATAGAACATAGTTAGAGAAGGTATTGCATTCCAAACATTTGATACCAAAAATATATTTTAGGTTCCCCTGTATTCATCCCAAATCCTTTTTTTTTTTTTTTTTTTTTAGAAAAAGTCTCGTGTGCACGTGTGTCTTCGTGTTTTTGAAACACGATGACTCAAAAACGATTATCTATTAACGATTAATACTAAAGCTCAGTACATTCGAAGGATGAGGCAATAAGCTTTCCAACAAAATCCACTTAACCAGAACTATACATGAAAAAAATATGATGTGTTCCATTCACACGACTTTCTCTACATATCTGCAACAAATTGTTGTTAAAAAGCTCTTACTTCTACTTGCTTCATGCTAATCGAGAAAAAATTAAGAGAAATAGTCTTGTTACTTGTTTCCTTGTAAGCAGAAGCGAAATAAGGCAGTACCATAGGTTAAAGTGATGGTCAAAAGCTGGTTGCTATGTGACTCCTTTGTATGGACAGGAGTTGACAAATTCCTGTATGAGAAAAGTATAAGTATTTCATAGATAAAAAAAAGGGATATCTCAAAAACGATCAATTCCACAAAAAAAAAGTTATATAATATAAATTGTGTGTTTTAATAGTTCTACATTTTCTGTGTGGTAAGTTTTTGTCCATCTCTTACGGTTTAACAGTTATGAAAAATTTCGTAAAATTCATCCTTAATAAAGTAGTCTTAAGAGGCTATTCTTAGAAAATTCAAGATATGCATTTTATTTGTCAAGTAAATAACTTAAATTTACGAGATTTTAATCAAAATCGTTAGAGCCATTGTTTAGAAAATCAAAATTTCCGAACTTTTTTCCTTGTAAAGAGTAGTTTGGGGTGAGGGGATTTTCTTGAAAATCTTCGTGTCGTATCCCTGGAAGATACCAAACCTAAATACCAAGTTTGGTTTTTAACGGTATTTTCATTTTTGAACTATGCTGCCCAAAGGCACACACAAACACACACAGACAGACACACACGGACGTTTTTCTAAAAATGCTCTTTTTGGGTTCAGGGGGTCTCAAAACATATATTTCCGGTGAAATCTCGATATCAAATTTTGGGTGCAATACAATACCTTCTCTATATACTATGCACATAGTACGTATAGAGGAAGTAAAAATGTCAAAAATGTTGAATTCCTCAAAAGTGGCTCTAAGGATTTTGATTAAAATGTTGCACCTTAAAGATAGTTAAATTACAAATAAAAGCTACCTACATCTGCAACCTTCTTGGGAATAGCCTCTGAAGTACTCTTCTGAATGACTTTTTTTTTTTTTTTTTTTGTAACTGGTAAACTGCAGTAAGGGATACACAAAATTACTATACAAATATGTAGAGCTCGTTAGAACCATAATTTATCTATAAATAACTTTGTGGAGAGATATTCCTTGTTGTTTGTTTCAGTTTCTCATATGGTAACACCTGTCAAAGGTAATAAATAAACTCCATTCAAATAGCAACCAGTTTTTAAAGCATTAAGGTATCACCTTAGCTAGTGTATTTCCTGATTTCTCTTGTACTTACAGGGAACTAACTAATAAAACCATTTGCTAATGTTAATCACAATTAGCATTATGTAAAATGACGAATAAGCTATACAAGCATATATACAAATACGCCCATGTGCAAGTAAGAACACACGCACGCAAACTTAACTTGAATGTTTTAACACATTTAGAACATTATGCTCCTATACCTTTATGCTGGATCATAATTGCTGTATTTGTTTTAAATTTCGTTTAGTTGTCACCTCCTTATTTAGGTTTCTTTAGGTGCAAAGAAATTCAGGATATGTGAAACCAATACATATATGTAAAATTTGTTAATTAAATACCAAGGAAAATATTTGTCAACACCCAAAGAATCCGGATTCTATACATGAGTATTAATTACAAAAGTGAACATGAGGAGGGTAGCAGAATTAGTCTTATTAGTTGCTTCCTTGTAAGTAGAAGCGAAATAAGGCGGTACCATAAATTAAAGTGATAGTCAAAAGCTGGTTGCTATGTGACTGAAGTTCATTTTTGTATGAACAGTACTGACAAATTTAGTGTGAGAAAAAAACAAGCTTTTTAAAGCTGAAACAAAAAACAAGCAATATCTCAAAAACAATCAACCCCATGAAAAAAATGTATATAATATAAATCGTGTGCTTTTGTGTTATACGTGTTTGTCCATCCCTTACGGTTTAGGAGTTATACAAAATTCCGTAAGATTCATCCAAAATAAAGTAGTCTTCAGAGGCTATTCCCAGAAATTTCAAGATATACATTTATTTGTCATGTAAACATCTTTAATATACGATATCAAAATAGCCATTTTTGAGAAAATCAAAACATTTGAAAATTAGTCCATGTAAAGGGTATTTGGGAGTAGGGGGTTTTCTTGAAAATCTTCGGGTCGTATCATTGGAAGACACTGAACTTAAATACCAAGTTTGATTTTTAACAGACTTTTCGTTTTTGAGCTATGCTGTCCACAGACACACGCACACATAAACACACACACGCACACACATATATATATATATATATATATATATATATATATATATATATATATATATATATTTTGATTCAGGGGGACCCCTGACATGTATTTCCGGTGAAATATCGGTATTGAATTTTTTGGTGGAATACAATACCTTCTCTATAGACTATGCACATAGTACGTGTAGAGAAAGTACGTAATAAACTTAGATAAGGAGCTAAATCATAGGGATTAGCTCAACTAGAGATAGGGAAAGTTTATATTATGTTACATTCATACACCATGTGCTTTTTATTTTATTAGAGATTTTCTCATTCAGGGATGGTTTACATTAATAATACTGGTTTACATTTATGAAATGGGCATCCTTTTAAAGCAATTAAATGAGATTTTCAAAGTAAAGAAATATTCATTATGGCGCTTAAAGCAATTTCGATCGTTATTATGAAGTTTTATTTATAAATGCATCTATATCTTTGAAATACTTCATTACTTACACTTAGGCTTGTATTGTGCTCTAATTTTTAAGCCTTTCTATGAATACAAAATGAAAGTGAGTAAAGAAAGAAAACACGACTTTTGGTTTTTACTTGTGTAATTTCGAGTCCCTAACCTAGCTGAAAAATTTATCTAGTCGTGTCAATCTACTCTTATGTAAATACATTAATCCACCTGTTCGTCTAAATATTATATTGTAATTAAAATAATTTACAAAAATACATACTATATTTCTATATTTATAGCTTACACATGTTTGAAATGCTAACTTGAGGAAAAAAGTCTCATGACTATTACATACCTTTTACACTCTCTACACGTACTATGTACATAATGTATAAATAAAGTATTCTAAAAATGGTAAATGGCGTGTTATTTAGGGACGCTCTTTAACTACTGTGGTTCTCAGCGTGCCATTCTAAATTGGGCGTAAAAGACCGCTTAATTTCGTTCAGAGGCCTCTCTATCAGGCTTGTGGTTCTTTACGTGCCGTAAATCTACGACACCCCTTCCGAAGGAAGCCATGCTAAGGATTTTTACACCCGAAGAATTCCATCGTCCTCCGCCGGGTTTGAACCCCCGACCTTGGGTGTATGAAGTTAGCATATAAAGGTATTGTAATGCACCAAAAATTCGACATCAATATTTCACTGGAAATACATGTTTTGGGTTCCCTGAATCCATAAAAAGCATATTTGGAAAAATGTCCATGTGTATGTCTGTGGACAGCATAGCTTAAAACAAAAAGTCCGTTAAATATCAAACTTGGCGTTTAAGTTCAGTATCTTCCAAGGATGCGACACGAAGATATACAATATAATCCCCCCAACACCAACTGCCCTTTACATAGAAAAAAAATTCAGAAATTTTGATTTTCTGAAAAATGGCTCTAACAATTTTAATTAAAATATCGTATATTACAGATATTTACCCGACAAATAAAATGTATATCTTGAATTTTCTGGGAATAGCCTCTGAAGATACTACCTTATTCTGGATGAATTTTACGGTATTTGGTATAACAGAAAATGTAGAGCTTATTAAATTACACAATCTATGTTACATATATTTGTTTCGTGGAGTGGATTGTTTTTAATATATTCCTTGTTATTGCTTTCAGCTTTAAAAACATACCTTTCTCATACGGGAAGTTGTCAACTCCTGTCCTTAGAAACAAAGGAACTTCAGTCACATAGCAACCAGCTTTTGACTAATACTTTAACCTATTCTACTCCCTTATTCCCCTTCTACTTGCTTCGAAGCAAGTAATAAGACTATTTATGCTATTTTTTTCTCGATTAGCTTGAATTAAAAAGATGCATAAGCTTTTTAACAATAAGTTGTTGCAAATATGTAGAGAAAGACATGTGAAAGTCTATTACACTGCTGTTTTGAACAAATCGTAGCCGTATCATAGCATAAATAACTATATGTTAATGATACCCCTTTCTGTATAATTTAATGACATTTACATAATGAATAAAATATTGTAAACCGGTCTTTTGCGTGCATAATAGCGAGATAAAATACGTTTGAAATAAAATAGGTCAACAAACTATTTTAATTAATGTGACATGTTATACAAAATTATACCAACTTCTCAACATAGTATAAAGCAAATTATGAACATAAACTAGAGTAATAGCCTAAATCAAGCCCCAAAATTAGTACTGTCGACAAAATATATGGTGTAGATTTTGAAGCGAGTATATAATTAATTGCGAAAATGGTGGTAATTATGAAAACAGAAACTCTGAAATTAACATTTTTTAGCCAGCAACTAGTTTTTCGCAGGAGGGCGCTAATGATCTACTTTTGCTGATGAAGGTACTCCTGGTTCCTACCTCAATGTGAACCAGTATTCTACCATGCTAGTGTTTTGTTTTGTTGTGACGTGCGATTTGCATAACAGCCAAACCTCTCCGTACACGCGACCCACGGAGTGGTGCTGTTGTTGCCAACCTTGAAATTATGAATTACTAACCAGTAATGCGGCGTTTACACGCGCATGTGTCTTACAGAACTCAAACAATTTAAACAGTGTACAAATGCATAGCGTTCCATCTAGCTGCTCTAATGCTTTCACTACAGCATTGAAATTATTAACTTAATTTCTCTGATAATATTGTTTTTTTAAGTTTTGTTTTTAAGTTTAACTGAATGAAATTGGTGAAATGATGCTCAAATGATCTCGGGGTCCATGGAGCTTAAATTTACTTGTCATTCTTCTTCTCAGGATTAGGGAAAACCCCCCAAAAATATTATCCGGGTAATTCCACCTAAGCGAGATTCGAACTCACGGCCTTTTGAAAGTGAGGCAGACACCTACCACCACACTACCGAGGTGGGCTCTACTTGTTTGTTCACGCATTCTTTTATTATGTTTATACCTTTTATCTTTAGAAAATATAATCGCCATTCCCAACATTCGTGAATTTATTTTAACAGCAATAGTATGCAATATACTCTCTGCACATATTAACTTATATTGCAAAATCAATTTGAACATGACAGAAAAATAGTTCAGCATGGATTATTTTATTATTTTCTATTATGGCTCTATTGAATTTTAACTTTTTTCAATCATAACATTTTTACTTTCTCTACACGTACTATATACATAGTGTATAGAGAAAATGTAATGCACCCAAAAATTCGATACCGAGATTTCACCAGAAATACATGTTTGTGTCCCCCTGAATCCAAAAATGGCATATTTGGGAAAAGTTCCGTGTGTTTGTCTGTCTATCTTTGTGTTTGTCTGTCTGTATGTCCGTGGACAGTATAGCTCAAAAACACAAAGACCGTTGAATACCAAACTTGTATTTAAGTTTGGTATCTTCCAAGGATGCGACACGTAGATTTTCAAGAAAATTCCCCCACCCCTAACTACCCTTTACATGGAACTTTTTTCGCAATCCTTAGAAGATACCAAACTTAAATACCAAATTAGGTATTTAACGGTCTTTTTGAGCTATGGTGCCCACAGACACACACACACGGACATTTTTCTAAAAAAATATCTTATGGATTCAGGGATCTCAAACATGTATTTGCGGTGAAATCTCGATTTCGAATTTTTGTATGGAATTTTGTAGAGAAAGTAAAAATGCAAATGGCATACATTGTATGTTTTAAAGCGATCTGCATTACTTTGTGTAGTAGGTAAATTTTTGTCTATCTGTTACCAGTTATGAAAACGCAGAATAATTAATTGAGAATGAAAAAGTCTTCAGAGGCTATTTCCCAGAAAATTCAAGATATACATTTTATTTGGCATGTAAATATCTTAAAAAACGAGATTTTAATCAAAATCATTAGAGCCATTTTCGGATTTTTTTTCCATGTAAAGAGAAGTTTGGGGTGGGGGGATTTTCTTGAAAATCTTCGTGTCGCATCCTTGGAAGATACCAAACTTAAATAGCAAATTTAGTATTTAACGGCCTTTTCGTTTTTGAGTTATGGTGTCCAGACACACACACACACACACACACACACACGGATCTTTTTCCAATTTTTTTTTTTTTTTTTTTTTTTGGATTCAGGGGACCCAAAACATGTATATCTCGGTATCTAATTTTTGGTTGCAAAACAATACCTCTTCCATACAATAGGTACATAGTACGTGTAGAGAAAGTAAAATTATGTATGATACTGCCAACATCTGCGTTCTTTCCTGAATAGGAAAGTGAAAGGATAGACTACATTGGTGGTCTTGGACAGGGTTCGAACTGCCACTATCACGCACCATCAGGTCGGTTCTAGACCCATTATTGTAACGGCTGAAGCGGCAACAATGACGGATTGTACTCAATAACCGAACGGACACTTTAGCTAATGTCCAAAAAAAGAGATAGAAAAAGAAGGCTGGATGTTACGTAAGCTGTCAACTTGCGTTACGAACGTGTGGGATAGGTAATTTCAGTCTACACTTGAGGTTTTAAATTTCTCTCGGTGTGCAAGACGGGGAGAGGGGAGAAGAGGGCGTGGTCCATGGAGGAAGCAGACTATTCCCAGACAAGGCCGGGGTTACCGGAACTACGTCGTGAGATCACAGAGCCAATCCGGTGATAGCCCTTGACATACCGCACAATCTGACACGGAACTTCGCACTTTTTGATGGTCAATACTCACTCGCCAGCACCTGAACCTAGCGTGGTTACATCTCAGATTAACCTTTTCAGCACTCGATCGTGGAGAAACATTCCAGCCGTGCTATGGTCGAGTTAGGTTTGAGCGATTGTAAGTCTTAGAATTTCATATTCTCCTGCAGCAATTTTTAAATCAACTATATTTGTCAACTCTCACGGACTGTTTACACTTATTCTGAGTAATATACAGGATGTTTCAAAACGACACCAAGCGAAGATGTGACCTTGTTGATCATACCGTACGTGATACATGAATATAATTTTTAGCTCTAAATTCAGCACATACAAGAACTGCCTTAACATTGTTATGGATTATGCAGTCGTACATAACCAAATGGCAAGAGAGATGCCGGTTGGTAGCTAAGGTCCCAGTTGCGTGGTGTAGACGTGGCACAGGTCACCTTAGTAATGGAAAACGTTACATGTGAGTTTTGTTATGTGTTACGTATAACACGTTCTAGGGTTGTTTATGTGGCGTATGACAACCATTGTTTCTTCGCTGCCTAATCCCAAATGTGTGCGATTTTTAAACACACGTAAAACTTTAAATAGAAGAGTTTGAAAGTTACGACATCAAGTTTCGGACAAGTCAAAGTGTAAGCTAATCGCCTACTATCTTCGTTTGGTGTCGTTTTGAAACAGCCCGTATAAAGCAGGGGATAGCTGTAAGTTATTTGGTCCGAGGCAAGTTGAACTCTGCCGCCGAAAATCTCTATTTCACGGCCGGAAATATTCTGTTGGTGGGGTGTGGGGTGCTCTATCTCGTCTGTGGTTTAGGATAGGTTTGGCCCAGGTTAAATAATCGGAGGTACCTGGATGATGACGGGGCAGGTGTGAGACCTGTTTTGTAAATTTTGAAACATATTACTATACTAACTATTTTTAGTTATTAGTGCATATTATTGCGTTTTCAACATGAAATACACAAAATTATGGCTAAATGTTATTGGTCAAAACCTAATTTCGGATTTTTGTCAATTTTTCACCATAGTGTCCTAAAAATATTTACCAGTGAAAAGGTTAAGTTTCATTACCACACGGAGGGGCGGCTGCAAGGGCAGTGCCCTCGTATCACCATTAGTTTAATAATAAAATTGAAAAAAATAACTATATTTCAAAATAAATATGTAATACCACATACATTACGAATGAGAAATGCAACGACATTAGCTACTCAGAGAAGAAGTTACAAAGCGTTGTAATCAGTTCAGTTCTATTTTCAAATATATTTTAATACGTGCGAGACCATTTCCAATAATGTTGTCTAGCCATATCTGCAGAAATGTTGGGAACTACTCTAAAGTAGTTAAATTGTTAATACTTATAATTTCTGTATTCTGATAAAGCAAACAACAGTGATAAAAAGTGTATCTAATGTTGTATGTAAATGATTGACATCTAGTTGGTACTCATAGTTTGGCCACTATTGATTCTGGTGTCGTTTTACTACTAGCTTCCGGTATATCATATTTTGGCAACCATAAAATGTTGTTTGAGTTCCCTTGTAGTGAGCAGGTGCTGTTCTGGCTTCTCAACCTCGAGGGCTCGTCTGCAATTTTCGCTAGAGTAATTCCCTACCCCCCTCCATCCCTCCAGGTCAGCAACTGAAGCTTTTTTTACTTTCTCTACACGTACTATGTACATAGTGTATACAGGAAGGTACTGTAATGCACCCAAAACTTCGATACCTGAATTTAAAAAAAATAAAGCATTTTTAGATAAATGTCCGTTTCTTTGTGTGTCTGTGTGTGTGTGTCTGTCTGTGTGTGTGTATGTCTGTGTGTGTGTGTATGTGGGCAGCATACTTAAAAATTAAAAGTCCGGTATTTAAGTTCAGTATCTTCCGAGCATGCAACACGAAGATTTTCAAGAAAATACCCTCACCCCCCAACTACCCTTTACATGGAAAAATTTTCGAAACATTTGATTTTCTCAAAAATGGCTTTAACAGTTTTGATAAAAATATCGTATATTAAAGATATTTACCTGACAAATAAAATGTATATCTAGAATTTTCTGGGAATAGTCTCTGAAGATTACTTTATTCTGGATGAATTTTGCATAACTGCTAAACTTTAGAGATGGACGAAAATTTACCACACAAAAGTGTAGAGCACACAATTTATGTTACATACATTCTTTGTGGAATTGATCGTTTTTGAGATATTCCTTGTTTTTTTATTTCAGCTTTGAAAAACTATTTTCTCATACAGGAATCTATCAAGTCCTGTCCATACAACAAAAAAACTTCAGTCACATAGCAACAAGCTTTTGACTATCACTTTAACCTATGGTACTCCCTTATTTCGCAAGTAATAAGACAATTTATGCTAATTTTTCTCGATTATCATAAAGTAAATAGAAGAATAAGCTTTTTAACAATAACGATGTACAGAAAATCGTGTGAATGTAGCACATCAGCTATTTATTTTTGAATTGGTATGTAATATTTAAACAGAGAAAATAATATTCTGGGGTGTTAGTTAAAAAAATCTAACTGTCGAGTAATTTTGGCTGTTACCTGCACAATTGTGCTATTCATATATTTAGAGATGCATTGATGATTAATGTCATAGAATACAGCGAAACTTTATTACATGGGGTTAAATAATCGCTTCAGCCATATATAAAATTATGAATATATTAGATTGACCGCTAGAAGCATCTACATATAGTAGTCGTATTTGATAAAATATAATTTAAAAATCACATGCCGCACCATTATAAGAGATTCCAGAGTTGTCGTCTGGGTCTGTTTTCTATTTGTTAGCATATGGACTACATTTTGCATATACTTCCTTTAAATTTGCTGCTTTGTAATGATCATTTACGTAGATTATTGATTGGAATAAAATACAAAGGCTTGTTTTGTATGTATTCTCAATCCAGCAACACAAATGGAATGTCAAATAAGTATCTTTCACTAAAAATCTTAAGAGGTTCAAATTTAAAAGACCTTGTACAGCAATACAGATAATTAGTATTATCATTCATACGGAAAGATCCAATTACAGCAAAAATAATTACCAATAATAAATGTATAGAGCACGAGAACCATTATAGCTAGCTGTAATATGATATTGGCTATGATAGGGAACATGATGTTGACAACAATGTAAATTTCAGAGTATACATGGAACTGCTATCAAATATGCCGAAACAAAGTACTTAAAACAGGCAAAACTAAAAGCGTTATGCCTCTACTTAATCAAATATGTGGAAGGAAAGCGCTAAAGATTGGAAAGTAATATACAGGCTTCAGATATCAAATTTTTAAGAGTGTAAAAGGTTGTAAAAAAATCTGATGTGTTCCATTCACATAAGTTTCTCTACATTTCTACAACAATTTATTGTTAAAAAGCCCATGCTAATCGAGAAAGATTCGCGGAATTTATTACTTGTTTCCTTATAAGTAGAAGCGAAATAAGGAAGTATCATAGGTTAAAGTGATAGTCAAAAACTGGTTGCTATGTGATTGAAGTTCCTTTGTATGGAAAGGAGTTGACAAATTCCTGTATGAGAAAGTATTAATTTTTTTAAGCTGAAATTAGAAACAAGGAATATCTAAAAACAATCAATATCACGAAAAAACATATATAACATAAACGGCTACATTTTTTGTTTGGCACGTTTTTGTCCATCTCTTACAGTTTAGCAGTTATGTAAAATTCCTTAAAATTCATCCCAAAAATTCAGGATATAGATTTTATTTGTCAAGTAAATACCTTTTATATATGATATTTTAAACAAAATCGCTGGAGCCATTTTTGAGAAAATCAAAATATTCGAAAAAAGTTCCATGTAAAGGGTAGTTTGAGGGGGGGGGTGATTTCTTGGAAATCTTCCTATCAAATCCTTGGAAAATACAAAACTTAAATACCAAGTTTGGGAGGGTCTTTTCATTTTTGAGCTATGCTGCCCACACACAGACAGACAGACACACACGGACATTTTTTTAAAAAGTCTTTTCTTTTATTTTGATTCAGAGCGGCCTCAAACATGTATTTCCGGTGAAATCTCGGTATGGAATTTTTGGGTGCATTATAATACCTTTTCTATACCCTATGTATACAGAACATACAGAGAAAGTAACAAAGGATCGTATTGGAAATGAAGTTATAAGTGAAGAACCAAAAATCCTTAACATTAATGAAAGATTAAAGAATCCACACTTCCAGACTCTGATAATACAGAATTTTCTTGGGTAGAAACAAATTGCCATCTCTAACCGGGAATATAACCCGGGACCCCTCGTACAGCAGCATTAGAACTTTGTCATATGAAACAAGGAGAAATCTCATTTAAATCTCAATGTAAAATAAAATTTTCTATGTTTCTAATTTTGGGTATCTAAAGGAAAGATAAAATCGATAGAATGCTGTATTTTAAGGAACATAAATGGAAGGTAAAAGCTTGCAACGAATCAATAAGAAACTGAAATATACGAAGAATTGAACATAAAAGGATAAACTGAAGTATATAAGCTAGAAAGAAATATATGAACTACACGAGTTTACAAAGAATACCGGTGTTAATGAATATAATGTGGCAGAATAAATATCGGACTTCCCAGAATCAAATGGGGGGAGGAATCTGATGACGTAGTGGATAAATGGCTAATCCCTGAAATATGGTGCAAGAATAAAATATATTTAGGATTTCGTTAGGTAGTAATGCATTTCTAAAGAGAGCTCTATAAATTCAGCTTTGTTCTTTGCACAACCTGCCTAAAACATTGACTCTGGGTAAAAATGACTTGTGCAGCTGTGTCGCAAGTAGAGTTATGTCTAGCGATTCGTGTTCAGTAATCGATTCATACGATTCGTTCATGCAATATGAATAGATTCATACGATTCGTTCACGATTCATTAATCGTCGCCATGGCTTCTCTGCGTTTGAGTTTTATTGTACACGAGGAGATAGTAATATGGTAGCTCTTTTAGCTTAATAACAGTAATTTATATAAAAACGTCCTCTCTTTTCCATCTATTGCAAACATATTTGATAAAATTTCCTCCATTATTCAAAAAACAACAACATAAAAGGTTTGTTTAAGTCTAAAATTGACACTAAAACTCGACTGTATGGCGCTATTTGTGTATGCGCAAAGTAATTATTCATCACTGTTGCGTTGGGCGCCATTAAGTTATATAATTTTTATAAATACGTCATTATAAGGCAACGCTAGAGTTCATAAATACGATGGAACTGCTATGCGATGTACTATTTGAGATTCAGAAATTTTATTAGATCAAAACCACCAGCCAGATTGCATCAAACAACACATTTCCAGCTCTAAGTATAAACTAAATAAGACTCTTCAAGCAAACAAATCTTGGCAACCTCTATTACGAAATACTTTTCAACAGAGTTCTTCAAAAAGCCAAAATTTGAAATAATTAAACATTTATTTGTGTGCAGCTGTTACATAGAAGGAATTCTACTCATTAAGGCGAAACATCCAGCCTTCAAGGGATTTCTTGGAAAATACACAAAGATATCAATGCCCGATGAGTACTTTAAGGAAAAACTGCATGAAGCCAGTTTAAAAGAAACCATACAAAGAATCAAAGAGAAAGTGTCCGATTGCCATGTGAGAATCATTGTGGATGAAACCACATATATATGTTTTGAACATTTTAGTTTTTCCCTAGCAGGGGAGAAAGTTAAGCCCATGTTATTAGAAATGTATGGGCTGTAGAAAGCTAGTGCCAGTAAAGTAATGCACTCAATTATGTATTTCTACCAAAAACTTTGGACTACTGGTATCGAGGTTGAAAAACTTCTTGTGGTTATTGACCAGGCTCCATATATGGTTTCGGCTGTAAACCAAGCATTGGAGCATTGATGTGCTTTATTCATGCCCTTCACAGGGTTTATAGATCCATAAGGAACGAATACGAAATCACAAATCAATTCATTTCTGCCCTGAAGAAGGGCCTGCCCCTTCCAAATTTCCCGATCATCACTCACTGGGGATCTTGGTTTGAGTGTGCTGCTATTTGTGTGAGAATTTTCACAAAATTAGAGAGCTTGGACTTTCTTTGGTTCCATCCGACACAGGTGCAATTTCAAAGGCACCGAAGAACATACATGATTTGCAGACTAAACTATATTGTATCCATAGTTAAAGTTTGGAAAAGGAAAAGCAATAGGATATTTTTACTTCCAGTTAGATGGCTTTGCCAAAGACAAGCTTGAGTGTAGTCTTCAGAAGAATCCAGACATTGAATTCGTCACATCTGTAGAGTTTCTATTCTGAGTGAATACAAGGTTTTCCCCACCGGTTTCTGTGGATGTCGAAAGAAGCTTTAGCATTTACAAAACATTTTATCTCCTAATATAAGCAGACTTACTTTTAAAAATGTAGAGATGCTTAATGTCTTGAAGTACAGCAGCTTAATGTTTTATCCTTCTATTGAGGAGTGATAATTTGATGTAATTGTTTCACTTTTCTGCAAATGGTTTTCTTCTTTTGTTTGTGGGGGAGGGGGGGATCAGGGAACCCTACAACGTATACTTCCAGCTAAATCACGGCATTGACTTTTTAGATGGAATGAAATGCTTATCTACTCTGTGTACTAATATGAAAATATTCAGACCTGTTCTATGATTTGATTTAACAGTGAAATTGCATGAATTTTAGTTCATTTTGTGTATTTTATTATTTTTGTTTTGCATCCGAATCTCCTGTTTAACATTAATTTAAGAAGAATGCGAAATTTACTTTATGCAGTTTTATTTCAGTATTAAAACTTTGCAAATATAATTTACAATTACATTTTTGCATTAATATTATATAAAAGTTATGTCAATACCTGCACAAAAAATGCGATCAAATGCTAAATTACAAAAATGTGAATGCTGCAAAATCTAAATGTACAAATGAAAAGATTGGTAAGTGAGGGGTGAATTGGATTGGCAAGTGAGGGGTGAATTGAGTAGAATTAAACAAAGGCTCTTCCGCACCCCCCAAAAAAAGTTGCCCAAAATTCAAAATTTTAAGAACAAATGAAAACATTGGTTTTATTAACAATAATTTTAGTTTATTTTTATGCTAATTTCTGATGTGTTCCATTCACATGACTTTCTCTACATGCCTGCAACACATTGTTGTTCAAAAGCTTATGCTTCTATTTAGTTCATGCTAATCGAGAAAAAATTAGCAGAAATAGTCTTATTACTTGCTACCTTGTAAGTAGAAGCGAAATAAGGGAGTACTATAGGTTAAAGTTATAGTCAAAAGCTGGTTGCTATGTGAATGAAGTTCCTTTGTTTGGATGGATAGGAGTTGACAAATTCCTGTATGACAAAAGTATACATTTTTTTAAAACTGAAACCAATAATAAGGAACATCTCAAAACGATCAACTGTACGAAAAACATGTATATAGCATAAATTGTGTTTTTAACGTGATCTACATTATTTTGTAGTACTTTTTTGTCTACCTCTTATTGTTTAACAGCTTTGCAAAATTCCGCAAAATTTATCTAGAATAAACATTTCGTGGGACGTTATTCCCAGAAAATTCAAGATACACATTTTATTTGGCATGTAAATATCTTAAATATATATTTTTGAGATAAACAAAATTTTTGAAATTGTTTCCCTCTAAAGGGTAGTTTCTGGTGCAGGGATTTTCTTGAAAATTTTCATGTCACATCCTTGGAAGGTACCAAAGTTTGATATTACGGTCTTTTCGTTTTTAAGGTATAAAAATTGCGTGTGTTTTTATGGACGCTCTTTAACTACTATGATTCTCAGCGCCCCGTTCTAAATTGGACAAGAAAGACCACTTAATTTTGCCCAAAGGCATCTCTATCAGGCTTAAGGTTCTTTTACGTGCCGTAAATCCGAAGGAAGCCATGCTAAGGAATTTTACACCCGAAAAAAACCCATCGTCATCCGCAGGGTTTGAATCCGCGACCTTGGTTGTATGAAGTTAGCATTACACCACGGAGGGCGATAGTTTTTGAGGTATACTGTTCACGAAATACACAGACACACACACGCATACACGGACCTTATTCTAAAAATGCTTTTTTTAGGGTCAGGGGGACCCAAAACATGTATTTCCGTTGAAATCTCGGTATCGAATTTTTGGGTGGAATGCAACACCTTATCTATGCACTATGTAGAGAGTACGTGTAGAGAAAGTAATAGTAAAAATCACCACCCTACTCATTATACTTCCGGAAATGTAGTTAAAGATGCGAGGAGAAGATGCAGTGTTATTTAAGATCATGGGAAGTCAATGTATGCAGATATAGAGATAAGATTCACTACGGCATAATTAACAAGTTCGTGACTGAGATCAAACTCTTTATAATGAGGACAATATGCTCACCGCAGCCTAACACTTTTTTTTTTTTTTCTTAAGGAAAGAGGTATGAAAGAAAGACAATAATTTATGCATTACGCCCAGGTAACGGGGGTAGGCGGGGACAGGGGAGGGTAGGTGACCCCGTACGGGCCACCCTATTAGAGCCTGGCCCGTGTCGAGTGTCACACCTCGCAAAGGGAAAGGAGGAACGTGAAGAGTATGTTGACCCTCGTGCGCACCTCTTTTTTATAGGGAATGGGACGTGCCCTTTCAGGTGATAGAATCCGGGACAGAGGTCACACCTGCTCTTTGTCAACTACAAAGTGAAAACTGTGGGCAACAAAAACCATCCTCCTTATAACACAATGCAGAATGTAACACTTGCCGAACAAAGGCCTCATGTACTGCCCGAATAAAGTGTATCAGGTGCATTGCTGCCAAAATAATATTCATAACCTCACTTAATATTCTCTAAGGCACTGAGTAAGCTAATTGCTATAAAACCGAGACATTCACACCGCTTAGAATCGAAACAATCTAAGTGCAAAACATCTGATGTGTTCCATTCACTACATCTCTGCAACAAATTATTGTTAAAAAGCTTATGCTTCTATTTACTTCATGCTAATTGAGAGAGAAAAAATAGCAGAAATAGTCCAATTACTTGCTTCTTTGTAATTATGTAGAAGGGAAATAAGGGAGTACCATAGGTTAAAGTGATAGTCCAAAGCTGGTTGCTATGTGACCGAAGTTCCTTTGTTTGTATGGACAGGAGTTGACAAATTCCTGTAAGGCAAAAGTATACGTTTTTTAAAGCTGTAAACAATAACAAGGAATATCTAAAAAATGATAAACTACACGAAAAAAGTGTGTGTTTTATCGTCATCTACATTTTTTTTTTGTGTAGTAAGTTCTTATCTATCTTTTACGGTTTACCAATTATACAAAATTCAATAAAAATCATCCAGAATAAAGAGGCTTATAGAGGCCATTCTAAGAAAATTCAAGATATATATTTACTTGGTATGTCAATATTTTAAATATAAGAGATTTTAATCAAAATCGTTACAGCCATTTTTGAAAAAATAAAAATAATTGAAAACTTATCCATGTAAAGAGTAGTTTGGGGTGGGAGGATTTTTTTTAAAAATCTTTAAGGCGCAGTCTTAGAAGATACAAAACTTAAATACTAAGTTTGATATTTAACGGTATTTTCGTTTTTGAACTATGCTGTCCACAGACACACACAGACAGACAGACACACACACACACACACAGACACATACACTTTTGGATTCAGGGGGACCCAAAATATGTATTTCTGAAATCTCGGTATCGAATTTTGTGTGAAATACAATTCTTTCTATATACACTTTATACATAGGCCATGTAGAGAAAATAAAAAGAATTTTAGAAATTGTTTTCTTTACACACTTTGCTCCACTTGGATATCAGCGCATAAAAGAGACTGACGCAATAGTAAAATGCTTAAAAAATGGATGAGTATAAATTGGCTTTAAAATTACATATTTTTTGCATATGACAAGAACCCAAATAAAGACAAAGAATGAAAATCAACTTCAATATTGTAGGTTATTGGAAGTTTCAATAAAAAAAATGCCTCGGAAATAGTCATTGAAACACGTTAATTTTACATCATTGGTGTTTTAATATCTAAATTTTGTGGAGTGAGCTATTTGGCAATCTATTACAGTTAACGAGGTTGACAAATACATAAAAGCTCAACTATAATAAACCCTAATCACGGACTATTAGCAGAAATTTGATAATTTTGTTCCTCAAGTGAATGCTTTACGCCGAATATACTCATGAAAATCATTAGGCCTTATTTGAGGATATAGGAAATAAGGGACATTTATTAATATACATTTCTAAAGGGTAAGTGGTAAAGATGCTGAACTAAGTACTAGGTTTGTCATCTACCTAAAATGTCCCTTTAGGGTTAGACTTTTCACAGACACATTTGGACATATGTGCATACTCTAGTATGACCTTTTTCGATAACATCATTTTTTTAAGGTTGACTTTTTTTGGGGGAGGGATGAAAAGTAGGGAGAAAAGGCGGGATCAAGGGAGGGATGCCTGTATGCTTATTTTTATTTATGTTTATTTTGTTTAGTTCGCCATTGTGCTCAGTCCTATTTCAACTCTTGAGAAATGTACTTTTCGTCGGCTGAGTTTTAATTTCGTTAGAATTTCCGCACAGCAGCGGGAAGCTTAAGCCAACCACATTGGCAGTGCTTCATAGTGTTGAGAAGATAGTCAACAGCGGGACCAACAATATTAGTTGGTAACCTCAAACCGTGAGATAAATGGCTCCATATCGCCGATAAATCTGGACTTCATCAACTTCAGCGTTCTTGTCTCAGGAAGACGAACCAGTTCTCCCTCTTTGGTACAGTTCCGATATTCTTTTTCAAGATCCAGTGGACGTTTCCGCTACCAACCAAATCACACAGTGTTGTAAGTAGGTATTCTGGAAATGAAATTCCTGGCGCCAGAGTTTCTCCGGGCATGGCGGGGCCTCCGGTTGACACCATTTAGTGGGATAGCTGCTAAGCACCAACCAATACCAACCTCCTGAACATGTATTATTATTATTATTGTTATTATTACTACTGTTACTTGCATCTTTATATTATCATCTTGTCGCCCTGCGTGGTGTAATGATTACCATGCTAACTTCATATACTCAAGGTCAAGGGTTCAAACCCAGCAGAGGACGATGGATTTTTTTCAGGCGAAAAATCCTTAGCATGACTTCCTTCAGAAGGGAAGTAATGCCGGTGGTCCCCCTCGTAGATTTACGGCACGAAGAACCCCAAACCGGATAAAAGAGGCCTCTGAGCAAAGTTACATCGTCAGTATAGAATGGGACGCTGAGAACCACAGCAGTTAAAGAGCGTCCATAAATAAAACTCCATTTACATTTTATATTACCATCATTACAGGTCATGAGGACCGCATTAACCGGCCAGGGGGATTCGAGGCGCTGACCACGTCTCACCCTCCAATACTGCACCCCATCCATGACATCTGTAGTGGACCGAGATGGGGGACGCAGCGGCCGGGCGGTAGGCCAAGGTTCCCCGTGAGCTGTCGTGCCATGGAGTAATTACCATCATTAGCATTCGTATTTCTGTAAACTGTTTAACATGTGCATAAAGGGTTTGGATCACATTGGTATAGCTTGATACTCCCTAGCGAATGCAATGAAGTAGGGGGATGCATCACAGCACTGACCAGCCCACATGACTATTACAAAGGGGAAGGTCAGTGTTTTATTTACTGGAGAGATCCTTTGTTCCCCTATCATTCTTATCAATTCTCATCACTTCGTTTCATATTCGTGACGTTTAAACCAAACTGTACTTAATACCTGAAACACTTTTAACAATAACTTAAATAGACTTATGAAGACTAAAATAAATTAACAATGAGATGAGAAAATTACGTTTGGAGGGACAATGGTGCTCATTAAACAAAGAAAAAAATTAAATTGAATATTGTGCTGACAGTGTTACTTAATTTTATTTTACACTTGAATATACATAACAAAAATCTGATGTATTACACTCATACGACTTTCTCTATTTCCTCTGCAAACTTTTTACAAAAGATTATTCTTCCGTCCATACACTGCTAATCGATATAAACATTAGCAGAATGTTTTTATTAATTAGTTCCTTGTAAGTAGAAGTGATATGCTAAAGTGATAGTCAAATGCTTTAAGTTGTCGTTATGCGATTGTCAATGCAAATCGCTTCTTTGCTTGGCCAGGAGTAGAACAAAAGACAAACCGACTTCCTGTCTGATAAAAGTATATGTACTTTACAATTAAAACTAATAATAAGGAATATCTCGGAAACGAACAAAAACGTGTGAATATAAATTGTGTGCTTTGACAAGATCTACATTTTTTGTGTTGTAAGCTTTTGTCTATCCCTTACGGTTTAGCAGTTATGCAAAATTCGGCAAAATTCATCCAAAATAAAGAGGTCTTCAGAGGTTATTCCCAGAAAATTTAAGGTATACATTTTATTTGGAATTTAAATATATTTAATATAGGTATTTTAATCTAAATCGTTAGAGCTATTTTGTAGAAAATCAAACTTTTTGAAAATTCTTCCATGTAAAGGATAGTTTGTGGGGCGGGGATTTTCTTGAAAATCTTCGTGTCGCATTCTTGCAAGATACTGAACTTAAATACCAAGTTTGATATTCAGCGGTCTTTTCGTTTTTGATTTATGGTGTCCACAGACACACACACACACTCACGGACATTTTACTAAAAATGCTTTTTTTGAATCAGGGGGTCTCAAAACATGCTGTTTTCGATGAAATCTCTATATCGAATTTTTGAGCGCAATACCTTCTCTACACACTATGTACATAGTACGTGTAACATAATAGCTCCATGGCACGACATCTCACAAGAAACCTTGACTTACCGCCCGGCCGCTGCGTCCCCCATCTCAGTCCATAAGACGTGGTCAGAGCCTCGAACCCCCCGGCTGGTTAATGCGGTCCTCATGACCTGCAGCATCAAGTAGCTCCTCAATTGGCTCCCCTGGGACCTCACGAGGCTGAGTGCACGCCAGACCAGGTTTCCCAGCGGAGGAAAAATTCCCACGCCGGTAACGGGAATCGAACCCAAGTATTTTGAGATATTTATATAAATATTATAGTATGATTGTTATGAAATTGAAAATATAAACTAGGATTAAATGCCATATTATTTTTATTGTAAAAATTTCAAAATCTTAAACATATATCCTCTAATTAAACATATACAAGCTGATTGTAAAAATAAGATTAATCCCCCGCTTGGTAAGCAGCTGCGCTTCCACCACGCTAAGACCACCACATAATATGTGTAGTACGTATGAGAAAGTAAAACAATAACTGAAAAACAAAACTCCACTTTTAACTCTTGTATCATAAATAAGAATGCAAACTGTGGGGCGGATTAAAGGTCCTTTGATGTGGGTCTCAGGGCTTGCTGTGCGTCTCGGTGTAGGCTGGCAATTATTTAAACTTTTTAGGAGTTTAAATTTGCTGCTGTATAAGAAGTTGGTAACCCTTGCTGTTGGCGAAGCTGGAATGAACTATTTGCGCCAGACTTGATTGTTTGAGCAGTTGCAAGGTTATTATCGGCAGCGAATTACTTATTGTGTACAGCTTAGCCACGTTTTCTGTTGTAAGTCTCCTGGCTTCAGTCGGTGAGTAAAAGAATCTTAACCTCCTTGCTTGGATTGTAGAATTTAATATAATACTGAATTAATTTAGAAGATTTCTTGTTAATTATAAACTTTTATTTCGTAAATCGTTGAAACAATGTGGTGAATTAAGGCACGCTATTTAAACTGAACTTGTTTTTAGAAAACTGCGCCCAATGTATACTTTGTGATCTGCACTTACAATAAATCTCTTGTTGATAATCAGTAAAATACAATATTTCACACTAAGTTGCTATATTAGAGGTCTTGATTTGCGAGATTAGCTCTTGGCGTTAGTATCCCTGGTTTCTATCTTACTGACTGCGTCCCGGAAGCTTTTAAACATTTTCACATATGTACAAAAGTTGAAGATCAATGTTTTATAAAATTGTAATCTGTCCGTCACCATAGGAACGACAGATTTCCTTATTCCACATTTCGTGAAATACTTATTTACAAAACATGTTTACATAATCGTAATAATTAAAATTAATACATTTGTATAATTCACATGAAAATGTTCTTATAAATAGCTGACATTTCATTTGTTTAACTCTGTTCTTATGCTTTGTTACTGGTATAAACAATTTATAGCAGCCGGTATTTCGTTCACTTTTATAAATCTTCTTCTTCTCTCATATTACTACTCCAATTATGTTTTATTATTAATAGGCTTTTCCAAACATCAATTCATAGTTATACATTATACATTAGAATGTGTTGTATTCGTTACATAACCTTGGCTATGTTATTTTCGTAAAAACATGCCATTTTAGGATCTTTTCGGGCGTATCGTGAGGCGATGACGTCACGCTGCCATTTTATACATACAATTCTTTGGCTTACATTGCCAAACAATATTTTTTATTATTTTATAAAATTATTTGAGGTCAGTATTGTTTCATTTTCTCTTGACTTGATTTATTTAACATTAAATCCTGCGTCAAGTCTATGTTCTCTTAAATGTACGGTAAACAGCCAAAATATCATGTGGCAATTAAAGGTTTTCTCTTCAAAGACTGCCGGTGTCAGGTAGATGGTAACTGTCGGTTCTATAACGCAATTTAGTTGGCCCGTTTTGGAGGTTAATTACCCATTGAGTTAGCAGTAAAGGCAGTGTCATCTTACTAGGGCGTACACTAGGCTGTGATTATACGACCCACCGCAAATAGAACATGAGTGGGTGTCGAGTTCATTAGTATACAGATCCCTTGGTTAACATCCGCCTCATCGGCGCTTTGGTAGGTGGAAAGGTTAATAAGTCTCCTTATCTTCCTCTGGAAGGGTGTGTGTATGTACTTTTACTTTCTCTACACGTACTATGTATATAATATATAGACAAGGTATTGTAATGCACTCATAAATTTAACACCGATATGTATGTTTTACGGTCCCCTGTATCCAAAAAAAGCATTTCAGAAAAAAGTCCGTGTGTGTGTCCGTATGTCTGTGAACACGATAGCTCAAAAACGAAAAGTCAGTAAAATACCAAAGTTGGTATTAAAGTTTGGTATCTCCCAGGGATGCGACACGAAGATTTTGAAAAAAATCCCCCACGCCAAAATACCCTTTAAATGGAGGTTTTTTCGAAACTTGTGATTTTCTCAAAAATGGCTCTGACGATTTTGATTAAAGTTTCGTATATTAAAGATATTTACACGACAAATAAAATGTATATATTGAATTTTGTGGGAATAGCCTCCGAAGACTACTTTATTCTGGATGAGTTTTACGGAATTTTACATACTTGCTAAACCGTAAGAGATGGACAAAAACTTACAAAACAAAAAATGTAGAACACCTTAAAGCACACAATTTATCTTATATTCATTTTTTTCTTGGAGTTGATCGTTTTTGAAATACTCCTTGTTTTTTTTTTTTTTTTTTTTTTTTTTTGTTTCAGATTTTAAAAAACCTATTTTTCTCATAGAGGGGTTTAACAATTCCAGTCCATACAAACAAAGGAACTTCAGTCACATAGAAAACAACTATTGACTATCACTTTAACTAATCGTACTCCCTTATTTCGCTCCTACTTACAAGGAAGCAAGAAATAGGACCATTTCTGCAGATTTTTTCCCAATTACTATGAAGTAAATAGAAGCATAAGCTTTTTAACAATCAATTGTTGCAGAGGTATAAGGAAAGCCATTCATGTGAATGGAACACATCAGAGTTTTACTTTCTCTACACGTACTAAGTACATAGCTCATAGAGAAGGTTATGTAATGCACTCAGAAATTTAACACTGCTATTTCACCGGAAATATATGTTTTTGAGTCCCCTGTATCCAGAAAAAGCATTGAGAAAAAGGTCCATGTATATATGTGTATGTGTGTGTCCGTGTATCTTTAGAAAACCATCCTTTACATGAAAAAATATTCGAACATTTTGATTTTCTCAAAAATGGCTCTAACGATTTTGATTAAAATACGGCACTGTATATCTTGAATTTACTGGGAATAGCCTCTAAAGATCTCTTTATTCTGAATAAATTTAGCTGAATATTGCGTAACTGATAATCCGTAAAAGATAGAAAAAACTTACTATAAAAAAAATGTAGATCACGATAAAATATAAAATTTATGTCATATTTTTTTTTTGAATTAACCGTTTGTGAGATAGCAGTTGTTACTTGTGTCAGTTGTAAACTCCTGACCCTGCATAGAAACGGATCTCAACCCATGCCAACCAGCTTTTAAAAGATTTGACTATCGTTTAGTCTAGTGTATTTCCTTATTTCCCTCCTACTTACAAGGAAGTGAGTAATTAAAACTCTCTGCTAATATTTCTCACGATTATCATAAAGTTGATAGATGAATATGCATTTCAACAATAATTTGTTACAGAGATGTAAAGAAAGTCATGTGAATGGAACACATCAGATTTTTATTTTCACTGCACGCACTATGTACATAGAGTAAAGAGAAGGTATTGTAATGTACTCATAAATTTGATACCAAGATTTCATCCGAAATACATGTTTTAGGGCCCCCTGAATCAAAAAAAATTGATGTGTTCCATTCACATTACTTTTTCTACATCTCAGCAACAAATTATTGTTGAAAAGCTTATACTTTTTTTTACTTCATGTTAATCGAGGAAAAATAAGCAGAAATATTTCATTACTTGCTTCATGCAAGAAGGAAATACCATAGGTTAAAGTGATATTCAAAAGCTGATTGCTATGTCACTGAAGTTCCTTTGTTTATAAGGACAGGAGTTGATAATGATAAATTTCCGAATTTTAAAGCTAAAACCAATAACAAGGAATACCTAAAAATGATTCATTCCACGAAAAAAAATGTTTATAACATATATTGTGTGTTTTAACGAGCTCTACATCTTCTGTTAAATAAGTTTGTGTCTATCTCTTACGGTTTAGCAGTTACGCAACATTCCGTAAATTCGTCCAGAATAAAGTAGTCTTCAGAGGCTATTCACAAAAAATTCAAGATATACACTTTATTTGTTATGTAAATATCTTTAAAATACGATCTTTCAATTAAAATCGTTACATCTATTTTTGAGAAAATGTACATTTTTGAAAACTTTTCCATGTGAAGGATAGTTAGCATGGCGGGATTTTATTGAAAATATTAGTATCGCCTTCTTGGAAGATACTAAACTTTGCTGAAGAGCCTTAGCAGGAAATGCAAACTGTGGTCCTACCCAAAAGCATTTTTAGAAAAGCATTTCTGTGTGCGTGAAGTTAAAAACCCGAAAGCAAAAAAATAAGATAAATCCCAACTTGTTATCTTTGCTGTATACAAGGCCAGGTAAATAAAAAGTATAAGAAATAAAAAATTATCTAGAGAAACTATTTACAAGTAATTTATGTTCAGCATGTTATTTTAGAAATTTTACTGTAGCATTAACTGTGTCTGAAATACTCATTTTATTTTTATTTTCCCGAGTTGAAATGCATGCATAACAAACGTAAAAAATTGAATTCCTCCTCTTTTAACACTCGAGCTCACTAGTAACAAATATGTATATTCAACACATCAGTTTATCGCTTATATTTACGTCTACTATATAAGGCAATCGCTCTTGAAACTGTTGACAAATTCAATAACCCTAAAAGAGTATCTTCAATCATTTTGCTTACATTTAATCTTTCCAATTTTGTCTTAACTTCAAATTTTAAAACTGTTTTATTAGCTCTATAATGACTTTTATATTACAGTGCTGTTTGTATGCGATAGTAAAATAACTCCCCTATGATTAAAGAACAGAAATTCTGTAATTTATTAACTCCAGTTTGAAAAGAAAATTATATGTAATTTATTTACTAATTTTAGTAACGCGATATATAAATTACTTAACTCCCAAAAAACTGAAATTTTGCAATAAACCTGGATTAATTGGCGGACGGTAATATATTTCGTACATTCAATCCTAGGGTGCCACATGGCATGACAGGCAGAAGATATTACTCAAAACAAGATTTAGCACAGTTTGATGTGCATTTTTCACGGTTGTCCTCTACAGGACGGCTCACAAAGGTCTTCCTGGTCACACATATAAAATACACCCATACCCGAGGCAAGGCATTCTGGGTAATAAATATTAACTAGCGCTACATTACAGCGATTAATTTACATAATATATCCTGATTCTGTAACCACTTGTACAACACTTTCCACGAAACTTTACCAATTTGGCTTCTTTGGCTACAAATATGTTACTCTAATTTTTACTTACTTTAGTTCGTACATATAGTACATAGAGAAAATTTTGTGTTCCATGCAAAAATTCATGCCGGGATTAAACTAAAAATACACATTTTAGTGCTTCCCAAAATTGTTACTTTCTCTACACGTACTGTATACCTAGTGTACAGTGAAGGTATTGCATTCCACCGAAAAATCCGATATCGAGATTTCACCAAAAATACATGGTTTGGGTCCCCCTTAATCCAATAAAAAAGTAATTTTAGAAAAAAGTCCATGTATGTGGGCCTTTGGACAGCATAGCTCAAAAACGTAAAGACCGTTGAATACCAAATTTAGAATTTTTGATTAAAATATGGTATATTAAAATATTTACCTGAAAAATAAAATGTATATCTTGAATTCCCTGAGAATAGCCTCTGAAAACTACTTTATTCTCAATGAATTTTTCGGAATTTTACAGAACTGCTAAACCGTAAGAGATGGACAAAAACTTACCATACAGAAAATACAGAGCACGTTAAAACACAATTTATGTTGTATACATTTTTTCGTGGAGTTTATCGTTTCTGAGATAGTCGATGTTTTTGATTTCAGCTTCAAAATCTTATACTTTTCTCATACAGGAATTTGTCAACTCCTGTCCATACAAACAAAGGAACTTCAGTCACATAGCAGCCAGCTTATAACTATCACTTTAACCTATGATACTCCCTTATTTCTCTTCTACTTTCTAGGAAGCAAGTAATAAGACTATTTCTGTAATCTCTTCTCGATTAGCATAAAGTATATAGAAGCATAAGATTTTTAACAATAATTTGTTGCAGAGATGTAGAGAAGCCATGTGAATGGAACACATCGATTTTTTTAGAATAATATCCACGCGCACGCGTTGTGTGTATGTGTGCGCGTGTATGTCTGTGAAAAATATAATATTTATGTGAAAGGTGGGTTAAATACCAAACTTGGTGTATATGTTTAGTATCTTCCAAGGATAAGACATGAAAATTTTCAAGAGGATGCCCCCACCCAAAAATATCCTTTACCTTCCACTCTTAAAATACTGAGAGAGAACACAAATAATTCAAATTTAAGGAAAGTCTGTAATACCTGCTGATAATAGCGATACAATATTTTCAGACTAATACTACGTATCCTATCCTTATACCTATTTAACCCCTTAGTGCGCATTACGATCTAATCGTGGTGCCGTTTTCATACGTTTTAAAACTTTCCAGCGGGAAAGTCTGTGTATTTTCTACGTCATAGCCATAGAGAAAGATTTTCTGGAACGTTCCTGGACCTGATCTTCACTCCAAAGCGTAATTAAGCTCCAAATTTAATTTCTCTTGCCGGTGTTTGTTTATGGGTTGAAAAATGGCGTCGTCTAGCCGAAGGTTACGAATCGAAGAGAAAATAAGAGCTTCAGTTCGCGATGTATAAGAAGAAAGTGGGTGAATTTGAATATTCAGACTTTATTGAAAGAGTTTCTGTCATCGACTTAAGAGAGGAGAATATAATATATTCTAGTTTCAGCGATGAAAATGCACCCATAACAACGGAGCCCGTACGCATGCAAATAATCGGTGTATTTACCAAAATTGATTTAAGGAGGTGTAACCAGGTGACGAATACAATGTGAGTCAGCAATTCAAGTACGCAACAAGTGTTAAATTGTATAGTAATTGACGTTATATTTGTATCCTATTGCTATGCACTTCATTAATACTGTTATCATGCTTGTGTGTGTGTGTGTGTGTGTGTGTGTGTGTGTGTGTGTGTGTGTGTGTGTGTGTGTGTGTGTGTGTGTGTGTGTGTGTGTGTGTGTGTGTGTGTGTGTGTGTGTGTGTGTGTGTGTGTGTGTGTGTGTGTGTGTGTGTGTGTGTGTGTGTGTGTGTGTGTGTGTGTGTGTGTGTGTGTGTGTGTGTGTGTGTGTGTGTGTGTGTGTGTGTGTGTGTGTGTGTGTGTGTGTGTGTGTGTGTGTGTGTGTGTGTGTGTGTGTGTGTGTGTGTGTGTGTGTGTGTGTGTGTGTGTGTGTGTGTGTGTGTGTGTGTGTGTGTGTGTGTGTGTGTGTGTGTGTGTGTGTGTGTGTGTGTGTGTGTGTGTGTGTGTGTGTGTGTGTGTGTGTGTGTGTGTGTGTGTGTGTGTGTGTGTGTGTGTGTGTGTGTGTGTGTGTGTGTGTGTGTGTGTGTGTGTGTGTGTGTGTGTGTGTGTGTGTGTGTGTGTGTGTGTGTGTGTGTGTGTGTGTGTGTGTGTGTGTGTGTGTGTGTGTGTGTGTGTGTGTGTGTGTGTGTGTGTGTGTGTGTGTGTGTGTGTGTGTGTGTGTGTGTGTGTGTGTGTGTGTGTGTGTGTGTGTGTGTGTGTGTGTGTGTGTGTGTGTGTGTGTGTGTGTGTGTGTGTGTGTGTGTGTGTGTGTGTGTGTGTGTGTGTGTGTGTGTGTGTGTGTGTGTGTGTGTGTGTGTGTGTGTGTGTGTGTGTGTGTGTGTGTGTGTGTGTGTGTGTGTGTGTGTGTGTGTGTGTGTGTGTGTGTGTGTGTGTGTGTGTGTGTGTGTGTGTGTGTGTGTGTGTGTGTGTGTGTGTGTGTGTGTGTGTGTGTGTGTGTGTGTGTGTGTGTGTGTGTGTGTGTGTGTGTGTGTGTGTGTGTGTGTGTGTGTGTGTGTGTGTGTGTGTGTGTGTGTGTGTGTGTGTGTGTGTGTGTGTGTGTGTGTGTGTGTGTGTGTGTGTGTGTGTGTGTGTGTGTGTGTGTGTGTGTGTGTGTGTGTGTGTGTGTGTGTGTGTGTGTGTGTGTGTGTGTGTGTGTGTGTGTGTGTGTGTGTGTGTGTGTGTGTGTGTGTGTGTGTGTGTGTGTGTGTGTGTGTGTGTGTGTGTGTGTGTGTGTGTGTGTGTGTGTGTGTGTGTGTGTGTGTGTGTGTGTGTGTGTGTGTGTGTGTGTGTGTGTGTGTGTGTGTGTGTGTGTGTGTGTGTGTGTGTGTGTGTGTGTGTGTGTGTGTGTGTGTGTGTGTGTGTGTGTGTGTGTGTGTGTGTGTGTGTGTGTGTGTGTGTGTGTGTGTGTGTGTGTGTGTGTGTGTGTGTGTGTGTGTGTGTGTGTGTGTGTGTGTGTGTGTGTGTGTGTGTGTGTGTGTGTGTGTGTGTGTGTGTGTGTGTGTGTGTGTGTGTGTGTGTGTGTGTGTGTGTGTGTGTGTGTGTGTGTGTGTGTGTGTGTGTGTGTGTGTGTGTGTGTGTGTGTGTGTGTGTGTGTGTGTGTGTGTGTGTGTGTGTGTGTGTGTGTGTGTGTGTGTGTGTGTGTGTGTGTGTGTGTGTGTGTGTGTGTGTGTGTGTGTGTGTGTGTGTGTGTGTGTGTGTGTGTGTGTGTGTGTGTGTGTGTGTGTGTGTGTGTGTGTGTGTGTGTGTGTGTGTGTGTGTGTGTGTGTGTGTGTGTGTGTGTGTGTGTGTGTGTGTGTGTGTGTGTGTGTGTGTGTGTGTGTGTGTGTGTGTGTGTGTGTGTGTGTGTGTGTGTGTGTGTGTGTGTGTGTGTGTGTGTGTGTGTGTGTGTGTGTGTGTGTGTGTGTGTGTGTGTGTGTGTGTGTGTGTGTGTGTGTGTGTGTGTGTGTGTGTGTGTGTGTGTGTGTGTGTGTGTGTGTGTGTGTGTGTGTGTGTGTGTGTGTGTGTGTGTGTGTGTGTGTGTGTGTGTGTGTGTGTGTGTGTGTGTGTGTGTGTGTGTGTGTGTGTGTGTGTGTGTGTGTGTGTGTGTGTGTGTGTGTGTGTGTGTGTGTGTGTGTGTGTGTGTGTGTGTGTGTGTGTGTGTGTGTGTGTGTGTGTGTGTGTGTGTGTGTGTGTGTGTGTGTGTGTGTGTGTGTGTGTGTGTGTGTGTGTGTGTGTGTGTGTGTGTGTGTGTGTGGTTTGGCTGATATTTTATCAGTTTCAGTGTAGGTGAGATCATTTTATTTATTATTATTTTAACATCCTTCAACCTAATTAGTCATACCGGACGATGAATAAAATTGGTGAAATGATGCCCAAATGATCTCGGAGTCCATGGAGCTTAAAGTTACTCAATACCCGTCTTCTCAGAATAAGGGAAAACCCCGAAAAGAATCTTATCCGGGTAATTCAGCCTAAGCGAGATTCGAACTCACGACCTTTTGAACGTGAGGCAGACTCGCTACCACCACTACCCAGACGGGCTGAATTCATTTTTTGTATTTAAAATAAAACATCAGAACAAAATAGGATGCTACTTTAATAAATACATATCCATACTTTCATTTAAAAAGGGATTTTTAATTTCATTTTCAAAATTTTATTTTGTTTTCAATTTTTGTAAGAATATTGAAGAGACGTGCCATACATATGATGCATATTATACAGTAAACAAAAGGGTTTGTTAGTGATTTCTTTCGAAATTATTTCTTCTATTGAAGAACTGGATAGATCACATCGACGGTTAATAACGCTCCAAGGGCGCGAGGACTCATGAACTTCAGGATACTTAGCTTTTGTCTCGTTTCATGTCTCTGCAGTTCACCTAACCGAGATTCCAACTCGGGACATCTGGAATGCTGGGCCGGCAACTCACACCTACCCCACAGAGATGGGTTTCGTAGTTCCTATACATGAGTAGTGCTTTGATCCTCTCAAATCTAAGGGGAAGGCAAAGCTCTAAAGTTGTGATTATGTGTTTGTATAGCTAAGATAAAAACGGAACTTTATAAGCACTAAAAAGAGAGCCTTGGGCGGGTAATTACCTGACTTAATCTAGATGGGGGTCAACATTGGCAATTGTCAGAAACGCATTTCTATTCCAGGACAGAGGCAATAAAGCAGTAAAGTTGTTGACCCTATAGCTGAAGTCTACTAAAATAAACAAAAAGAAATTAGCAACTGTAATCATGAGTTTTATCCACTTCACTAGCTCTAAATGGCTCTCAACCATTCAACCGCAGTCGGTTTCCTCTTAAGGACGCCATCTTCTAGAATGGAAGGAGGATGGCAATAACTGCCTAAAACAGTGAACCAAAAGTTATGGACTCTCTTTACGTTGCCAAATCTTGTGTAAGCAGTTAATAAGATAAGAATTTCCTCTAGGAAAAGAAGTTTGGAAATAGTTTACTTTCTTTAAAGAAACCTGTCATGTGTTGATCCTATTCACATTTTGAGCTTATATTAGTAACAACTGTTTTTACGTTTTCGTATGTGTGTGTGTATGTGTGCATGTATGTATGTTAGTATGTATGTATGTTTGTATGTATGTATGTATGTATGTATGTATGTATGTATGTATGTATGTATGTATGTATGTATGTATGTATGTATGTATGTATGTATGTATGTATGTATGTATGTATGTATGTATGTATGTATGTATGTATGTATGTATGTATGTATGTATGTATGTATGTATGTATGTATGTATGTATGTATGTATGTATGTATGTATGTATGTATGTATGTATGTATGTATGTATGTATGTATGTATGTATGTATGTATGTATGTATGTATGTATGTATGTATGTATGTATGTATGTATGTATGTATGTATGTAAATTTATAAAGTATATAGAGAAAATATTGTGTTCCACCAAAAAATTTGCTATCGAGATTTTATTTTTTATTTAGGGCTTAAAATTTTCTCTGAATCCCAAATTAACACTTTTAGATTAATGTCCGTGTGTGTGTGTGTGTGTGTGTGTGTGTGTGTGTGTGTGAACAGCATAGCTCAAAAACAAAAATTCGGTTAAATACCAAACTTGATATTTAGATTTAGCACGAAGATTTTTAAGAAAATTTCTCACCCTAAACCATTCACAATGAATATTTTTAAAAAAATGAATGATGAAATTTGGTGTTTATTACATATTTTGTTCTCAAGTTTTGTTATTCCAAAATGACATATCATACGCACCACACACATACACACTCTATCTCTCTAATTCTTTTGGATTCAAAAGGGAGATTTCAGATGCAATCTATATATTTAAGTTTTATGTAGACTTCTATCTGATTTAATTAGACCACTATGCTGTAATATAAAAGTTAACACGTTTTAAGAATCATGGAATGGAGAATAGCACAAAGGAAGAATATCAGCGTCCTCTCATCAGCATGCATAGCATTATTTGTGAAGGTTTATCGGATGTCCCGTTGATTTCAACTTTTGATCACGATAACTTGTTATGAATTCGGATCATGTATGCAGGTATCGAAAACCAGGCTTGATTACGAACAGCGTTTGGGACGGTTTGAGTTAGTTCGCTGGCACTATTAATCATCATTTAGTTATAGCGGCTGCGAATCCCTGCTTGCACTGTGTGGCGTCCCAGATTTTCCAACGTGAAGAAAAAGGTGCCCAAACTGCTTGAAACGAGAAATTATAGCAGTGAACTTCTCGGCTGTTTCATACAACAAGAAGAAATTGTACTCCTGGATTGCAGAAAAAGTAACGTAATAGTATGTCGTAAATAAACGGATTGATTCTGTCAGCACATCCTCTGGTTTCTTACACGGTGCTAATGTTAAATACCTCATTCTTCTCTCTTAATCCTCTCCTCTTATTTTACTGTTATACGTCTAGGATTTTACTGAATTTCATTGGAGGGCTCTTTTATTAATTCTGCAATAGTTTTCTACCGAAACCATTTAATTTTCCATTCAAAGTCTATCCAAATCTATACAGAACCAGTATGTAAAAAAATATCTTAACTAAGCTAAAGTATTAGGAAATATGCACAACTGGCTGTCGAAGATTCTACTGGCTATCAAAGAACGTTTGATGGAGCAGTCAGACCACTGTCTAAAAACCATGACTATTTCTCAAGGTGTAAGAACATCTTGGTCCTTATCAAATGGAACGTTTCAAAATCTATTTTCTATCCTTTCATATAATCACACCTTTTTTACTTCCTCTAGCCCCGTATGTACAATGTACATAGGGATAGAGAAGTATTGTATTCCACCAAAAAATTCGATACCGATATTTTACCGGAAATACATGTTTTGGGAACCCCTGTATCCAAAAAAAGCATTTTCAGAAAAAGGTCCGTGTGTGTCCGTGTGTCTGTGAACACGATAACTCAAAAACGAAAAGTAGCTAAAGTACCAAACTTGGTATTTAAGTTTAGTATCTTCCAGGGATGCGACACGAAGATTTTGAGAAAAATCTCCCCACCCCAAACTATCCTTTACATGGAACTTTTTTCGAAAATGTTGATTTTCATAAAAATGGCTCTAACGATTTTGATTAAAATATTGTATATTAAAGATATTTACCTGACAAATAAAAGGTATATCTTGAATTTTCTGGGAATAGCTTCAAAAGACCTGTTTGTTCTGGATGAATTTTGCTTAATTTGGCATAACCAGTAAACCGTAAAAGAAAGAGGCAAATACTTACTATACCAAAAATGTAGGTCTTGTTAAAATACACAAGTTATGTCAATTACATTTTTTTCGTGGAGCTTTCCGTTTTCGAGGTATTCCTTGTTAATAGTTTCGGTTGTGAAGTACTTATACTTTTCCCAGACGGGAGTGTCTGTTTTTCTTTTGTTCTACCCCTGGCCAAGAGAAGAAGCGATTTGTTATGACAATCGCCTAACGACCTTCGGTTTAGCCTAGTGTAATTCCTTATTTTCTTCATACTTATAAGGAACTAAGTAATAAGAGCATTGTGCTAATGAGTTCCTCAATTAGCAAGGTGCAGAAAGAAGAATAATCTTATGTAAGAAGTTTGTAGTAGAGAAAGGCATGTGAGTGTAACACATCAGATTTTTATTATTCCGCGACCACATTTAGAAGCGTGACAGACGACAGTGTCACTTTTGTCCATGTGTTATGCCATGTGTTATGCCATATTTAAAACACCTTTGTGCTTACATTAGATTCAGAGCCATCATTGCTAGCAGATGATGCTGCAACTCCCAGGTCGGAATCTGAAATGTCATCACCTAAGTTTATCACTAAACTATCAACAATTAAGTTTACATTTCACAAACGAAAACCCCATTTCTAAAAGTTATGTATGGAAGTTCGTATGTTTAAAATCTGGGTCACCGTCAACAGCACTTTAGACTTCCTTTATTGCAGGTAGCTCATTATAAACAAAATGCACTTTAGAATGAATTGCACATTTAACAAAGTGTAAACTTGCCCTAAAACTGCTTTAGCTCTCTTCCTCTATTTACCAGGTGTTTTAACACTGTTAGTTTCTTTAGACGCTTTCGAACGTGAAAAATACTCGCTTCTGGCACGCCGGTATACTCTACCGTTATTTTTACCGGTTCCTTTACTACAATGCCCGGATTGAGCTCTTTTAACTTATGAAACACGCGTAAAACAATGTGCTTCTCGCCACTCTACAGTTTACCTCTAGGGTGGCTTTTATATCCGCGATCACACATTTCAACACTATCTAATTCTGGTGCCACTGGTTGGGTGCTTCTCTTATATTGGATATCTGTGAGTCAGAAATAAAGCATACGATCTAGGTACACATTTCGGGCTAAACGCCGTCTGATAAACTGTGTCAGCTATTTTATCTTTTGTATACGTACTATGTGCATAGTGTTCAGAGAAGGTATTGTATTCCACCCAAAAATGCGATATCGAGATTTCAACGGAAATACGTGTTTTGGGTCCCCCTGAATCCTAAAAAACATTCGTGTATGTGTGTGTCTGTGGACAGCATAGCTCAAAAACAGAAAGACCGTCAAATATCAAACTTGGTATTGAAGTCTGGTATCTTTCAAGGATGCGACACGAAGATTTCCAAAATTCCCCCACGCTTTACATAGAACTTTTTTCGAAAATTTTGATTTTCTCAAAAATGGCTCTAACGATTTTGATTAAAACATCGTATATTAAAGTTATTTACCTCACAAATAAAATGTACATCTTGAATTTTCTGAGTATGGCCTCTGAAGACTACTTTATTCTGGATGAATTTTACGGAATTTTGCATAACTGCTAAACCGAAAGAGATAGACAAAAACTTACGACACAAAAAATGTAGAGCACATTAAAGCACACAATTTATATTGCATTATATACATATTTTTGTGGAGTTGATCATCTTTGCGATATCCCTTGTTTGTAGTGTCAGCTTCGAAAAACGTATACTTTTCTCATACTGGAATTTGTGAACTGATTTCCAAACAAACATAGGAACTTCAGTCATATAGCATCCAGCTTTTGACTATTACTTTAACCTATGGTACTTCCTTATTTCACTTCTACTTGCAAAGAAGCAAGTAATAAGACTATTTCTGCTATTTTTATTGTTACTTGTTAACAATCCAGTGCATGAATAAACAAGTCGAGATCCATGAGCAAAGCAAAATAAATCTGGTGCCGTTTTTCCGTGTGCCTGTTGTTCACTCCAGGGATTCAGTCGATTGAAAAATATATGATGTGTTCCATTCACAAGACTTTCTCTGAATTATTTTTTTTTCACACAAGTCGTATGTAGGACAGCAGATGAATAGGTAGAGTCAGACTGAAAAACTCAATGCCATAGCCGGGATCTGAACCACGGGTCTCCTGATCTCTAGCCGGTTGCTCTGCCACTGAGCTACCATGGCAACATGCCGACATAGCATTGAATTTCTCAACTGAATCGCAAGTTTCCCGGTGAATACCAATTGACCATAATAGTTGCTGTATTATGAATCCTAGAACTTAAGTACTTACAATACAGGTCGCTATTGGGGTTGTCATCTCAAAATAATTTGAGAACACCTTGCGGTTTACCGGGAAACATTGAGTTAGTTGAGAAATTCAATGCTATGCCGGCATGTTGCCATTGTAGCTCAGTGGCAGAGTAACCGACCAGAGACCGGGAGTTCCGAGGTTCAAATACCGGCTGAGGCATTGAATTTTTCAGTCTGACCTATCCAAGATATTCTGTACTTGTTCCATAAACAAACTATTTTTATTAAAGAATGCACTTATATATTAATAATTTGTGATCATTTGAGAGGTGGAAAGTAGGCTAACAGGATCAGGATCATATTAGTGGATGAAAAACTTTGTCCGGTAATTAAATTTAGTTTGAGATTTGAGCTCGCGCTGCTTGCATTTTTTTCCTTCCTCAAAGTACCGCTCCTGACGTGCATAAGGACAATAATTGCATTTCTTGATGTTTCCAGTCTCCTTTTATGTTCTGCAGTTCCTTGAGTATTCTGTGCATTTATTAATTTTCTAACCGACCTCCCAACGTAATTGTTGACGTTATCCTTTCATTTCTTGTTCGCTCATCTAATGTCTCTATTTCCTTTTAGCGTGATTGAGTATCTTAATCGTTTCATTTAATAATCTTTTCAAAAAGTTGCTGCTTCTCTTCCATATAACAAATCATTTATATGGCAAAACCTGTTTCTAGACAGACTAAGAAATGTAGACTATGTCATGCATTCATTTCGACTTCAGCATCATTTCTTTGATTGCGTTTACTTTATTTTAATTTAGAGCTGCATTTTTTCTGTATCACGCAATGAAATATAACTGAACACATTTAATAATGTCACTATGCCAGTATTTGATGTAACAGCCATAAACAATTAAAATCTCAGGATCAAGAACGGTTATGCATGATCTAATAAGTTTATCACTAGAAAACTTATATAGTTCCTCTTATGACTAAATCAATGTTGTTTTTTTGTTTTGTTCTTTTGTATTTTACTTTCTCTACACGTACTATGTACATAGTGCATAAGGAAGATATTGCATTCGATACCAGATTTCACTGGAAATACATGCTTTAGGCCCCCTAAATCCAAAATAGGCGTTTTCAGAAACAGGTCCTTGTGTGTGTGTGTCTGTGTGAGTGTGTCTGTGGACAGCATAGCTCAAAATCGAAAAGGCCTTGGTATTTAAATTTGGTATCTTACAAGGATGTAACACGAAGATTTTCAAGACAATCCCCCCATCCCTAACTACCGTTTACGTGGAAAAATTTTCGAAAATGGTATTTTTCTTAAAAATGGCTCTAACGATTTTGATTAAAATAACACATATTAAAGCCATATCTATCACAAATTAAATGTAAATCTTGAATTTTCTGGTAATAGCTTCTAAAGACCTGTTTATTATGGGTGACTTTTGCTTAATTTAGTATAACTAGTAAACCGTAAGAGACACACAAAAACTTACATCACAAAAATTGTAGATCTTGTAGTACACAAGTTATGTCATATACTTTTTTTTCGTGGAGTTTACCCTTTTCGGGGTATTCCTTGTTATGAGTTTCAATTGTGAAGTAGGTATACTTTTCTCAGACGGAAGTGTCCGTTTTTCATTTGTTCTACTCCTGGCCAAGCAAGGAAGCGATTTGCAATGACAGACACATAACGACAGATTTTAAAACATTGACTATCACTTTAGCCTTAGTCCATTCTACTTATAAGGAACTAAGTGATAAAATTCTGCTAATGTTTATTTCAATTAGCATGCTGTTGAAAGAAGAATTATCTTTTGTTTGTAGAGTAACTAGAGAAAGCCACGTGAGTGAAACGCATCAGATTTTTTTTTTTTCATTTGTATAGCCCCCTTTAACATCAATGGTCATATCGGGAGCTTTGACTTGTGAAACTGTAGGTTCAGAACATTAGGTTAATAAACTTTATATTACTAAACACACGCACATTCACTCTCACATTCATTCGAATAATTCTGATTCAAGAAAAATTCGCCGCCCCAGCCGGGAATCGAACCCGAGACCTCTCATCACTCGACCACGGAGGCAGTCTCAATGTTTTATTGTAGTAAAAGTACAAATCCTGTGCTACACAGACTAGTGTGAAAGAAAATACTCACTGACAATGTTTGTGCTAATACTTGGTTAAACTGTGCACCTTGGACCGTGCCCTACCACTCGCTTCTCACCAAGGCGAACGCCCGTGGGATTTGTGGTGGACAAAGCGCCGCAGGGGCGGATTTTCTCCAGCTTCTCCTGTTTCCCCCGCCATTGAATTCCAGATGGTGCTTCATCTTCATTCCCTGTATCATCAGTGTCAACGCCTGCGGTGCTATAGTAGTAAATGCAGGTGTTAAACGCTATAAAAATCTGTTGTGCTCCATTCACATTACTTTCTCTACATCTCGGTAACGAATTATTGTTGAAAAAGCTTACTCTTCTGTCCACTTCATGCTAATCTAGATAAACTTTGGTAGAAAAGGTCCTATTACTTGCTTTCTTGTAAGTAGCACTGTAGGGTAAAGTGACAGTAAAATCTTGTAAAATATCTTGCTATGTGATCGAAATTCGTTTCTTTTTATGGCCAGGAGCTAACAAACTTACAATTCTGATGTGTTCCATTCACATGCCTTTCTCTACATCCCTGAAGCAAATTATTGGTAAAAAGCTTATGCTTCTATTTACGTCATGCTAAACGAGAAAAAATTAGCAGAAATGCTTCCTTGGAGGTATAAGTAAAGGAGTACCATAGGTTAAAGTGATAGTCAAGAGCAGGTTGCTTTGTGGCTGAGGTTCCTTTCTTTGTATGACAACGAGTTGAAAAACTCCTGTATGAGAAAAGTTTTTTTTTTAAAGCTGAAACCAAAAACAAGGAATATCTAAAAAACGATCAACTCCCCGAAAAAAAAAGTATATAACATAAATTGTGTGTTTTAATGTGGTCTACATTGGTAAGTTTTTGTCCACCTCTTACGGTTTAGCAGCTATGCAAAATAATAAAATATACTTCAGAGGCTATTCCCAGAAAATTAAAATCGTTAGACTCATCAACATTATCGAAAAATGTTCTATGTAAAGATTATTTTTCTTAAAATATTCGTGTAGCTTGTGTGTCTCTAAACACGGTAACTCAAAGACGAAACGTTGGTAAAATACCTAACTTGCTATCTTTAGTATCTTCCACGGATGCGACACGAACGTTTTGAGAAAAATCCGTTCACCCCAAACTACCCTTTACGTGAAATTTTTTCCAAGATTTTGACTTTCTCAAAAATGGTTCTAATGATTTTGATTAAAATATCGTATATTAAAGCTATTTACCTGACAAATAAAATGCATTTCTTGAATTTTCTCGGAAATACCTCTGAAGACTAATTTATTCTGAATGAATTTTACGGAATTTTGCATAACTGCTA
This sequence comes from Hymenopus coronatus, assembly GCA_030762935.1. Classification (NCBI taxonomy): domain Eukaryota; kingdom Metazoa; phylum Arthropoda; class Insecta; order Mantodea; family Hymenopodidae; genus Hymenopus; species Hymenopus coronatus. Next base: position 39,893,694 of record CM060886.1, read on the forward strand.
AACCGTAAGAAATAGACAAAAACTTACCACAAAAAATACAAATCACGTTAAAACACACAATTGATAGCATATACGCTTTTCGTGGAATTGACTATTTCTGAAGTATTCATTGTTATTTGTTTCGGATTTAAAACACTTAAACTTTTCTCACACGGAAGGTTGACGTTTAGCCTAGTGTATTCTCTTATTTTCCTTCTGCTTACAAAGGAGTAAGTAATTAAGAAAATTTCTGCTAATGTTGATCTCGATTATCATAAAGTAGATAGAAGAATATGCTTTTTAACAATAATATGTTACAGCGATGTAGAGAAAGTCATGTGACTGGAACACATCACATTTTTTTTTTACTGCCTTGGAGATGTCGACCTATTACAGCGCGTCTAAAGCTATTTGTCTTGGCACTGACGTGTACTGTTCTAGATTTGATATACTGGACCAGTGTTCGGCAACACCTAAGCCTAGGAACACACGCATGGGTTCAAATAGCGCCCTTACAATTGATGGAAAGGGTCTATTCAAAGATTTACAGCGCAGTCGCTGGGGAAATTTGCATTACAATTTGTAGAGACAAGATGAACGGCGCGCACCGAACTCATGTGTTCTGCTGCCCACCTGTAAGCATCTACAACACGCTTGATCTCTTCAGTTTTCCTCTGTTCCTCTGGATCATTCAAAGTAGAATATCTCTTAACACTAACCTACTTTAAATTTTACTGCTTAGGGCCGGTTCTATAGTCTACCAATAATGTTATGTACCGGATTTCTAGGCAATTGACGTTCTACAATCTCTGGATAAAACTATTCGGAGGATATCTTTGCGATACGTTTTCGGCTAAATGGAGTAGTCAATCTATTATTACTAGGGATGGTGATTTTTGGCATTCCTCTGGATCATTCAAAGTAGAATACCTCTTAACACTTACCTACTTTGAATTTTACTGCTTAGGGCAGGTTCTATAATCTGCCAATAGTATTATGTACCAGATTTCTAGGCAATTGACACTCTAAAATCTCTGGATAAAACTACTCGGAAGATATGTTTGCGATAATTCTTCGGTTAAATGGAGTAGTGGATCTATTATTACTAGGGATGGTGATTTTTAGCATTCCTCTGGCTCATTCAAGGTAGAATACCTCTTAACACTTACCTACTTTAAATTTTACTGATTAAGCCGGTTCTATAATCTGCCAATGATGTTATGTACCGTATTTCTAGGCAATTAAAAGTCTATAATCTCTGGGTAAAACTACTCGGAAGATATCTTTGCGATAAGTTTTCGGGTAAATGGAGTAGCCGATCCATTATTACTAGGGGTGGTGATTTTTAGCATTTCGAAATCATCAATTTGGCATTTTGATCTATTTCTTATGATTTATCTGTTATTCAAAAGACATTCAGATTAAAAAGGACTTCAAAGCCTATCGCGGAAATTTGAAAGTATACTTTGTCGTGCAAATATCTTAAACATATGTATTAATCAAAGAGAGCTAATTTTGTGAAAGAAAAATTACAAAAAAGGGTAGTTTGGGTTGGAGGATTTTCTTGAAAAGGTTTGATTTGTGCTATTCACTCACACACACACACACACACACATAAACACACATTCATACATCTTTTTCTATAAATGCTGTTTGTTTTTATTCAAGGAAACCCAAAACTATATTTCCGATGACAACTCTGTACTTAATTTTTGGGTGAATGCAGCACTTCCCCTATTTACTGGAGAATATAATAGAGAAAGTAAAAAAGTAATGAAACCAAAGTTCAATGCATTACGTATATGTCTATCACAACATCGGTTGTGGTAAAGGATGTACTATTATATATATAAATAAATCCATGGCACGGCAGGTCACAAGGAACCTTGACCTAGAGGCCGGCCGCTGCGTCTCCCATCTCGGTTCATGTCAGACGTCATGGATGGGATGCAATATTGGAGAGTGAGACGTGGTCAGCGCACCGAACCCTTGAGTAGCTGATCTTTCATTACTAAAGGTGGTGGTGAATTTTAGCATTTTGAAATCAGAAATTTAGTATTTTGATTTGTGCATTTAGCATTTTATAGCATTAATACATTTTCAATTTAGCATTTTATAGCATTTTTAAGAAAAACATACATCTTGAATTTATTCTGATAAGCAGTTATTGTCTTATGAAAAAGCTTTGTGACATTAATAACACAACATTAGTAAACGGGAAGTGAACTCTCAACAATAACAATGACACTGATACTCACAACAATGGGTAAATAGTAAAATATTGTTGACATAAACAGTAAGCATATGAGATAAAAATCATGTGCCAATAATGTATATATAAGGCCAGTGTCCTCAATTGGGGACATTATTTTTTTATTCTCATTTTTTGTATTCAAATTTATGCACAAATTCCCGCAAATAGAGCCCCTTTCTTCAATATTTGTTAACAAGTAAATACGATTGTTATTTAAATTTGATAATTATGAAATTGATTTATTTCTGTATATCAAGTTCAGATTTATAATATGTACTAAATGCCCGCCCCGGCTTCGCATAGGCGGTGTATCTAATGAAACTCAAACAAAATCTTCCGTTTACAGTACGACTATGCAATGAAGTAAAATTACAATTAAATAATTTGACAATACTTTAGTGTAATGCCTTGTAATGCAAAATTTTCCTTCCGGAGAGAAAACAAATAGCGCCGATGGTTTGTCGACTCTCGAGCACGCAACGTACAACTACCCATTCGAGAAACACAACAATTCAAGGTATATTTCACACACTTCTAACGATTGACCTTGGGATTTATTGTCATTGCGAATGCAAGGCGCGCTTAAATTCAAAAGGAAAGTCGGTTGACATTAATGGTATTCTTGGAATAAGCATATCCTCGCCGTTGAGCTTTCCTATGTAATAGTAGGTTAAATCAACATTTTCATAATTTTTTTAACAGTGAGTTTAATTCCGCTGCATAATTCTTGCTGATTGAGATTGCATAGCATAATTATCACCGAGTCAACCTTGAGCTGTAATTTGTGTGGCGGTATTCCTGCAAATCCAATGAATTTAGGAACTCAGTAAGATAATTGACGACTTCATCTGGATTGGTAATGGAATCAATCAACTTAAATACTTGCATTTGTCCATTAATTTTAACCTGAATTTCTATATTCAAATAATGTACATTCTTATTAGTTGCTGCTGAAATGGCTCTTTCGCTCAACCAAGCACAGTTTTTGTAATTCGCACAAATATTTGGAAATACTTTCGATATTAATTCTTCCTTTGACGTTGTGAAGTGACAAAATGTGACGGAAACGAAATGAGGCCAGTAGAAGTGTCAATAGGAATTTACCATTGCAAATGTCTAATAATGCCTTTGAACCTGAAAAGCGTATGGCATAAATTGGTTGTTTTAACGTGCTCTACATTTTTGTGTGTTAAGTTTTTCTCCATCTCTTACGGTTTACCAGTTATGCAAGATTCCGTAAAATTCATCCAGAATAAAGTAGTGTTCAGAGGCTATTTCCAGAAAATTCAAGATATACATTTTATTTATCAGTTAAATATCTTTAATATATGATATTTTAAACAAAACGTTAGAGCCATTTTGGAGTAAGTCAAAATTTTCGAAAAAAGTTCAATTTAAGGGGTAGTTGGGAGTAGGGGGATTTTCTTAAAAATCTTTGTGCTGCACGCTTGGAAGATACCAAACATAAATACTAGGTTTGTTATTTAATTGATTTTTCTTTTTTGAGCTATGCTGGCCACAGACACTCACACAGACAGGCAGACAGACATACAGACAGACACAGACGTTTTTCTAAAAATGCTTTTTTTTTTTTTTTGGATTTAGGGGGTCCTAAAACTTGTATTTCCGGTGAAATCTTAGTATCGAATTTTTGAGTGGAATGCAATACCTTCTCTATACCCTATGTACGTAGTACGTGCAGAGATAGTAACAAAGAATAAGTTCTGTGTGTGACATGTATTTGTTCATTCACTTTCTTTTTACTTTACTTTCTGCTTATAATGATCGTTACTTAAAAGCCAATAATATTCATCTCATTTTGCTCTCTCTTCTACATTTAGTAAGTAGGGGAAGTATTGTATCCAACCCAAAAATTCGTTATCAAGATTTCATTAAATATATGTTTTGAAGCCCCTTAAATTAAAAGCATTTTAAAAAAAAAAGGTTCATGTTGATGTGTTTGTGTTTGTGTGTGTGTGTGTCTGTGAAATGTATAAATCAAAAACGAAAACTCGAGTATACACCAAAATTAATATTGAAATTCCGCATTTTCCAAGGATACGACACGAAGAAAATCAATGAAATCCCTTTCCTGCATCCGATATTCCTTTAAATGGAAAATGTTTCGTAAATTTATATCTTCTCAAAAATGGCTTTAAGAATTTGTATTATAATGTATTTTTAACTCAATTTCATGTCAAATGAAGTCTATATGAAGAGATAGACGAAGTATTAGCACAAAAAAAGTAGATCTCGTTATATGATCCATTTGAAAGCAAATGTATTTTTATTTGTAAAGATAACTATTTCAGACATTGTAATTGGTTTAAATTTTACAAAACTTATAAATTTCTCAAATAGGAAGTCGCTATTCATCTTTCTTTCCTTTCTTATGTTCAAGCAAAGACAATAGACATATTGACCAGCTCTTTAAAGATTCGATTAACGGTTTATCTAGAATCTATCCTTATTCCCCTTGCACCTACAAGGAAATGTGTAGTTAAAGGTAAAAATATGTATCCAAATTTACATGGAATTGATGAAAGAATACCTTTCTTTATTATAGTTTGTTGCAGAATACAGTAAGAAAGTTTATGATATATTAATGTAGTAACGTTCTCCAAATCCTCACACTATAAACTTTTGTAGCTTTAATATTTATATTTCCGTCACATTTTGGAACTTTTTTCTTCATATTTTTACATTTTGGCAAAACAAATTCATACTTTGGCAACATTTTATTCATGTATGTTGTTTGTGGTTATGATAAACTTATACCTTTATAAAACGAATATGGTTAACTATCATTTCCAAAACTAAATCAATTCTAAAATAAAGTTCCAACTTACAACTGTTTCTTTATGGCGTGGGTTTTTGGTAATGTTCTCCATTCATTCATAATTGTATGCCTTTTATATTAAATGCATATCTAGCCACACACTGCATGGACTTCGAGCTTTTGTTTGTGGCAGTTATATCAGATGTAACAAAGATGTATGCAACAATTTATTGGCAACACATTTCTTGTTAGAGGGAAACGATGGAATAGTGACATCAAAGTAATTAATTAAGAAAAGAATTTTAGCAGTATGACAAACTAGATTATAATGCCACATAACAAAGAGAAATTTCCCATTTCTGATATTTTTTTTTACTATTTAATTTATGTGATTAATTTATGAGCATTGAATTTCTTTACGAGAAGATCCAAGAAGCCTAAAATGGAAAAGGCACGATTGTAAATCTGCCATGACTGTTTTATTGCTTTCCTTAGCTTCTGCAACGCCAGAGGCTTATCGTTTGTTTACAGATGTGAGAAGATTTTGGTGCGTATCTTAGCTTAAGGAGATAACAACGCCTCTCAGGGGCACATAAATCACGACAGAGTAAGATGTTAACACTTGATTGGTCCATGAAAATAATGACGAGATGCTGCAGTAGTGCCAATTTGCTCGTTTTAAATTCCAAAGCAAACTTTTTACTCTGGGCAAAGACCTCCTGGAGCAACGGTTCAAGGCGTATAAACAACCTGTAAACTTCTAAACACATATATAACATTTGAATGGGTCTTGGATATAAGTATTGAAACTACTTTAATTTACTGGAGCAATCAGATGTAGGTACGCAGTAGGAGGGGATGCCCTCTTAAGGAATACATTTTAACGAAGTGCCCGGAGTAATTTTCTGCCGTAAATCATTATGAACATAGATCCAAGGAAGTTAAAAGAGCTGAAGACATTTTGTATACTCAAGCCATAAATCAAAATTACGGTAGCTCTCCATCACCCCTTATTAGCGTGGAGTAGTTGCACGGACAAATGGTTAACTTGTTATTTTATGCAATCCGGCGTATAATAAACCATTCTTCTCTTATCTGTCACATCCTGCAGGAGATGACCTCAGAGGTTACCTTAGTTGCTCCAGTATTGTCAATAAAATACAGGATGGTTAAAAGTGCTGATGATCTCAACATGATCAGATGGTGTTTCCACAACTACTTCAGCGAAATAACACCTGGAAGTGTAATTGACACTAATGTACATAAATAGATACGTTTATTTGCCAGAACAAAGCATATAGTGTAGCAACGTCAATTACAAGTAATATCAAAAACAATTGGCAGTATCATAAAATTCACCCAGATAATAAAATGGATTTAAAATCAAAGTGCGCTTCACTGACCTCTTAAAAGATTCAATGAAGAGAGCTTTAGTGCTATTACAAAGTCTGTTAAATAGATTTAATGATATTGTCTCAAAGGAATTTTGAATATTACTATATTTACATCTATTTATGTAAATATTGGAACTAGTTATTTTGTGATGAAGATGAATTTCGGAACATAAATTGTATTTATGACTATTTTTTCTTAGCAAATAAGAGGCAGTGGAATACAAACAATGAAATCAAAGTTAAAATACCCAATAAAGGTTTGCAATGAGCTCTGGAGGCTACACCCATAAAATTCGAATTGGCTTTTTCTCTAATAAAAATATATTTTTAGCTAAAGAATGGTTCCTCCAAAATAAAATACCATAACTCAAATGGCTATCGATTTGTCCATGGTAAATAGATAAATAAATAAATAGTAAAACATTGGAAAACTGGACCACTCGTCTAGATCAAAATATTGGTTTTACCTCAGTAAAGTTAACCTTAAGGTAACAGACAGTTCTCCATGAGACTGGCTGAAATCAATTCATATATACAAACAGGAACCAATGAACCATGTGAAATGTAGGGGTGGTTCGGATACCTTCTCTATGTGAGAATTTTGCTATGATTATTACAAAAGACACCAGACCTATAGGGCATAATTCGGCCTTTTCGTTAAACTGAAAGAAAGCTGCGACATATTTTATTTGAGCTTTCATCGACACAGAAACGAAGGCAAAACGATTTTCATTTTACGAAGATGTACGAAGCTCTTAGATCGACACATGGAATCTGGGGATTACTCATTTTTGGGGTCCAAGGATGTACATAGTAGGCATAGAAGATGCTCTATTCCAACTAAAAATTTTTGATACCAAGATTTTATTTCACGGAATAAACAAGCGCGCGTGAATGTATGTATATATATATATATACATATACATATACATATACATACATACCGAAAAGTCCGTTCAGCACCAATCGTTGAATTTAAGATCAGCATCTTCCGAGGATGCGTCAAGTAGAGTTTCGAGAAAATTACTCCATGACAAACTACTCTTTACCTGAGACATTACACCAAAACTTTTACTTTCCCAAAAATAACTAGCAATTTTGATTAGAATACCATATGTTTAAGTTGAACAAATGATATATCTATATGCTCATAAGCCCTATTCATTCTGAACGAATTTTGTGTACTTGCTAAATCGCAAGAGATAGACAAAATCATACTCTATGAAAATGTAGAGCGTCAAACTATAATTTATGTCGCACACATTTTTACTTTCTCTATACGTACTATGTACATAGTGTATAGAGAAGGCATTGCAGTCCACCAAAAAATTCGATACCGAGATTTCACCGGAAATATATGTTTTAGGGTCCCCTGGATCAAAATAAGTATTTTCAGAAAAAGGTCCGTGTGTGTGTTTGTATGTCCGTGTGTCTGTAAACACGATAAAACGAAACGTCGGTAAAATACCAAACTTGGTATTTAAGTTTAATATCTTCCAGGGATGCGACACACCCCAACTACCCTTTACATAGAACTTTTTTCGAAAATTTTGATTTTCTAAAAAAATGGCTCTGACAAATAAAATGTATATTTTGAATTTTCTGGGAATAGCCTCTGAAGACTACTTTATTCTGGGTGAATTTTACGGAATGTTGAATAACTGCTAAACCGTAAGAGATGGACGAAGACTTACCACACAACAAATGTAGAGCACTTTAAAACACACAATTTATGTTATATACATTTTTTTTCCGGGAGTTGATTGTTTTTGAGATATTCCTTGTTTTAATTTCAGCTATTAAAAACACATAGCAACCAGCGTTTAAAAGATTTGATTATCGCTTTAGCCTAGTGTATTCCCTTAGTCCCCTTCTACTGCTTGCAAGAAACTGAGTACTAAGGCTTTTCTGCTATGTTTATCTCGATTAGAGTGAACCTTTTGTAAGGATAGTTTCTTTGCATAGCAAGTACAGAACGTCATGTGAATGGAACACATGAGATTGTTTTAGCTGCACTAGATAAGAATCTGTCTGAAATCAAAAAGGACAGCAAGAAAATTGAGTATGACCCTCGCGTTCTGCAAACTGAATTAAGGCTGTTATATCTTGGCAGGACTTAACAATGGAATATTGGGATTAAAAATGTATCTCCACTAGATTAAAAATTTAAACTTGTTAGGCGAAACTAGCTCTAAGAAGTGGAAAAATTGCTATACATGCTTCAAGTAAAGGTGGATTTATCTCTGAGGCAGGTCTAAGAGACCACCCGTTGTCGGGGCTGTATCTCAGCGGGGTATCAGGTATGAAGTATCTGATTCCACTTCAACATGTATACCGTATGAAAGATAGCGTTTGCATATGCCTGTATGAAAATATGTATCGGCATCATAAGACCACCACTGTTGCTGCCATCCCGATCAAATGTACGTACATTGGATCTCGCAGGTCAAAAATCTGAATTTATCAAGGAAACCTTCAACACTGTATTACTGCCCTTATTTAGTGGTCATTCCTTTATTTTTTCAAATGCAAAATAACTTCGTTACTAAGTGTGGGCAAAAATAGCAACCATCCTAGTAATCTTAAACATTCCCCATACTCCTGGTCACATACCAAAGTTGTGTTACCTAGTTTTTTTATAATACTTATTTTCCTTTTCTTTTTCGTTTTACTTTAATGCTCTCAATTTATATAACTGAATGCTTTCGCGAATTTTCTCATACTATTGCTTTTCATATATATTTAAAGTGGCTGGATGGGTACATTAATAAGAAACGCTACAATTATGATGATAACGGTTATATAATGATAATATTAATACTATTAGGTGATACTATCAATATCAATAATCCACTATCATTGTCTATTTTGAATCAATAACTGATAAGAAACCGTTAGCTGAAATTACATGGAGAATTATCTTGGTTGAACGTTTCAAATGGAATTGGGGAGGTCACGTTGCAAGAATGTGTAACAACAGATGGACTTGGAACAACGATGTGGGACCCCAGAATAGCAAGAAGATGCGTGGGTAGGCTTCCTTAAGGCAGAAAGTGAGATATGTGCTGTCAAGGCTTGCAAGAGAAATGTGTGGAAATAACTAATGTACAATATGTATGATGTAGAAAGGAGAGAGGCAAGTAATATAGAATAACTTTCAGAAGTGATTCGTAAAATGGTATTAATGTTAACGTAAAATTGTGAACTGTGAAGAGAAACACTGAAACTCCTTAGGATCAGCTCTCCTAATGATTTTTTTGAGCTACCCTACCAAGAGGTGGAAGTCCTTGAGGAATGAAACAGGCTAATAATAATATTTAAATAAAGAATGTAAATGTAATAAATATTATTGTTTAATTTTCTGTGACGCTTTAATTCTATTACATTTATTATTATTTTATTATTGTTATTAATAATAATATTACTATTATTTATAATGCTCAATTTGTATAGCCCACTTTAATTTCAGTGGTCATTCCGGAGTCTTTTACTTGGGAAACAACTGATGGTGTTATTCGCAGAACAGCAAGTTTTCTTTTTTGTGCTTTTGTTAACATTAAGTACACTTAAACTCAATCCCACTTTCATACTTTCAGACCATGTGATAGTGAATAATTCTGGCTAAAAGAATAATTCCCTGCCTCAGATAGGAATTCAAACCGTAGCCTCTAAGTTGATAAGCTAGAAGGGTAACTACTCGACTACTCGAAGGGTAATTATTATTATTATTATTATAATTATTATTATTATAATTATTATTATTATTATTATTATTATTATTATTATATTTAGATAGTGTCCTTCCATGTAATAAATAGGGAGCATATTTGGAGTTCATAAATACTAAGATTCACTGCATATTTACATTTAGATGCAACCGGCACTGCTCTCCGAACCGGTGTTTGAACAGAGGAGACAAAGCTATAGACAGGCGGCAACTTTACTAATCGTAGACGGACAGTGAGTGTACTGACCCTAACATATTTGACGTCACCAATCCCATAGTGTGCTGTTTACTTGCAAATTCTCAAACGGTATCCCGTCTGCGCTCTCTAATAATAACTGATACTTTCTATGAAAATTTGCATCCAATATTACTTCTGTCACCGTTAGAGAGGCTATTTAAAATATAAGCATTTAATGAATTACACTCAAGCCAAAATATATCGGGTGAGCATTAAGTCCATTAACAAACTTCATGAGGATATTCTTGAATGGAAATGGAGCACAAAGGTTTATATCACCTTGAGTTCGGAAACAGGTTTTTTGGGTTTTTTTTTTACGGTAAATGGTACTAAAGAACATCAAACAAAGAGCCCTGGCACATAGTGCCTTAATCCCGTCCACTTTACAGCAGATGTTTCAAGTGGCCTCCATGGGATGCTGCACGCGCTCAAACTTGCATCATAGATTGCCTCACTCGTTCAAATATTCCCTACTGTGTTCAAATACGTCACAAGCTACTTAGACACACTGTTAAAGGGTCTGAACATTAGGAGCACATACGCAATGCTTTTCAGATGCCTCCAAAAGAAAAAAAAATCCAGGGAGATTAAGTCCGGTGATAAAGCAGGCAATTTAAACAGTCCTATACAGCGTCTGGGGAAGATGTTACGATGTCGCGGAACATTAATGTGGAAATTGACTGGGGTTTCATCGTGCTGCAGCCACATTACCAGCATATTGCCAACACCACATCCTCCTGAAATGTAGACAGAATACATTTCAAGTGTTGTGCAAGAAGAACTGGTCCAAGTAGACAGTAACCCCTCCTCAAACTTTGGTGTTGACTCGCTGATGATGAGACGCTTGAACCATTCCGTGAGGATTTTCTGTAGCCCACAAATGACCGTTATTGAGGTTAATAATGGCGTTTCTACCAGTCAATTTATCGGAGAAGATATCTGAAGATAGAATCCCATAATAGTGTTAGCCTGTTGCAGCGACAGAATCTTTCTCGCGGAAGAAAGCCGGCCGGTGATAGTCTCCATACCCGCTTGGGTGGTAGAGATTGTCATGTAGGACATGGATAACCTTCCATTGATTTACTTTGGTTTCCACCATGTTGGTGAATCAATTACCTGGAGTTTGTACCAGAGTTGTTCCTAAAATCATGGAAAACATATTCCTCCACATCTGGCTACCCTCACCCTTTGTCTATCTCAAAGAACCCATGCTCACACAAACGCAAAAATGGCTCAAAAAGTGGTATAGGTAGGTGGTGTTGTATCTCAGGAGACATGGTCTTACATATCCGTAGTGCTTCTTGACGTTTCTACTTACTTGGGCATATACAAACACCATCTCGGCTTGTTCTTGTACGTTTACGTTGCGTTTTCCGCACAGAAGGTGCTCGGAATTGTCAAGTCAAGCATTTACAGTTAGGAAACACCCCCTTAAGTTTCAGCAATGGATTAATCCTCACTGCTGCACATGCAACCACTTCCGTAAACACATCTGCGCATAGGAATATACAATTAGGAATTGAGAAACGAGAACATCCTGTAAAAATGAAAGTCGCCTTTGTTAAAGTCCAGAGCGGTTTGGCAACAACATTTACGAGCAGAATGGGAAGGTCATCTCTCTTCTTCTATCTAAAAATGTCACTATGTTCTGTCTACAACTTCTTGGTGTAAGTAACGACCACGACCGTTGTTCACATATCTGACGAAATAAAGCTTTCTTCTTGTTATTGCTAGAAATTCGTTTCGTAATCGGCTTACTCTTGTCGTAATTGTATGACTGACACCCCTCTAGGACAAGACTATGCCTAGGGGTCAGAAGCCTATCGGGGAGCCTATGGCACGGACCACAGAATGGAGACCTCTCGGCCCGTAGCCAGGCATGGACATGAGGAAGTGCATGATATGAAATTTAAACGAAATTGACGATCGGAAAGGTGATTAAAGATCCACCACGAATGCGGGCGTTTGGGATGATAGAAAATTCAACTAACTAAATATAAACACAGTATCTACAGTTGCTACTCTTAACTTTTTGTTGAAAGTTTTAAACCATATTTTCCAGCTATAGAACTTAATTTATACACAGTTCTCTGTAAGTTATACTGTAAAGTTACAAGTATAACTTGGTCGTCAGTATAAAGTAGGAGTGTCTGTGCTATGCATATATGTATGTTATAGTATGTGTATATATATTATACCTCCATTAATATCTTTACTATACAGGCTTACTACTATTTATGTAACTAGATATTGTGGATTATCTTTCGATTTAAGATTTCCCATAATTTAGAACCGAAAAAGTGTGCCGTAGGCATTTTATAGACGATAAATTCTATATAAGTGGGAATATTGAATTCTCTGTGTTTCTCCATCAATTGACACACAACAAAAGCATAGTCTATGCATGATCACTTTTACCTGAAATCATTTTGTTCTTCTAAAAGCAGATTCCATTAAGTCATTTTGTTATAAATTAGCTTGTATTTATGTCCTGAATACAATAAATTTATTCGTTTACAATTGGAGCAAACTTACCGATTTCCATTTTTTAAATATTGGTATTATTATACCTTCTTGCCGTTTCCCTCATACATTATCATATTTTAAACATATATTAATAACATATAAAAATACAATTAAAATATTTGAGGCTCGTACTTGAATAATTCCACATTTATTTGATCTGTACATTTTTACTTGTTTGAATATTTTAAATTATGATCATCGACTATAAATGTGATTATATTAAATTACACCTTAATTAGAACTGTAGTATAATGTGGCATTTAAATCAGGAATAATAATATGGTCAAAAGCGTAGTGTAAATAATATGTGTGTAATGTGAATTAATACATTGCATTGAGTACCCATAAATGAAATATAAATTGAGTACACGTTATAAAGATGTACTCAAGTGTTTCTGTTATTAATTCAATGTGTATACTTTAAATATATATGTGATTCTATCCAAAAAATCTGATATGTGCCATTCACATGACTTTCTCTACATCTCTGCAACAAATTACTCTTAAAAAGCTTATACTTCTATTTACTTCATGTTAATCAGACTAAAATAGCAGAAATAGTCTTATTACTTGGTTCCTTGTTGCTATGTTTACTTTGTTCCTTGCTGGTTGCTATATCACTGAAGTTCCTTTGTTTGTATGCAAGCAGTTGATTAATTCCTATATGAGAAAATTATAAAGTTTCCTAGCAGAAACCAAAAACAAGTAATGACTCAAAAACGATGACCCCATGAAAATAATGTATATAACATAAATTGTGTGTTTTAACGTGCTCTACCTTTTTTGTGCAGTAAGTTTTTGTCCATCTATTACGGTTTAGCAGTTATTCAAAATTGCGTAAAATTCATCCAGAATAAAGTAGTCTTCAGAGCTATTACCAAAAATTCAAGATATACATTTTATTTGTCAAGTAAATCTCTTTGATATACGAAATTTTAATCAAAATCGTTAGAGCCATTTTTAAGAAAATCAACATTTTCGAAAAAAGTTCCATGTAAAGGGTACTTTGAGGTGGGGGGATTTTGTTTCAAAATCTTCATGTCGCATCTCGGGAAGATACTAAACTTAAATACCAAGTTTGTTATTTTACTGACTTTTCGTTTTTGAGTTATCGTGTTCACAGACACACGGACACACGGACACACGGACCTTTTTGTGAAAATGCTCATTTTGTATACAGGGTACCCTAAAACATATATTTCCGTTGAAATCTCGGTATCGAATTTTTGGGTGGAGTGCAATACCTTCTCTATTCACTATGTACATAGTGCGTATAGAGAAAGTAAAAATTGCACAGATATTTTAAATTTTAGACAGTAGTTTCGGAAAATAACATTCTTTATTCCAAGTATGGCTATTACCCGACTTTAACATAAAAAGTAAGAATAGAGAATACATTAATAAGATACATTAATTAATGCAAATCAGGCCTGGTTCTAACAGCAAAAGAAATTGATGGACAACCAGGAAGAATGAAAACTTGTGTCCAATTAGGTTAAAATTAAGAACCTCCAAGTACTGAAGAATGCCCCAAAGACAAGATGGATCGGTTTCGGCAAGGAAAGAAACAAGAAAAAATGTAAAACAAAGAATGATACATTAGAGAAGTAAGTTTTCACCTCCAGAAACACCTAAAAAGGAGGCGTAAAAGACATACAGGGAAGAAATGTCGCAATGAAGATGATGATTATGAACATCTGATATATACATATATATTATATATTTGTAAGATATATTTATATATACATACATATATTGAAAATTATAAAGAAGGAATTACAAAAGTATTTCCATTCTACCAGAGATAAGCCAGTTTTACACAGTATGCTTTGCTACGCGCTTCTGAAAACTAAGGGTGAATGAACCACTATTTCGTGTTTCTCTTGTCAAATTCTGCGCAATAATATCGGGTCTGAACTAGAAAAGTATGATGTGTTCATTTCACGTAATTTCTCTATACTTTATTTAAAAAAAACATTGTTTTAAAAAGTGTATCCTTCTATGTAGCGCTATTTAGCTAAACATTTTTAAAAATGTTTTTTATCACACATTTGCATATATATAAATAAAGAAGTACGCTAAGGTTAAACGATAAAAACAGATTTTCACAGCTCGTCGTTAGTCATGGCTTTGAAATTCCATTTTCGGGATCAAGAAAATGAATAACGATATCCGTTATTGAGAAAACTATAAACATTTTAATTGAAACTAATAACAAGAAATATCTCCGAAATGGTCAACCCCACAAAAATGTGCTTTACATAAATAACATGTTTCACATTTTTTGGGTAATAAGTTTTTTTGTATTTCTTATTAGTTATGTAAAAGTCATTCAGAATGAAGAGAACTTCAGAAAGTATTCCTAGAAAATTGAAAATATAGGTACATTTCATGAAAATTACTTAAACATGTAGAATTCTAATCGAAATCGTTAGAGCCATTTTTGAGGAAACAAAAAATATACACAAAACGTTGCAATTAAGGGTAGTTTGTAGAGTAGGGATTTTCTTAAAAATCTTGTGTGGCGTTCTGAGAGATGTTGAGCTTATAAAATTCTGTATTTAATTGTTTGAGGCACACAGACAGGGATCCTCCCCCCCCCCCCACACACACACACTCACGCACGTAGATATTTTTCAAATATTCTTTCCTTTTTTTTTTTTTTTCTTTGATTCAGGGGACCCAAAACTTTTATTGCCAATGAATTCTCGGTAGCGAATTTGGGTCGATTACAATTCCTTCTCTATCTACTAAATACCAGGTGGTTCAGCGTTGCATCAGACTGGCATTCGGGATGTCGTGGATTTGATTCAAACTCTCTGGTCCACGGTTTTTCGGCGGTTCTCCCGGGCCACTAGGCAAATGCTAGGCAGATTTCTTCATTCCCCCAGACTTACTTTCCCTTCATTTCATCTCCATTTCATCCAGTCGGTGTCTTTTAGGGTTTGAATGTCGGTGAGGACTGCGGTGCGGCACCCATCTATGGTGGTGAAGCACTTTTGAAATACAGCTCTCGGGTGCGGATGGCGTTAGAATTATGTACGATCCAAGGGATTTAGTTAGATCTGGGACCCTTACTGCTAGTGAACGTTGAGACGAAGAACTTTTTCCTATGATTTGGTCCACCGTCGATTTCATCCAATCCTCCTAGAGTCTAAGGCACAATAAGCCCACGCTGGCAGCAACGGAGCCCTCTTCGGAATTACACACACATATACATGCGTGCCAGATAAAGTAAATATTATTGAAGGCGAGTTTAGTAAAACGTATACTGTGCAATCACATATAGAAATTTAAATCAATATATTATAATCCTGAAGTGAATTATATTGCTTAAATTTCACACACCATACATAATAAATTGTGCTATTTGGTTATTAAAACTACAGCCTAATGACCGTTTCAAAACCCAATAATATATTATGTTCAACGCCATAATGAGCACATATTCAGTGTTACAAAGAGGTAATTGCTTTTTAAATTTCTATCGAGATTGCCAAATTAACTAATCGATTAGGACTAAAGGAATGTACAGTACGACTCTACCTAAAACGTGCTGTTTTCAGTTCGATCCCATCCTATTATAATTTGATTGTGTACAATAAATTGTAATTAATGCCTATTATGCACACGAACGAACAAAACAGTCATCTCAGAGGCTTTCATTCATGACAACATCTGCAGGTTACATGGATACAGAACTCTAAGACTTACTAATTTATCGATATATTCTTGAGCTATGCTATACGAAAATGCTATGATCATTTTTGTATCGATAAGCATTACACAATTTTAACTTGTCTTCTAAAATAATTCTGCAACAAAATACAATATTATATTATGTCGAATACCTAATTTACTGCTTTAGGCTTTTTATGTTTTTAAATTAACTTTGGGGTACACCTTTTAGAAATTCAGAACATGTACAAAATAAAGCGTGTAAATTCGGTATCTGCATTGAAGCTTGTTTTTTTATACTTTTTAAAGTTGTAGGAAATATACTTAGTCTTAAAAGTGAACTCTACAATGAATAAATAAACAAATAAATAAATATATTTATGTGTGTGAAAAGAAATCATTATCATCAAATTGATGAGCATGTGTAAAGAGAATATAATATATATATATATATATATATATATATATATATATATAATAAGAAATTGTGTATAATATTTCAGTTTATCCTCATAGAAATTGTAGGTATAATTTTAAAACTTGTCTTTCTTTTTACCTACATAAAAGTGTTTTGTTTCCAGTATTTTCATAAAATAGAAGCACTCAGTAGACTTTTCGTTCAATTAAAATATAGCTATAAGTTATGATAATCTAATCTATTTTATCATCATATATCAGATACTGGGTTTAACTAATTTGTTATTTCCGATGTAGGGATTTCGAATTGAAAAATGGCCCTTTATCGTAGATCGCAATAGCTTATCCATATTTATCCAGCCAAAATTAGATTCCAGCTAGATTTTATCAACACATGCCAGGTGAAAAAAAAAGAACAATAACCAGTGAGCGGTGTTATACTCAAGGATCAGAAATAACCTCTCTTAGTGAAATATACTCTGATTCGTTTAAATAAGCATCTCAGTTTAACTCGATTAGCAACTTGATCTTTATGAGGGAGGGGTGCATCAAAAATGAGTCACCTGTAGAATTTAAGTATACAACAGACTTAATGATTATATTACTAGTTTCTTTGAAACGAAATATAAAGCCAAGAAAGCATTAATTCGCTCTATTCGATAATTGCTTTCGTCCATAGGATTTAGATATAAAAACACCATTGTTAATAGTAGTATATTATTATTAGTAATAACATACACGACAGCTCATTGGTAGTGAAAGTCTTCGGCCATCTTTGGCACGACATAAGTAACTTTTCAATTAAGTGTAAAGATGTGTAAGAGGAGGTTAGAAAGTGATGCAAATATATCAGTACCAACTTATATCTGTCGTTTTTATATAGGTTCATTTTTTCTGTTCTAAAATGTATATCTATAACTTCCATCTGTGTGTCATGTCCTGGTCGTTTTGAAAATCAAAAAGACATAATCTCTATATAATAATATCTACTGAAGATTCACTTATCTCTGAGTTATTAATAAAACTCTTGAAATGTTGAAAAAACTCTTTTTTCACCATAAGCATTCCATAACGAGTTGATTTGTAAACATTTAAAGGAATTAATAATATATTCTTAGAAATTATATCAAATGGAAGAACATTTATGCAAAGCACAGAGAGTACAGTTATTTGTTTGCATCACAGAATGACAGTCAGTAATAATGAGGGCGAGATGAATTGTAGCATCTGAAACATGTAAAGAGAAAGTAATTTGCAATTTGGAAGAAACACATAAATACATCAAAACGGTATTTAGAAAATAATGAATATTGCAAGAGTTTTTTCCTATAAACTATTTTATTGAGCTCCGAAATTTTTCCACGGTAAATTTTGTACACCTCCATGTAAAGTCCAAAAGCAGTCTGTTATTTAAAATGAAAAAGAAGTTTAAGATTTGTTCGGTTACTAGATAATGCTCTGGGTTTACACTTTAAGTTTTTCAGGTATTTTAAAATAAGCAACATGTTAATAAAACTGGCTAGAGAGTTCTTTTGGTGTAAGTTTGCAACAGGTGGTGCAACAGCGGCGTATTTCATGTGTGCAGATAACGCTTCGTGCGATAAAGAAGTTGCCGAATTCAACGGGGCAATTGGAAGCAAACACCGGTCAATGGCGGGTGAGCAAGCGAACTTTGGTGCACACCTTTTGCATATCAAGAAAAATGGAGAGAGAATTGCGCTCTTGCTGTTTCCAGTCCTTGATGATATACAAGAGACCGAAAATATTGTTAACTGCTTTCCACTTCAGTTAAAGAGTCTTTATTTTTGATACAATCATCACGGATGCGATTAATTAATATTAATAGTAATAAGCTTATTCTTCTGTTTCATGCTAAAACTTAGCAGAAACAGTTTATTACATAGTTCCTTATAAGTAGAAGGGATGGAGGAATACACTAGGCTAAACAGTCAAATGTTTTAAAATGTGGTTGCTATGGAATTGAAATCCATTTCTTTGCGTGGCTAGGAGTTGAAAACTTCCCGTATGAGAAAGGTTCTTAGTATTTTAAAACTGACATCAATAAAAAGGAATATTTCAAAAACCGCCAACTTCACGAAAAATATGTATATGGCATAAATTGTGTGTTTTATGGATATACATAATTTTTGTGTAGTGAGTTCTTATCTTTTTTAAGGTTTATTAGTTATGCAACATTCAATAAAAATCAATCAGAATAAAGAGGTCTTTAGAGGCCATTTCCAAAAAAATTCGAGATATACATTTGATTTGTCTTGTAAGCATCCTAAATATAAGAAATTTTAATCGAAGTCGTTAAAACCATTTTTAAGAAAACAATATTTTCGAATTCTTTTCCATGTAAAAGGTAGTTTGGGGTGGGGGAATTTTCTTGTGGTATCGCATCCTTGGAAGATACTGAACTTAAATATCAGGTTTGGTATTTAACGGACTTTTCGTTTTTGAGCTATGCTGTCCACAGTCACACACACACACACAGACAGACAGACATATTTTCCTAGAAATGTTTTTTTTTTTTTTTTTTTTTTTTATTCAGGGATCCCAAAACTTACATTTCCAGTGAAATATCGCTATCGAATTTTCGGGTGCAATAGAATACCTTCTCTATATCCTATGTACATAGTAGGTGTAGTACGAGAAAGTAAAAAAGTTAATTCCTGCTGCAGGTCAGCTTGAACAAAACCAATAGGGAAATTCCACAGACGTTCATTCATCTGTGCTGAATAAAAATCTAGCATTAGTTTTATGCTTCAGCTTAATAGGCGAGAAAGCAAAAACGCTCAATGCTGGATAAAAAGTGCATTCTGAGAAAATAATGGCAAAAAGTCACCGTTGGTTTTCTTTTTGTGCAAAATCATTTAACCGCAACTCATGGCTGTTTTATTTTTCTCTCTTCTTTGAAATGCATCCGGTGACTTAGAGCTTGCTTTTGTTTTTAAGACACGCCGAGAGCACGAAGCAGACAATGTTTTGCTGTGTCAAGATCAGGCCAGTTCCTGTTAACACAGCCTGTGTTGCTTTACCGAAATGACCTGAATCTTCTACCTTACTTGAGAAACGTATTTGACCTACAGTTGTTTCATTTTCATGAAACTATTTGCACAAGATTTTGCATACATAATAACTCTTGTTTGTAGTGATTTTGTAACATCTTTCTGCAGAGTTAGATTGTAAAAGTGGAAGGTCTTAAGACAACATTTAGGAGGGCCAGTTACCAGAATTGACTAGATTACTGGTCATTATTGCCCTTCAAAAGAAAGATTACGACTTTTACTTTTAATAGATACAGATATTACACATGAAAGAAATAAAAACTCCACTTTTAGGTTGTATCGTTAAAATTAATATAACTCCTTCACGCAATCTTGCCTTCCCAAAAGCACAAACAGAAATGAGTCCCTGAATGGTTAATATATTGCAGCACCTTTAGCAGTGGAGATATTTTACTGATCTAAAAGATCTGATGTGTTCCGTTCACATGACTTTTTCTACATCAGTCGTGTAATGGTTACCATGCTGACTTCATATACCCAAGGTCGCGGGTTCAAACCCGGTGGAGGACGATGGATTTTTTCGGGCGTAAAAATCCTTAGCATGGCTTCCTTCGGAAGGGAAGTAAAGCTGTTGGTCCCGTGTCGTAGATTAGCCTGATAGAGAGGCCTCTGAGCAAAATTAAGCGATCTTTCACGCCCAATATAGAATGGGACGCTGAGAACCACAGCAGTTAAAGAGCGTCCATAAATAACACAACGTTTACATTTATTTCTCTACATCTCTGCAACAAAGTATTGTTAAAAAGCCTATGCTTCTATTTACTTCATGCTAATCGAGAAAAAAATAGCAGAAATAGTCTTTAACTAGCTTCCTTGTAAGTAGTGGGAAATAAGGAAGTAGCGTAGGCTAAAGTGACTGCAGTTCCTTTGTATGGACAGGAGTTGACAATACTCGGCGATTTTTTAAATAATCCATCTCTGGGATTTTCTTTGAGGAATTTTAGTTTATTCACAATTAACTCATACAATTCTTATAAGGAGCTGCAATCGCTTGATGCAATTATGTGCTTTGTGCGAAGAGGAATATTTTTTCTCTCGCGACTCTAACTTCTTTTACAAGTTCCGGCGGAAAAATCTAATTCCTCGAAATAATATGCTTTCACTTTTAATAAAAATGAGCGGAAGTTAGTTAACTATATCGCTGCAAATATTTGTGCATATATAATAATACGCGAATAATTTAATGTACGCGTATTCTCGCTGAGGACCTCCAAGTGGCGTTTCACATGCTTCTGAAAAACATCTTTTTATAATAACTGGCTTCACAACCCAGAAAATCAACATATAACTATCATACTTATTGTTGAAAGAACAAAATCGCATAGAGAAAATCAAAATATACGACGAAAGCACAAGCAATAATAAACATTGTACCTAGCGATTTCAATTTCGGCATCCAACAGAACAAAAAAAATTTGAACATCAAATATTACAAAAATGACATGAAATTCACAAAATGTCGACAGATTTTGTGGTTAGGATATAAATTTTGCCTCAAATTTAAGTAAAAGTTAAGGATTTGGAGAAACATGAGTTCCCATGGAAACACGTATGTGTCAAACTCCAAAGAAATCGAAGCGTAAAAGGTTTCTGTACAAATTATCCATCAGTAAGAAAATTATATTTATTTTAAATAAAACTTGATTGTCAATAACAATAAACAAAGCTATGACGCGACGCTATATTATTATTTCGAGATTAGGAAGACAGATTGATGCTCACTTGTAACTTGGAAACACGCAGAAGCGGATATATAATTTATAAAGTGGATACACGACATGTTGCGTTAATGTTGGCGTACTTAGCATATTTTAAGAGACGGTCATCAAATTGTATCACAGCTCGCAAAATATGCCGAAAATGCATACCTATAAATGTTTGTGTGTGCGTTGAATAGTGTGGTGCGTTGAATGGTGTTTTATGCGTTTTGTTGAGCGTCGGAGAAACACGACCTGAGATAAAGAAGCCCATAATTCCACCCAAGCACTTTCTCACTCACCCTCTCCCGCATTTTTTCGATAGAAAGGCGGATCCTACCTCAGTTTGAAACACAAGGGTTGTTTTCATAAGCACACGAGGGTCATTTCAGAAGTCATGGCAACTGTTTTATATATTTCGAATAACAGTGCCGTTATTGCAATGTATACATTTTAAAACATGTGTTACACAGAATGGAATGCCACCACCAGATGACGCCTGAGAGCAATGGAAGGTGCTAGTAGACACATGCAAACGTTAGTATCCTAGAGACTGTGTTCCAAGATGGATGTCACTAAAGTTGATGGTATTCGGCGTCTTCCTCATTGTTGGCAAAGGTGTGTGGAAGCCTTGAGGGGTTACTATGAAGATGTTTAGCTGTAAGAGTATTACGTGTTTATAGCATACTTTCTTGTGTATATTTACGTATTACGAATAAAACAATGATACATCTTTCAATGGCCCCTACCCATAGCTCCTTGTACCCGGATCCTAATTTAGTACCATCATTTCGAAGAACATTCTAGCCACTTTAAATCGTATATCCTAAGTTTGGTTTCCTGCAGCTTTATTGAGTGATACAAATATTTGCCATGACTTTTGAAATGACCTTCGTAGAAAGTTCAACTTTTTGGTATTATTTTAATCATATTTAAGGATTATCTACTGATTTATAAATAACACCTAACAGAATTATATTTTAATTAGTGAATATTCAGCTTGGAACCATTATAGACTGAAATAGTTAGGCACAAGATAATCATGGATACTGAAATATGCGTGCATAACGCCTTGATAATTTTCCTATTTAGTCTATGTGTTAAATATTCCTTTTTATGCTGATTATAATACCTACCACGATAAATTATATAATATCGGTTTAGGTCCAGGTCATGAGGACCGCATTAACCGGCCGGGGGGACTCGAGGCGCTGACCACGTCTCACCCTCCAATACTGCACCCCATCCATGACGTCTGTAGTGGACCGAGATGGGGGACGCAGCGGCCGGGCGGTAGGCCAAGGTTCCCCGTGAGCTGTAGTGCCATGGAGTTATCGATTTAGGTATAATCCATTCATTAAATATTTCGTCAAACAGCCAACTTCCTTAATTTACTCGTAG
The DNA here is from genome assembly GCA_030762935.1 of Hymenopus coronatus. Lineage (NCBI taxonomy): Eukaryota > Metazoa > Arthropoda > Insecta > Mantodea > Hymenopodidae > Hymenopus > Hymenopus coronatus. The sequence goes on from CM060886.1 coordinate 39,916,855, forward strand.
TTTAGCATAATCTCCCATTAATTTTGAAACGATAAGAAGAGACGCTGCTCTGTGCCTTCTGCCGCAGACTCCTTTATGTGTATTAGAGTTAACGAACGTTTTAGCATAACTAAATGATAACAAAAGATATTAACACAAAACTTTATTTACAAAGTAAAAGTATCTTACGCAATTTCTCAACGTATTCGCTATTACTATCAAGGTATTTACTGCCACGTGGTACCGGTGTTTCAATGCCTATATTATACTTTTCCACCGCTAAAGATCTGAGCCAAGAAATCACGGGTTGCGAAATCTTTTCCACCCAAAAAGTCATGTATGGTGACCAAAGTGAAACACCGTCTTTTTCTGAATTCTTCCATCAACATTTGCTTTCAATTCCTTCATAAAATTGATGAACTTCCACTATGGTCTTTGTCGGGTACACTGGTTCTTCCTTGATTACTCACATATTATGCGCCATTTCCTCATTCGATTGGTCGAACATTTTGTATTAAAAAAAAACACGAGTAAGTCCTTTGGCGGTAGAAAGATAGAACATCGGCATTGAAAAACTGGTAACACGTGAGAATAAATATCTTGACAGAACGGAGATGGCTTTGACAAGTTGAGTACTGTAACTTTATAAATAAAGTTTTATGTTGATATCTTTCGTTATTATTTAGTTATGCCAAATCGTCTGTCACTTTCTGGAGGGCCCTCGTATTTAGGCAAAGTATTGTTATATAATGCGCTAAAGCACAATCAGGGCCAAAGGATAGAGTGGGGAAATTCCATCAAATACCTTTAGTGAGCACGTGCGGGGAACGTCGGACAGAGCGAAGGGGGTGGTACCCTCCCTTTACCTGTTCTGGCCTCCCAGATGCCGCTTCACTTACAGTTACTCCTTTTCAAGGCGCTTATAGTCGCCCTGATGCTCTATGCCTGCGAAGTGTGAGGTATGGCAGCAGACTCCTGGCTTCTCTGGTTACAGCGGATACAGAATAGAGAACTCCGGTCCATATACTCTGTTTGTCGACGTTTCCCTTTAAGGCTACTACATGAAGCTTCGGCCCTCCCACATGTGGAAGATGTAATTAGGCGCCGGGCTCAAAAATTACACGCCAGATTGGGCGACCATGAGAACGCACTTGTCAGATATCTGGGGGAGTGCTTACCCACTGAACGCCGAAAGAGGCGGTTCCGGGTTCCCCGCATGGCTTGTGGGCACCCCCGGTAACAACGGCTTTAAACCAGCCAACATCGTAATAGCTGAACAAGCACTCGCCCCTCCAATTGGGAGAGATCTATCAAAATTCACCAATATAATTAAATAATAATAAACACCAGCTAAGCAGAGGAAAGGATGCTGCTCCTGAAAATGCCTCCGCCAACACTCGAAAACTCCAAAAATTAAAACCTCAACCTTCACCGCATTCCTGTGGTTAAACTCTTACCAGGGTAGGTACATAGTAACAACACCTAGGCTCAGCACGAGCCTACCATGCACGCACGCACGCACGCACGCAGGAGCTGTGACGTCACACAATGCAATGTACCCTTTGATCGTCAATTTCCCAGTATCTGCACATCGCTGCAGTGATGATTACACTTTATTTTATCTCACTGAATGTGGATCAAATAGTCTGTTCATTTGATAAATACTCTATTGCAAATCATTATATGTATATAATTTGGCTTATCTATGATTAACAAACCGTGCAGTGAAACTATAGCAAAATGCTGTATAAATCAAGGATTTGATGATGATAAAGAATAATTACAATAATATTATTATTACTATTAATATTATTCTTTATGTTATTAATTTCCTGATATCTTTTCCATGTAATCATAACGTAATTTTCTTTAAAATGTAGGATTTGACAGTCACTCTGCGTGCTTTATAATTAGACCTGTTACGCCTTTTCAAATTAATTCTTTAAGACTGAAAACCATTACTTAGCTCAAGGAATTCTAGTTTGAGAAATCAGGCATGGTCTGAAAGTAAATTAAATTGTAATTGCAGTATAAATTGGAAGGTAAACTATGAATATATTAGTGCGTTTTAACATGTAAAGTGCAGAACTAAGTTCAAGCAAGTTATATATATAATTACTAAACGGACAAGAAATACTCAGCATTTTTGTTGTACTTACCACTGCTATTTATGACCTTCAAATCACTCGTGGAAAGCACAAGAGCTGCAATGAAAGAAAAAAAAGTGTTAATAAATACTCAGTAAGCTGTGTGGCTAATTATCCAAAAGAAGCTATAAACATTTAAATTAATTGATGCCATCAGGGATATAAATCTTTTAGGAAAGCATGAAAATGCTCTTTAATGTTTTTATGGCAGAATGTGGTAACACAAGAATGGTATATAGCAGATTAGAAACTTTAAGAACATGTTGAAATAAATAAGAGGTAGGTGATGTGAAAGCAAACATGGAATATGTGTAGATATTAAATAATTCTAAATATCTAATTTAATATATTTACCGTATTATATTTAACTAAAATAACTATAATACATTTCTTAATCCTTTATGATTATTTTCTACTTCTCCAATAAGTTATTATACCTTGTATAAATAAATATGTTAATCCATACAAATAATGTAAATAATTTTTTTTTTTTTTTTTTTGCGGGCTGTGAGAAAAAAACTGCAAGGTTTAATATAAGCGTCTTTTTTTTTAAGACGAGCAAACAAAATTTTATTTACCTACATAATAATTACAAACTAATTGCACTCAATTTTGTTTAAAATAATGCTTTCTACAAAAAAAAAAGTTTCCCCTGCAGTTTTCTTTTTAAGAAAATGTTTATTCATCGAAATGAATTTATAATTCTGTGTAAATATAATTTTATTAGGTTAAGTTAATTTAAGTGAAAAATGTACTCATAATTTAAATTATAATTAATAATATATTACCAATTCAAATTGTTTAATTGCGTATTAATTACGGCCGAGATTTTTATTACCCCATACTGCAGTTTACATTAAGCTAATGTAAGAATGCTTGCAATCTTAACATTTATATGGTTAATTCAGATCTCATATTGTAACTTAAATTTTTAAATTATAGAATAATTGCAATTATTTTCAGATTATTGGATAAGGTAGGTGCTAAGTGCAATATTCCATAGTATTAAATGCTCGAATTAGCATACTCGAATCCATCAAAATCCGTAATTAATAAATACTTTTTGAATAAATAGCCCAATACTAAATATAGATATCACAAATACCTGAATTAATTATAATCAAAAAAAGACAATTAGTTTAGTAAAAAAGACAATTAAAAATTCTATCATTATAATTTAGTTTTCGCTGTCATTACGCTTTATTTTGTATAGCGGCAATGACAGCGACAACTTTCGGAAACTGTAAGAACAAAAGGTTTGCGACACTATTGGTTGAAAACTGTACTATATGTTGTTACTTATTATTAGTTATACACTAGGACAGTAAAATGTGTTTTAAATTCTCTACAAGCACTGAATACAGACATTTGGGATACCGTCACTCAGCTAACCTCTCCGTAGTGTCTTCTGGATAACACTAATATACTTATTTAGAGAGGTAGAAGGTTTCTACCGTTCGCCGTTCCTTATATAGTTTGCGACCGACCATCTCGCCGCAACAAAACAAGTCATTATAAAAACGCATGGGGAAGAGGTAAACAAGCCTGTTGTCAAGTAAACAGTACTGTTTCCTGAGAACAAAAATTACTTATGAGACATCTGTAAAAGCAGATCATTATGTACAACATACTCGTAAAAATCTGATGTGTACCATTCACATGACTTTCTCTATATCCCTGCAACAAGTTATTCTTAAAAAAGCTTATACTTCTAATTGCTTTATGCTAATAAGAAAAAATTAGCAGAATTACTCGCTTCCTTGTAAGTAGAAGCGAAATAAGGGACAACCATAGGTTAAAGTGATAGTCAAAAGCTTGTTGCTATGTCAATGAAGTTCCTTTGTTTATATGGATAGGAGTTGAAAAGTTCCTGTATGAGAAAAGTATACGTTTTTCATAACAGAAACCAAAAATAAGGAATGTCTCAAAAACGACGAACTCCACGAAAAAAATGTATATAGCATAAATTGCAGTAAGTTTTTGTCCATCTCTTTCGGTTTAGCAGTTATTCAAAATTCAGTAAAATTCATCCAGAATAAACTACTCTTCAGAGGCTATTCCCAGAAAATTCAAGATATACCTTTTATTTGTCAGGTAAATAACTTCAATATATGAAATTTTAATCAAAATCGTTAGAGCTATTTTTGAGAAACTCAAAATTTTCGAAAAAAAACCCATGTAAAGGGTAGTTGGGGTAGGGGGATTTTTCTCAAAATCTTCGTGTCGCATCCCTGGAAGATACTAAACTTAAATACCAAGTTTGGTATTTTACCGACTTTTCGTTTTTGAGTTATCGTGTTCACGACACACTGACACACGGACACGGACACACACACACACACACACACACACACACGGACCTTTTTGTGAAAATGCTTTTTTTCGGATATTGGGGACCCTAAAACATATATTTCCTGTGAAATCTCGGTATCGAATTTTTGGGTGAAGTGGAATACCTTCTCATAGTGCGTATAGAGAAAGTAAAAATTGTCACATACTCGTATATAAGGCTGACTGTGGCTGATTTCCTTCTTTATGTATGTACATTATGAAAGCATCCAATCAATTATAACACGGATTGTAATATTTATTGATCAAATGTAAGATAATATCCAAATAACAAAATTAGTTTTTTAAATATCTTCAGACTCTTACCAGGTAAAAACTAAAGCAGGAATTAAACTAAATCTTTACTTGTCTGCAGTCATATTACTGAAAACTATATGTATTTGTGAAGCCTTTCAAAGAAAACCTCATTCTACGTTCCACTTCGCATGATGTATCAGTATCACCAAGCAAATAGCATTTGTTGGGATCTAAAAGTGCAGCTTGTATGCGGTACATCACACTGAACCCTGCATTATTTTCAATTACACTTTATCATTTTCATCTTTATTTGAGGTAGGGTGCTCGTGGATTAGTAGATCCGTATTGACAGTTCTTCTACATAACGCACAGATTCAGTTCAGCTCCATACCTCTGGACTGTAATGGTGTGATAGTTGTGGGTAACAATCAATAAAACGTTTCTGTGAAGCCGTTCTGTTACTAGGCGTTTGACAGTTTATATACTAGAACTGGCATCGGTTTCTAAATAATTGCATTTATAAGTACTCTGCTGGAAAACTTGCTATGGTTTGTAAAACAAATTCATTTTGCTCACAGCAGAATAAAGATGTTATTCGAACGCCTTTCTTCCTGCCGACGTGGTTCTGTGTTATACAGTGATACCTGTTTTGCAATAATGGGTTGTACTCTACGTTGACCTTTGCTCGCCGCATAGTTTGCCAACCCTGGATGCTCTTACTCTGCATTAGGAAATTGGTACGAACTACCTAGTCCTGCTTATTAACCTCTCTCTGGGTTGTTCAGTTGGTTCGGCGCTGGCTTTCTGATCCCAAGTTCGTAGGTTCAAACAGCCTAGACCGAAGTTTTTAAGTGTGTTTAAAATCAAGTGTCCCATATCAGTGGACTCATTGATATTGTCACGTATGTGATTGACGAGTATTTTTAAATTAGCTTATTGTTTGTTTTAAGTCACATTATTGTAAATGTTTTAGAATTCCATTTTCTTATAAATTTCTGTATTTCTTAAAAACCGGATTCTTGGGTTGAATAAGAGGAAGCTTTATGGCTTTCTTTGTTATTATAACCGAATGTGTCTTCCTCTGATTAATAGAACATTTTACCACATTTTGAAACTTATAGCTTCCGTGGGCTTTCAACCACTTCCAGGAACCTACGTGACATTTCGTAGGCTAGGACAGACTTTAATCCCAAGCGCGTCATATAGGAAGCCCTGTCTTATCTTTTAAATACTGTATTTTGATTGGTGGATTTATTAAGAGCCTGGACGTAGATTCTGAAGAATCCCCTAGAGACAATTGTCTAGTATAAAATGTTCTAGATTCTTGAATTCGGGGCGCTTTTGACACTCAGTACTTCACAGAGGCAGACTCGCTACCCGAGGGATGTCCGAGGCCCCACCACGGGTCACTGGCTACCATACGTACACACATCTTTCTTCTCGTCGAGCTAATCAACTAAAAAGGTAAGAATCTTTTATTGCATATTAACTATTTTACTGTAACTTCAGTAATTCTTGCCTTCAGTATTCTGAATTAGTTCTCGCTCGACACGAAACGCCTGACACGCTTGTCTTGTTTATTGTAATTTATCTTACTATTATATTTGCCTTTCGCTATTTGTCAATATATTTAAAATAAACCCAGCGGAACGAAATTCCGGAACAGCGGCTGACATGATTCTAGCAATTGACAGGTCGTTAACAAACAAAATACTTATCTAACGCCTAATTATCTGGCCACAACTCAAACGTTCCTCTCAATATCCTGGGCCGCAATTTGCACCGGCCGCAATTCGTATTTGAACTCGAGAAAGACCAAGTAAATGTTGCCATTATTCATTGAGCCACTAAAGCAGGGTTTTCCAAGAGGTCACAGTGTGACCCAGAGTTTATTTGTACCATACCTACCACTTGGCTTCGAGAAAAGCAGATGGAGTTTGGGAACCGCCCAATTTACTATATATCGCAATTAGCATATATTTTCAGTTTCGCTATTATTGTAAACTGGAGGTGTAGCTTTGGTATCAAATCCGGGTATTAAAAATCCACTCAAGAATTTACTTGGTGATGAGAGAAGAAAACAAAACAAAAAACAAACAAACAAAAACAGTCAAATTAGTCGGCCCATAGGATTTGAACATAAGTACATTTTTATCCTTATTTTACATAAAAAACAAAGCGAAGATTGTGATATACAGTAAAGAAAACATTGTTTTATACGCTCACAATGTTGTTTTGAGTCTCAAAGGGGATGCAAAATATATTTACGCTTGTCCAAGTTTCAAAAAAATTTAATACGAAGAGTTATTTAACAAACGAAAGCAACCATTTTGAGTATCAAGTGTGGCAAGTTTTATACATATATTTCTTAGTATATGCCGCAAAAGTTTTAATAGGAGAGGGTGATTTGAATACTGGTAGTTTGAACACTTGAATTGTACCTTAGAATAATTAATTCAAGTCATTGTATTTCGTGCAATATGCAGCATGTCGTATTCATTTCCTCTATTAAAACAGATTTTAACAGTATATATATTATTTTAATAACCAAATGTTAGCTCTTCCTCCCTGGATCTAACGTGCTACAATTATTTATGATATTATATAAACATGACTACCTCTATCCATTATTCAAGAAACTATTCTTACAAAAGCTTATTCTTCATGTTAATCGAGCAATACATTTGCAGAAATAGCTTTATTTATATATGTACTTGTAGTTAAAAAAGAAATAGAGGAATAGTCTAAACTATAGTGAAAACGTTTTAGAGCTGGCCGCTATGTAGTGGATTTTAAATGCCGAGAGAGAAAGTAAAACAGAAAACAAGAAAAAAAAAAAAAAACAGTTTGTAGAAGCTATGTAAACTTAAATTAATCATAGCATCTCGAGAAACATGTTACACGCAAACGGTGTTTTGGGTGGTGGGATTTTCTTGAAAACCTTCATGTCATATCCTAGAAAGACGCATAATTTATATACTTATATATATAAAAGTTTTATTTTTTTATTTATGTTCACACAGTTACTTTCTCTCTATCTCTCTCAAACACGCATGCAGAAAATGTATTCTTTGTACTTTTTCTACACGTACTATGTACATAGTGTATACAGAAGGTATTGTATTCCTGCTAAATATTCGATACCGATATTTCACTGGAACTACATGTTTTGGGTCCCCCTGAATCCAAAACAAAGTATTTTTGGAAAAAGGTCCGTCGTGTGTGTCTGTGTGTCTGTGGACAACATAGCTTAAATGCGAAAAGACCGTTAAATACCAAACTTGGTATTTAAATTTGGTATCTTCCCCTTGCCCCAGACTACCCTTTATATGGAAAAAAATTCGAAAATTTTGATTTTCTCAAAAATGGCTCTAACGGTTTCGATTGAAATATCGTATATCAGAGATATTTACGTATATATCTTCAATTTTCCGGGAATAGCCTCAAAAGACCTCTTTATTCTGGATGATTTTTATTGAATTTTGCATAACTGGTAAACTGCAACAGATAGACAATAATTTACTACACAAAAAATATAGATCACGATAAAACACACAGTTTATGTCTTTTATATTTTTTCGTGGATTTGATCTTTCTTAGATATTCCTTATTATTTGTTTCAGCTCTTCTCATACAGGAATTGTTCAGCTACGGTCCATTCAAAGGAACTTCAGTCACATAGCAATCAACTTTTGACTATCACTTTAACCTATTTCGTTTCTGCTTACAAGGAAGCAAAAAATAAGACTATTTGTGCTATTTATCTCAATTGGCAAAAAGGAGAAGCATGCTTAAGTTTTTTAATAATCATTTGTTGCAGAGATGTAGAGAAAGTCACGTGAATGGAACACATCAGATTTTTTATTCAGAGGGTCTCAGAATACATTTACGGTGAAATCTCGACATGGATATTTTAGATGGAATACAATACTTCCCCTACTTACTATTCATAGGAGAGAAAGTAAGTTTTTATAATCTTTAGTAAAAACTGAGGCTATCTTAAAGATATTAAGGAACTACAAGGCTCTTTGCACTGAAGTTTGCAATGTTTAACAGTAGCTTAGTGTAATATATGTAAACTTTAGTAGAAATTATGCTCAAAACGTGTCAAAAATTTTGTTCAAACCTGTTTCTTGTATTATTTTGTAGCTTAAACGTTCTACCCGCCCTTGTGCTAAAATAAATAGGCATTTAAATGCTATAATTTCAGGAAATCAATCCGCGACTGGTCTTGCCAGATTTTAGTGTCATGGAGTAACAGGGTAAGTCTGTTTATTAGGTTTCTGGTTGTTAACCGGATGTAGATTTTAAAGGTAAAGGATAACGATACGTAGTCCTACTGTTAATAGACAGCACCCTCTTGTTTGTTTCCAGAAATAGATAGTGAAAATAGTGGAATCACGACAAATGTTATCACAAAACTGTGTGTAACATGATGAGATAATTTGTATACAAATATGACGCTAACATATATACGTGTGATAGCTTGTTTCAGTCTTAAAAACAGTATGGAGTTAAATGGGATATCACTGTCTCTATCTAACACATATAGTTGGCATTATCTTTGTCTTTTTCTACTCTTGTGGTTGCTAATAACATTGTGTATATGATCAGTTATACTTTTCAGCTTTGAATACATTCTATAGAGAATGTGTGGATTATATCATTTTTAGATCCTTTTGGACTTCCGTGTGCCAAAATTACTAAGAAAAGTTTTTTTTTCAGTAAAATTTCGACATTTGCTATTTCTGTAGACATCTCACAGTAATTAATAAATTAAAAAATGTATATTTGTTAACTAAAGCAAACTCAAGTGTTTATACATGCCTAAATTCAATTCTCTATTTTTAATGAGATGAACGTTTAGATTTTTAAATAAAAAATCCAATTTGTTCAATCACATGACTTTCTCTAGCTGTTACAAATATAAACAATTCTTAAAAACGATTATTTTAACTACATCATGTTATTCAAGATTAAGATTAGCAGAATTGGTCTTATTATTTTGCTTCTTTGTGAGTAGAACGGGAATAAAGGAATATACTAGGTTAAAGCGATAGTCAAAACTTTTAAAAAGCTGATTGCTATGTGAAATAATAGAAGTTCAGTTCGCTTGGCATGGCCACAATAAACTAGAGAGACACTTCATGTTTGAGAAGAGTTAACGTGGTTTAAAATTTAAACGAATAACAAAGAATATCTCGGAAATGCTCAATTCTACAAAGAAATATATATATATATATATATATATATATATATGACATAAATGGTATGTTTTACATTTTTTGTGTAGTAAGTTTCTGTCTATCTCTTACTTACCGGTTATTCAAAATTCAACAAAATTAATCCAGAATAAAGAGTTTTTCAGAGGCTATTTCCAGAAAATTCAAGATATAAATTTTATTTGGTATTCAATGGTCTTTTCGTGTTGACTTATGCTGCCACAGTCACACTAAAAATGTTTTTTTCGACTCAGGGGACCTCAATTTCCTCTGAAATCTCATCATCGGTTTTTGGGTGGAATACAATACCTTCTCAGCTACTAATTAAATTGTACGTACATTCCAGCTAGAGAAAGTAATAGTAGTTGAACTATTCTATGCCGACGGAGGAAAAAAGTCAAGAAACGAACATTTTTGTTTTGGGTTTACAACGGGGCCCAAGCGAGAGAAAATGCTGAGAAGGGCTTAAGAAAGTTTTAAAACAAGCCGGAATCCTGAACGTTTTGCGTTCATATCTACGACAATCAATAGCCAGTGATCTGTTCAACTCAAGGATAGTGTGATTTAGGTAAACATAAGCTTTGAAGGAAGTGTAAACCAGCGAAGTGTTAATGATGCTTATTCTTTTTTATTTTCGTAAACATTTATAGTTATGGAGTTATAGAAGTTTAGAAGAGACGAAACGTTGCAAACTAAGAAGAAACACAAAATAATGAATATGTTAAATTATTCAAGTAAAAATGTGTTAATAGGTGAATAGATGAAACTGTGAATACTACCGGGTTTTCAGAAATGTTAGTGTATGTGATAAAAATAAACGAATAATTGGACCTGTAAGATGGTCATTAAAAGAAAACTAAAAGGGTGAGGGATACAAAAATACGCTAGGTTGACGCATAACTATGTAGCAGCGGAAAACACAGTGAGACGCATCGTTCATCTTTACTGTTTTAAAAATTGCACCCATCTGAATGTAATGTTGTCAACAGTAAACAATGATTTTTATAATTTTATATCTCTATATTTGTTATCCTATTATGCCTATAAAATATTATTTCAAAGTACCAATATACAATGAGAGATAAAGCGCACGTAAAAAATAAATGTCTTAAAATAGTAGTGCACACATTTCACTAGTTCGTCATGATACCGAATTGGTAGGCCTATAGAGTAAAGCGCCAAAGTTTTACCACACGTATTGTATATTTAACTTGTATTGTCTTTTAAGTGTGAAGCGCGCCTTAGCTTAATAGATTGATTAATGATAAGATGAAATGGTTTGTAATATTTTTAAGCAGTTGCTTCTTACAACAGTGACGTAAAAGGATTTATTGTTTTTATTCATCAGAAATTAATGCAATTAAAACAGTACAAGTACTGGTATAGTCATCATGGCAACATTAACTACTTTCTCTGACATGTATATTGTTTTGCCATAGGTTAGATGTCGACATTTCATGGAAATAGGTATTTTGAGCACTCTGAACCAAAAATGTATTTTTGCAGAGACGACAAAGTCCTATCCTTACTATGTCTTACAAGGAATGTTGGCGTTATTTTTAATTTTCTTGAATTATTTTAAATGCTTGTATTCTAATGATATGAATAGCTTGAATTTTCTTGAATATCCTGGGAAATGCTCTTCACTTTGTATGAATTTTGTGCAGTTTTTAAGTAGCACTATATAGTGTTCATAAAACATTTACTTGATTTAGAATATTGCTTTTCTCATAGATCCTTGAAAGTTTATATTCTTAATTTTACTTTCCTTTCCAGTATATGATTACAGATTTATTTCCCATACTTCAAGTAAGCATTTTAAAGTGCCTCCATATTTATATAATCAAGAAGGTACTTATCGCTTAGTTTGAGATAATTTTCTAGACAAAATTTAATGTGGATAGGTGCATCATATTTAATGAATTCTATAGTATATAAGGTATTAGAATTTGTTGGTTTTTTTTTTTTCAGTATCACAGTGTGACATAGTTTTTTTAATATCACTTCATTTGAATACACGTCAAAGCCGCACGTAACCAGAACTTCAAGTTGTATCAATAACAAAAACTCAATAACTAGCTCACTCTCGCCAATATACAGTCGCAGGAGTTTTGAGAAAGTTAGAAGGACCTTTGAGGGGCTCTGGAGTAAGAATCATCCTATATATCCAGGATTCGCGCTGCCCCGTTTGCCTAACCAACTGATCCACTCTACTACCCACGTGACAAACTTGGTTCAGGCAGATGCGTTACAGTAGGACTGAGAATCTCTAATGGGAAACATATAAATTGTTTTTTTATTTATTTAATTTATTAGTCATTTTAAGGCAACACATGGATGAAAATGAACGAAATCCTTAAAAAAAAGTATATGTTGTGTTTATAGGTCTATTATTAAGAATGGAAACATTTAGTATCATATGATTTTGGTATCTATTGTTTTTCATTAGAAAGAATTTTACACGAATTTTTAAATGTGTCTGCACTCAAGACCGGACAGCTCTTTAGAATTTAAAGTTGTTTTTATTACTTCTGCTTCTATATTCAAGGCTTTTATTGGTCCAAAATGCCTCAAATGATGCAAGGTTTGTTCAATTTTTTTTAAATTTTGTCCAGATACTCCCAAAGCTATAGGGTGGCCGCGCCGTAGCCGAGTGGTTAGACCGTTGCATTCCACCGGTGCTCCATCTTCATTCCATGTATCACAAGTGTCATTCCCTGCGGTGCCATAAGTAGTAAAAGCGGGCGTTAAACACTACCCCCAAAAAAAACTGATGGAAGTAATATATTTGTAAAAATTTTTCTTTATCGATTATCATTGGTGAAATATTAATTATAATATTTAAATAACACACTAAAATGAGTGGAAAATATTGTTTCTCACAAGTGCTTAATTTTTTCTCAAAAACAACAAAACAAATAAAAAATCCGCTTTCAACGTTTGTTCTGAAATATTTCTTAGTGTCGAAAGGGATATTTTTTCATCTCCTGTTCCAATTTTTTACCATTGAAATAGTCAATTAACATTAATAACTTAGAAATCACCTTAGATGTTGCAATGAAAATGTGTATGCCTACTTAAGACTAAGTGTATTACTTGAGGTATAAATTTAAAGAACATTTGTTCATACCTGTGGTTAGCCTTAACAACTTATAGCATATTGACGGCTTTGAATTTGGAGTAAATATCTATCGCCAATAATGTACACTCCTATACAGTTATGACGCCTGTTCCTGAAAGCATTTAATCGCATTTACACATCCTCACACCGTCATTTCTTCCTGGCTCTAGTGATAATAGTGCCAGGAATAATTCTGGTTCAAAAGCGGGACCCAAAACGCAACCACCATACCGGAAAGCCTTGACGTTATATGGAATGTAACTATTCCTCGAGTTCGTGCAGAATTCCATGTCTTCTTAATAAGGGCGACTCATCAGCGGTGACGTAAAGCATTATTGGTTTATTTAACTGTAGGTTCTACTTTTTTCGCCATGATATATCTTCCATCATGCCATCTAAACAATAAAAACAGAAGAAAGCAATTTTGCTACGTGGCTGGCTATATTGGAATGGTACAATTACGGCAAGTTTGATGGATAGGACAGCTTGTATCGACGAGGAGAAATAGCCCACACCCAACATCATTATTTCTTGGGAACAGCCATCAGATTACTGTAAACCAGGGAAGTATAACTATTCCGTATGCAGGAGGAAATGGACTATAAATAATTTGCTAATGTCTATGCCCATAAAGGTTGGCAATTTATCCTTAAAATGAAATGGTCTCCTTAGTTATCGTTACGCGCTATCTTTGTTACTGATGCGCTCCTCCAGACGACTCTTTGTTAACTCTTGTGGATTTCAATTATGGCATCCCGGATACAAAGCTGCCTTGCATAAAGAATACCTTTTGTGAATGCTTCTTAACATCGGAGTCTTCTGTAATATACTGTACATTTATTTTCATATTTTCACAACAGAATTTAAATTTAAGTTTACTGTCTTCCAGGGATGCGCCACGAAGATTTTGAGAAAAATCCCCCCACCCCAAACTACCCTTTACATGGAACTTTTTTCGAAAACTTTGATTTTCTAAAAAATGGCTCTAACGATTATGATTAAAATTTCGTATATTAAAGTTATTTACTTGACAAATAAAATGTATATTTTTAATTTTCTGGAAATAGCCTCTGAAGACTACTTTATTCTGGATGAATTTTTCATAACTACTAAACCGTAAGAAATGGACAAAAACTTAACGCACAAAAAATGTAGAGCACGATAAAACACACAATTTATGATCTATACATTTTTTTCGTGGAGTTGATCGTTTTTGAGATATTCCTTTTTCTTGGTTTCAGCTTTGAAAAACATACTTTTCTCATACAGGAATTTGTCAACTCCTGTCCATACAAACAAAGGAACATCAGTCACATAGCAACCGGCTTTTGGCTTTCACTTTAACCTATGGTACTCCCTTATTTCGCTTCTACTTATAATAAAGCAAGAAATAAGACTAATTTTTCTCGATTAGCATGAAATAAATAAAAGATAATCTTATTAACAATAATAATTTACTGAGATATAGAGAAAGTCATGTGAATCGAACACATCAGACTTTTTTTGCTAATTGTTTTTACTTTCTCTACACGCACTATGTGCATAGTGTATAGAGAAGGTATTGCACTTCACCCAAAAATTCGATACCGAGATTCACCGGAAATATATATTTTAGGGGCCCTGTATCCAAAAAAACTATTTTCAGAAAAAGGTCCGTCTGTGTGTCCGTGTGTCTGTTAACACGATAACTCAAAAACGAAAAGTCGGTAAAATACCAAACTTGGTATTTAAGTTTAATATCTTCCAGAGATGCGACACGAAGATTTTCAGAAAAATCCCCCACCCCCAACTACCCTTTACATTGAACTTTTTTAAAAAAATTTGATTTTCTCACAAATGGTTCTAACGATTTTGATTAAAACATCGTATATTAAAGATATTTCCCGGCAAATAAAATGTACACCTTAAATTTTCTGGGAATAGCCTCTGAAGAGTACTTTATTCTGTATGAATTTTACGGAATTTTAAATAACTGCTAAACCGTAAGATATGGACAAAAACATACTGTTCAAAAAATGTAGAGCACGTTAAAACACACAATTTATGTTATACACATCTTTTTCGTGGAGTTCACTGTTTTTGAGACATTCGTTATTTTTGGTTTCTGCTTTGAAAAACTTATACTTTTCTCATACAGGAATTTGTCAACTGCTATCCATACAGACAAAGGAACTTCAGTCACATAGCAACCAGCTTTTGACTATCACTTTAACCTATGGTACTCTCTTATTTCGCTTCTACTTACAAGGAAGCAAGAAATAAGAACTATTTCTGCTAATCTTTTTCTGATTATCATGAAGTAAATAGAAGTATAAGCTTTTTAACAATAATTTGTTGCACAGATGTAGAGAAAGTCATGTGAATAGAACACATTAGATTTTTCTAAATACAGTTCCGGAGGCTTGTTAGGACTCCGGCGCTGTATTCCTTTTTCCTCTTTTTTCCAATTTTCCTACACTTCCTTAGTTGACCTGCTAATTTAACGTTTTCATTTTTACATATCCATACACAAACATATACACATTTACAAACACACCAACACCCATGCCCAAGGTGGGACTCGAACCCACGATCCCCTGCGCCACGAAGCACCAAACGAGACGCTTTAGCGAGGGCAATCATGGGGAGCGGCAGTAAATTGTCAATGATTTGGTAAGAATACTAATTGTAGCCCTGGCCCCTTTAACTTCTATGGTCATATCTCTTCTCATAAAAACAAATGATGGAGTTTGTAGCTTGATGAACTATAGATTTTAAACGCACTACTTGCTCTGCTTAGTAAAAAAATAAGCATATAAAAATAAAAATATAAAAATGAATATAAAATTCTGTATAAAAATTCTGGTACCTAATTTATACACCCAGAACTAATATGCCAGAGTTTGATAAACTTATATATATATATATATATATATTCATACAATATACATTTATTGTTTACAGATTATTTATAAGTTGAAAAAACAAAATATACAGTTTTATATAAAATCAAATCTGATCTGTTCCATTCACATGACTTTCTCTACATCTCTGCAACAAATTATTGTTAAAAACTTATGCTTCCATTTAATTCATTACTTATTACTTGCTTCCTTGTGAGTAGAAACGAAATAAGGGAATACCACAAGTTAAAGTGATAGTCAAAGGCTGATTGTTATGTGACTGAAGTTTTTTTTTGTTTGTATGGACAGGAGTTGACAAATTCCTATATGAGAGAAGTATAAGCTTTTCAAAGCTGAAACTAAAAACAAGGAATATCTACGAAACGATTAACTCTACGAAAAAAAAAAAAAGAAAGTGTATGACCTAAATTGTGTATTTTTTTGTGTGGTAAGTTTTTGTCTACCTCTTACGCTTCACCAGTTACAAATAATTCAGCAAAATTCATTCAGAATAAAGAGGTCTTTAAAGGCTATTCCTAGAAAATTCAAGATATACATTTTATATGCCATATAAATATACGGTATTTTAATCAAAGTCGATAGAGCCATTTTTCATAAAATCAAAATTTTTGAAATTTTTCCCATGTAATGTGTAGTTTAGAGTGGCGGGATTTTCTTTAAAATTTTCGTGCCGCATCCTTCAAAGATATTAAACTTGTAGATACACCAAGTTTGGTATTTTATTGACTTTTCGTTTTTGAATAGAGTTCACAGACACCCTCACGAAATGCTTTTTTGGATACAGGGAACCCAAAAACATATATTTCCGGTGCAATCTTGGTATCGAATTTTTGGGCAGAATATAATCCTTCTCTATACACTTTATACATAGTACATGCAGAGAAAGAAAAAATTCAAACCCACCTTCTGAGAGGAAAAAACCTGAAAAAGTTATGGACTATATGTCACCAGTATGCTGCTCATCTACATCGGATCTCTATCTGTCCTTCTCCAGAGAGTATTTGAGTTGTGAACGTGGTTCAATTACGAACAAAGACCAACATTTTATCTGTGTGAAATGAGAACGCTGGCCAACACGATTTAACAGCATTGCAGTGGCAAGGTAAATGACATTGGCTCAACTACCTGGAAACTAAATAAACAACAAAGTAATTTATCTGCCAATGCCTTTATTCAGCAAAATAAACAGCGACGTACAGCTCTCTAACTGTACATTGTGAAGTCGTTCTGCTATCGCTCCCAGTTCTCAATTGAAACTGTCAACGTGCATGTTTCTGAACTTCTAAATTACCTGCTCTGAGATCGCTCTAATCTTTTCAACCAAATAGAGTTGTATACCGAAAGTACACTAGTGTAATAGACCCGAATTTCTCTATAAAATTTATTTTTAAGAATTTAGTAGTAAGTTTCTATAAAACAGACATTACTATCATTTTTATTATTCATAACGTAAGCCTAAATGATAGTATTAGATGCTAATTCAAATAATTTTATTTTTCGTAGTAGATATTATTTTTCATTTTATATAAAGGAAACCTATGTTTTACTAAAATACCGTTATACTTTAGTGTCCCTTAATAATTACATAATATAATATACCATATTTATATCAAGTCACCTTCCGTGTTGTAGTGGTTACCATGTTAGCCTCTTAAACCTAAGGTTGCAGGTTCAAACCTGGCGGAGGGTGATGGATTTTTTTTTTACTCAAATATCCTTAGGGTACCTTCCTTCGGAAAGGAAGTAAAGCCCGTGGTGCCAATAATATTTATTTGCCCATAAAAGCCTCATACATTGAAAGAAGAAGGTTCCTGGGCAAAATATTTCCCATTTTGCGTCCGCAAGTCGTGATTTAGTCCTAGAGCGCCATCTTTGGGTGATGAGCTGATCCCTCATCACCATGGCACATAGTGGTGAACTCAGGAACTGGAAGTTCAAATTCGATCATGGAAACATCGTAAGGATGCCCTTTGCTCCACCTAGGAGATACAGAAACTACTACTACTACCACCACCAACACCACCATTACCACCACCACCAAGTTATTTAAGTTTAAAAAACTTAAATAATTGTCATTATTTATGTTAAGGCTACCAATTACCACCTGTTATAAGAAAATACGCTTATACTTATATCCGAAGTATAAATACTAATGCAATAGACATAATAGAGTAATTATGAACCTGTCATTTATGAAACTACAATAGGTGTGTTGACGTATGAATAGAGGATAACTTATGTTAAACCCAAAATAGTGTATACTGCCACAGCACTACACGAGTCATCTCTTCTTGCTTTCCGCGTAGTTGGTCGCGCAGTACATAGAAGGGAATTCCCTGGAGCATCGAGAAAATTTGCCTTTATTGTTGGGGATCCCTGTATCAAGCGATCGCTGAAATCACCCTGCAGAGTTCGTTATCTCAGATGGTAGAGAGTTGAGTGCTCACCATGGAGTACGAGGACCAAGGGCCCTAGGGACACTTCACATTAGCTAATTACAATTGAAGGATTGGATAGAATCTACTTAAAATCATCACTCCAGATTCAGTATCGAACTGCAAACTTTCGGCACGAGAACCACGAAGAAGTCACTAAGCTGTCTCGACATCCCGGAAATGTGAACTAGAAAGCTAAAATTCTGTGCGTGACAAGGTATTGTAATGCACCCAAAAATTCGATACCGAAATTTCACTGGAAATATATGTTTTGAAATCTCCTGAATCCAAAAAAGCATTTTTAGAAAAAGGTCCGTGTGTGTCTATGGGCAGCATAGCTCAAAAACCAAAAGTTCATTAAATACACACTTTCTTGGTATTTAAGTTCCAAGGATGCGTCACAAAGATTTTCAAGAAAATCCCCCCACCCCCAACTACCCTTTACATGGAATATTTTTCGAAAATTTTTATTTTTTCAAAAATGGCTTTAATGCTGTTGATTAAAATATCGTATATTACAGATATTTACCTCACAAACAAAATGTATACCTTTAATTGTCTAAGAATAGCCTCTGTACATTACTTTATTCTGGATGAATTCTACGGAATTTTGCATAACTGGCAAACTGTAAGAGATACACAAAAACTTACATAACTGAAAATGTAGAACTCAATAAAACACACAATTCACGATACATATTTTTTTCTTTCGTTTTTAGATATTCCTTGTAATTAGTTTCAGCTTTAAAAAACTTATACGTTTCTCATACGGGAATTTGTCAACTCCTGTCCATACAAACATAGGAATTTCAGTCACATAACAACCAGCTTTTGACTCTCACTTTAACCTATGGTGCTCCCTTATTTAGCTTCTACATAGAACGAAGCAAGTAATAAGACTATTTCTGCTAACTTTTTCACGATTAGCATGAAGTAAAAATAAGCATAAACTTTTTAACAATAATTTGTTGCGGAGATATAGAGAAAGTCAGGTGAATGAAACACATCAGATTTTTTCATAAGGATTTCAATCGTGGAAAATGTTTTATTATATACATTTGAATAAAAATTTATAGATGTGGAAACATATACAGTCTGTTTTATTCGATGAAGATAAAAAAAAAGAAAATCGATAACACAGACCGAATTAAAAACACTATTGACTTTAAAAGTATATGTGTATCTGTGTACTGATTTATTCAGCATTTAAAACCCATAATAAAACATGTGGGTTTTAACCCCAAGTGTTTCTTATAATTACATAGGTCCCAAAGCCTGTACATTTGTGCCTGTAATTTAATTTATACGCTACGAAAATAGTTGGAAATAAAAGCAAAACAAAACCGTTCATGATGACTTCCGGGCTTCACATAAACGTAACTCATCCACTAGTGTTGTTTTATCAGCAGTGGTGATGCTGTTACAGTATCGAAAAGGCGCCTGCAGGAAGGTGAACACCACCCAGCAGACCAGGGGCGTGTCGAGCCCAAACTCGCGTTAAATTTGTCGCTTTTATCTCTTTGCCATCACATACACAGAGTATGTTGGTAGCCAAAGATATCCTCAAGCATATGAGCTGAGTAAAAATTATTTCTGCATAGTGTACATTTATTCTTGTGTAATTTTAAATACCAGAGGCAAAGATGTACAAGTAGATTCAGATCTTTTTCAACCGTAACGATACAATATAGTCCTCGGAAATGGCTGTCACGAATGCCGGGTGTTCTGGGCAGCTCCGGCCCATTCATGGCAGAAGATCCTGCTTCAGGCTGTTCATGTAATAAAAACACGTGGGCCATTGTGATAAGCAGTTCTATAGGATAAAATGTTTTGAATAACGATTATTTATAAGGCGCTTGTATACGTTTAACATCTTGGTCAAGTGGACAATAAATGAGCATAAATGTTCCATTCACATGACTTTCGCTACATCTGTGTAACAAATTGTTGCTAAAAAGTTTATGCTTCAATTCACTTCATTGTAATCAAGAAAAATTAGCAGAAATAGTTTTATTACTTGCCTAACCTCTAAGTAGAAACAAAATAAGGGAATCCATAGGTTAAACTGTTAGTCAAAAGCTGGTTGATATGTGACTGAAGTTCCTTTGTTTGTATGAATAGAAGTGGACAAATTCCTGTATGAGAAAAGTATAAGCTGAAACCAAAAACAAGGAATACCTTAAAAACGATCTCCTCTACGAAAAAAATGTATATAACATAACTTGTGTGTTTTAAAGTGCTCTACATTTTCTGCGTAGTAAGTTTTTATTCATCTCTTACGGTTTAGCAGATATGCAAAATTCCGTAAAATTCATCCAGAATAAAGGCTATTCCCAGAAAATTTAAGATATACATTTTATTTGTCAGGTAGATATCTGTAACATACGATATTTTAATTAAAATAGTTACAGCCATATTTTTAGAAAATCAAAATTTTCGAAAAAAGTTCCATGTAAAAGGTAATTGGGCGTGGGGGGGATTTTCTGGAAAATCTTCGTGTCGCATTCTTGAAAGATACCAAACCTAAATACCAAATTTGATGTTTAACGAACATTTTGTTTTTGAGCTATGCTTTCCACAGACACACACGCAAACACACGGACCTTTTTGTAAACATCTATGTGTTCCATTCACATGACTTTCTCTACTTTGGAGTAAAAATTATTGTTAATAAGCTTATTCTTCTATTTACTTCATGCTAATCGACAAAAAATTTGCAGATTTAGTCTTATTACTTGCTTCCTTGTAAGTAGGAGGTAAATAAGGGAGTATCATAGGTTAAAGCCACAGTCAAAAGCTGGTTGCTATGTGACTGAAGTTCCTTTGTTGTATGGACAGGAGTTGACAAATTCCTGTATGAGAAATGTAAGTTTTTCGAACCTGAAAAAAAAAGAAAAAAGGAATATCTCAAAAACGATCAACTCCACGAAAAAATGTATACAACATAAATTGTGTGTTTTAATGTGCTCCACATTTTTTGTGGGATAAGTTTTTGTCTATTTCTTACGGTTTGGCATTTATGCAAAATTCCGCAAAATTCATTCAGAATAAAGTAGTCTTCAGAGGCTATTCCCAGAAAATTCCAAACATACATAAGCAGATGAAGTAAAAGTAGAGAAGTGCATAATTCAAGTTAATTGTTAGGTAATTTTTCGGGTTTTAAGGAAGTCTATGATTTTTACTATTAATTAAAATTTCCAAAATGTTGATATTTTATGACTTAAATAATGAAGTTTTCTGCATAAGGATACGAAGCTTGGTGGGGGTAGTTTGTTAGAATTGCAGGCATTTATAATTTTCACTTGGTTCTAAAGTATAAGCTCACATTTTCTCAAGATAGCCCAAATATATGTTTTGGATAGGGATTGAAAATAGTAATGAATGTAAGGGTAGAATGTCATTTTTGTAAGTTTCTGGAACAATGCAAATATTACCGATTTTGCAAAATTCATATAAGAATATTACTTGACAACACCTTAGTGAAATGTGAGGAAGCTGCGGTGATATGAGTTACATACAACCCCCCCCCTCCCAAACCTCGTTAAGATTAATTAGTTGTAAACTATTTGAAGTCGTTCAAACTCTTTCATATTTGCAATGAAGTGCTAACAATAGCCTCTGACATCCATGTTACCTAACCCCCAGTTTTCAAAATGTTGTAAACAGTAGTTTAAAGCATAAGGTAATTTGAAAGAGTAACGAAAACTTTATTAACATTGACTGAGTGTTTCCCTCTATAACATATTAGTGTTTATTAGGCATCAGACAACTATTACATTGTTCGTTTTTAGTTCAATTTTGCACACATAGGTGCGTGCACACACACACAAACGTATTACGAAAATAGGGAACCTTCTGAGGAAACATACATACGGAATTTCTGTGCGGAATACAATAATTTATGGCTTATGATTTTAGTAACAGAATACACAACAGTGAAGCACTGTTAAATAACTTTTAGGTACTTCTTATTTAGGTTGCATTTACAATTATTTACAATATCATATACTTTTACTTAAACTAGTTTACTTATCCTAGTGTACATAGGTTTGAATACCGCTTAAGCATTACATCTACATGCTGCCTGGCTGTGGCCCTTTGGTTTGAACTACTAATTTCATCTCACTTCCTTTTTTCTTTCTCACTTTTCCTTTAACTGTCCCAGATATTGCCCTATTTCTTTATTCTTCTCTTTCCCTTGACATTCTACATTCTTATCTCATTTGTATTCTCAAATTTATTTCCTCCAAATTCTTACATATTTATTCTGTTAAACAGTGAACAATACTGTTTTCTCCCCGCATAAAATACAACGTTCTAGTTCATTGTGCTTCGTCCCTTTTCAAAAGTAATGCACCTATTTTCATCCAAGCTAGTCCTTCTCTGTGTGTCTGGTTTATTACATATCCCTATCGTTATCTTTCTTTCTTTATTTTTCCGTATAAATATAAGGACTGTTTGTTTTCTAGTTCCTGTTTATCTATTTCTAACGAACCCTGTTTCAGTCAACATTTCCTCTAGCTGTCCCCACTAACTCTTCTCACCCTTAATAAATCTTCAGCTGTTTCATATATATGTTTGGCAGATACTCATCTTTGCTGTTTATACACCTTTACCAACATTTCAATTTCTCTTTAGGATTACTTCACTTCTTCCTGCTCTGCCTATTTCACCTCTGCTAATCCTTTTGGTGCTACTCTTCTTAGCTCTAAATTCTCTTCACAGAACACAGTTTATAGAGTCGAAACTCTCTTAAAACATATTTATTTTCAAATGTTTGCAAAGAGCACATAATGACAAAGCTAGTCATCCATATAATGTATGTATCGGGTGTAAGAAAAGATAAAAGATATTAAGCGAGGTCGTGAAGTTACATTTATTGGCCTTTGTTAGGAAGGGCAGCGTTATCCATGGCAATAAAATTATTTCTACGAGTAGGTAGGGTGGATATAGTTTGCTTGAGGTTACGAGAACCAATCTACCGTGGCAGGACGACCATTATCGGGCAGAAGAACTCTCTCGATTAAATACATCATCCGAGACCATACATCTAGCGATGTTCCCCGAGAGGCAAGGATATCGAGATAGCATTCCGCACGCTTTTCGGAACAAGAAACACGTGATAAACGATAGACATTGGAAATGTTACTCATTTCACTGCGGGCTAGCACTTTTATACGCACCTGCGGACATTCCTAATTTATAGCAGGTCACAGAACGAGAGCGGACCAATAATAGAGCATTATTCTCCATCCCAGGAGATATTTCACTCCATGTTGCAGCTCACTCTAAAGTGTTAGAAGTGATTCAAGAAACACAGAGTATCTCACAATAATGCCATAAACTAAGTAAACAGCTTGCTGTAAATAATGCTCCATAAAACTTCTTTCAAGACAAGAATATGTAATTGTTTAAACTCAAGCTCTTTTTTATTTCTCTGCCATGTACAATATACATAAATATGTATACAACGCATTTATAGGTTCCATGAAATATATTTTTTGAGGAACCGAATAATTTCTTTGTAGAAAAAGGTTCGTATACTCGTATGTGAGCCTGTAAACATCATAACTCAAAAACGAAAAATAGGTTAGTCACGAAACTTTGTATCTTCATTAAATGCAGAACGAAGATTTTGACGTGACTCCCTCCTCCCCAAACTGCTCTTTAAGTGGAACATTTTTCAGGTTTCTCAAAAATGTTTAATGATTTTAATTAAAATACAACTTATTAAAGACATTTGCATAACAAATTAAGATGTATAACTTGAATTTTCTGGACATATCCTCTGAAGCGCTCTTAATTCTGAATGAATTTTGCATAACTGTTTAACCGTAAGAGATAAACTAAGGATTATTATACAAAAAGTCTGATGTGTTCCATTCACATGACTTTCTCTACTTCTGTGTAACAAATTATTGTTAATAAGCTTATTCTTCTATTTACTTCTTGCTAATCGAGAAAAAATGAGCAGAAACAGTCTCATTACTTGCTTCCTTGTAAGTAGAAAGGAAATATGGGAGTATCATAGGTTAAAGTGAAGCCAAAAGCTGGTTACTATATGACTGAAGTTCCTTTGTTTGTATGGACACGAGTTGATAAATTCCTGTATGAGAAAAGTACAAGTTTTTTAAACCTGAATCCAAAAAGAAGGAATGTTTCAAAAACGGTCAACTCATCGAAAAAAATGTATATAACATAAATGGTGTGTTTTAATGTGCTCTACATTTTTGTGTGGTAAGTTTTTGTCCATCTCTTACGGTTTAGCAGTTATGCGAAATTTCGTAAGATTCGTCCAGTATAAAGTATCTTCAGAGGCTATTCCCAGAAAATTCAAAATATACTAATTATTTGTCAGGTAAATGTCTTTAATATACAACATTTTAATCAAAATCGTTAGAGCAATTTTTGGAAAATCAAAATTTTCGAAAAAAATGTTCCATGTAAAGGGTAGTTGGGGGAGGGGGGTTTTCTTGAAAATCTTCGTGTCACATCCTTGGAAGATACCAAACTTAAATACGAAACTTGATATTTAACGGTCTATTCGTTTTTGAGGTAAGCTGTCCACAGACACATTGACACACACACACACACACACACACAGACAACACACACGGATATTTTTCCAAAAAAGCTTTTTTTGATTTAGGGGTACCCAAAGCATGTATTTCCGGTGAAATTTCGGTATCAAATTAGTGTAGAGTACGTGTAGAGAAAGTAACAATCTGATGTGTTACACTCACATGACTTTCTCTAGTTCTTCTAGAAATTTCTTAATAAGATTATTCTTCTTTCTACACAATACTAATCGAGATAAACATTAGCAGAATGTTCTTACTACTTAATTCCTTATAAGTAATAAAAAAATGAGGGAATGCACTAGGCTAAACCGGTACTCAAATGTTTTAAAAGCATTGCAAATCGCTTCCTTGCTTGGCCAGGAGTGGAACAAAAGAAAAATGGACACTTCCTGTCTGAGAGAAGTACTCACAACTGAAACCAAGAACAATGAATATCTCTGAAACAGTTACCTCCACAACAAAAACGTAAAGGACATAAATTGTGTGTTTTGATCAGATCAACATTTTCTGTGTAGTAAGTTTTTGTCTACCTCTTACCGTTTAGCAATTAAACAAAATTTATCAAAATTCAACCAGAATAAAAAGCTCTTCAGAGGCAAATGAGGGAATGCACTAGGCTAAACCGGTACTCAAATGTTTTAAAAGCATTGCAAATCGCTTTCTTGCTTGGCCAGGAGTGGAACAAAAGAAAAATGGACACTTCCTGTCTGAGAGAAGTGTTAAGTACTCACAACTGAAACCAAGAACAATGAATATCTCTGAAACAGTTACCTCCACAACAAAAACGTAAAGGACATAAATTGTGTGTTTTAATCAGATCAACATTTTCTGTGTAGTAAGTTTTTGTCTATCTCTTACCGTTTAGCAATTAAACAAAATTTATCAAAATTCAACCAGAATAAAAAGCTCTTCAGAGGCAATTCCTAGAAAATTCAAGATATACATTTTATTTGATATGTAAATATATTTAATATGCGGGATTTTAATCAAAATCGTTAAAGCCATTTTTTAGAAAATAAAAATTTTCGAAAATTTTTCCATGTAAAGGGTAGTTGAGGGTGGGGGGATTTTCTTGAAAATCTTCGTGTCGCATCCTTGGAAGATACCAAATCTAAACACCAAGTTTAGTATTTAACGATCTTTTCGTTTTTGAGCTATGCTGTCCACAGACACACAGACATACACACACACACACAAACACACACACACACACACAGACACAGACACACACACATACACCAGGACCGTTTTCTGAAAATGCTTTTTTTGGATTCAGGGGGTCCTAAAACCTGTATTTCCGGTGAAATCTCGACATCGAATTTTAGGGTGGAATACTTACTTCCTCTATACACTATGTACATAGTACGTATAGAGAAAGTAAGAATGTAGCGCTTGTTAAAACACACAATTGATGCCATACACATTTTTGGAGTTCACATTTTTACTTTCTCTTACCCCGTATGTACAATGTACATAGGGATAGAGAAGTATTGCATTCCACCCAAAAATTCGATGTCGAGATTTCACCGGAAATATTATGTTTTAGGACCCCCTGAATCCAAAAAAAGCATTTCCAGAAAAATGTCCGTGTGTCTGTGAACACGATAACTCAAAAACAAAAAGTAGCTAAAATACCATTAGTAGCTAAAAATCCCCCCACCCCAAACTATCCTTTACATGGAACTTTTTTCGAAAATTTTGATTTTCTTAAAAATGGCTCTAACGATTTTGATTAAAATATCGTATATTAAAGATATTTACCTGAAAATTAAACTGTATATCTTGAATTTTCTGGGAATAGCTTCTAAACACCTGTTTATTCTGGATGAATTTTGCTTAATTTGGCATAACTAATAAACCGTAAGAGATAGACAAAAACGTACTGTACAAAAAATGTAGGCCTTGTTAAAATACACAATTTACGTCATTTACATTTTTTTTCGTGGAGCTTACCGTTTTCGAGGTATTCATTGTTATTGGTTTCAGTTGTGAAGTACTCAGACGGGAGTGTCCGATTTTCTTTCGTTCTACTCCTGGCCAAGAAAAGAAGCCATTTGTAGTGACAATCGCATAACGACAGCTTTTAAAACATTTGTCTATCGATTTAGTCTAGTGTATTTCCTTATTTTCTTCCTATAAGGAACTAAGTAATAAGAACATTGTGCTGAATACCTCGATTAACAAGGTGCATAAAGAAGAATAATCTTATGTAAGAAGTTTGTAGAACGGCTAGAGAAAGTAATGCGAGTGTAACACATCAGATTTTTTAGGTACACCTTGTTGTTGTTTTAGTTTTAAAATACTTTTCTCATACGAGAATTTGGTAACTCCTGGTAATGTAAAGAAACAGATTTCAACCACATTGCAACCATCTTTTCCTATCGCTTTTGCCTAAGGTATTCCATTATTTCCTTTCTTATTATAAGAAGCATGTAATAACAATATTTCTGCCAATGTTTATCTTGATTAGCATAAAGTAGGCAAAAGAATAAGCGTATTAACAATAATTTATTACGGTTACAGTTCATGTGAATGGAGCACAGCAGATTTTTACTTTCTCTACACGTACTATGTACATAGTATATAGAGAAGGTTTTGTATTGCACCCAAAAATTCCATACTGAAATTTCACCGGATATACATGTTTTGGGTCCCCCTGAATCCGAAAAAATAATTTTTGGAAAAAGGTCCGTGTGTGTGCCTGTGTGTTTGTATGTGTGTCTGTGGACAGCATAGCTCAAAAACGGAAAGACCGTTAAGTACCAAACTTGGTATTTAAGATTGTTATCTTCCAAGGATACGACACGAAGATTTTCAAAAGATCCCCCCACGCCAACTACCATTTATATGGAATTTTTTTCGAAAATATTGATTTTGTTAAAAATGACTATAATGATTTTGATTAAAATATCGTATATTAAAGATATTTACCTGACAAATAAAATGTATATCATGAAATTTCTGGGAATAGCCTCTGAAGACTACTTTTTTCTGGATGAATTTAACGGAATTTTCCATAACTGCTAAACCGTAAGAAATAGACGAAAACTTAAAGCACAAAAAATGTAGAGCACGTTAAAACCACAATTTATGTTATATAATTGTTTTTCTTGGAGCTGATCGTTTTTTAGATATCGTTTTTGGTTTTGGCTTTGAGAAAAGGAATTTTCTCATACAGGAATTTGTCAATTCGTGTCTATACAAACAAAGGAACTTCAGTCACATAGCAACCAGCTTTTGACTGTCACCTTAACCTATGGTACACCTTTATTTCGCTTCTATTAACAAGGAAGCAAATAATAAGACTATTTCTGCTAATTTTTTCTCAATTAGATGAAGTAAATAGAGTAATTTGTAGCAGAGATGTAGAGAAAGTCATGCGAATGGAACACATAAGATTTTTTTTTGAGTTTCGGGATTTACAATACATTTGTTTTTAATATTTGCATTCTACAAGCTTAGACGTATGACTCCAAATTTTAAGGTCATGAAGCTCATGATCTGTTTTCTTAGCGTCATATCTTTCTTCGCCGGATGTTCTCGACATGAAGATTTAATCCAAAAAGGAACGCCCGCATGCTCCTTTGTGATGCTGTATTCTAATCTGACAAGACATTCCATCTGTCAACCTGTGTTGCTGTGTCATATCTCATGTTTGGTCTACGTTCAACATTGTTCAGTGTAATTCTTGCTTTATGGTAATTATAATTGCCTGCCATAATCCTGCTGCTCAAATAAGGAACAGCTTAGCGAATAATTCTGCACGTATAAAACATCATTGTGCTGGATTTTTATGTACGCCTACCTCCAAAATAATCGCTATATCCGGGAAGCCGTTAAGTATTGCAACACTTTTCTTAATCATATACAAAATAAAATATAAATGCATTATCATGTTATAAAAACATTAATCAATGTCTATCTTCTGATGAAGTTCTTAATCACAAGGATCTGAAACAATCATAACAATGTATATTCTTTTACTTTCTCTACTTTGTACATGCTACATAGGTTAACGTTCGTTAACCAGATATCACTGAAAATACACGTTTTAGAGTCCCCTGTATAACATCATTTTTAGAAAAAGCCAAGAGCGTGTGTGTGCGCGCTTGCATGTGCACCTTTAAACACCATAAGTCAAAAATGAAAAGTTTTAAATACAAAACATAATATTTAAGCTCAGCAGTTTCCCAAGGATGGGACATGAAGATTTTCAAGAATAGTAATCCAGCAAATCCTTTTCATCGAAAAGATTTCAAAAATTTTTATTTTCTCAAAATGGCTCTAATGATTTTGATTAAATACCGTAGATAAAAGATTACATGGCAAAGAAGATATACAATACTGAAATTTCTGGACAGGCTCTCAAGAGCTCTTTGTTCTGAATGATATTTAAATTAACTTTTAAACATTAGAGATAGACAAAAAGCTACCACATAAACATTTAAATCTCGTTTTTTTACATTTAACGATTTCCGAGATATTCCTTGCTAGTAGTTTTATTTTTAATCTCCTTGAACAAGAAGTTGTCATCAATGTTTCATTCTTTTTCACTCCTGGCCAGGAAAAGGAACAGAATTTCAAAGTGAATCAAGAAAGAGACAGTTTTAAAATATTGGACTATTGCTTTAGACTAGTGTACCTTGTATTTTTATTATATTTATATTTATAAGGAACTAAGTAATAAGAGCATCACTGCTAGTGTTTATCTCGATTAAAATTAAATAAACAGAAGAATAGTCTTTGGTAACAATAGGCTGTTTGCAGAACAGGTAGAAAAAGACATATGAATAGTATATACCTTATCCGGGTAACTCACCCTAAGTGAAATTCGAACTCACGACCTGTTGAACATGAGGTAGACTCGCTACCACCACACCACCCAGACGGGCTCGTTTTAATTGTCAATATTTGCTGTGCTGAAAGTTTGTGATTGTTTGCTTAATTTCGTTCAGATTAAAAGTCTGGCTTAAAACTGTTGTTACTTCTCAGAAACTGACACTGAATACTTACTGTCGTTTTCTAGAGTTGTCTTTATTCTCAGAACCTTATGCCAAGCTCCAGAGAGAAAGATTAAGGTCTCTAAGATGTCATCAGATTCTATTCTTGCGTTCCTTTAAGGTGTCACGTTTCACTGTGGTATTTTTGAGAAAATTAAAATATTCAAAGATTTTTGGTAGTTTGAGATGGGGGATTGTTCTCCAAATCTTCGAGTAGAATCGGAGATATAAGAAGTTATAAGAATACCAAGCTATGTCCACAGATATGATATGCTTTTTCTGGATACAGGGGACCCTAAAACGTGTATTTCTGAGAAAATCTTGGTATCGACTTTTGGGATGGAGTGCGATACCTTCTCTACCTATGTACATGTACTATGTAGAGAAAGTAATTACGTATTTTAAGCCAATTAATTATTGTATTTAATAAACTCTGTCAGATCTTCTCTGTTTACTCAAAAACTAAATTCAAATACAAAATATATACAGAATTCGTCCCATCCAACCATCTGTGATTATAATTTATTTTATTGTTGTTCTTGAAGATCAGGTTTTGTTTCTGGATGTGATTTAGTTGTTATATGGTTTTATTTAAAGCAAACAACAGAATATCTATGGCATATAGATGCGTGAAAAGTATTAGACTCAAGCACATTTTGTGATAAAACGATTGTGAATGCTAAGTTTGAAAATAAATTATAAATATCTAAAATCTAAACAAAGTCTTATGCAAAAGATTGCAGGTATTTGTCACTGTGAATATCTATATTCCTATTGGTGGAAAATCAGTTTGCCAATCCATTGCCTTAAAAATCTAAATATGAAAAGCTGATGTGTTCCATTCACATGAATTTCATTAGCTGTTCTACAAACAAACTTCTTACAAAAGATTGTTCATCTTTATACACCTTGCTAATCGACGTAAGCATTAGCAGAATATTCTTTTTGCTTAGTTCCTTATAATCAGAACAGAACACTATGCTAAATCAATAGTCACATGTTTAAAGGTTGTCGCTATGCAATTATCATTGAGATTCAATTCTTTGCATAGACAAGAGAAAACAAAAGAAATACGAACGATTTCCTATCTGAGAAAAGTATAAAATTGAAACCAATAATAAAGCATAAGAAAAAATCTTGTGTGTTCCATTCACGTAACTTTCTCTACATCTCTGCAACAAATTATCGTTAATTTATAATTGTGCTTCTATTTATTTCATGCTAAACGACAAAAAATAGCAGAAATAGTCTTATTATTTGTTTCTTTGTAAATAGAAGAGAAATAAGGGAGTACCACAGGTTAAAGTGATAGTCATAAGTTGGTTGCTATGTGACTGAAGTTCCTTTATTTGTATGGACAGGAGTTGTATGAGAAAAGTTAAGCTTTCCAAAGCTGAAACCAAAAACAAGGAATATCTCAAAAACGATCAACTCCATGAAAAAGTGTATACAATATAAATTGTGTGCTATAATGTGCTCCAAATTTTTTGTGTGGTAAGTTTATGTCCAACTCTTATGGTTTAGCAGTTATGCAAAAATCCGTAAAATTCACCCATAATAAAGTAGTCTTCAGAGGCTACTCCCAGGAAATTCAAAATATATGTTTTATTTGTCAAGTAAATATCTTTAATATACGACATTTTAATCAAAATCCTTAGAGCCATTTTTGAGAAAATCAAAATGTTCGAAAAAAGTTCCATGTAAAGAGTAATTTGCGGTGGGGGGATTTGTCTCGAAATTTTCGTGTCGCATCCCTGGAAGATACTAAACTTAAATACCAAGTTTGGTATTTTACCGACTTTTTGTTTTAGAGTTATCGTGTTCACGGAGACACAGAGACACAGAGAGAGAGAGAGAGAGAGAGAGAGAGAGACACACACACACACACACACACGGACCTTTTTCTGAAAATATTTCTCTTGGATACAGGGGACCCTAAAGCATATATTTCCGGTGAAATCTCGGTATCGAATTTTTGGTGGAGTGCAATATCTTCTCTATACACTATGCACATAGTACGTGTAGAGAAAGTAACGAAAAACGAAAATGTAGAACATAAATTGTATTTGACGAGATCTAGTTTGTCTAGTAAGTATTTGCCTGTCTCTTGCGGTTTAAGTCATTCAGAATGAAAGATTTTAAGGGCTGTTCTCGGAAAATTCAATATATACATTTTAATTGTCATTTAAATATCTTTAATATAATAAAAATGGTTAGAACAATTTTTAATAAATTCAAAATTGTCCAACATTTTTCCATTGAATAGTCGTTTGGGGTTGGTAAATTTTCTTGAAAATCTTCGTGTCGAATTCTTGGAAGATACTAAGCTTAAATACCAAATTTGGTATTTAACGGACTTTTCGTTTTGAGTTATGCCTGTTCAGCATATACGATGTACATATGCGATTTAGAGAAAGCAAAAAAGGGCACGCACGATAGCCCAAATATCAAGTATATAATTTCTAGGTATATGTTGAATTTTCACAGATAAACTGCGATAAAACATCACATAAAACATTGTTCTAAAATTCATTTCTCTCCAATTTGTTTAATAAAAGAAGAAATAGTCCCAACAGTACATCAAAAAAAGACGACTCTTGGTTTTGTTCTTGCTTTTCATATAGTCATCTAGTTCTGAGTGGTGGAAAATGATGTAAGCATGTTACTAGACTAAAGCTTCAATAACTTGGTGAAAACCTCGTACAGTAAAACCCCAAAACTGTGCTTTGAGACTAATAATTTGCACACCTCTGTAATATTCTAATATATGACGCCTTTGCTGATGCAATCATGCATGGTTACATCAGTACATAGGAAGATCACCGGGTCAGGTTGCTCCGGCGAGATTGGCTTTCGGAGGTTGTGGGATAGATTCCCGAGATTACCCATGAATTTCTTTCGGGGGTTTTCGTGGGTCTAGGCAAATGCTAGGAAACGCTGTCGCTTCATTTCATCTCCATGTCTTCCAACAGGTCTCTTTCAGGATTGTAAGTGTTGGCAAGGTGGATGCCTTTCTTTGGTGGTGACTGTGCTCTGGAATTACAGCTATCGGCGGCGGGAGGGCGAGGGAAGTCGTATGTAGACCGACGGAGTCCGGTCAAAGATGGGGCGCGGGCTTCGAGCGCTCCCCGCATAGAGACGAACTGTTTGGAATCTGTTAGGGACCTTCCGCGGTGGCTCTTCCTCCGCTGTCCGGTTTCGGCCACCCTTTGAAATTACACTCATAGCATCCTATCCTTCTCGGGTCTAATGAACAATAAACTGACTGCTGTAGTCCGGATCCTCTCCGACATCACACACACACACACACACACATCTCTAATCTTACAATTTCCTATTCATACTGTGTACATCATCAAGGAGTGAATATTATACCTATGTTGCGTCATTCACCATAATGTTTTCTTAGTAATACTTTTAAACGAAGCAATAGAAAACGACTAAGTTAGTTACAACATTCTGACTCTGCGTTTAACTGAGGTTAAGATGTTAATCGGGAGCACAGATATATAAGTTCTGAAGTTATTCATGGATGCGTAAATTGCCTCCGCACAGTGGTGTTTCCAAACTCTTGCAAAGGAAAAGAAAAAAAGAAGGCATGTCACACACCTCCATCAGATGGCGCACTTAGGAAAATGTAACACAACGCTAAAAAGTGTTGCCAAAAGCTCTATAACTCAAATATCTGTACATTTTGCATTATGTTAGTTTTTGTCCATCTATTGAACCAGGTAGTGAAGACGACATTACAGACTGTTCATAGAAAATTGAAGAATAAAATTCTCCATCACGTAGTTCCTCAATTGACCCCCTCCTGGGTCCTCACAAGGCTGAGTTCACCCCGAACCAGATCTCCCAGAGAGGGAAAAATTCCCATGCCGGCACGGGAATCGAACCCAGGTCTTCCGCTCGGCCAGCAGCTGAGCTTCCAATAGAAAAACACTGAAAGTGCACGTACATTTTTCATGTAAATGTGTCAATGCTGTATATGTAAAAGCAATAGAATACTTATTCAGAAAATAATAATTAACGAAATTACCGTGTGCACAGAAGTTTAGAATAGGGAAATGTGTTGAAAATCTTGTAATATGCTGATATTAAACGCCAGGTTGGTCGTCTCCTTAGCGCAGTGGTAGCGTTGTTGCTTGCCAAGCGGGAGGCCTAGTTCGATTCCCTTTACACTATGTACATGAATGAATGAATAAGTGTATTTATTGGCATAGCAGTATCATACATAGAATTTCAACAGTCGCACGGGTCCACAGACCATACGTGCTTTTGCAATACACATTACAAGCAATATTAAAACAACAACAACAAGGAATTAAAAGAGGAAACACGAAAATAAAAAGACAAAGGAAATACACATTCAAAAGCAATATTAAACAACAATAAAGAACCCGAAAATAAAAAATACAAAATACAAAGATATTCAAATATAGCAATTTAAAAGACATTTAAATTTACAACACAGAGTACACCTTCATAAATGCACCCTCTTATAATAGATAATTACACTTAAAAGACATATATACAGATAATATACACACCATATATAAAACCATAGCACAACAATGACCTAAGTATAACATAATATATATGTATGTAGAACATTGTAGTCACTTTTGTTTAGTTGATCTTATTCCTCCCCCCCCCCTTCTCTATTGGCAGCCTCCTCAGATCTCAGCTGTCTTGCCTTAAGTATAAATTTACCTAGCCCGTCCATGTTTTCCGAGCCTGCCAGTAGCGTCCAACATGCTTCTAGCCCTGCATTCGCAGTGGTAAAAAATCGCGGCAAATATTTTTCCCGCCATTCCTCCGTACCCCTACATCTTGCCAAGATGTGAGTCCACGACTCTTCCTCCTCGCAAATGGGACAGATTCTTGTACCATTCTCGTCAGAAATGTTCGTGCTCCTCCATGCTCCTAGTCTAATCCACGCGAGCCCCTCTCTAATAAGTTGGTACCTGTTTTGATGTATTGCTCCATACCCCACTCCGATTTCAGCCCAGACTGTACTTCTAATGACACCTTCTCTGTGCATTGCGCAATTATTTGCTGCCTGTCAATATCACAGCGGCGGTTCTTAATTTTTCTCCAAATACTTCGCCTGTTTTCCTGCCCCGCCATCCAAATGTCTCCCATCCCAATGGTTTCCAACCCTTTCTTTAATTTCGATGCCCACGTCGAATTACCTTCCATTCGCAACTGTTCACGGTAGCAGACTGCCCTAATTAGAGATTGGTTTCCGTGAACGATTCTCATCCAATACTTAACTGCTCTGATTTTGCACTCTATCGTTTCACTATGTGCCCCGAATTCCCTCATTATTCCGCAGTTTGGTACCCCTCCCTACACCCAGAATTCCTTTCAAAAGTTGGTCCTCACTTGATCCAGATTCCCTGTTTGTTCCCACCCCCATATTTCTCCTCCGTATGTCATCGTGGATCCAACTGTCGCTCCGTATACAGTTTCCATTAAGGTTATGGATATATTCGGTATTATGTACATAGTACGTGTAGAGAAAGTAAAAATGATATACAACGCCCCTTTGACCACCATGGTAGCTCCTACGACTTTCAGAATGTTCAGAGAAGTATAAAAGCTTATCATGGACGAGATAATTGCTGAGAACTCTGTGAAGTTTGTTTCGTTGAACGATAAAGAAAATATAACAAGCAAATATTTTTAATTTTTTTGTCAGAATATTTAGAGTATATTCATAGTTTATATTTCCTGCACCAGCAAGAGTTTTTTTAGTTACAAGGATTTGTTTTCGATTTTAAATGGGACAAACAACGGTAGCACATTCCACCTGTTGCTGCCTTTAGCTATCGTAAATCATTTCCATGTTGTGTTTTAACCCGGATTTTTAGTTTTCCTTTCAAATATTCATAAGCTGTAATGATGCCTAAATGCCATCCGTGTATTCAGCAAAGAAATTAAGTTTGCATTTCACTCTTTCACTCTAATAACGGTCTCTTTAGCTGTTGGTTACGTGAAAGATGATTTTCTCATCAAAACCATAAGATTGAACTACTCCGCGTTTCGGATTTAAGACACCTGGCAAACTCAGTCATATTTCATTAATTATAATCACCAATTTAGGCATTCCTATGTCAACTAACTCAGCAGTTCCAAGCCGGTTACAGCTGAAACTCTGACACTGAAAAGTCGCAAACTATTTATATTAACAGGACGTCTCAAATTCGACTAAGATGAGAAGCTTCTAAGCATTCTGTTTCCACTTGCGAGTATAATTTTTAAGACTTATTGTGTTATAAAAGGTTTATAAAGACTACTTTGTTCTTTATTACAGTTCGTTATACAGAAGGACCGTTAAAAGAGTTTGAATCCAAAACTACATAAATGTCATTTTACATTTAGGTGGGCAGGAACTATTAACAAATCAATGTGTATTAGAAGGAGTGTACAATTAGGTAACAATAACGCTTCCATTTCATATTATCCACTTCTTCATGTTCGTGCCTGGCTGAGGACCGACTTTTCGTAATAGGTTCTCCATTCTGTGGTTTCATGCCGTAGGCTCCCCGACAGACTTCTGTCAGTAGGTGTCAGTCCTAAAAATTCGGAGAGGGTAAGTCGATTACGAAACGAAACAATTAGATAAATGCAAAATAGCGTTATCAATTTCCCTGCGTTTGAATTACTTAGTAGAGAAGAAAATTCAAATCTAAAAATGATTTAACTCTATTAAAAGAGTTTTTACT
Source organism: Hymenopus coronatus (assembly GCA_030762935.1). NCBI lineage: Eukaryota > Metazoa > Arthropoda > Insecta > Mantodea > Hymenopodidae > Hymenopus > Hymenopus coronatus. The sequence continues at coordinate 39,953,560 of CM060886.1, forward strand.
ATATCAACATTTCTTGCTGATCTTGGAGTGTTATCACTCCCTTTAAAGCTATTCACAGGTCTAACCTTTCGGTTTTTAACTAAATGCTTCCAATTTTGCACATGTTGCTCCACAACAATAATAAACGTGTTTTTAAATTTTATAAAAGTTTTATAGTTTTTGAGAAGAATTTTTCACTATCAACTTATTAGAAATTTTGAAAATTTGAAAATAAAGTTTTAAAAAAATATAAGCAATAACATTTTATTTAACCATTACTACACAAAATATCCATTAGACTTTTTATTCACTCATCAGGTTCTTTCAGAAATAAATTTAAATCCTTATATATATATATATATATATATATATATATATATATATATATATATATAATTTTTGTAACAATTAACCAAACTGCTTATGTAATATCTTAAGCAATTGAAAGCAAGAGCTGAAATGTTCAACGAAATTTGTTAAAATTGCATCCTATGAAGCATTTTATTGCGCAAAACTATAAGAAAATTCAAACCAGCGTAAAACATTAGAACTAAATACAATTTATTGGTCCGTGTGCTCTAAGGTATGTTGAAGCTTTAAAAGGCTCTGAATAGCAAACTCTATAGCTTGTAATTTAAGCTAGATGTTCAATGAATTTTTAAGGCACAAAAACTAGTATTTTTTTTAATATATTCTTATATTTTATAGAGAAAACTTTCGTGGTCGCCCTTGTAATTCATTATTAAAATTTTTTGGGACTCATTAATGTTCGAGATATAATTTGCAGACGTTACTGGACGCGAAATAAGTATTTATGCCAGGCTTCATTCAAATATGTATTTGCATTATGGTTATATCATTTCAATTTAACTACCTATCTTCTCGTACAGATATTGAGCTATATGCAGCATTGTTTTTACTTTCTTTGCACGCACTATGTGCAAAGTGTATAGAGAAAGTATTGCACTCAATGAAAAAATTCGATACCGAGATTTCATCGGAACTATATGTTTTAGGATCCCTTATATTAAAAAAAATCATTTTCACAAAAAGGTCCGTGTGTGTGCGTGTGCGTGTGTGTGCGTGTGTGTGTGTCCGTGTGTCCGTATGACTGTGAACACGATAACTCAAAAACGAAAAGTCGGTAAAATACCAAACTTGGTATTTAAGTTTAGTATATTTCAGGTATGTGACACGAAGGTTTTGAGAAAACCACCCCCACCCCAAACTACCCTTTACATGGAACGTTTTTCGAATATTTTGACTGTCGCAAAAATGGCTCTAACGATTTTTATTAAAATATCGTATATTAAAGATATTTACCTGACAAACAAAATGTATATCTTGAATTTTCTGGGAATAGCCTCTGAAGACTACCTTATTGTGGACGAATTTTACGGAATTTTACATAACTGCTAAACCGTAAGACTTAGATAAAAACTTACTACCAAGGAGCACGTTAAAGCACACAATTTACGTTATACACATCTTTTCGTGGAGTTGATCGTTTTTGAGACATTTGTTGTTTTTGGTTTCAGCTATTAAAAACTTACTCTTCTCATATAAGAATTTGTCAACTCCTGTCCATATAAACAAAGGAACGTGTTACATAGCAACCAACTTTTGATTATCACTTTAACCTATGGTACTCCCTTATTTCGTTTCTACTTATAAGGAAACAAGTAATAAGACTATTTCTGCTAATTAGTTCTCGAGTAGCATGAAGTAAGTAGAGGCATATGCTTTTTAACAATAATTTGTTACAGAGATGTAGAGAAAGTCTGTGAATGTCACACATCAGATTTATTATTGTTTCATTTGTATAGCCACCTTTAACTTCAATGGTCATATCTGGGTCTTTGACTTGTGAAACATTAGGTTAATAAACTTTATATTATTAAACACACGCACATTTACTCTCACATTTATACTTCCAACTCTAAGGGGGATAGGGAATATTTCTGGTTAAAGAAAAAGTCCCCGTACCAGCCGGGAATCGAACCCGGGATCTCCGGGTGAGAAGTCAGCTTGCTGACCACTCGATCACGGAGGCATTCCATATGCAGTTTTTTTTTTTTTTAAATGAGATTTTTTATTACTTTTGTAGAAGTTTTCTGCTTGAGATTTTCCTGTAGTGATTAGTTCTTTTGTTTAAAAAGAAATTTATATCACAAAGTGGAAAAACTGCAAAAACAGGATTATGTCAAAAAAAATTTCAAATTAATCTGTGAGCAATATCAAAATTCCAACAAAACATTTAATTATGCAAATTCTGTACTATGTTATGAGAAAATTTCAGAGCTTTGTTTTTGCTTTCTGTATTCTATGTACATAGTACATGGAGAAGGCATTGTATTGTACCCAAAAATTCGATACCGAAATACAGGTTTTGAGACTCCCTGAATCCAAAAAAAAAGCATTTTTAGAAAAATGTCCGTGTGTGTGTTTGTCTATTTGTCTGTCTGTCTGTCTGTGTGTGTATGTGTGTGTGTGTCTGAGGGCAGCATAGCTCAAAAAAGAAAAGACCGTAAAATACCAAACTTGGTATTTGAGTTTGGTATTTTCCAAGGATGTGACACGAAGATTTTCATGAAAATTCCCCAACTCCAACTACCCATTACATGGAAAAAAACTCTAAAATTTTGATTTTCTTAAAAATGGCTCTAACGATTTTGATTAAAATATCGTATTTTAAAGATATTTACCTGACAAATAAAATGTATATCTTGAATTTTCTGGGAATAGCCTCGGAAGGCTACTTTATTCTGGATGAATTTTACGGAATTGTGCATAACTGCTGAACCGTAATACATGGACAAAAACTTAGTACACAGAAAATGTAGCTAGCGATAAAACGCACAATTTATGTTCTATACATTTTTTTTCGTGGAGTTGATCATTTTTAAGATATTCTAGGTTTTTCGCTTCTGCTTTGAAAAACATACTTTTCTCATATAGGAATTTGTTATCTCCTGTCCACACATACAAACAAAGGAACTTCAGTTACATAGCAACCAGCTTTTGGCTATCATTTTAACATATGGTACTCCCTCATTTCGCTTCTACTTACAGGGAAGCAAATAATACAACTATTTCTGGTAATGTTTCTCGATTAGCATGAAGTAGATAGAAGCATAAGCTTTTTAGCTACAATTTGTTGCAGAGATGTAGAGAAAGTCTAGTGAATGGAACACATCAGATTTTTTTTTTTTTTTAGCTCAAGATATATTTTGAATGTGGGAAAAATAACAAACCCCCCCCAAAAAAAAAACCTTAACGTTGATTAAAATACCATATGTCATAGATATTTATATGACAAATAAAATGTATATATTGAATTTCCTTGGAGTAGCCTCTGAAGTCCTCTATATTCTCATGACTTTTGACTAACTGGTAAACCGTACGAAAGAGACAAAAACTCATTAAAAAAAAACTTGCAGATCTTGTCAAAGCATACAATTTTTGTCAGATAAAGTTTTGTTGGCAGGTAATGTTTCCAATATATTTCTTGTTATATGTTTACATATTCCAATAGTTATACGTTTATCAATTGGAAAATCTCTATTTATATTTGTCAAGCAAAGAGAACGGAATTTCTATACCATCACATAGCAACCGGATTGCCTGGCTGCAAGTGAAGGCTGCATTTATTAAGCAAAACCGACGTTTCGCCCTTTATATTAAAGGCTTCTTCTGGGCACTGTCCACTGCTTGTACTTATATTTATTCTGAATTGGGTAGGACCTCATGCTAGTGCTCTGATTGGCTGTAAGTTGCCAAGTGGATTATGCTTTGTAAGTAATGTTTTCCATGTAAAATTAGAAGATTTCCCACCATCTCTATTTAGTGAACACTTAGTTTAAGCTTTTCTTCCATTTCTCGCATTATTGTGTGTTAGAAAGTGGTCACATACTGCTAAAATTTCAATATTTATGTCAAAGTCTATATGGATGGGTGCTTTGTATATCTGTTCAGCCAAAGCTGATTTTTCGGGCTGCCCTTTAAAAATGTAATAAGTTTGTTGAATCGGGTTAATATTGATGAACTTGTCTGGCCTATGTATGATTCGCCACAATCACATATAGGGGAAGGTAGCCTATGGGTATGTAATGTACGATAATCTTTGTACACTTGCAGTAGGTGATATTACATTTTGGATAAACCTTAAAGGCGTATAATTTAAAATTTAGAAGTATGTAAATGCTCCCGGGATCCGGTTGCTTAATTTGGACCTTTAGTTGCTAGAGGCGGACCAGATGATAGGAAGGCAAATATTTAAAATTATTTTAACATAATTATTAGGCATACATGATAAGTATGCAGGTATTCCTTATTGTACAAAACAAATGTGTTTGAATAATTCATCTCAGTAGATATGTATGTTGGTAAATTAGGGGAAAATTGTTTCCTTCTCAAAGCCTTTCAAATTAAAATAAGGAATAAACTAAGACATTTTTTACATAGAAAATGTAAAAACACTCAAAACTGAAATATACTAATCATATCCATAGACTGAGATTAAGAAGTCTAATTATAGCCCGAACAGAAATATTTCTTTCTTTAAATAAGAAGAGGTGATTTGCAAGATATTTTTCCATCTCAGTGATAAAAGTTGATTATCTTCCGAACGCGTTTACTTCGTTTAAAACAAAATTTATTGTCAGCATGATTGTTTATTGTAGAAAGCTTTTGGTACTCCATATTCACGAGTACACTCATTAAGTCCATAGTCACTATTTCTGTAGGCTGCCACGGCGGTCTTCAGCTCATCTTCTGTCCATTTCCCCCTTCCTTTTGGACATCTTGAAAACATGAAATGGAGTTTTATTTATGGACGCTCTTAAACTGATGTGGTTCTCCACGTCCCATTCTATACTGAGGATGTGAAAGACCACTTAATTTTGCTCAGAGGACTCTTATTCAGGCTGCAGGTTCTTTTGAGTGCCGTAAATCTACGACACGGGATCACCGGCTTTAATTCCCTTCCGAAGGAAGCCATACTAAGGATTTTTACGCCCGAAAAAAATCCATCGTACTCCAACGGGTTTAAATCCGTGACCGTGGGCATATGAAGTTAACATGGTAACCATTACACCACGAGGGGCAACGGCCACCTCCAAATTCTAAAAACATTACCCCTGACTGCTATTTATTTCAAGCGCACTGGTCTTAATTGTTAAGCGTGTGGCCTAAAATTGACCGGTCCAAATTAGGAAACACGTAGTACTCTTCGGCAACTAGATGTCATGTAAGAAAAGATAATGCTACGTCACAAAATTGAACTATAGTGTTGCGATGTGTAGTTATTAACTAATGAAACGCACTTATGAGCTATACCAGAGTCATTAAATTACTTACTCGCACTGTGTGCAGAAGCTTATGATTTGCAGAACAACAATTATCTATAATTCAAGCGAACAGAATAAAACAACGGCAACAATTCTTCCCTCAATGGCAACAATTGACTGACCGTTGGGGCACGCTCCCTTGATCGCATTTGTCACCAGTAATGTCAACGTTAAGGTTTAAATTACCAAAACATTGCAAAATACATCGGTGGTCCAACTTGGGCAACGGCCCAACTTCGGGATCTCTCCCCTACATCTTAGTTGAGGAGAATGAGGATGAGGATACGGATAGAAGGAAGTGTCACACCTAGCCAATGTACCTATGCCCAATGCCAGGGCACCCCGGGTGGGCGGTCGCAACCAGGAGCGACTGCACAGCAACGAAAGGATCCCTACAGTTTCTAGAGTAAAATTCCTCGACAGTTCCACAATGCCGCCACTAGAGCCAGTTTTTATCCGAAATTGGGTGACGTAGAGAGTGACTCATCTTGCCCCCTTACACGCCACACACAACACCAACCCTGAAGGAACCAATGGGATGACGGGTGAATGAAATGATAATGGAAACGACATGGGGAACCAAAATTCCGAGCATGAAAGTACCTACTCAGCAAGAATACGCCTGGCGACCCGGGGAAACTCCGAAAAATCAATGGGTTGGTGAGCTGAGGAGAGGCAAAGCACATATTTAACCGGGATATAATACATTAATTTTAACTCACAAATTTCTTGTTCTTTTATGACGATGTAACAATTTTGATATTTTGCTAGTCACTCCAACTACACAGACAATAAAGGCTCAATTTTCTTTTCTTCTCTGTGTCCGTTTGGCACTGCTCAGAAGAAGCCCTCAATATGAAGGACGAAACATCATTTTACCAAATGTGACGTGGCCTCTATTGAAGCCAATCAAGTTGTTATGGACAACAGCAATGGAAGCCTCTATTTATTTTATTTACATATCAATATGATTGTCAAACTTCAAGTTCTAGGAATCAATATCGAAGAAACGTACAATGTTTAAAATAAAACAGAAAGCAAGAACGTCAAATGTGGGCAGCATGGAAAGCCCTACTATGCTCACTTCGATCCCAAAGTGAATGGCCTTTCCAATTACTACAATCAACAAAGATGACAGTTCTGTTGAAACACTAATCAGAGCAGCACGAGATAGTAATTACATCAGCTCAAAATATCGATCCCTGAACTAGTCTGGCAATTACACTACTTTTATCTCGACATTTTAACACCATTTTTTATTTAGAGAGGAGATTGATCAGATGGTGAAGAGGTGGAGCAAGTGTCCCTCAACTAACGATAAGAACAAACAGACTAGAACCGGTTTCTGACTTACACTTATTTTCAGAAATGTCTTAGATTTCGTGTCTTTAAGCTTGCCTGGCAGAGAGAAATAGCATTCAAAGTATTTGCTGGTCTTATTGCCTGATGCAATATTTTTACTTTCTCTACACGTACTATGTATATAGTGTATAAAGAAAGTATTGCTCTCCTCCCAAAAAATCGATACCGAAATTTTACCGGAAATACATGTTTTGGGTCCCCCTGAATCCAAAAAAAAAGCATTTTTGGAAAAAGCTTCGCTTGTGAGTGTCTGTGGGCAGCATAGCTCAAAAATCGAAAAGATCGTTAAAAACAAAACTTGGTCTTTAGGTTTGGTATCTTCCGAGGAAGCGCCACGAAGATTTTCAAGAAAATGCCCCCACCCCCAACATTTTTCTTTATAAGAATAGTTTGGGGAGGGAATTTTCCTGAACATTTTCATGTGGCATCCTTGGATAAATATCAACTTTGGTATTTAACGAACTTTATGTTTTTGAGTTATGCTGTTATGACACACACACAAACACACACACACACACCCACATACACACACACGCACAGACCATTTCAAAAATGTTTTTCTTTTGATTCAGTAAACCATGCATTTCCAACGAAGTCTGGGTATAACATTTTTGGTTGGAACGCAATATACAATAACTCCATGGCACTACAGCTCACAAGGAACCTTGGCCTAGCGCCCGGTCGCTGCGTCTCCCATTTTGGTCCATGACGGACGTCACAGATGGGGCGCAGTATTGGAGGTTGAGACCTGGTCAGCGCCGCTGTTAATGCGGTCATGACTTGGTGCCACTAACTTCTCCATCAAGTAGTTGCTCAACTGGGCCTCCAGGGACCTCACGAGGCTGAGTGCCCCCTGTACCAGGTCTCCCAGCGGGGAAAAATCCCCACGCCGGTACCGGGAATCAAACCCAAGTGTCTCGCTTGGTGTAGCGCAATACTTTCTCTACTACTACGAATCACAAAAAGTAAACAGTACGTTACCCTCACCATTCGTTTCTGCTTACTATGTGAAGCTTGCAAGGAGATCTAACCGTTTAGGTGTATAATCTGAATTTGCGATCGAATGTAAGATGTTTTAAGAGCGCAAAGTTTTAAGTACGCAAAGCGTATTGGTCTGGGTGACCCAGTTAGTTGGGTTTAGGCTTTCTGACCCCATGGTCACAGGTTCATATCCGGCCCAGGTTGATAGTTTTTAAATGTGCTAAGAACAGTCCATGTCAGTGGATTATTGGTATGTAAAAGAACTGCTGGAGTAAATTCCGGCACTCCGGCGGCGCTGATGGGATCCTAGTAATTGATAGCATCGTTAACAAATATTTTTGTTATAAATTTTAGTTTAGGGGACAAGATAGTCTGAACATTCCTTAAATTACATCTTAAGTGTAATTACCACTGTTTGTTTTAAGTATTCAATTGTTTTTCCAGAAATTTGTATGAATTATTCTATAAATCATGACAATTATTTCAAGTGTTTTTTTTTTGCATTAATAGCTTATGTGTTGGGTCTACAAAAACTATTTCATTCAGCAGAAAAGTAAAAAAGTTTAGTCTTAAAACGTTTGAATTCATTTACCTTTTTCTCTGATACTACTTGCAAAACATAACCACACTTTTGCTTGCTTGTTCTTACTATAATCAGCTATCCTCTGAACCTCAATTATTTAGCTCTGGTAAAATTTCATTAGAAATTAAAAAAGAAATATATTTGCAAATTAAAAAAGTAAAAATCTGGAAAATTTGCAAAGATGTTACTCGTATATGTGCTGAAAATTTCAGCTTTCCAGGTCTATACTTTCTGAGAAAAAGGTACACAAGTATACAAAAAAGCTGTATTGAGAAAACTGAATTTAAATGTACAAATGCTCTAAAAGGGGACATTGCTTAACAGCTTTAAAGAAATTCAGACTAGAATTTAAGTTGTATCTAAATTGATTAAAAGCCGCTTAACCTCCCAAAAGTATACATTTTCTGATATTAGAATTAATAGAGGTTTTATTAGTTTTATTATTTTTTACCTTGTACCCTTGAGGCTCCTAATTTTGAGAAGACACGTTTGATGAAACATTGTCGGTAAAAGACTTTTTCCAGTGTTTGCTGGACTCAGGGACTATGTAGTGCATATTCGTATTATCTAATATTAACATTTTATGTCGACTGCGTTGCAACAGCATTTGTGCAATTCCAAGCAGTTTCTCCCTGTCGCCTTTCATGGTGTAGTGGTTAACATACTAGCCTCCCAAGGTCGCACATTCTATCTCGGCGGAGGGTGACAGATTTCTTACATCTTTCGCATGATTTCCTCCGGAAGAAAATTAATGCCGTTGGCCCGGTGTAATATTACATTCATTTATTCCATCAAAATGTCAGCGTATATTGGAACACTTCAACAACGGTTTCTTGATCAGGGAAGTTTTAGTTCAAGTTCTAGTTCAGGAGTACATTGTGAGGGATCACACATCGAACATATGGTATCTTAGGACGAAATCAAGGCTTGCGGACGTAAAAATGACGAATTTAGCCAAGGGACCTTTTCTTTCAATGAATGGGTGCTTTTACGTGTAAATAAATATTATATGAGATCAATGGCTTTTCTTTTCCTCTAAAGGAACCGTCCACCAGGATATAGTAACCACTACGCCACGGAGGGCGATTCCTAAAATATTTACTTGCACATAAATGAACCCCTTAGCTTTAAGGAGAAGGTCCTTGGGCATTTTCATATCCGCAAGTCGTGATTTCGTCCTGAGGTGCCATCTATGTGCCACAAACTGATCAGCATGTGCACAAAGTATCGGAATCGCGAATTTTAAATTACATTTGTACAACGAAAACACCTCTAAGAGTCACAAAATACACCGATGAGTAATGTAACTTGAACTTGAAGCAGCTAATGTCCTGATAGAATGAATAGATTGCACAATGAATAGAATTCAGGTTATTACTGACGCAGCAGCTGTTTGTCATCAGGATGTGATGATATGGAAGTGCCAAGCTTTACTTTCTCCCCACTTAAATTGTCACTGCTTGAAACAGAGAATTTCACTTGCAGGTTATGGTGAAATTGCAACTTCTTAAAGAAATAGCACAAATGTAAACTATACAACAGCTGGATTTATGGCACTCTTAAACCACGTTAGTCTACGTACTGTGACACTTGGATACACTATCCGATTCATTCTTGTTATTTATTAATTTTACAATTAAAACATCTACTTACAATGAAGTGGAAGGACCGTAGTGCACCTCTGAAAAGAAAGAAACAATATTTATAAATACTGTTCATTTTATTACACTAAGATAACACAAATGCTAACATACTTACAAACGTAAGATCATATACACAAATAATCAATTTTATAATTTGGATACTGTCCTATTTTTGGCTTGTATGTAGTCTAAGTTCTTCCTATGCATACCGGAGTAACTCAAAATTCTGTGACCATATATCCCATATATTCAAATATTTCGATAGATCAATCAGATGTGAGAAGTTGATGCATGCTTGGTTCAGAAAAGTTGATGATCTTCCATATTTTTTCTTTCCTTTTTTTTTGACTCTACTTTCAAATATTTTGTAGTTTGATTAGTAGTAAGAAGCAGAAATATAATAACCAAATGATAAATGTTGAATCTATTGCTTTGCCCTACTCTAAAATAATTTAACTACTCTACATAAAAAATATTACTCAAAATTATACTTTATATTATGTGTGATTTGTAGAGTAACTTTCGTTCACTTAAAAAAGTTATCGAGGATTCCAACATGCAAATAAATCATAATTAATTCGAAATACTTGTTCATAAGTATACCAATTACGTGATAAGAATTATGTGAATGCTTAATCTGATTTCATCTTATTTTCATTTTGTGTGAAAAATAAGGATTTAAAACATGTATGCAAACATTTTTATTGCTGATGGGTACGCTGCTTTCACATTCTTTGTCTATCATTCTGTTTGTATTCTTCTTTTGTAGCGATAACATTTGTTTATGACTCTGGTCCAATTTTTGGCTGATTTTGAATGCCTTATTTACACAATAGAAAGTCGGTGTTTATATACTTTTATCGAGGTTTAATTTATTGTGTTTAGTTGGCAATAAATAAGTCACAACCAAACAATTATCTTCAGAGGAACCTTGCTAGACACTGTGAGCAAATTGTGTGCTATTAGTGCCTGAATATCAGTTGGCCAACTGTCTATCTTACCTGTGCAGATATGCCTTCATGAGTCGCAGAACTCAACGGAGCTATTTCAAATTAAAACCGATCAGTATGGAACTGGCGACAGCGACCTTCGAACTCTTGCTCATCAGCGGTGACGGTGAATGGGCTCATTGAGACGGGTAAAAGGAAGGTCGTTCATCCAGTTCTTTACTGACCGGTTCTTAACTTGAAATAGCCCCGTTGAGTTCTGCGACTCTTTTAACGCTGAAGGCATATGTGCACATATAAAATACGGGTCAATTGGGCCACCTGGTATAGCCCTCAGCCTCAATCACTTCTAAATAGAGGCAGCTTAGACTCCACACCGGACAAGAATAGTTTTAGAATTACTTCCAATATCCCATTTTTCGGCTCAAGGTCATAGATTAATACATGACCTTTTTTAATTGCTCTACTACTTAACCTGCAGGAATCCCAATAAGTATTACATTTCACGGCCGATCTCGGTTTTTTTTGTTTTGTTTTGTTTTTTTGGTGATTCCCTGAATCAAAAAGGGTTCATAATCCATCTTTAGGAAAAGGCCCGCTGTTGTGTAATGTGTATGTGTGTTTTGGGTTGTGTATGACGTGATCATTAACAGAATTTCGAAGTCAGCACACCACAAAGTGACGTTGTTTTAAAAAATACGTATCGCTTTAACCTAATGTATCCTTCTTATTCTAAAATGAATGAAGAAATATGTTATGAAAAATTATTACCATTAACAAGAAGAAAGCCGTGCTCGCTAAAGTGTCTCGCTTTGATGCTTCGTGGCGCAGGGTATCTCGGTTCGAGTCCCGCCTTGGGCATGGGTGTTTGTGTATTTATAAATGTTTATATGTGTGTGGATTAGAAATAAAAGTAAAAACGGTAATCAAGTAGAAAAACAGAAGGAAATTTTAGGAAAATGGAAAAAAAGCGAAAACAGCGGAAAAAGGAAAACAGCGCCGGAGTCCTGACACACTCAGGAACTGTATTTAAAAAAAAGAAAAAAAAAGACAAAAACAAACAAAACTGGAGCCAATACTTCTCCATCAAGTAGCTCCTCTATTTTCACCCCAAGCACCTCACGAGGCTGAGTGCACACCGGATCAGTTCTCCCAGCAGGGAAAAATCCCTACTGTGGTACGGAGAATCGAATCCAGGTCTCCCGCTTGGCAAGAAGCCGCGCTACCACCTTTGATAGAATAGTTTGTAGAAGAATGCGTAGAGAAAGTCGTATGAATACAACACATCGGATTGTTTTATAATTACTAGTTCATATGCAGTTATTTTAAAACAGTAAACGGCAGTTCGCTCTTGATGAATTGTCTGTAGATTGAAGTGTCTAAAATGCACTCACAACTGGATATCAGATGGGCTCCTTTCTCCAATGTAGAGCTATTCTTTGGTTCACACCTCTTTTAACTGAACTGGAACCAATTAAAGGTCAATATTTTTATAAACATTGTTTCTATCAGCCTCCAGTACGTGGCGAGAATAAACGAGTCACGCATTTTTAAGATAAAGTGATCTACAAAGATGGAATAACGCCAAAACTGGATTTTACTTTATTATCCGATTGGAAGGTGATGATAAATAGTTAATTTACCTCGCAAATTAATATTTTTGAACCACCCCCAAATCACAGGTTCTTTAAAGGCAATGAACCTGATCACCATCCTCTCATCGAGTTAAAGGACAAGAAAACCGCCTTGCCGCTTTTCTGGTTTTAGATTATTCTGATGAAATATTACCTCGTTGACAGAGATGTGATTTTTTGTTCTCTGGAGCTCTAGAAACAAGTAACTGCTTTAAACGGCATTCTTTTGTAGTAACAAATAAACTACTATTAGAAAACTGGTTATGAATAATAGCTGTCTTTATAATGATACTTGCTTCAGAGCACGGAGTGAGCTTTGATGATCGTTGCTGAACAAAACATCTTAAAAAATATAATTATCTTTAAGAAATGGAAACTAACGCTTTATTTACCTAGGTAAATTATATTTTCATTGCTTACAGTTTCTTTTAATTTAAGAGTATCCATAAATAAAGGTACTAAATCTTGTAGTTTTTACTTTCTCTACACGTACTATGTACATAGCGTATAGAGAAGATATTGTATTGCACCTAAAAATTCGATACTGTGATTTCACCAGAAATATACGTGTTGGGTCCCATGAATCCATAAAAAGCATTTTTACAAAAAGGTTCGAGTGTGTGCATGTGTGTGATTATGTGTCTGTGGACAGCAAAGCTCAAAAACGAAAAGACCGTTAAATACCAAACTTGGTATTTAAGTTTGGCATCTTCCAAGGATGCAACACGAAGATTTTCAAGAAAATCCCCCACCCTCAACTACCCTTTGCATGGAACATTTTTCGAAAATTTTGAATTTGTTAAAAATGACTAACGATTTTGAATAAAATGTCAAATATTAAACATATTTACTTGACAAATAAAATATATATGTTGAATTTTCTGGGAATAGCCTCTGAAGATTACTTCATTCTGGATGAATTTTACGGAATTTATATAACTGCTAAACCGCATGAGATGGACAAAAACTTAACACACAAAAAGTGCAGAGCACATTAAAACATACAATTTATGTCACATACATTTTTTCGTGGAGTTGATCGTTTATTAGATACTCCTTGTTTTTTGTTTCAGCTTTGAAAAACTTATACTTTTCTCATTCGGATTTTGTCAACTCCTGTCCATACAAACAAAGGAACTGCAGTCACATTGCAACCAGCTTTTGACTGTCATTTTAACCTATGGTACTTCTTTATTTGCCTTCTACTTGCAAGGAAGCGAATAATATAACCATTTCTGGTAATGTTTCTAAATTAGCAAGAAGTAAATAGAAGAATAAGCTTTTTAACTATAATTTGTTGCAGAGATGTAGAGAAAGTCAGGTGAATTGAGCACATCAGATTTTTTATTCAAATGTTTTCAAAACCGTGTTGCATACCACTGTACTACTATTACGTATGCAGCTATATTTTAATGCACATATCTTGAATGTTTTTAAAACATATATGAATTACATTCACATGCAGCTCTCTACTTATTCTTCAACAAACTATTTCACAAATACTTCAAGCTAATCGAAATGAACATTAGCAGACATGGTGCTATATATTTCTCTGTAGATACAGGGATAATAAGGGATTACATTAAACTTAAGCGATAGTCAAATCTTTCAGGAGCTGGTTCCTATATGTAGAGCTTGAAATTCTTTCTTTTCACATGGTTAACAGTAAAAAAGAAAATAGAATGATGACTTCCATTTTGAGACAAGTATAGAAGTTGGAAAATTTAAATCAATGACAAAGAATATCTATGAGATGCTTAAGTCCTCATACATTTTGTACTTTAATGTTATCCACAATGACAAGACTATTGTTAGAAAATTCAAGATAAACATTTCATTTTTTACATAAATATCTTAATTATATGGCATTTTAGTCAAAATTGTTAGAAACATTTTTAACAAAATCTGAATGTTTGAAAACTTTTCCGTGTAAAATGGGATACACATATTTTGTTCAAAATCTTCGTGAGGGATCCTTGGAAGATACGAAAAACATGAAGTTTGGTATTTAACAACTTTTTGTTTCTGAGTTATGCTGTCCACGGACACAAATACACGGATATTTTTTTTTCTAAACATGCCTCTTTATTGGGAGGTTTCACGAGATCTCAATAAGTAGATATATTTCTGAAAAAATCTCGATATTGAAATTTTGGGTGGAATGTAATAATTTCCCCACTTATCACACACAGTATAGAAATTTAAAAAAAAGGCTTAATTTAAAATGTTAATCAATTAAAGATCACTACTATGGAGAATTCGGAATTTTAAAAAAATAAAAATACTACCTTATTATTTAAATACAAATGTAATGGACAAGAACTTAACATAGGAAAATCTCATGTGTCCCATTCACATAACTTTCTCTACATCTCTGCAACAAATTATTGTTAAAAAGCTTATTCTTATATTTACCTCACGTTAATCGAGAAAGCATTAGTAGAAGGGAAGTAAGGGAGAACATTAGGCTAAAGTGATAGTCAAAACCTCGTTGCAATGTGATTGAAGTTCCTTTGTTTGTATGGAGGGAGTTGACATATTTTCATATTAGAAAAGTGTATATATTTTATACTCAAAATAATAATAAGAAATGTGTAAAAACTCGACGAAAAAAAAATGTATATATCATAATTGGCTGTTTTAACGAGCTCTGCTTTTTTTTGTGAAGTAAGTTTTTGTATATCTCTTACGGTTTACAGTTATGCAAAATTAATCGAGAGTAAAGTAGTCTTCAGAGGCTACTCCCAGAAAATTCGAAATATACATTTTATTTGTCATGTAAATATATTTAATCAAAATCGTTAGAGCGATTTTTGAGAAAATCCAAATTTTCAAAATTTGTTCCATGTAAAGAGTAGTTGGAGTGGAGCGATTTTCTTTAAAGTCTTCGTGGCGCATCCTTGAAAGATACGTACTTTTCGTTGTTTAGCTATGCTGTCCACACACACACACACGGAAAATTGTCTATAAATGCTTTTTATGGATTCAGGGGGTCTCAAAACATACATTTCCGGAAAAACCTCAATATGGACTTTTTGGGTACACCTTCTCTATAGACCATGTACATGTACATAGTACGTGCAGAGAAAGTAAAGATCGCGAAATAATAAGATTGTGTTTTGAAAACGCATAAATTACCCAGGAATTGCAGGGGCGTACACTGTTAGCGTTAATGTGTCTCTAAGTTTTTCAAATTAATAAGCCCAATTTTTAAGTATAGCATAATGTGGGAATATGCCTGCTTCAAGAACGCCACTGATAAATTGTGTGTGCGCTTAATGAAGCAGTATTTACCAGTTTTAGTATGAATCTCCATGCATCGAGTCTGTTGCGCGTTATTCAGAAGTATTATCAGTACATTATAATGTTGTGACAGCACATCTATTACTGCTCACCTGCTCGTCGAACATGCCTCGAATGCTTAAAAAGCGGCGCCTTTGACAGTCAGTTAAAGCAAGGCTGTTTGCACAGTTAAATAAAAGTGCAGTCGGAAAAGACATGACATGAAGTAATCTTCGGAGTTGTTCTTGTTTTCTCTTCAAGTTCACAGCCCCCAGGAATTTCATTTTATGGCAACCTATATTTTTCAAAGTCAGTGCTTTATATCCTTAAACGGGAAGTGATGTATCTTATTCTTGAACAGCACAGGGATTGACAAATTAGTTTTCTTTATAATTGCTGAATTCCATGTGTGCATTTTTCAGTGAAATTTAGTGAAGGAAGTTTATTAAATTGAATACTTTTTTAACTCCTTATTTTATTTGTTTACCAATAGTTTATTACATTAAATATATTTAATATAATAGAAAAGAATGAAAATAATAAAAATTAATTAATAATAATGGCAAAGAAGCAAATAAAGTATAAAATAATAAGTAAATACCAGCTTGAAAACATTGTGGTTTATTATATGAGAATTTGGTCTGTGACTTTAATATTAATTTACGAATTTATTAAGGAGCCACTGAGGTGCAAATAATGGTTTTCTAAGAAGCTAGACTTTTAATTTCTTGTACAGCTATTGTCGGTAACGAAGTAACCGTTCATACCAATTTACATTCAGGATTTATTAACAAATATATTAGGCTTAATTATCTCAAATAAAAATCTATCTTCTAAATTGTGAGTTTTATATTTTCCTAAAGTGAATAGTATTTCAAAATAAAAATTGGAAAAATTACAAAACGGCGAGTAATTACATTTGTTATTATTTAATACTAATCAATGATGAATGAATCCAACCATAAATTTGATTACACACATTCTGCAGTGCTTTGGGGAAAATGTTCAGAGTTCTTGCTGTATTTTTATGGGAGAAGATAGATTTTGAATATGGGGAAATAACATCAAATTGGAACCTGAAAAAAGTCTTTAAATTTTTATATAGAAAAGCGTTTAACCAGAGCAACGCAAAGAATTTATCGGGATTATTCCTACGCTTTTATTATTATTTGTTTGCCTTAAAGCTACATTGCCACTGAAAAGATGAGTATGTAAGGTTACCATTCGGCAGTTGTGAAAGGAACTGCCATCCAGTGGCTTAACTTTTAATACAGTGCCTCGAGGTTGTGCTCAAGGAAGAGAGCAGATCACGCTGCTAGAGGGTGGGGCTATAATTATCATTACCAATATAATCCGCTGCGTTCCTTTATGGGTCACTTTTATGCACATCAGCATATCGGTATGTATGTACAATGACAATGGCAGGGAATATTCCTCTCTACTTTAAAACGTTCTAACAGTTAAATTAACGGGGAGAGAATCTTCATTTTTACTTTCTCTATACGCACTATGTACATATTGTATAGAGAATGTATTGCACTCCACCAAAAAATTTGATACCGAGATTTCACCGGAAATATATGTTTTAGGATCCCCTGTATCCAAAAAAAGTATTTTCAGAAAAAGATCCGTGTCTGTGAACACAATAACTCAAAAACGAAAAGTCGGTAAAATACCAAACTTGGTATTTAAGTTAAGCATCTTTCGGGGATGCGACACGAAGATTTTGAAGAAAATCCCCCCACTCCAAACTGCCCTTTACATGGAACTTTTTTCGAAAATTTTTATTTTCTAAAAAATGACTAACGATTTTGATTAAAATATCGTATATTAAAGATATTTACCTGACAAATAAAATTTATATTTTGAATTTTCTCGGAATAGCCTCTGAAGACTACTTTATTCTTAATGAATTTTACGGAATTTTGCATAAGTGCTAAACCATAAGAAAGAGACAAAAACTTATCACACAAAAGAGGTAAAGCACATTAAAACACACAATTTACGTTGTATACATTTTTTTCATGGAGTTGGTTGTTTTTTAGATATTTCCTGTTTTTGGTTTAAGCTATAAAAACTTATATTTTTCTCATACAGGACTTTGTGAACTCGTATCCATAGAAATAAAGGAACTTCATAGACATAGCAACCAGCTTTTGACTATCACTTTAACCTATGGTACTCCGATATTTCGCTTCTACTTACAAAGAAGCAAGAAATTAGACATTTCTACTAATTTTTTATCGATTAGCAGGAAGTAATTAGAAGCATAATCTTTTTAAAAATAATTTATTGCAGAGATATAGAATAGTCATGTGGTTGGAACACATCAGATGTTCTGGGACGTTTCCAGAATTTTCATTATATTATCTTTATAACTTTTAAATGGCACCAAGGTTTCAAATGCGAAGTTTACACTAGTATTTGATATGAAATTTAATTATTATTTTAATGTAACACATGACAATGTCATTCCTCACTTTAGTATAATTTTTTTCAGCTAGATCAAATGCCATTTTCAGCAAAATGTGCAATATTTTAGCAACAAATAAAGAAAAAAATACTCCACTATTTTCATATAAAATAATTTATAGTCATCTCACACAAAAATGAAGAAAAATCAATTCAATTTAAAAAAATGTGAAATGAATAAAATGAAAATGTTTGTAAAACGTCAGAATGTTAAATATAGTGTCATGTTTATTATTTCTGTATATTTAAACTGAAAAATTTCTTTTTATTAATTTCCGTATAAGAACTTTTTAAATCGGGTAGAATGTGTTCTGAGAATTTATATAGTTTTTATTTATCAACGGTCTTTAACTGCTATGTTTCTCAGCGTCTCATTTGATTTTATTCAGAGGCCTTTTTAGGTGCCCTAAATCTACGACACGGAACCAATGGCGTTATTTCCCATGCTGAGGATTTTTACTCCCGAACAATTCCATCCCGTTTGAACCTGCAACCTTGGGAGCTAGGTTGGGCATGAACAGGGATGCCCAACCGTAGTCGGAATAGGCGAGAGTAGCAGAGCAATTGTCCACCCGTTCCGACTTGTTATGTGAGCATGTAAGCCTAGTTTATGCTGCAAAAGAAGAGTTATATAGCTAGAATTTACCGTGATATTCTTGACATATAATTAATACACACCGTGGATTACATACAGTTAGTACATTTATTTTAGTGACTTTTCTCTCATATCTGTTTTAAACAAGGTTACCGACATTTGCCACAAATCATGACGTACAAAGACTTATCAATGGAACGTCACTTTCCCTATTACAATATATTTTTCTTTCATTATAGCTCATTTTAAAGAAGTTTTCTCTCAAATGTATGTTTGCTCCGAAAATAGCTGTTATATTACTTGCAAACACACGTAACTGCAGAAATTTATCACAGGACAGTGCCTTGAATACTGCCGCCCTTCTTTATTAGAACATGTAATTGTGGCATAATTGTTAATTCAAGTAGTTCGAATTCCGTATTGAGACTTTAGTTTCATAGTACCATAGGTTAAAGTGATAGTCGAAAGCTGATTGTTATGTGACTGAAGTTCCTTTGTTTGTATGGACAGAAGTTGGCAAATTCCCGTATGAGAAAAATATAAGCTTTTTAAACCTGAAACCAATAACAAGAAATATCTTAAAAACGATCAACTCCACGAAATAAATGTAAATAACATAAATTGTGTGTTTTATCGTGATCTACATTTTTTGTGTAGTAAGTTTTGTCCATCTCACACAGTTTATCAAAATCCATAAAATTCATCCAGAATAAAGTAGACTTCAGAGACTGTTCCCTGAAAATAAAATATACATTTTCTTTAATATACGATATTTTAATCAAGAACATTTTTGAGAAAATCAAAATTTTCGAAAATGTTTCCATGTTGGAGTGGGGAAATTTTCTTGAAAATCTTCGTGTCGCATTCTTGGAGGATACCAAAATTAAATACCAAGTTTGGTATTCAACGGTCTTTTCATTTTTGAGCTATGTAGTCCACAGGCACACACGGACCTTTTTCCAAAAATGCTCTATTTTTTTTTATTCAGGGGGACTCAAAACATGTATTTCCGGTGAAATCTCGGTAGCGAATTTTTGGGTGCATTACAATACCTTCTCTATACACCTTGTACATAGTACGTATAGAGAAAGTAAAAATGTGGCTTGCAATGCGATAAAAATAACTTTGTGATCTTCCAGAGACTCTACTGGGTGTAGGTTCCATATTTAGCCAAAAATTAAAACGAGCATATTAACCCGCCAAATTGAGCCCACTTGAGGAGGGGAGGAGGGAGAATCCATTCCAGATGTGACTTATTAAGGGTTTCAATTTATGTCTCGGGCTAATGGCCGCTAATTTGTGGGTTTCTTTTCCCACTCTTCTTCAGCGTTTAATCACCTGTACTGTGAACCTTCATTCTCAACAAAGAGTATGCCATATAATGTGTAGGTTTCGTGACGAAAGTCCCTAAATGCATGTTCCCCCCGAGCGGTACAAGCAGAAAGTAGCTCATTAGTGAATATTAACTGTTATTTTAGCGACGTTGTGTCACAAAAGAGCAGATAACTTATCTGGAACACCAGATATATGTTAGATTTAGCTACCAATGTGATAAGAGCTCAACTTACTGAAAGATGAACTACAATCATCTTATACCTTATGTTTCCCACTGTTTGTACTTTGTTCAACCACTGAAAGCATGTACTTATTCCGTCACTGAATTTTATTTATTGCTTTCCATACAATAATTCCGTTACGAATCAAGCATAATTCTCCCGCTCATTACTTTCTCTACACGTACTATGTACATAGTGTATAGAGAAACTATTGTAATGCACAAAAAAATTCGACACCGAGATTTCACCGGAAATATATGTTTTGAGACCCCCTGATTTCAAAAAAGCCGTTTTAAAAAATGTCCGTGTGTGTGTCTGTGGGCAGCATAGCTCAAAAACGCAAAGACCGTTAAATAGCAAACTTAGTATTGAAGTTTGATATCTTCCAAGGATGCGACATGAAGATTTTCAAGAAAATCATGGGAAAAATTTCGAAAATTTTTATTTTTTCAAAAATGGCTCTAACGACCTCAATTAAAATTTCTTTTACTTAAGATACATACATTATAAATAAAATGCATATCTCCAATTTTCTGAGAATAGCCTCCGAAGACACGTTTATTGCGGATGAATTTTGCAGAATGTTATATAACTGGTAAAGCTCAAGAGATAGACAATAACTTACACACAAAAACGTAGATGTCATTAAAACACACAATTTATGTCATATACATTTTTTTCTTGGAGTTGACCGTTTTTGAGATATTCCTTTTTATTGGTTTCAGCTTCAAAATAGTTTCACTTTTCTGATACGGAAATTTGTCAACTTCTGTCCATGCAAACAAAGGTACTTCAATCACATAGCAACCGGCTTTTAAAATATTTGACTATCGATTTAGCCAAGTGTTTTCCCTTATTTCCGTTGTACTTACAAGGAAGCAAGTAATAAGACCTTTTTGCTAATTGTTTCTCGATTAGCGTTAAGGAAATAGAAGAATAAGCTTTTTAGTAATCATTTATTGTAGAAATGTAGAGAAAGTTATGTGAATGGATCACATCAGATTTTTTTATTTAAATTAAGTTTACTTTCTCTGAAATTGAGTATAACAGCAGTAAAATTTTACAGATAATTAATTAATTCGTAGGTAGAACTCGCAAAACAATTCACTTTGTTTTTTTTTTTAGGTTAGGTTTATGCTTGCGATATCGATTCGTGCGGTAAAATCAAATTAAGTAAAATGTCGCATGAGGTGTTAAAAGAGCACCAAGTGCTGTCGACGTAATCGGGAGTTGTGAAAATGGACTCAATTTTTGTATCGATATTTCATAAACAGAAAAAGAAGAAGAAAATACTGTTCAAGATATTGTGATGGTGCTTTCTGTAATTAACATGGAATTCTCAGAGTAGATGAAGACAAGGTTTTTAACTACACACGACCATTTTCTTATTATTAGCGGTGATCCCACGTGAATTTTATAGCTTTAATTTTATCAATGAAACGTTCTGCTTCATACAAACGTCTTCCATGTTTCATTAAAAGAAATAGTTGAGCAAAGTATCAACACTGCAATTGCGTGAATCTGATTGGAAAAGCTAGCTCAAGAAGACTAACAATAGAAATATCGTATGAGGTCATGTCATCACAGTGCATAATGTATTGTTTCCATTTGTTTTCACTACTGCTCATGAAGCAACCGTAGATTAGCGCTGATGCTATCGCATGTATAAACCCAGCTTCTGATAGATGCTTTTCAAACGATTTTCTGATGTTTTTCTTCATTATTTGTTTGCTTACATTTGTTGGAAAGTTTGCTAACTCATAAATGCTGGCTCCCTAGTTTTCCGTGGATACAGAATGGAATAAAAAGAACATGCACTGTACAACACAAATGCATTCCTCAGACAAACAGAGTAAATTATTTTGCGAGTTCTGCCTGTGAATAAACTATCTGTAAATTTTTATTGTTTTAATTCTGAATTTCAGAGAAAGTAAAGTTAATTCAAATAAATAAAAAATAAGCAGGAGTATTATGCTCGATTCGTAACGGAATTATTGTAAAATACAATAACATTATTAAATATGCCTATGCTTGTAAAATGAAACAGCTAAAACTTAATTTTCAAATTAAATAAATCAGAATGTAAAATGCAGGACTGACCTGTGAACATATAAAGTTTGCGTAGTCTAAAATAATTAGCAAAAATTAATTGTATTGAAGATAATAACACAACATTTTCTACACTTATACATATTT
This sequence comes from Hymenopus coronatus, assembly GCA_030762935.1. Classification (NCBI taxonomy): domain Eukaryota; kingdom Metazoa; phylum Arthropoda; class Insecta; order Mantodea; family Hymenopodidae; genus Hymenopus; species Hymenopus coronatus. The sequence continues at coordinate 39,976,138 of CM060886.1, forward strand.
CTCTACCCACGATAGTTTATATTTGTAACTATTCTACAAATTAATACTGCACAGGCTTCTTTTCCATAGCTATTGCATGTTGCAGAGATTCTTTTATTGGGCATTTCTTTTAAAGTACAAGAAGAATAGAGAAGGCTGAACTAATAATGCAATCTATATGGTATTTTTGACATTCCATATTCTTTGAATGACATCGCGTGAAACAAGGATACTTGTCAATGAAGCATCACAAAATACGAACCCATTACAACGAATATCTTGGTAATGATTTGCTTATCAAATCATTGCAATACAAGCATTTTGCATAAAAGTATCTTAGATATTTACATTTTTGTGCAGTAAGCTTTCGTCTATCGCTTATATAACATTCACTTGGAACGAAGAGGACCTAACAGACTATTTACTTATAGTACAATAGATACACTTATATTGTTACTTTTAGATTCTTTCCACATTCCAGTAGTTGCTTTAGTTCCCGTTGCACTCTCCAAGTTGTTCCATCCTATCATAGTCATTTTTTCAGTCCTCTTTTCTGCATTGCTTTATTGGCTTCATCCATCCATGTCAAGCGTGCCCTTCCTCGTTTTCCTTTCCCAGTTGTCCAGTTAATTACACTATATGGCAATATTTCTTCCTTTATTCTCTTTATGTACCCATTTGATTTTAAAGTTATTAATACTAGTCTATCACCGTCTTATCTATAACATTTCCAGTCTTGTATCACCATTTCTTATATGTTGAAATATCTGAAAATATTACAAACAATTTATAAATAAGGGGGAAATTGGATTATAAGTGAAAAAATGCTAAAGAAAATGTTGCAGAGAAATAGATGGATTGAGAAATAACATAAGAATATACATTTATCAATCCAGAAAGTAGCGATTTTTGGGGTAACAACGAAAAATGTTTCTGTAAACGGTGGCTTGTGGGATGGATTTATCTTGAAAGTTTTTATGCCTAATCTTTGGAAAATGCTGAATACATATTTTTTTAAGTTAAAAGGGATATGAGCATATGCACGCATGTTTTTGGATTCAGTAGTTCTAAAAGTATACGGTAAACATCTAATAAAATTTTGGAGTGTATTAAAATATTGCCTTTATCCTGTATAACAGAGAAAGTAAAAAGGTAACTTCTAATTAGACAACTAAAATATATAATTTTTGCGAATTACTTTTAAAATATGGTATAAAGTTACTAGTTAATGAAAAATTAGATATTTAAATTATGAAAATATGAAATATGACATTTAAATTTTCTATAGATTAATATTGATCATCCTAAAAATGGCGATACAAGTGTGGAATTACAGCATTAAAGTTATTCGGTAATATTTGTAAGAAGATTCATATGTACTATAGCTACCAGACAAAGAAAATTAATCTTTTATATTACAATGTGTGTTGCATTCAATTAAATAAGCAAGAATACAGGCATTTTAATTAAAATGAAAGAAACAGGAACTCCAATGGAGCAAGAGAAGAGGTGGATATTGGTGCATTAAATCTTAAATATTCAAACTGTACAAATGAGTAGACTTCAAATGCCAAAACTGTTGGAAAATATTTAAAAAAAAAATGTTTAAGCTGTTTAAGCTGTTGACATTATGGGAGATGTGGTGAGGGAATATGAAGAACAGGTGAGCTATCAAATTTAACTTGTAGCGGAAGAGGTTTGCTGAAACCTAACCCGCTTTACGTGCGATTATATGACATTCACAGCGTTTCGTCCAATACTCCTCAAGTTACCTTTTGGCAAAGCTGATTTATGGCTCGGGAATGGATTACACACAACAATTCTGTAAATATATTACTCTGTTTTACTTTCTCTTCTCATATTATGTACATAGTGTATTCCACACAAAAACTTAATACCCAGATATCATTGGAAATACATGTTTTGAGATACCCTGAATAAAAAAAGAAAACAATGTAATGTACGTATGTGTGTATAGCTTAGCTCCAAAACGAGCTTTATATTTAAGTTTAGTATCCTCCAAAGGTGCAGCACGAAGATTTTCAAGAAAATTCCCCAACCCCAACTACCCTTTACATTGAAACTTTTTCGAAAATGTTGATTTTCTCAAAAATGGCTTAAACGATTTTTATTAAAATGTCAGATATTGTAGATATTTACGTGATAAATAAAATATCTTGAATTTACTGAGAATAGCCTCCAAAGACCGCTTTGAATTTTGCTGAATTTCGCATAACTGGTAAAACCGCAAGAGAGAGGCAAAAACTAACAGCACAAAAAATGTAGGTCTCGTTAAAACACATAACTTATGTTGGGTACTTTTGTTTTCGTGAAGTTGACCATTTCCGAGCTATTCCTTGTTTTTGATTTCAGTTTTAAAATACTTATACTTTTCTTATGCAGGCTTTTGTAAACTCTTGGCCATGCAAAGAAACGAATTTTAATCACATGGCAACCATCTTTTAAATTAGTTGACTCTCACTTTAGCCTACTGTTCTTCCTTATTTCCCTTCTACTTCCCTTCTGCTAATATTTATCTCGATTAAGCGTGGATAGACGATACGCATTTTAACCATAATTTGTTACAGTGATCTAGAGAAAGCCATGTGAATGGAGAACATCAGATTGTTTTTGTTAGTATTCTTTCAAATAATAATGTTTCTACTGTGTATAAAATCAAATAAGCAAGAGCCCAAAAAGTCAAAAAGATTAAATATCACAACACCTGGTCAATATGATATTTAAGTCAGACTGTTAGATCTATAATATACCTTATATAAACTGTTGTGTTTGAAAGTGATCATGCGTATTCTGCGTGACTTGCTGTTAGCTACTATTCCATTGTCTTCTTCATAAACCGGGTCTTCATATTTATTTGGTCTTTAGCCTGTGGGTTTAAATGCATGACGTCATTATCAGTTCAGCAAGCCCCTTGTCTCAAAGGGGAGGTGTGGAATTGAATCTTAGACTTCGTAAACAGGTTGATGTACTGGGCGATGCTGAACTGTTTTTCGCCTGAACAATATGTGTGTTATTTTCACGCAAGATGGAAGTGATCATCGATCACAGAATTTGCATGGTTGAGTGCTACTTTCTAAGTGGAAGAATACGTTACCTATCACATAAATGCGATTGCGAGAAGCAAGTGAATGTTCCAAATATAAATATTGGAAATATACGAAATGACGTCGAAACTTTCTAACCATCCATCGTTCACAGTCCTCTGCAAGAAGGCCACGCCATGGTCGGGTGCTTAAACCACTCGCCTCTCGCCCGGGTTCGATCCCAGGCAACCGCATGTAGGTTTTTTTATGAACAAAGCGGCGTATGAGCGCTTTTCCCGGTTCTCCGGTTTTCCCCGCCATTGCATTCCTCCGGTGTTCTATCTTCATTCCGTGTATCATTAGTGTCCTCTGCAGTACCAAAAGGAGTAAAATCTGCCGTGTTCCATTCACATGACCTTCTCTACATCTTTGCAATAATTATTGTTAAAAACTAATAATTCTATTTACTTCATGCTAATCGAGAAAAAAAATAGCAGAAATAGTCTTATTACTTGCTTCCTTGTAAGTAGAACAGAAATAAAGAAACACCATAGGTTTAAAATGATAGTCAAAAGCTGGTTGCTATGTGACTGAAGTTCATTTGTTTGTATGGACAGGAGTTAAAAAATTCCTGTATGAGAAAAGTATGTTTTTCAGAGATGAAACCAAGGGGGGGGGGAAAGGAGGGATATCTCAAAAACGATAAAATCCACGAAAAAAAGCATTTAAATAAATTGTGTGTTTTAATGTCCTCTACATTTTCTGTGTGGTAAGTTTTTGTCTATCTCTTACGATTTAGCAGTTATGAAAAATTATGTAACATTTATCCAGAATAAAGTAGTCTTCAGACGCTATTCGCAGAAAATTCAAGATATACATTTTATTTGTCAGGTAAATATCTTTAATATATGCTATTTTAATCAAAATCGTTAGATCCATTTTTGCGAAAATCAAAATGTTCGAAAAAAAGTTCCATTTAGAGGGTAGTTGGGGGTGGGGGATTTTCTTGAAAATCTTTGTGTCGCATCCTTAGAACATACCAAACATAAATATCAAGTTTGATATTTAACAGGCTTTTCGTTTTTGAACTATGATACCACACACACTCGGACTTTTTCCATAAATGTTTTTTTTTGGGGGGGGGGGTTCAGGGAACCCAAAACATGTATTTCAGGTGAAACCTCGGTATAGAATTTTTTGGTGGAATACAATACCTTCTCTATATACTATGTACACAGTACGTGTAGAGAAAGTAAAAAATCCTCTCCAAGATGAAATGTGTAATAAACTCGCTACCCAGTATTGACGACATGAGCGGACTGGCAGCAAAACCCTATACTTTGAATTTTCTTCCTCAGTGTGGTTGTTCTTAGTTTCTGAAGGAATGTTTTAATATACAAATATTTTTTTTTTTTTTTTTTTGCTTCATTTGTATAGCCCCCTTTAACATCAATGGTCATATCGGGGGCTTTCACTTGTGAAACTGTAGGTTCAGAACATTAGGTTAAATTTTATATTACTAAACACACGCACATTCACTCTCACATTCATACCTCCAGACTCTATGGGGGATAGGGAATAATTCCGGTTAAAGAAAAATTCCCCGCCCCAGCCAGGAATCGAACCCGGGACCTCCGGGTGAGAAGTCAGCTCGCTGACCACTCGACCACGGAGGCAGTCACAAATAATTTGTTAGGGAAGCAACAATATTGGTTTATGTTCGTTTTCAAGACAATGGATTTGATTTTAGGTTACTATCCCTACTGTGAAGTCTTGTAACATTGTTGGAAGTAGCTTGTTGATTTGCAGGCAACAACATTGCGCTTCGCACGCAAACCAAGCTACTTGTGAATCCTACTATTTATTTTATTTTTGCTCGGCTTCGAAAGAAGAGATTTCCTTATTCAGGTCTGGTTTTGGAGGTTAGCTTTAATAAGCTGTGCATCCAATATATCAAGTTACTTACTCACATACATCATTTGTGATGTTCTTTTGGCAACGGTATAATTCGTTTACTTGCAACTTTCTTTACAAAGTTAATTAAAAGTAAGCTCATGAAGGTATGTACGCCCAAGAGCTGCTTTTTAATTTAGAGAACTCTTTGCATGCCCCCATTTCCTGCAGGAACAAAAAAGTATACCCTTTTTGTGTCTACTTTTTCTTTGTTTGCAGAAAAGTATTTCATTTGGCAAGAACCTCTAAAACCATGGATTCAATATCGTTCACAGCATTCATAATATCTGATTTCACTTTCTTTACTTTGTATATGTACAATATACCCACATATTAGGTTGAGAAGGTATTATACTCCATCCAAAAACTCGATATCAAGGTTTCACTGGAAATGAAATCCGCTGAATAAAAAAAAAAATAGAAAAATGTCCGCGTGTGTGTGCCTCTAAACTGCTTCTCAACAACGAAAAATGTATTAAATACCAAACTTGATATTTATGTAAGTTCAGGATCTTCCAAAAATGGTCACGAAACATTTCAAGAGCATCTTCTCACCTCACTATCTTTATACGGAACATGTATCAGCACTTTTGATTTTCTCAAAAATTACTAGCGATTTGGATTAAAATACTGTATGTTAAAAACGTTTAAATGCTAAATATAATGTATATTCTGAATTTCTTAGGAATAACCTCTAAGCCCTCTTCGTTCTGAATAACTTTTGCATAATTGGTAAACCTTAAGAAATAGAACAAAGACTTGGTGTTCAAGAATTCAATCTGTAAAATACACCATTTATGTCATACACTTTTTTTGTACAGTAAATTATTTCTAAAATATTCATTTTTATTGTTTTAATATGTCTAATGCATAAACTTCTCTCAAATGGTATGTCTTTGTTCACCATTTTTCATACTGGCCATGCAAAGAGAAGTTAATTTCAATTGCATCATATTGCGACTAGCTTTTAAAATATGACTATCGTTATAACTCGTGTATTTTCTTATTTCCCTTATACGTTTTTTTAAAGGTCTACCTGATTCTCTTCCAGTAATTGGAAAGTGTCTTTGGAGCAGCATTTCTTTAAAACAAAACAGTTGAATGTTTATCTTATTTGAAGGAAACAGTAGAACGAAATCTAATCCATGTCACTGGTGATAAATGTGTTAAAAGTAAACCACTGAAAAAAATCATTAAATAGAATGTGGGCTAAATTTGATTATTTTAGGAGGATAAGACATTGTTTCTTTTTACCTACACTTTCCCTTCAAAAACTGGATCTAAAGAGGAGCGTTGTGAGAAGAATATTTTTCAGAAATCATAGCCCAAAATACAGCCCACGATGGTACTCATCCGAAGATGGTATTTCAGGAGCTTGAGAAAATGTTTCACGTCTGTCACGAAGCGAGGAATGGGAAATGTAAACGTGGTTGGAAAACGGCTTCCTTATATGATAGAAGAGCAAGTAGAGTTTTTATTCATTGCGCAGAAGTTATCGCCACTATGTTTTACTGAAGCAAGCGCTGACATAAGATGATGAATGGAATCCTCAACAGAATTCCAAGGCAGCTTATTACTAGCTCTATCCCAGACACTGTCTTAACAACAGAAAGGATTTCCAAGTATTTCAGCAGTAAACACGCTTATCAACTCCTGCCGCAGAAGAAAACTGTCAGCGCTCAACTATATTCAGACCAGTTAAACAGGACATCGAAATTCACCACGGGAAGCAAGCCGGTTGCATTGCAAGGCCCAAATTGCTCAACTTGATGGATTGCCTTGTGGCATGGGAACCGATAAACAGCTTCCCGTATCTTTCGACAACAAATTATGATTTTTCCATGTCAGAAACCGTAACAACTGCAGAGAACTAAACAAATTTCGGTGCTACTGAAGAAGCGTTTGTGTTAGTGAGGTTTACGCTTATAATGTACAAACATATAAATGTAAATTACTTGTTATTTATGGACGTTCTTTAACTACTGTGGTTCTCAGCGTCCCATTCTAAATTGGGCGTGAAACACCGATTAATTTTGCTTAGAGATCTCTCTATCAGGTTTGAGGTTCTTTTACGTGCCGCAAATCTTCAACACTGGACCAAAGGAAGCCATGCTAAGGATGTTTACACCCGAAAAAATTCATCGTCCTCCGCCGGGTTTGAACCCACGATTTTGGGTATATGAAATTAGCATGGTAACCATTACACCATGGAGGGCAAATTAATTAGGGAATAATGTACACTAAGTCTAATATGCTAGATTAGACAGATCTATCGCCTTCGGTACCAAAAGTAGTAAAAGTGATAGTTAAACACTATAAAATAAAAATATGATGCGTTCCATTCACATGACTTTCTCTACAACTCTGCAATACTTCATGGTATCGAGAAAAAAACTAGAAGAAATAGTCTTATTACTTGCTTTCTTGAAAGTAGAAGCGCAATAAGGGAGTACCATAGGTTAAAGTGATAGTCAAAAGCCGGTTCCTTTATTTGTATGGACAGCAGTTGACAAATTCCTGTATGAGAAAAAAGTACATTTTTCATATAGCTGAAACAAAAAAAAAGGAATATCTCAAAAACAATCAACTCTACGAAATAAATGTGTATAACATAAATTGTGTGTTTTAAGGCGCTCTACATTTGTTGTGTGGTAAGTTTTTGTCCATCTCTTACGGTTTAGAAGTTATGCAAAATTCCGTAAAATTGACCCAGAATAAAGTAATCTTCAGGGGCTATTCCCAGAAAATTCAAAATATACATTTTATTTGTCAGGTAAATATCTTTAATATGTGATATTTTAATCAATCTCGTTAGAGGCATTTTTTATAAAATCAAACTTTTCGAAAAAAGTTCCATGTAAATGGTAGTTTGGGTGGGGGGATTTTTCTCAAAAGCTTCGTGTCGCATCCCTGGAAGATACTAAATTTAAATACCAAGTTTGGTATTTTACCGACTTTTCGTTTTTGAGTTATGGTGATCACAGACACACGGACACACACACGGACCTTTTTCTGAAAATACTTGTTTTGGATTCAGGGGACCCTAAAACATATATTTCCGGTGAAATCTCGGTATCGAATTTTTTGGTGGAGTGCAATACCTTCTTTATACACTATGTATGTATAGAGAAAGTAGTAAAAATTAGGCCACTTAACAATTCGCCAAATTATTGTAGAGTTTTAGAATCATTTTAGCTTTTTTTAGTTAAAATGGCAATATATTCAGGGCATTATCTAAGGCGCATGTTGAAGCTCCTGTTTCGGGATCTATAATTCTAAATAATTTTCTAAATACATAGATCGACGTGAAGTTGACTTTTAGAAATCAGAATTCTAATAGCGTTTTTCGGGATTTTCTAACTTTTATACACTACAAGACAGATTCTAATGTTACCGCTTTAATACACAGCCTACTTTCCCATTAACTCCATATTTTTACCCATCATATTTGACTCCTGTTGTATTAGTCTCTGCAAAACTTGATTACCAACTTCGGGATTTTCAATATATTTATGTCTTCTAATACTAGCTGATACCATATTTGCTCTAGTCGTTATTTAACCTCAACTCTGTGCTATTTGGGAATTTATTTAGTGTTATTCTTGCTGATAGAATTTTTCCAAAGATATCCTGTGTAGTCCAACTCTGTTAGCCAGATTCCTCTAAAAGTTTATGTTTAATTCTTCTTACATATATAATATTCTTATAATATATTAATTATTTTACAAATATTTACTACTCATATCTGTTTTCTTATTATTTCTTAATTATACTCTCTGTTATTAAATAATTAGTCTCCCCTTAATATGTTTCTTCAGTCCGTAATTTATATTTTCTACAATAAGTTTTCTTTACATAATTTCTTGATATTTACTATAAGGTAACTTGTGCACAACACACATTGTTATTTCTATGTAACATTTTAATGAAGTGGTAGGAATGGCTTATGTAATATTTTGGTTTTATTTTGTAGTCCCAGCCCTTACCAATTACTCGACTTATTCAGCAGTTCCTAGTTACTTAACATACTGAATTAGCTGTAACTCAGTTTATAACTTCCTTTACCATTTTCCCTAGTAGAAACACGATTATTACAAGATATTTCAGGTTTTGAGGTACACTGAAATAAGAACAATAATTTTAGTGCGTGTGTATGTCTTGTTTAGTCTACAAAAATTTGGTCGTTCAAAAACAAAGCGCATAAATCCAAATTTTCAACTTGAATCGCATACTTTAAGCATGTCCTTGAAGATTTTCAAGGAAATGTACACCCCCATACGTAAACCAAGTTTTATTAACTCTAATTTTCCCAAAAATAAACCTCTCACAACACACTTCTAACTTTCAATGAATAACCTATGAAGCCTGTTTGATTCATTTTGATTGAACTTGACGTGAAAAAACAATAACGTTTTATATGAATACCATTATATAACGGGCTTATACGTTTTTGTATTGGTAGAGTAACTCATATGAGTGTTTTCATCAGATTTTTAATTTCGTTGTTGATAATTTATTCAAAATTCTTCTCATAAATATTCCATCAATACGTGATCATTTTGGAAATGAATAAATGTTGTATATATAGGCAAGCCTTGAATGGAATACAAGTCAAGATAGAAGTCAAACATGAAAAATAAACATTTGATTATTTTAAAACTTTTAAAATATACCGCTATTAATTTATTTCAAGCACTCTTCCAAAATATAATGATTAACTTTTCTGTAAGTAATTTCATTGAAAACTTAATGGCTGCTGCACAAAGTATTTGGTGTATCATAACTATATTTATTACGATAGAATGTTTTAAAGGTATCCCAGAGGGAGTCGAAATGGGATTTCCATAATCTTTTTTCCATTTTCATGCTTTAATTGCATATGAATATTTCAAATCTCACGCTCAATTGAATAGAGGGGCACTAATTGTAAATACTTTAACAATATTTTGACAATAATACGCAATAGTTTTTTAGAACATTATGGTCCACTCACCTTATAAAACATCAATTACTTTGTAAATATTAATGTTAGAGTAGACATATTCTTTTATTTTGATCGGAAACTTTTATTTTAACTAGTCTCAGCATTGGCATTCCGCTTATATTTCCTTCGTCTGAAAGTTTTGAAGTACTGCAAAACTGTGTTTGGAAAGTTAGGTTACATTGTTACCTTCTCTATACGTAGTGTAGAGTTGCATTGTACCCAAAAATTCGATACCGAGATTTCACCGGAAATACATGTTTAGAGACCACCTAAATCAAAAAAAAAAAAAAAAAAAATTAAAAAAATGTCAGTGTATGTATCTGTCTGTCTCTGTGTATGTGTGTGTCTGTGGGCAGCATAGCTCAAAAACGAAAGGACCGTTAAATACCAAAATTGGTATTTAAGTTCAGTATCTTCCAAGGATGCGAAACGAAAGTTTTCAAGAAAATTTTGATTTCGTAAAAAATGGCTCTAACGATTTTGATTAAAATATCACATATTAAAGATATATACTTGACAAATAATATATATATCTTGAATTTTCTGGGAATAGTCTCTGAAGACTACTTTATTCTGGATGAATTTTACAGAATTTTGTGCAACTGGTAAACCGTAAGAGATAGACAAAAACTTACCACACAAAAAATATAGAGCACATTTAAACACACAATTTATGTTATTTATATTTTTTTCGTGGAGTGACCGTTTTTTAGATATTCCTTGTTTTTTGTTTCAGCCTTAAAAACCTTATACTTTTCTCATACAGCAATTTGTAAACTCCTATCCATACAAACAAAGGAACTTCAGTCACATAGCAACCATCTTTTGTTATCAGTTTAACCTATGTTACTCCCTTATTTCGCTTCTACTTACAGGAAAGCAAGTAATAAGACTATTTCTGCTAATTTTTTCTCACTTAGCAGGAAGTAAATAGAAGCATAAACTTTTTAACAAAAATGTGTTTCAGAGATGTAGAGAAAGTCATGTGAATGGATTACATCAGTTTTTTTAATGTTATGTTAGAAATCAGTTTCTGAAGAAGTAAAATGTTCCATATAAATGCACCATTATATCAGAAACTGACACTAAGGGCTGACATTTTTGCCATATATTTATATGTAAATAGGCATTATTTTAACGAAATAATTTTTATGTATATGGATTAGTTATTTTCTTTAAATTTAAAAATCATAATTTTAACAAAATATTAAGAATTTTTTTTTAAAAAGACATACCTTTCCTTCTTATCAACAGAAGTATTCTTTTTTTCATCAATCAACAGTAAAAGTATTGCTGAATGTACTTTCAAAAATTTAGCTCATTATCTTAAATAGTTGCTGAGATAATGGGTCAAACTTTATCTTGGCAAGATAGGGCATTTCGACTCCCCTTAAGAACTGAATTTTTAAAACTCGTCTGTAATAAGCATTTTCTCTTGGGTTAGCATTCCTAATACATTGCATCGCCTTGAGGAGCTCCTTTTCATTTAATTTTTAATATAACGGAATGAACTTTGTAAACTAGGTTGTATCTCTTGCCCAGAGGCTACTAAGAAGTCACGTGCTAAATAATTATTGCGTTTAGCTAGGTACTGCTTTTTTCCCGTTTTGCTAGTGAAACATGTTTCCCACATGCTGCTAGTTCGGCCATTTTTGTGTAAAGTAAATTAGTTGCTCCACATACATTATTCATAAAAGAGTGCAATCATTCATGTATGAGACATAATCGAATCCTATTATCAGAAAAAGTATAATATCTATAGAATACTAAGAGGAAATTTGAATCGTGGGAGGCAGCTCTTTTCTTCTTCAAAATACAGTAAAACGTATTTTCTTAAACATCGGCTACGCTTAAATTACACGTACCATGTTTCCTTTACCGTTGTATTGTACTTCGGATTTTCCATGAAAATTCCAATTTAAACTTTGGGTCCAACGTATCTATTGATTTATCAGGAATGACGTAACTGCTTTATTCCCCTCCGCGCAGGGGGAATTCATCGAGAACCTCGAGGGAGAACAACCCGTTGGTACACGAGCACAAGACCAGCTATGAGCGTCCAGTATATTTCGACTTGGGTAAAATTTGTTGTTTAGCTATAAGTAAACAACAAACTTTTATAGTTCTCATTGAACGTCTCTTTTATTTCTTCGGCACGTAAAGGTACTAAATTGATCGCCACTGAAGAACTTCAATTGCGAATAGAAAAATAGCAAAGCATTTTTATCACGGTAGGTTAAATTAGTTTATTAAAAATTTTAATATTTTTACTGTGAATTAAATTGCAACTTCGATAAAAGTTTATTAATTTTATTAAATAATATGAAAATAGATGGATGAAAAAGTAAAAAACAAAAAATATAGAACATCGAAGAATGCTCTAAGTATTAAGCTATTATTAATATACTTTATACATTTTCTAATACAATAATTCGTACTCATGTTCATGGGTGACATATGTCAAGCACCACGCTCGTGAAAATGTATTATGCTCAGCTGCATAGAAAAACAATCCGTCAACTGCCTCATAAGGGACAGTAAAGTATTGCTTTCGAGGATAAGTGGAGTCTTACTTTGGGTGGTCGAGCATGTCTCGAAAAGCCTGTTCCGTATGCACTTTCCGTGTTGCCTTAAAATTCGGTCAAAAAACTGTCTGCACCAGAAACAGGTCTTGGCCGGAAGGTTCGGTCCAATTTCGTTTCTTGTTTTCATCATCCCGTTTTAGCAGCGGTGTCTTTATGGGGTTGCTGAACTTCCAAGAACAAAACTAAGACTGTCTTATATGTATTTTGATATACCTACAACGTCTCTACTGAATTATTGATATCTACTAATTCAAAGGCCTAACGGTAACGATCTACCAGTACAGACCCCGAATAGACTTCTCTACAATGATACTTTTTAATATATTTTTTTTTCTGGCCGTCCGAATCGTACAAAATCTGTCAGTAAACAATTTAAATGCACTTTAACACTGTGCATTTTAAGTTTGCATTTACTCACCAGAGAGCGTAATATTTTGAAGAAATCTTGCTTTATCTCAACAAATGTTGTATTACTTTGTGGACGATTACAATTGTAGCTATATTTAATAATAATAATAATAATAATAATAATAATGATAGTAATAATGATAATAATAATGATGATGATAATAATAATAATAATAATAATAATAATAATAATAATAGCATCCTTCCACAATAGACTTGGTAGGGAATAGTTGATCACAGATGACTGGTGAACTCAGCGCCACGTGACAACTGATAAAGGTGGCCTATTATCCATACGATATAAGATGTTGTGGTCAGCATCCCTATTCACCAGCTGCAATGTTCAGTACTAATCCTACAGATCGATAACATTTGTAGCACCAACGTTCTCCATGAATCTGGTGGGCAACGGTTTTACTCACATATCGTGAAATCCGCAACCCCACGGAGTCTTGAACCCGAAGTTATCCGGAGTTTCACGATCCAATACGTGTGCCACTGCATGATAACGTGTTTCCGCATTAATTAAACAATTAATAAGTTTATGGAAATAAGATATAGTATTATGCAACAAAAGTTCGTCTCCTGCGTTGCTGCTTGCCAAGCGGGAAACCTGGGTTTGATTCTCAGTACCGGTGTCTGGATTTTTCCCACGCTGGTAAACCTGCACCGGGGTGCACTCAGCCTCGTGAGCTCCCTGGGGGGCCAATTGAGGAGCTACTTGATGGAGAAGTAGCGGCTCCAGGTCATGAGGACCGTGTTAATCGGAGGGGGGGGGGTTCGAGGCGCTGACCATGTCTCATCCTCCAATCCTGCATCCGAGATGGGGGACGCAGCGGCCGAGCGGTAGGCCAAGGTTCCTTGTAAGCTATGGAGTTAGTTACTGTGCATCAAAAGCTTACTAATGATTAGCAATGTTTCTGAAAATTTTAAAATTGCTAACACATTTTGCGTATTCTGCAGCAGTAACCATGCAACGCAAGTTGCGTTTCTGATTCTAAATATCGAAAATGGATAAAATTATCATGATTATATCCGAAAAAGAGACACTAATGACCAATCGCCATCAAAAGATGTCTCCGCAAACAGACTATACATCTGAGCGGGAAGTTTGTTCTTCAGCAGAGCATGGTTAAGATTTCAAAATTCCAAATATCAGAACATTAGTTTTTAATATGTTGTCATGAGCTCCTGCTAATAAAATATTTCAATACATCAGCTTTAAAATGTAAAAAAGTATAGAATACTTTCTGCATCTCTTTTTACCGTGATGTCGAAAGATGTTCCACGCATATTAAATCGTTGTAAAATTTTTAATTTTATAATTTTTGCTTAAAAAGCGGTGGGGTTTTGGACAAAAATTCTAATAACTTAGAGAGCCAACTATTCCTTTTAAAACAAATCATTTTTTCTTCATGTATTTATGATATGTTACAGTTTAATTTTGTGAATCTATTTAGAAAACAAACTATGCATTTCATGAAAATATAAATACGGTAATATTTTAATATCGATCAGTAGATATATATTTGTCACTAAAAGAGAGCCTCTAAGCTCAGGAATACTTAGTGTATTACAATTATACATAAATATGAGTATCAGATTTTTAATATTTGGTCTATTCCACTATACATTATAAGATAAATAATTAATCTGCCACAGCGAATGTTATACGAAAGTCTTTCTATGCCTTTGTGCTTCATGGGGTATTTCTATGTAAATCAAATGGTCAAAGGAATCAAGTAACTCAAGTATGAAAGTTTAAAGCCAAAGTTGATGAATTCTGAAGAATAATTCACTTCGAGAGTGCCTTAGGAGAAATGATTTTTAATCATAAAATTGTTTGCGTTGGCGACTATTAAGCTTCAAAGACTGATGATATCTGTGAAAGAATTTTAAATAGGATTAATATCAATCACCATTTTCATTCTTATCAGCAAGTTACCAACCTAAAAGTTATAGTATCTAACAATCATGCAAAGCAACATAAATAAGAGAGAATAATGAAAGGAAATAATTTGTCAGCACTGTCAGTTTACTAGTCAGTTGTAGAATTGCAAACAAGTAAATGAAGCTGCTTTAGATAAAAGGACAACTCATCTCTTACGCCACGAAAAAAATTGTCTGGAAAAATTAGCTTAACTGATACAGTTGACAAAAACTAACTGACTCACTTCACTTGTCCTTAGTCAAAAAATTTGAACACAGAAAAAAAAATGTACAAAAAGAAAGCGTTACAACGATATCCCTCTTTGAGAATGCTACTGAGATAGGTAGGAATGACAATGACATTGCATGGCTTAGGAATTCTTTCTAACTTTTTGCCGAAGTAGAACTAAACAATGTGCCAAGCATATAAGAATAACATTGCTGAGTATTTAAGTAAATTATTGGCAGTAACTATGAAGCTATAAAGACTCATTAAAATACTTATCCTCATTATTCTATGGTGCCATTTCTAATGGTTACACCACTCGTCTCTCACCTAGACGTCCTAGGTTCGATCCCAAGCGATCGTATGTGAGATTTGTGGTGGACAAAGCGGCCCAGGGGTGGGTTTTTTCCGGGTTCTCCAATTTTCCCCGCAATCGCATTCCACCGGTGCTCCATCTTCATTCCATGCATCACAAGTGTCATCGCCTACGGTGCCACAAGTAGTAAAAGTGGGCGTTAAACACTACAAAAAAATAAGAATGGTTATCTCGTATAAGTTCCAGAGCACTTAGTTTTTATATAAAAATTAGATTCAGGTTTATACGCAGCTGAAATTTCTTATAAAAAAGCTTAGTATGCAAAATATACATTAAACGTGAAGTCATAGTTATGAAAATCTTAATAAATCTGATTGTTGCAGTCACATGACTTTCTCTACCTATTCTGGAAACTATTCTTAAAAACGATTACTCTAGTAATCTACGTCATCCTAATCGAGACAATCATTAGCAAATCTGATGTAATTACTAGCTTTCTTGTGAGTAGAACGGAAATAAGGGAATTCACATGTACGCTATATGATGCACTTGAAATTCTGATCTCTTTGCATGACCTGTAATAAAACAAAAGACATGAACCGAATGACGGCTTTCTGTTTGAGAAACGTTTTAAGTACTTTAACATTGAAACCATTAATAAGGAATATCTCGAAAATGGTTAACACAAAATAAAGGAAAATAAAATTGATATTGTATGACATAAATTCTATTTTTAACGAGATCTATTTTTCTTTGTAGTAAGCTTTGTCTATCTCTCAAATTTACCAGTAAACAAAAGTAATCCAGCATAAAAATGTCTTTAGAGGTTCTTCCCAGAAAATTCAACATATGCATGATATTTATTAGAAAATATCTTAAACATATAGTATTTTAAACAAAATCGTTAGAGACGTTTCTGAGAAAATCTAAATGCTGGAAAAATGTTCCCTGTAAAGGGTAGTTGAGATTGTGGCGATTTTCCCGAAGAGGCTGAGTTTAAATACCAAGCTTCGTATTTAAGGGACCTTAGTTATGATGTTTACAGACATATACATATGAAACCTTTATCTAAAAATGTTTTTTTTTATTCAGGGTACCTCAAAACATATATTTTCGGTGAAATCTCCCCATCAATTTACAATACCTTCTCAACCTATACATAATACGTTGTAGAGAAACTAAAAGTGTTGATGTTCATTATATTATTCCATACACCCTTACGAATTTCACATAGTTCTATGTATATTTTATATTATTTAATTATTATACTATTTTACTATGTTTACTCCTACATATAACAGAATTTTAATGTAAATTCACATAATCGATACAATATCTGTATATTTCAGTTTTATCTCATAGATCTTAAAACACCTGTAATGGAATATATCTTGAAACTATATCATATGGCGAACAAAATCATTTTTCAGCAAAAATAAAAGGTGGCAGGCAAAATCTATCAATAGTTTCGTCACTACAAAAATATTATACAGGCTGTTAAGAGGAGATATTTGTATTGATAACTAACAACGCTGTGCTGAACAACATTATATCACTATCTGATTTATTTTTATTCTTATAACTTATTAATAGCAGTGTGATTTCAGGTTGTATACTACACATGACATATGTTTTTATTTTCCCTGAACTGCGGTCAGAAGACGTAATCGTGAGTGAACAGGCCTTCCTAATATTGTATTGGATCTGATTTTGAATGTTTTCTGCAAGACCAATGACTCCCACTACCTAGTTCACAGTTCACGTATTGATGTGTGCAAATATGTAAGCCAATCGGAGATTCTATACTGACAGGCATTGTTCATTTCGCCGCGCTGTTAAGACCATGTAAAATACATCAGGTAGTAAATTATGAGATTGATTTGTGGTAAAAACTGTTAGATGAAGAGAAAAAACAACTAACAAACGAAAGTGATTATGCATAAGTTATCAATTATCAAAATATCTGTATCCTCTGACAACTATAAGGAGCTAAATATGTGTAGAAATGTTATACCAATCTCCACCTAATTAATGTTCTGTAATACTTTAATTACATTAATGAAATATTGTTAAATGACAATTAGTAATACATTTTCGGCACTTCACCTTATACGTTTAATTATTCAATTAAAATGAAACATTTTAAAATTGCATCAATAACTATTTTTGGGAATAGTACTAAAAGATATAAGTTTAAGCAAAAGTTCTAACATTAAAGCTATTATGTTACGGAAAAAGTGCATCATAAAATTACTGAGGGAGGTCAGGGCACTGTAACGCGTACGACTGGCATTCAGGGTCCCGGGTTCGATCCCCGACGTCCGCCCACCCAAACACACAGATTATTCGTGGTTTCTCCGGTTCGGCATATACATTTTGCCGTGGGTTAGCTTTTACTAAGACTTTGCTGACCATTGTTTTCTGGCCCCATCACTTCCTTACCTTAGGGCTGTAGAATCAGGTGACAGTTTTCAGTGACTGAAGGTTGAACGGTGAATGTGCGTTTTCTTCCTCTTCATAGGAAGAGGACCTCAACCTTTCTTTAGACCCCGCTCTGGGTTGGGTGCACCTCTGAGGACCCCTCGTGGCTTGAACGTGGTGGATGACCTGGAAGACGTCGGATGCGTTTGATCTGGAAACGTTACAGATTTCGTCCGTAGTCATTTCATGTGTACCCTCCTCATTCCTCCCTCTTGGAGTCCCAGTAGAAGCACAAAGCATGAGTGATTTTGTATCTCTGAGTGGTCTGTATTCTTTGAATACTGTTTCTATTCTACTCACGTTGGGCATGAAAAAGGTGTCGAGTGAGATGAATTTCATTGAATAGCAAACATATTTATTAAATTGGTCTTCTGTCAGAATTTTTGTTGAAAACAGAATTCCATGGCTTTAAACTGTATGAAAAGACCATATTTATATGGCAAACCAACTTACTAAGGTTGACATGGACTCCCATGTTGGAACGCGTCGAAACTCAGTACAAATAGATAGATTTACCAGCTGAGAATTATAAATATGGCCGTCTCAGACAATTTAAAAATAATCAGAATTTATGTTTAAACATTTTTTTAGACCGACATCATATATGAAACAATTTTCTTAATAAATATCGTACACTTTATCCTATAGCAACATAATCTTCTGTGTAAAAATAAGTATTTCATGCAGCTGAATAAAATAGCTAAATTCCAGGAAAACAAGTTTTTCTACACTCTCTCCGTAGTCGAGTAGTCAGTGAGCTGACTTTTCACCCGGAGGTTCAATTCCCGGCTTGGGCGGGCATTTTTCTTTAAGCTGAGATATTTCCTATCCACCACGGAATCTGGAAATATATATGTGAAAATGAATGTGTGCGTTTGATAGAAATAAAATGATTTAAACCCAACGTAAACAAGTACCTACAGAAAACGAGTTGTTTCTAATGCAAAGCTCCCACTATCATCTTAGATGTTAAAGGGGGCTATATAAATGAAACAATAAAAAAGTGTACTATGTTACATGCACATAACTGTCGCTTTAATATTTCCTCTCTCTGTATTTATTAACCCCATGTCATAGCTCATAGAGAGCCTTGGCCTACCGCCCGGCCGCTGCGTCCTCCATCTCGATCCACGACAGACGTCATGGATGGGGTGCAGTATTGGAGGGTCAGACGTGGTCAACGCTTTGAACCGCCGGTTAATGCGGTCTTTACGACCTAGAGCCGCTACCTCTCCACCAGGTAGCTCCTCAATTGAGCCCCAGGGACCTCACGAGGCTGAGTGCACCCCGGTCCAGGTACCCTAGCTAGAGAAAAGTCCCCACGCCGGTACTGGGAATTAAACCCAGGTCTCCCGCTTGGCAAGCAGCTGGGCTACCACCGCGCTAAGGAAACGACGCGGTGTAAAACTGTTCTAACGAAAGCTTATTTTTATTTCCACTTAATTTTAATTAGATAAACCATTGCAGAAATAGCTTCATTACACATTTCTTGAGTAATACAAAGCAATAATTATATACTTAAGTAAGAACTGAACGTTGTGATAGTCTTAATAATCCATACCTATTGTTTCCACAACCATGAGAAACAATGTTGATAGCACTTTAAAAGAATAGCTAATATTGAACATTTTAAATCCTTAATAATGGTTATCTTGAAAAGATTATGCCACAAAAATAAATTGTGTGCCTTAAACAGATCCACTTTTTTGTTGAGCACTTTTTTGCCTATTGCTTAAAAAGTACTATTTATATGCGATTATACAAAATTCCTTTCGAATAAAAAGGATTTCACAGGTTTTTCCTAACTCTAATGTATGGTCACTTATTTCTAAAATCTCCCATGGAAATGGTAGATTTGGGTGAAGGATGTTGTTGAAAATATTCAGGATAAATCTTTGGAAGATACTGAGCATAACATCAAAGTTGATATTTCACTCACTTTAAGTTTTTGAGTTATGCTGTTTACAGATACAATCGCACATACAAACCTGGATTTTTCTAAAAATGATGGGAGTCCTAAAATATATTCTTCGGATTCTTAAACTTAATTATAATTTTCTGAATAAAATATCTTATTACAGCAGAAAATAAATGCTAGAGTGTCAAGAGCTCTTTTCATAAGATGTTAGTATGAAATGTTGCGATGAAACAAATTACCCCACAAAAAACGCACTAAGCATTTCTGTCAGGAATGCTTTATGTGTCGCAATTGTTACGTTTGTATCTTAACGTATTTTATTCTTGACAGTTCCAAGCAGGTGCGAAATTCATACAGCAGAATGTGAATTGAGTTGTAAAATGGAACTACATTGCAGCACGAAAGTAGGTAATTGAGTAGAACAACAAACCACAAAACTCCCGTCTCATCTCTTAAAACCAAGTACGTCTTACTACCCCGGTAAGGTCAGTTAATCCATTAGAAATTCTCACTGAAACTAAGTAAATCTTTAAAACAAATCACATATGATACTAACTTCCAATTACTAAAGTATGCTCATACTGCACAGTAAACGCATCAATACCTATGGCCTGTGCTTGATCCCAAACGACCGCACTTGGGATATGTGGTGGACAAAGCGGCATAAGGGCAGGTTTTCTCCGGCTTCTCCGGTTTCCCCCGCCTTCGCATTCCACCGGGGTTCCATCCTCATTTCATGAATTATCCGTGCAAGTAGACGTGAGAGGTGTAAACATGATGCACAGTGGCATGATCTGATTGCTGCAGTCGGCCGGCAGCCGATATCTTCTTGCGCTTACATACATATGGCTATCGCTTCCAGTCTCAGCCTCTTTCCCACACTCCTTGTAGTGCGCAACTTGACTGCTCACGTTTATTTGCAAGGATAATATCAATGTTATCGCCTGCGGTGCCATAGCAGTAAAAATGGGCGTTAAACAATATAAAAAACATCAACTCATATTACTCAGATTGATTGATCTGATTATTTGGGAGGATAGGCATTTGTTCTGTTTTACTTAACATATTCCACACATACCGAACCACAGTCCATGACACCTGTTTTATATATATATATATATATATATATATATATATATATGAGGGCCCTTTTTTCAACCTCTGATAGGCAACCTCTATAAAAGACAAGTTCATAGAAAACAATTATTTTATTACTAAAAGTTTTGTGATGATCCATGACAACGCTCGTCCACACACAGCTGGCAAAACCCATCGACTCCTTGAACAATTCCGATGGGACACTTTCGATCATCCGCCTTACAGTCTTGACCTGGCACCCAGTGACTTTTACCTTTTCCCTGAACTGAAGACGTGACTAGGAGAGCAGCAGCACTTTCAAACCAGCGAAGATATTCAAAACAATGTCAATGCTCATTTGAAATTTTTGGCGGCAACATTTTTTGAAGCGGGTATTGCAAAAATTGTATACGGGTACGACAAATGCCTCAATCTTTTCGGTGATTATGTTGAAAAGTAACCATAAGTGCACAAAACTTTTAGTATTAAACTAATTGGTTTCTATGAACCTGTCTTTTATTTATATTTTTTATGTATAGAGGTTGAAAAAAAAAAACGGCCCTCGTATATATGAAAAAAAAACATAGAGTGTTACTTTCCTCATTACCATCCTCTACTTCATGTCGACTTGATATTCCCATCCCTATATTATTAGATATATATTTTCATTTCCTCTTGGTTTAAAATCTGAAATAAAACTTTATTAAGTATATGCTTTAAATGACAGATTTTTCATTTTTCTATATTTATCAATTTAGACTTCGTACCATGGTCTAAATGTAGCTTGCTAGCTTTGGTTCCCACGGTCACGGGTTCAGGCACGGTGAATGCTGATGGGCTTTTTCGGAAGTAAAAATCCGTATAATGGCTTTCTTCGAAAGGGAAGTAATGGAGATTTATG
This sequence comes from Hymenopus coronatus, assembly GCA_030762935.1. Lineage (NCBI taxonomy): Eukaryota > Metazoa > Arthropoda > Insecta > Mantodea > Hymenopodidae > Hymenopus > Hymenopus coronatus. The sequence goes on from CM060886.1 coordinate 39,997,939, forward strand.
GCACCTAAAAGAATCTCAAAAACCAATAAAGATGCCTCTGAGCAAAATTAAGCTGCCTTTCTTGCTCAATATAGAATGAATGGAACGCGCAGAACCGCAGCAGTTAAAGAGCGTCCATAAATAAAACTCAGTTTAGATTTGTACTTTTAATTCTTTAATTTTTTTCTTATACCACTTTCCTTTGTTGCTATGTATTTGAATTCTTTGCTACCCTTTGGTTAAGGTCCAGGTTTTACTTTCATATAGGGAATTAATCATAGGTATTGCTTTATAAAATGCAATTTGAGTATCCATTGTAGTTTAAAACTATTTTATGTTTTCACACATTAAATTTTATTTGTGGAGCATACGCTCTACTTTTACTTTCCAAAATAAAATGAGATCAAGGTATAAATTGAACCTGATGAGCATTATGACGACGACGAGATTATGATGATACTGATGATATAGATAAAAAAAATAATAATAATTCCTTACATTTATCGTCCGATATGACAAGTTAAAGGACATTTAAAACTTTAAAAAAAAAAAACAAACAAAAAAAAAACAACTAAGGATATGCACACTAATTACTATAATTACTATAGTTAAAGGCAAGATGGCCCGCTTTCGAGAGGTCCTGGGTTTGATTCCCGTTGGGCTGGCCCCTTTGAATGGGCTTTTTCGTGGTTCCCCGGGTCGGTAGGCAAATTGCTTACGTGATTCTCCTACTAAGAAACGTTGTCCGTCATGTCCTATCCTTTGTTTTAGGTTTGTAAGACCAGGCCACGGCATTTAGTGTACTATGGAAGAGCGGTGGATATACGATTTCGAAACCCTGGCGTTGCTTCGATTGCCTGATGGACCCCCTTTTTGGGACCAACCCGAGCCTTGGAGTTTCTTGGAAGCTGGTGGCTCGTGGGCAAAGGTGGCTAGCACCAGATGCGTTTTGTCTGGAACCGTTAGGACCCTCCTGCACCGAGAAAGGGGGCGCTGTAGTAACGTGTACGATTTGTAGTGGGAGGTGCCGGGTTCAATTTTTGGCGTCTATCTGTACTGACGTATTGGATTTCTCCGAGTAATCAGATGAATGCAGGAGAGGTTTCTTCCCTTTCGGGGTCACGCTATGATAAAAAGGGCCACTCTGACCTACTTGCGGTACTTTGACTCATTTTGGGACCCACCGTGATATGGAATGCTCTCCTACTATAAGTAGGCAGTAGAGAAAGTAAAATATTTGTTAAAATAAATGTCTTCCAAATCTGTATCCGTGGTCGAGTGGTCAGCGAACTTTCTGTCTCGGGTTCGATTCCCGGCTGGGGCGGGGAATTTTTCTTTAACCAGAAATATTCGCGATCCCCCATATAGCCTAGAAGAATGATTGTGAATTTGGGTGGTTGAGGGAAATAATATGATTTAAAGAACCTACAGACAACGATAGAACCTTAGATGTTAAAGGGGGCTATATAAATGGAACAATAAACAAAAAAATGTTTTCAAGTATACTCAATGGTCAGTCAATAGCAAAAATTAATTATGTAAAACGAGAAAAGAGCTAAATAAGATTTCCTAGAAACAAAGAAACGAAAGATGTAAAGGAATGATGGAATGGTGTAGGCACCTGCAGAAATGTGCTCATTAACACTAGAGGGCTAGGCAAGATACATCAGTCGGTTGGACGAAAATTAACTGTTGTAACGACGTATCATTATCCTAAGATGCTTGCTTCCCTGACACATCATCGATAATCCTGAAGAGTAACACGTAAGAGGCGGAAATGAGCCATTAAGGGTCATGCATACATTACTTCTAACGGTAGGTCCGCGTATAGCCTTCCGCTTCTCAGTCGATTATTTTCAGTAGCACCACTCATTATATCCAATAGGTCCGTGCTCCTTAGAATCTCAGACTCTTGAGTGATATGTGCTTATAGCTAAGGCATTTGCTAGTGTTAATTATTATTGGAAGAAATATAAAAATGTGATATGTTTCATTCACATGCCTTTCTCTACGTCTCTGTAACAAAGTATTGTTAAAAAGCTTATGCTTCTATTTTCTTCATGTTAATCGAGAATAAAATTAGCAGAATTAGTCTTATTACTTCTTTCTTGTAGTCAACAGCTGGTTGCTATGTGACTGAAGTTCCTTTGTTTGTATGGACAGGAGTTGACAAATTCCTGTATGAAAAAAGTATAAGTTTTTCAAAGCTGCAACCAAAATCAAGGAATATCTAAAAAAAAAAAAAAAAAAAGGAAAAAAAGAAACCATCAACTCCACGAAAAAAAGTACATTTCATAAATTGTGTGTTTTAATTTACTCTACATTTTTTGTGTGGCAAGTTTTATCCATCTCTTACGGTTTACCAGTTATACAAAATTCCGTAAAATTCATCCAGAATAAAATAGTCTTCAGAGGCTATTCCCAAAAAATTCAAGATATACACTTTGTTTCTCAGGTAAATATCTTTAATATACGATATTTTAATCAAAATCCTTTGAGCAATTTTTAAGAAATCAAATTTTTCGAAAAGAGTTCCATGTAAAGAGTATTTAGCGGTGGGGGGATTTTCCTGAAAATCTTCGTGTCGCATCCTTGGAAGATACTAAACTTAAATACCAACTTTAGTAATTTACCGACTTTTCGTTTTTGAGCTATGGTGTTCACAGACACACGGACACACACATACACACAGATAATGCTTTTTTTGTGTACAGGGGACCCTAAAACATATATTTCCGGTGAAATCTCGGTATCGAATTTTTGGGTGGAGTGCAATAACTTCTCTATACACTATGTACATAGTACGTGTAGACAAAGAAAAATGTTATTTGCTCCAATCTACCTTGTTATGCCTGTTCTGCAAACAAACCATTCTTATAAAAGATTATTATTTTTTATTTTATTTATTTATTTGTAGCTTAACGTCCTTTAACCTGAATGGTCATATCGGACGATGAACGAAATTGGTGAAATGATACTCAGATATCTCGGGGTCCATGGAACTTAAAATAACTCGATATTCGTCTTATCAGTAAAGGGAAAACCCCGAAAAAACTTCATCGGTGTAACTCACCCTTAGCGAGATTCGAACTCGCGACCACCGAAGATTATTATTTGTTCTCCATCATTATAATCAAAATTGCCGGTCCCCTTGGCCTCCCTTTGGTGCTTCGTGGCTCAGAGGATTGAGGGTTCGAGTCCCGCCTTGGGCATTAGTGTTTAATGTTTGTAAAATGTGTATGTATGTATGTATACGAGATGTGTGTGTGTGTGTGTGTGTGTGTGTGTGTGTGTGTGTTGGCAGAAAACAGCAAACGGTAATCAAACAGAAAACAAATGTAAATGTTAGGAAAATGCAAAAAGTTGAAAAGGTTATACAGTGCCGGAGTCCCGACCAGAGTCCGGAACTGTATTAAAAGAGAATCAATAAAGTTTACCAGAAATAGTCTTATTACTTCTTCCTTTGAAATTGAATGAAATAGGGGAATGCTGGGCTAAAGCGATTATCAAAGTGTTAAAAGCTGTCACTATCGATTGTCATTGAAATTCGGTTCTCTTCCCATGGCCTGGAGTAAAACGAAGGAAATACGAAACGGTTAAGGACTTCCTTCCCGTTTCAGAAGTATTTTAAAACTGAAAAAAAACAACAACAGGGAATATCTCAGAAATGGTTAGCTCTACAAAATGTGTATATGACATAAAGCGTGTGTATTACTGAGATCTACTTTTTTACTTACTGTATTCCACCCAAAAATTCGATACCGAGATTTCTTTGAAAATACATATTTTGGGCCCACTGAATCCAAAAATAGCATGTTTAGAAAAAGTTCCATATGTGTGACTATGTGTCTGAGAACAGCATAGCTCAAATACGAGTAAATACCAAAAACAAATAATAAATATCAGTAAGTATCAAACCTGGCATTAGGATTCAGTATCTAGCTAGCAAGGATACTCCCCTGGGCAAGCTAATATATTTCAATTTAATTTTATTCTTACGCGGAATAATAAAATATTCAATTGTAAAATGTATCACACGCACTGGATCCTATTGCTTCTAACGGATACTCAGTTTTGAAATTCCGTTACGTATTTTCTTTCATATTTTACATTACGCAGTGAAAAAAACATAACATCATGGATACGAGGTCCCATTAAAAGTGTTACTTTCTGATATTGAATATAAGCACATGCTCAAGGACCCATCCTCCGGGTGTTCACAGAACGGTTCTCCTTAAGGGGATCCCCGGGGATTCCAGGGCTTGAGTGACTCAGCTGGAACCGTTTGGGACCCCTCATTTCTCTAATCTAGTCGCCTTCCTCTCATCCCGCATTCCCAAGCATTGCGTTAGAAGCTCAAAAGCTGTATTGACCTACTGTGGTGTCGTGTTCCAGTTGTGACCCTCTGATATGCGCCTTTATCTTTTACCACGATGCTTAGAAATTATCCTTATTATGTGATCAGCGTTTTATCTTTTCGTTATGCTATTGCAGACAATATCTAGTACTCATGGACAAATTTCACGGGGCTCATATTGAAACAAAGTTTCAAAGTAATTTAATGTATATTCCTGACGGATTAGATTTGTTGTAAATATTTTATTACGTTTATGTTACAATAATATATGACCTCAAAACAACAATAATAATAAAATCATACTAAAAGGTATTAAGATTACAATAGATATTTCATAAACAAATAAGAGATTTTACCCTGACTACTAGAAGATATTATATGATTGTAGGTAACAAGAAAACTTCTTAATGTGATATTTTATGCCTTCTGTTTCTCTGGAGCACATAAGCAACTAATCAGCAACTAAATTTCTACTAAAACAATAGGTTGATCATTTTGCTTCTCCTAACCAATTTCTATAGCCCTGCGAATCTTTTTCTGTAAAGTAGCTAAATATTATCAGCAAAAGACTTTATTTTGATTATTTTTATTCCATTTTCAATGAAACTACGTTAAAATTCATGCTTTTTCATAAAATTAAATATCAATGAAAATCCTAAACATTTTGCTGTTGTTAGGATAGGACTACAGGATTTACTATAGCTATTGTACCAAGCTTCCTTTCTCCAGTTTGTTTCTAAAATGTGTCTTTATGTTTGGAGGATATATTCGAACGCAGTATCGACCAGTCTGTACGAATAGCTTATACTGCATCTGGTTCAACTGCCGTCCATGACAGTCCTAGCCAGTAAGATATTGAAGAAGAGCAGGTACTGGAGTTGGATAACATCAGCCAGAAGTTATTTTCCTGCCATTATATAGCGTAATTTTACTGTGATAAAAACTTTGTTTTCCGCGTTACATAACAGTTTAACACGCTGCCTATAGATCACGGCGCTTAGCTTATGCAAGATGTATCTCTTAAGTCATAACCCTTGTATAAAGATAGTTCTGTGCCATTTCCGCCTATATCGTTTTCTGATTAAAGGGGACACAGAAGGGTCGTTTTAGTGATTCTGGTCAAAAGTAGATATTTAGATTTTTGGTACAAAAATATACCATACCTTAAACTACAGTTCCGATACTTGATTCTCCTGGGATGATGCAACACATGCTTTGAACGGAATTTTAAATACGTTGCGCTGGTTAAATGAGTATTTTTGACAAACTTTAAAACAATTTATCTCAGGTTTAATTATTCTTTACCACAAACATGCAACTAGAGGTATAATAAGTTTTCCCTAAACAGCGTGTAATAAACTAACCGGTTGGATATTAATTATAGATTAATTAAAACATTAATAATGTAATTAATCGGTGTTTTTGTAGTTCCCCGCCTTGTAATTTAAAATAATCATAAACATTTCACAATACAGAAGTTTAAACCAGAACATTTCTTACAAAGGTATTAAGAAATGTAATTTTCAAAGCCCATATGTAGCCCATATTTATTTCATTTTATTTTGTTTATTTCGCCTTTCTAATCGTTCCTATTTCACGTTTTGGGGACTTTTGTTCTTTTCTTTGGTGTGTTTGTAAGTTTGTAGAATGAGTCCTCCTCGCAACAGCGGAAAGCTTAAGCCAACAGCAGTATTAAAACAGCTACCATATGTTTAAGATATTTTAATGACAAACAAGAAGTAAATCCTTAATTTTTTGGGATTAGCCTCTTCATCCTGAATGACTTCTGATAACTAGTAATCATAAGAAATAAACAAAAACTTACCACACAAAAATATAGATCTTGTTAAGGCAAACAATTTATATCATATTCAATGGCCCTAACCACAAATAACAATAACAATATTTCCAATAACAATTTTGCTAACGGTTTCAATTATAAACTGTTGTCAAACGGGAATTCATCATTCTTTTTATATGTATTTTTATTTTACTTCTGGCAAGCGCAAAGAAAACCCAATTTGAATTGTTTTGTATAGCAATCAGCTTTTAAAAGAATTGCCTATTGCCTAGAATATGCCCTTATTTTCCTTTATTCACAAGGAAGTAAGAATAATACGAGTTATGCTAATATTTATCTCGATTAGCATGTTGTAGATAAAATAATAACTTAGTAAGAATGGGTTGTTTGCAGAAAAGGTAGAGAAAGTAAAGTGAATTTAACGCATAGACTTTTTCATAGAAAATTCATTACAGGGACAGTTCTATCTCTCTCTGAAATTCGCAACGGCCAATAGGATTTGCTAAGAGCGTTCCATATATAAAATGTAACGGACCCGATAACAATATATATAAAATGAATCGCTGAAATGTATGTACGCATATCACTTCCGAACGATTGCATCAAATTGATCAATTTTTTTTTTTTTTTTTTTTTTTTTGTGTTCGTCATTGTCGCGACAAGGTTTGTAGAAAAGAAAACATTTAAAAATAGCTTGGGAAAGTATTTAAAATCTCATAATATGAATAAAAACCGTGCCAAGTGAACGCATTTTGCTTAATAGCCACCAGATGGCAGTGATACCACGGTTATTTCTTGCTAAATTGTCGTGGTAGTGCTACGTTTTCCCTCCCCATTCAATTAAGGTATACGCACCAGTTTATCGACACAATGACGCAATGCAGCAGTGACATTCAAATGCATTTTTATAAATTAACTGTCCTTTCCTTACTCCTTTTGTTTAAAATAAAGCAACAAAGAAGCTTTCCTGACGACAAACAGCTAGAGTAAGTACTTATTTATTTGCCAATAGATGGTCATTGTGGTAGTTTTCCTCCCCATCCAATGTTAAGGTAACGCAACAGTTTATAGAGATGACACAACGCAGCAGTGAAATTCAAATACATGTTTGTGTATTAACTGTCCTTTTCTTACTCCTAACGTTTAAAGTAAAGAAGCTTTTCTGGCGACGAACACCTAAAATATGTACTTATTATTTGCCTCCAGTTGGCCGTAGATCCTACTGATCTATTTTTCTTCCCCATTCGATGCTAATGACGCAAGATAACTGTGATAATCAAATATATTTCTTATATATTAACTGTCGTTCCCTTGGTCACATATTTTAAATAAAGGAATAAGTATATTTTTGTTGTAATTCTTTAAAATGAACAAATTATCAACAATGCACATAACCATTAACCGTTCATGGAGTCTGAAAATGGCGAAGAAATGACGGGATCCGTTTTAGATTTAACCTATTGCAGATGTTGGTTATTTGACGTTATGTGGCACATGAGCTAACTAAAGAATAGGAAGATACCCGCGTCACCATCACACTATAATTGCGGCTATCTTAATACATTTGATCAAGTAATATTTTGAATTAAATGGAGAAATTTTATAGACAAAAATACCATAACATAAAAGATTATCAATTGCCCAACCAGATTTACTTACTATTTAGTTATTTTATTTTTAGCCTTAGAATGGCTGTTTTGACACAGAAGAAAATAAAAAAAGAGGTAGAAAACATCAGGAGTAAAGGAAAGAAAGAGATGTGGAAGATGCATGAATGTTACTTTCTCCTTTATGTAATTCATTACCTATGCCAGCGTTTATCCGCCACACTATGAAAGCACTGCCATTACTGTTATTATGCCAACGACATCTTGGTTGCTGACGCTGCTAATTGCATATGTCATCCTTTCCACAATACCTTATGGGTGTTCTGACTTCGTTCTTTTCGCAATTCCAACTATGCATGCTACATTGCACAGATCATTGCGCTTCATTGTACTTTTAAGATGCAAAGGCATTATTAGACTTTGGCAATGGGCAAATACCTGTTGAAACTTCTACTGGCCTCATTTCGTTTCCAACAAATGTTTGTCACTTCACAACGTCAAAGGAAGAATTAATATCAAAGGTGTTTCCAAATATTTATGAAAATTACAGAAACTCTGCTAGGTTGAGCGAACGAGCTATTTTAGCAGCAATTAATAAGAATATAGACGATTTGAATGTAAAAATTCAGGGTAAAATTTATGGACAAATGCATTCATTTAAGACGATCAATTCCATTACCAATCCAAATGAACTCGTCAATTATCTAACTGAATGCCTAAATTCATTGGATTTGCCAGCATTTCCGCCACACAATTTACAGCTCAAGGTATACTCGGCGATAATTATACTATATAATATCAATCAGCCGAAATTATGCTGCGGAACAAAACTCAGTGTTAAAAAAAAATGAAAATTTTTATTTCAGTTACTATAACATAGGAAAGTTCAAAGGCGAGGATATACTTATTCCAAGAATACCACTAACGTCAACCGACTTTCTTTTTTAATTTAAGCGCGCCTTGCATTCGCAATGACAATAAATCCCAAGGTCAATCGTTAGAAGTGTGTAATATACCTTAAATTGTGTTTTTCGCATGTTGTACATTGCGTGCTTGAGAGTCGGCAAACTATCGGCGCTATTTTTTTCTCTCCGGAAGGAAAATTGTACATTACATGGCATTACAGTAAAATGTTGACAAATTATTTAATTGCAATTTTGTTTTATTGCATGGTCGTGCTGTAAACGGAAAATTTTGTCTAAGTTTTTTTCCTTAGGTACACCACCAGTGTGTGTATATATATACTCCTGTTTTGCTTAAAAGCATACAGCAATATGTCAGCTGTCAGATCACGGCATACTAAATTAAATTCGGCATGTTACAGAGATAATCAATGCTACTAGCGTTGGAAATGAGGAAACGTGTTAGTTTAAAAAACTTGAAATCAAAACAAGTTGCTTTAGTTAAGAAATGCGGTTTGGTATTTCATGATATTCAAACTTACATACGAAAATATAATTGCATAACTTAGTCTAGTAATTTCTGCATGTTGATAAGGTTATAACGGCAATGCGTTGATGTGTAATCGATAAAATCTAATCCTTGCATGAATGTTATTGACTATTCTGCTTATTGGTTAATATTGTCACGTGTGTCATTGGTAAGAGTTTAAGTTATATTGTTTTAATGATATTTTATTAATTATGAATTAATTAATTAATCTGAATTTATTGGGATTTGATTCTTACGTATTCTTGGAAAAATATAAGCTTTGTTATAAGCTGACTAAGTAACAGAATTGAGTTTCTAACTTCTTCCGATGACACTCCTAGTGGACTTTTCGACGACACCAACTTCCATTGGGCTACGCGCACATTGCCACTTTGAAGTCACACCGGATATTCTAGAATATTTAAACATTCGATGCTGAATGTACCCACAAGTTGGTTTTCCATATTAGGAGTATGGCCACCATGTTGGAAATCCCTTCCGGGATGCCACTAACTTCATTTAAGGAACTGCAGACCGGACCTTTGGGAAACTTCTGCTTTGTTGTGTGCGTCTTGGGCCGTCGCTCCGGGCTCAACCGCTCGACTATTCATTTCTCACTTCGCCTAGACACAGCAAGACATATTTCTTAACGTAAGGCTTTATACTAGTAACCTCCACAATCAGAATAATATTGGCCACGATTAATGGAATAGTTAGCAATCCCCCATCTCTGTAAACCAAACATTCGCAATCAACAAATTATTTAATCTTTCTCAGTATATTAGCTTAATTTAAGTTTCGTTGTTATCATTGATATACCATCTGCATTCCTTTCACCAAACTCAAATCCCTCACGTTGCAGAGCCTTGTTCGCGACAATATCCAATACGTGACGCATGAATGCCATGCGGTGTTAGCAGACTTAGCATCCCAATTAAATATTGCCAACAATCCAACATTGAGGCTGGAGAAGTAAGAAGCTAGAAGAGGTTACGAGCTTAGGTTTGCATAGAATCAGCGTTACTCGTAAATTTATGGGTAAATTTTCCAGAAACAGTAACTGCCCTGGATTAAGGCACAGAAGATGTATCTAAGTTAACGACAGAAGTTAAGAGCAGAATCGATCCTGTCCTCTCAGCATGGGTGGCCGCCGTTCGCATTATAGCCAATCGTAACAAAGCCTTATATGGGAAGTTTAATAGCGGCTTTCTCGTTGCAATTCCTCGTAGCCAATAGATCGTAATGTATTTTATGACAGCGTTGCGCTAAGAAAACTGATATAAAAGTAAATTGCATTCCAACTAATATTGTTGTAACAAAAAAATTCTATAAATGGATAACACATAAATTGTAAACCAAGGAATTAATTAACTTCTTTAAAGCAGAATAAAGTAGGTGTAAATAAAGATAATAAATTCCTAATTTTCACTGATTTGGCTTTTTTTTAAATTTATTCACTCATGTTTTATTTAAGGCATTATTATTTGTGTGTGGGTAAATTATTTCGGTTGATGAGGGAAAATTAAATAAAATTGTTTATATAATTTTATCATTATTAACAAATAATAGATCGATATGTTACAATAAATGAATTTTATTAGAAATTATGCATAACATTTTATGTTTTAAGTAGCAGATAAGACTAAATAGAGTATGTTTGAAGATTCTTGGTATCTAGATTTGTTCGACAAGGAACAATGAAGAAAATTCTGATGTGTTACATTCAGATGACCTTATATACCTATTCCAAAACCTTACTCCTCTATCCACTTACTATTGCTAATCAAAATAAACATTAGCAAAAATTATTACTTGCTTCCTTTTAAATAGAAGGGAAATACGGCGATACTGTAAGCTAAAGCGATAGTCAAAAATATTTAAAGCTGGTCCTCTTGTTGTCAAATGTCGTTCTGTTTGCACGGCCAGGAGTAAAACAAAAGAAAAACAAATAAAGACTTCATATTAGATTAAGATATAAGAACTGGAAAAGTTAAAGCAATGAAAGTATAAGAATTGGAAGACTTAAAACAATAAAAAGGAATATCTCGAAAATTGTTAACCCTACAAAAAATCTATGAACACAAATTATGTGTTTTAACGATATTTACGCTTTTGTGTCTGTTTTACGGTTTACTAGTTAAGAAAAAGTCATCCGAAATGAAGCGTACTTCAGAGGTTATTCTTAGAAAATTCAAGATTTAGGTACATTTTATTTGTAATAAAATATGTTAAGCATGCGGTATTTTAATTAAAATTATTGGAATCATTTTTAATTAAATGAAAATTTCGAAACATTTTCCAAGTAAAATTTGGTTGAAAATCTTTGTGTTGCATCCTTCAGAGACACTGAGGTTAAGTGTCAAGCTTGTGTTTAATTGATTTTGAGTTATGCTGTTCATAGAGGCACGGACCAACGGATAAACACGGATCTTTGATCTAAATATACTTTTTTTTGGATACAGAGTACCCCAAAACGTGAATTTTCAGTGAAATACATGTATCGAATTTTTTGGTGGAATACAATTCCTTCTCTACTGAATCTGCACATGGTATAGAAAGTAAGAAATAATTGTTTTTGTCCTAAGCCAAGAATATACTTAACACTCCCAGAAAATTATTCAAGAAGTTAAATGCAGCACATTAAACATTTTAAGCTTTATTTCTTCAAGTGTATTTCTTTTTAACAAAATATTACATTTTTTGTAACATTTAAATGATTACTGGAAAAAATTATGTATATTAATTTTCTATAAAATAATAATGTGCTCAATATTAATACTGTATACTCAAAATTACGCCAGATATCAGCAAATAACTCGTTAAATGCTTTCAGTTACATTTAAACAACATACTCTGGAGATATGAGAGAAACTGACAACAGATTGCGTTTGTAGTAAAAAAAAAAGTTGGCAAAGGAAGGAATAAGATTAAATGAACTTAAAAGGAACCTACCACCATACTCATATTGTAAATACCTCAATAGAATTTCTCTATTATCTATGTGGATAAGAATGCTGCAAATATAAAATTCTATTTTTACTGGAAATACGTTCAAACGAGTTGCAGATATCATGGAAGATACAAGAAATAAACATAACGTAGCAGTGAAAAAGACAGTGCACGTATCGCGATTTTTGTTAGGCATGTAATAAAAGAAGTTGTATCAGTATATCAGTACCAGTCTATTGACCCTCAAAGACGCTAACCAGGACGGTCGATTCCGAAACGCCAGCCTGCGGGTAAGGGATGTGCATCTCGTGATGTTCCACTGCTTTAACCCTGTGTTTCACAGGTTCGATCTCGGGTACTACAAATTGTAAACAGCATGTTATATTTGGAACATGGATTTCTTATACCACATAGATAAACGTTTGTGTATTTGTGCTATGAGTACTATGATAGGTTCCTTGTTAGTATATTTGTAAAATAATATTAGTGAGCGCACTTTGCGTTTGGGATTCAGGAGAGAGCAGTATCATACTGCATTCCATCACATTTTAAGGAGTTTTTGTCAAAGCCTAACGATGACGGTGCTGTTTATCTACCAGTACCTATACAGAAATTGTAAAGGAACTTTGCCACATATATTTTGAGTGGATATCACCGAAACGGGAATTTCAAGGAGTTTCTAGACTGTTAAAACTGGTAAAATATGTGTTCATTTTATAAGCATTAAATGCGAAATTAGAACTGCCTTCCTAGTTTCTTAGTTACTTTAATAATTATTTATGCAACGATATAACAGTGGTAGTTATTGGGATACGACGCGAACGAAAGGAGCGTCAAAAAACCTCACGAGCATTCTAATTACCATTATATGAGAGTTGCAAACATAATTTTTGTACGAAATGCAGATATACAGTAAATATTTAATATTTAGACATCCTACATAGGAAAGATGAACTCCGCCGACCGCTATGCGTATTGTAAGCATTCGTCGATAACAAATGAAATTTGATTCATGTGATAATTGATTTGCAAGATGGAGATTGAGGTATTTTGCTTAGTGATAATGATCTGGAATTTAGTTCCTCGCCTCCTGATATAACAGAGGAGGCGAGTAATGTTGTTAACTATTTACCTTCACAGAAATCAAAAAATATCTACGAAAAGTTATATAATAAATTCATGGCATAGAGAATAACAAAACTGTAACTTCACTCTCGGAAAATGCCCTCATTGTTTACTTTGAAGAAATGACAAAAACAATAAAATCCCCAGCCTTGTGGACAAATTATTCAGTACTGAAAACTACTCTAACATGGAATTGATATATCGCAAGTTGTATTCCCTGTTAAAACAGAAATCGATGGGGTACAGCAGGAAAAAAGCGAAAATATTTTCCACAGATGAAATTAAAACCTTCATTCATGAAGCACCTGACAATACATATCTAATGATAAAGGTATGTAAATATAACTGTACTGTAAAAATAAATATTTTGGTTGCAAGTAGAGCTAACGCGCATGCCTTGGGTTATTGATTTCCTCCTCTCTGTGATGCCAATGTCATCATGATCTACTTTGCGTTGCATACGTAATATTATGAGTTTAGATTCGTGAAAAAAATATATATTCTTATAATCCTTATACGTAATTAAATATTCTTGGAGGTTATTGTATGCATAGGATGTTTCTATAATTTTATGCAGATTAGCAGGCAGTGAACAGCCACTAGCAGCAACGTGAAATCTATATCGAAATGAAAATCTGTATGGAAATGGTTTCTAACAGTAAATGAACAAATTTCAGTACGTGAGAATAAAAATATATTTTCGATTTTACCTTACACCAGCTTATTTGCAGCTTAGATGTTGTAATCCCATATCTGTGTGTTTACGGTTTACGGCAATTGTGTGTAGGCAAGTGTTGTAGGCAAAATTTCAATGCTAATATAATACTTATAGTTGATAATGTCATTAAAATGTATAAATTATTATTACTATTATTATTATTATTATTATTCTAATCATTTAATACTTATTAAACCCTTGTTTCAGATAGCAAAACAAAGGAAGAAAAAACAGCAAATACGTTTTCATTGGTTCCTCTGTGACTTCTAATGCCAGTTTAGTTTGCAAGATGCTGTGTGGAGTGATAATTGCTATGGAAGTCACACCTACTGTTCATTGCTCCAATAGGCTTCAAGTAGTATAGCATTGGTATGCACATACTTCGGTTGACCCGACGGAGAGTATGCACCAGGTGGGCCTAGAGGGGACGATGGCCGTGCCGTGCGGTGGTGATTTGCATGGCTAATGGACCGGGGAAGGGAGGTTTCAGCTCCATGGAGGCGGAAAACTGCATCGTCATTTGTCCTTGCATTAATCGCCCTCGGCATTATTCATTTCTTTACTGAACGCATTGGGAAGGACGCCAACAAAAAGTTAATGGGACATGGCAAGAGGCAGACATTTTAACACCAACATTTTCCATACGCTGCTTAGGCTTGTCATGACAGCGTTCCTTGGAGTACCATGAATGGACGTGCTAGAACTATTTCCAAAACAATATTTGAACAGCCTTGCAAACTAATGTCCGGATGCAAACACACCCTTAAAATTGTAATACGTGTAAATGGCGTGTTATTTATGGACGCTCTTTAACTACTGTGGTTCTCGCGTCCCATTCTAAATTGAGCGAGAAAGTGAGAATTCTTAACGGTGATAAGTGCCAAAATTTCCAAAATTTAGATATTTCTTTAGAAAATTACCTTAAACCAAAACCACTATCCTCGCAAAAGTGTTGGAGTCCTGGTCGTCATCTTCGAGTTGAATGATGAATCAAACTTTACAGAGAAATTCAATAATGTGAGTTTAGCATTCTTTTCTAATTTCACATTTAAACATTAATTTACATGTTTTAGCTCTATTTTATTTGTGTATTCTTAACGTGGTCTGAACGAATGATACAGTTTTACCTGTTTTATTAAAATATAGTGGTAATACTTAATTAAAACATAAATTATTCATGATTAAAAGTAATGTTTTGTTTTAGAACTTCAGTCCTCAATTTTACACGAATTAACCTATTGCCGACAGTTAATATGTCCCAAAAGGCCGCCGATATAAGCAATAAAAGCACCAATATAAACATTTCACTGAAATTTATATTCTCATAGGATGATTTCACTTTCAAGCAGACCAAAACGCAAACCTAAAATAACTGTTTTACACCCAGAGGTTCCGAGTTTGATTTCCGGCAGGAGGCGTGGAATTTTTTCCTTAATTACAATTATTCTTTACCCTCCATCGAGTGTGGTAATGTGAATATGAGTGATAATGCGTGTGAAAAGCTATAATAAGGACTTAAAGTACACAGAATAAAACATCAACGTATCATACTAGAACATAGCCCTTCATGCGTTTTAAAAGTTACAGAATTTCACGGGTTAAATCCAAGCAAACGCCGTGTAAGCATGAAAGTTGTTCTCGCTTCTCCTCTTATACATCAGCGCAATGAAAGGAGTTCCCAGGCTTGTACTAGAGTCTGTGATGACTTGAGGAACAGTGTATACACACAGGGAAAGTTAACGTACTTTCCACTTCAATTATAAAGTCATTAATAAAGTCACCTTTTAGATTCAAAAGTAATTAAAATGTCTATTTCACCTATCAATATCCGCCAATAACTAATTTTGTAATGTTGTAAAACACTGTTCTTATTTAACACAGATACTAGACCAACTTTAGGGTAAAATCAAAACATTAAGGTGCCGTAATAAAAACTCTAGATATACTATTATTACGATCGGTTATCTGCAAAATGCACTGTTGGTCCTCCTGGTATGATCATAGTAGTTAAAGGAGGTTATAGTAATGAACAAAAATAATAACTTTTTCATACGATGATATTAGGTAAATGTCAATATCTGCCTTCGACTAATCTTTGAAATAAGGGATTTGTGTTTTGATTCTATTAGAATGTAATGCTCTATGCGTATGCATTATTTCCCCATGAAAATCCAGATAATTTAACTATCGTCATTATATCTCCCAGGGAATAGTTTATAATTGATGAAGTAAACACTGAATTGTTTCACATGTGTGTATAACCTTTTTTAATTCTGTTGTGGTTTCTGCTTTGGGAAGCAAGTTGGATTAATCACCTCGTTTACTGTGTGTGCTTTTTTTTTCTTTCTTTAGTTCTTTTTCTTGAATTTTTAAAAAGGCGTAATTCCATTTAATTTTTCCTCCAAATGTTTTTTTTCTGTGGAATAAATGCCACACCCTTTCCGGGACACTAATCTAAATAAGTCACTTTGAATACTCCAACTAAATTGGCGAACGTCCCATGATTCTGTAGGCGCAACAAACTCCCGCCATGTGGGTCCATCTACATAACAGGATTTTTCAGCACATGAAGTCAGTGTTCATGTTGCACTTTATACACGCATGCACTCAAATGATGTATTGATGCAATCAGTATCCCACTCTGAACATATAAGTAGAGATACCGTGCAAGAAATAAACACATTTCCCAAGATAAACTTTATGCAAAAATATTGTTTATTATAATGCTATAAATATCATCAAGATATTTTACAAATTGTGGATTTACTAAATATTACAGGTGCGATTCCGGGTAACATACGCCGTCTTGGCAACGTGGGATTTTTAAGGTTAGGATGGCTTCCTAACTAGCTCAGGGTAAAATGAATCTTATGTAAAATGAATATCATGGTTGGGTATCCAAGGCAACTGTTTGATTCGCTTTCTATTTTTAATCGTTTATTTCCCGTCATATTTTTTATTTGTTAAATACGCCTTATTACACACGCATGTTGGTATTCACACCGTAATTTGTTGTCACATTTACCGATAATGAAATATTATTGACTAGACTTAATATTTCACCCCAAGAGTTACTGATGCCACTGCTACGTTCCTTATTCTTCAACGAGGAATGCAATGGCGGGCCTTCCATGAAGTGAACTGGCGGACTTTTCGACTGTAAGTGATTTTCAGAATTTCAACCCGTACTAGCTTCAGGCAAATGCCGTGTTCAGGCTTTACCACGTGACAATTATATTTTTTACCATCAGTCGTTACGTAGCTTTTCGTAAAAAAAAAAAAAAAAAAAAAAAAAAGATCCACTGCCTACCCGCGTAGGAGCCTTGAACTGCCTGTACCTTACAATAAGTAAGCGTAAATTACCTATCTCCCTTTAGGGTAACTGACCTGTGTGAATGTCCTTCCTTTTGTCAGACCGAAAATGGTGGGAAAAATTCCTTTCGTTCAAACGTGTCTTTTGGAGCAGTTTTATTTCTGTTCGTGCTTAGCATTATTACAACTAACATTTTATTTATATTATTGTCCTCATTACGAAATTATATACATATATAAACTATGTGAAATATACTTGTCAACCTTAATGATATTTGTATATGCTACAGCAGACAACTAGTGAATTTTTGCCATGCATCAAAATTCCAGTTTACATGGTTATTTAAATAATACTTTTTACTGTATATATTCGTTGTTTAATAACAATGAGTCATGTGACGTGGTTTTAAAAATATTGACACGTAAAAATCCAGTTTTACAGAAAATGAGTTTACAAATAGATCTATCATATTATATTTTTGTATATCCTGATTAGTATATACAACTTATTACTTTTCGTACAATACAAATTTTCCTATAATTTACTGACCAAAAATTGGAACATTATTTCGAAAAGGTTTCTAACAAAGTTTAATATTCTTTTGAGAGGGAGTATACCATTTTTAAACAATTAATGAAAAATTGCATCGTGTGGAACATTTTGAGTACGGAAGAGCGGTGGAAATAAGGCTTAAAGTTGGGCGTGCCCATTTATAACCATGCGCCCACCCTTTTATAGCTACAGTTAATTGGTTATTTAACCATATCAAGTAGGAAGAATGATACATTTTTAAATTTTAGAATTCACATCGCTTTAATATGAGAAGAAACTTCTTAAAAATTTTCACAATTTTGAAGAAATTTCACAGATACATCATCTTAATTTTTGCAAGCGCTAGATATATTAATCCATGGTACATATTAAAACAAGGGCGTGCTCTCTGTAAGGAGAATCGAAAGTGAAATGTGCATAAACATGACTAGTATAATACGAGAATATACGCAGATTCTGTGCAAAAACATAAAAATGATTTCATTTCAGTTCTGAGAGATGAAAAGAACTAACGAGAGATATTGTAATGATGACGTCCGGTATGTGATCGCTCTCATGTTCACTCTGTTATGCAGCGGTGGAGCTGGAATGTGATACATCGCAGTTGGAAGCGTAAACAAAAGCGTGCCACAACACGATCCTTCGGAACCCGAGATCTCTCTCACAATTTTGGAAATGCTTCTTCAAGCTTCGGTTTCTAGTACCATCGACTGGTTTTCAGAAAGTCTGTGACATTGTTTTTTCACTATAAAAATAGAAAGAATTGCAGTGAATTTTTGTTGTGGATTCTACTGAGTTGTGAATCACTGGAATGTTAACGCACAGCGGTGCACGAACCATGGATGGCGTGCAGTCATAACTATCTACGCATTGAGTGAATGGTTTGCAGCAGTGAATTTAAAGCTTTATTTTTAACTACATGCTGAGCCAATAAAGACACTTGTCAAATATATAAGGAGTTAGACATTATTAGATCGTTCTAATTTACAAGCGGTTTCCAAAAATGCAAAACGAGCTTTAGTAGTTATCCTTGTATTTGTGATAAAATCTCTAAATGTTTTGGGTAAGATGTTGAATAACGAAGGTAAAAGAAACAGAAAATAAACCGCTAAAAACCATTCAATCAATCTTCCAAACAGTTATCAGTGATTAATTCCTTTGCAAAGCTCCTTCAAAGACGGCAACGATATAACCATAAGCTGCAGTTATGTTTCAAGTTTCTCAACCATTAGTCAATACGCCACTGCGTGCCATATAGTACCAACTGTAACGTAATAAAGCAACACGTCTCTAATAAGGATAATGAGTAGAGTTAAAGAAAGAAGATTCTCGCGATAGCGGGTTGCAATTTATTCTCGTGTCCGACACACATGGTAAATGTTGAAATGTTGGCAGCTGTAAATGAGTTTGTTTTTTGAGAGCGTTTACCTTTGGTTCCTTATTATATTTATTGCGTGTTCTGTTAATGAGGAAGCAATAGAATATGCATATACTGAAACTGCAAATGGCTATGTTGCAAGATTTATGCAATGATTTGTTCTTTGGAAGTTTATAATCAATATACTGGAAAACGACATTTTAAGGAAAACATTTCACAGAAACATTATAAGTAGATTATGAGATAAACGAGATTTTACTAACTTTTGGCAAATGGAAATGGCCTGTTATTTATGGACGCTCTTTAACTGCTTTGGTTCTCAGCGTCCCATTCTATACTGGGCGTGAAAGATCGCTTAATTTTGCTCAGAGGCCTCTCTTATCAAGCTTGAGGTTCTTTTACGTGCCGTAAATCTACGACACGGGACCCACAGATTTACTTCCCTTCCGAAGGAAGCCATGCTAAGGATTTTTACGCCCGAAAAAATCCATCGTCCTCCGCGACCTTGGGTATATGAAGTTAGCATGGTAACCATTACACCACGGAGGGCGACACTAACTTTCGGCAGTAAATACTTATGCGGTGTAGTAAAAGACTTGTTTATTTCATCTCCTTTAGGATAATTGATCGTTTACTACTAAATACGTTTGAAAGTAAAAGAGTTAAAAGAAATATTCACTATTTTCTATAGCAGCCGAGTACTTATTCTATGATAGAGTATTTTAATCCACTTCATGCCGCCATAATTGCTGGCAATCTAGCCCACATACATGTGTTTTCCTATTTTACTGGACGTATATGCAAGAGCTACATTACATTTTCCACTTTTTACATATTTATTACTGTAATTTTACCATTTTAATCACGCCTGATTCGTTATTTGCTATACATTTAAATCATTACCAGCTAAGCAGGTTATTGCCTATTTTTGAAGGTTAACAACCTGGCATGGAAAATCGGTCGCCAATTCACCACCAGGATTGGTGACGTAATCTCTAGAACCGCCATGTTCAGCAAATGATAGTAATTAATTTTATTTCGCATATATTAAAACACTATCCAATATACTTGAATTCGAAGCTTGAAGGTGGAAAATATGTGACTTCCTCCCTTCTCCTCTAATTCACTTAATGTTCTTCGAAATATAATGTTAATGCTCATAAATATGAAGTTAAATAAATACAAATGTGCTCCTTTTCCAAAACATTGGGGTGGGATTTTCTTGTAAAAGCTTCGTGTCGTATCGTTTAGTGCAGAGTTTGCTATTTAATGGACTTTTCCTGAACACAGAACATTCTTTTTAAACTTTGTTTTTGGAAACAAGTGTCCTCAAAACATGTATTTCTGGTGAAATCTCGGTATAGAATTTTAGGAGAAGTACAATGCTTTCTCTACCTACTATGTATATTGTGCTCGGTAGGGAAAATAACAAGTATGTAAACAAAGATATTGAACAATAGGTAATATGATATAAAGTAATACGCCCAATACGGACCAATGCTGCTGAAACAAAAGAACACACTACTAAAACAAAACAAACCTTAGAAATAAAGAATTTCTGAGGTAAAATATACTGAAGAACTTCGTAGTTTGCGGGGAGACATTCAAGGCAAACGAAGAGGAATGATGCTGACTTTAGGAGTTATGTTGATCCATGACAACGCTCGTCCACACACTGCTGGCACAACACATCGGCTCCTTGAACACTTTCAATGGAACACTTTCGATCATCCGCCTTACAGTCTTGACCTGGCACCCAGCGACTTTTACCTTTTCCCTGAACTGAAGACGTGGCTAGGAGAGCAGCACTTTCAAACCAGCGAAGATCTTCAAAACAACGTCAATACTTATTTGAAATCGTTGGCGGCAACATTTTTTGAAGCGGGTATTGCAAAGCTTGTTCACAGGTACGACAAATGTCTCAATCTTTTCGGTGACTAGTTTAAAAGTAATCATAGGTGTACAAAACTTTTAGTAATAAAATAATTATTTTCTATGAACTTGTCTTTTATTTATAGTCTATCGGAGCCTGAAAAAAATGTTCCTCGTAATTTATTGGATTTCCTGTTCTGTTTATAGGTCATATGTCTTAAACTATGACAAATATATAGTATCATCTCTCTCTTCCATTTCCTGAACTACTGCTTCGTATAACCAGCTTTATCATACTTCAAATCCCTTATCGCAAATCTACCTCTTAGATGCGAGAGCAGAAAAATGTCTGCTGACGTTTATTATGAAGTCTTAGTTGCATGTTTAAATTTTTTGCTGCAGTTTCGCTCTGGTGGTCAGAGAATTACTGCAATATAAGCATCATTATATGCTGCATTTCCAGTTTCATGTGCTTCTTGTCCTTAATTTATTAATTAGGACAAAAAGCTATGTCAGATTACCAGGGAAGCGAGCTGGTACAATGAACGCGCTCGCACGAAAGCTATGTAGAAGGCAACGAAATGAATAGCAACAACATATGAAGTTAAAGAGCTTCAAGCAAAACTTTACGGCAGATCTTTTTATTCGTCTCTTTAGGTTTTAGATCGGCGAAAAGTACACTTTTTAAAGTTTTGAAAATATTTTACAGGTATCAAATATAACTATTCTAACAATATTTGAGAGCGAAAAATGTATTGTAAGCTACATCGACATTTTGGCTATCAACGCCTGCAGGTTTCTTTTTAAGACAATGGACAAAGCTAACAGAACTATGTTAAGCTTTCTGCGCTAATAGAGAGACTACATATCTTCGATTATAATTATAATTTCTGTAGAATCAAATAATTTATTTTAGTACGTTCTTGCCATATAATCTTCACGTGAAACTTCCAAAGTACTTGGTCCTTCTTATGTAAATTCTTAGTGCACTCCTATTAGCTAAATTAAACCAAAGGTTGCTAAAGTGTATATACGTACTTATTACTTTCTCTACACGTACTATGTACATAGTGTATATAGAAGGTATTGTATTCCACCCAAAAATTCGATACCAAGATTTCACCGGAAATACATGTTTTGGTCTCCCTGAATCCAATAGAAAAAAGCATTTACACGTAATAAATACACATTTTCCTTTCAGTTTCCTGTATGCTACGTTTTAGAGGAAGCAGGGAGAAAAGTGTTATTTTATAACATGAATCATTTATGTCGATCTGTTTGCCAACGTCATCTACACGCTTTTCAAACACCATAATATGAGCTGGTAATTTCTACTCTCTTTTCACTTTCTCTACACGTACGTATAGAGAAGACAATGCACTCCACCTAAAAAAACGATACCAAGATTTTACCGAAAACATATATTTTAAGGTTCCTTGTATCCAAAATAAAAAGGTTTTTCAGAAAAAGGTCCGTGTGTGTGTCCTGTGTCCGGTGTCTCTGAACACGATAACTCAAAAACGAAAAGACGGTAAAATACCAAACTTGGCATTTAATTTTAGTATCTTCCAGGGATGCGACACGAAGATTTTGAGAAAAATCCCGCCACCCCAAACTACCATTCACATGGAACATTTTTCGAAAATTTTTATTTTTTCAAAAATGGCCAATATTTTTGATTAAAATATCATATATTAAAGATATCTACCAAAAAAATAAAATGTATATCTTGAATTTTCTGGGAATAGCCTCTGAAGTCTACTTTATTCTGGATGGACTTTACGGAAATTTGCATAACTGGCAAACCGTAAGACATGGACGAAAACTTACCACACAAAAAATGTAGATCACGTTAAAACACACAATTTATGTCATATACATTTTTTTGTGGAGTTGATCGTTTTGAGTTATTCCTTGTTTTTGATTTCACCTTTAAAGACTTTTACTTTTCTCATACAGGAATCTGTCAACTCCTGTCCATACAAACAAAGGAACTTCAGTCACATAGCAACCAGCTTTTGACTATCACTTTAACCTATGGTACTCCCTTATTTTGCTTCTACTTACAAGAAAGCACGACTATTTCTGATATTTTTTCTCGATTAGAATGAAGTAAACAGAAGCATAATGTTTTTAATAAGAATGTTTTACAGAGATGTAGAGAACACATCAGATTTTTATTAAGATGTCATATTTTGCGGAATGGCTCTATAGATTTCTTTCTGTTCTGTCACTCCAGCTACAGGGATGAAAGATAGGATAAGTCATGTGTCTTGAAAATAAGGGCTCAAAATCTGGGATATTGAATTTTGGAACGCCTATTAGCTAAACTTCGTCGGCAAGATGCAAGAATAAATGGACACCGGAGGAGTTACTTATCAAGGTCCGCTGAATTCCTCACACCAAAATTAACTGGTAGTGGCTGCACACATCTTTCAAAGAACGTGTAATCTTTTTTACTTTATTTTATTTCGCGAATCTTTTTTCACTTTTTCTTCCTGGAAAGGGGTGCGAGGTACTGAAATCCTTCACGCCGAATATTCTGTTCGGAAGCAAACATAATAAATGACTTCTCAAAGAGCGTAGAAAAGGGGATTAATTCCCTCAAAGTGACCAAGTAATGACCGCGAATAAACTTTGCGCATGTCAACGAACTCGGCAAGAGTCTAGCAATGGGCGGATTATCCAGGGCTGGCGCGCGTGTGTAAATTGAAACGACACCCGGCCAGTGCTAACCATCAGATTCACGGCACCATGGCTGTAATGATATTTTCGCAACTAATAAAGGAGTTGCAGTAATAATTACATTTCACAGCCTGCTAGCTCAAGAATAATTACTGTTATTTTCACTGCTCGATTCCTCGTGCAGCCGTCAAGATGTAAACAGAGACAAGAATAACGTTTGTACGAATGTGGAGGGGAAGAAGCTATTATAAAGTGCCATAAAAGAGAATGCTCACCTTCTAACTGCAGCCTTGATTCGGATTAGTAACTACTCATTTCACTTCATGCTTAATTTCTTCAACTTTTTTTGCTCCTGGAATTTTGTTGAGGGAAATCAATGTATACTTCAGACAAGTTTTCTGTGGTGTGAATTTATCTCGCAAATGTAGCTACATACCTTTTCATTTTCTTTGTTTCGGCTAACTCCTCCTTCCATTTTTTATGTGGATTTTCTTTTCTTTTTCCTCTTGTTTTTCCAGTTTCCTACATTTTCTTAGTTGATCTATTCATTTAACTTTTTCTTTTTTATACATATACACATTTACAAACACATAAACTCCCATGCCCAAGGCGGCACTCGAAGCCACTATCCCCTGCGCCACGAAACACCAAAGCGAGGAGCTTCAGCGAGCGCGGCCATGGGGACCGGCATCCCATTCATTTGTTGCTTCAGTTTTTAATGCTGGAATTTTTATTATCTCTAGTACGTATGTACCAAGAATAGTACATAGAGAAGGTATTGTATACCACCCATTTGAGAACCCCCGTGTGAACAGAATACGAAAAGTCACTTAAGTGCCAAACTTGGTACTTAAGTCCAGTATCTCCCAATAATTCTACAGAAAGATTTTCAGGAAAATCCCCCTATCCCTAACTACCCTATAAATGCACACACTACATTTTTTTTAAAATGTTGATGTTCTCAGAAACGGCGGTAACTATTTTGTTTAGAATACCATATCTTTAAGTTACATTTATGACAAACGAAATGTTTACCTTGAATTTTATTTGAAGACAGACCTCTTCATTCTGGATGAATTTTGTTGAATTTTATATAATGGTAAACTGTAAGAGGTAGAAAAAGCTTAAAATAAATGTAGTGCTCATTAAGGCAAACAATTTATGTCATACATTCTTTTAGTACAGTTAACCATTTCGGAGATATTCCATATTATGGGCTTCAATTTTAAACTACTTTTTCTCAAGCGGGAATGCAAAGAGAACCGCATTTTAATTGTTTCAATGGCAATAGCGCTTAAAAGATTTGCATCTATATTGTTTTAAATTAGAGTCCACGAAATAAAACTCTCAAAGTTTCTCATAAGAGGACGTTAAAATAGAATGCATGGAATAAAAAAATTTGATGTGCTCCATTCACATAACTTTCTCTATATCTCTGCAACAAATCTTTGTTAAAAAGTTTAGGCTTCTATTTACTTCATGTTAAGAAAGAAAAAAATAGCAGAAATAGTCTTATTACTTGCTTCCCTGTAAGTAGGAGCGAAATAAGGGAGTAACATAGGTTAAAGTGATAGCAAAAGATGGTTGCTATGCGACTGAAGTTCCTTTGTTTGTATGGAGTTGACAAATTCCTGCATAAGAAAAGCAAGTTTTTAAGGCTGAAACAAAAAACAAGGAATATCTAAAAACCGATCAACTCCACGAAAAAAAAAATTATATATAACATAAATTGTGTGTTTCAATGTGCTCTACATTTTTTGTGTGGTAAGTTTTTGTCTATCTCTTACGGTTTATCAGTTACACAAAATCCGTAAAACTCATCCAGAATAAAGTAATCTTCAGGGGATATTCCCAGAAAATTCAAGATATACTGAACTTAAATACCAAATTCTTACACACACATACACACAGGTAGACAGACACAGAGAGACATTTTTCTAAAAATGCTTTTTTTGGATTCAGGTGGTCTCAAAACATGTATTTCCGGTGAAATCTCCGTATCAAATGTTAGACTATGTACATAGTACGTATAGAGAAAGTAAAAATCCCATGAATGAAAATGTTGAATGTCTAGTTGCCGTACTTATTACGTTTTTGTCCTATAGTTCCAGTGCTATGAGCTCTGACGTCAGTTATTAATATGTTTTAGACCTAAGAGAGGCGCCAGATCTTATCGCCACGGACCCAAGTAGCAACATTTTGGGAACTTGAGCGACACGGTTTGCTTCCATATGAAATTAAACAAGTGCACGTCTGCCGCCTCGCGAAACGTCGTTAAAGCCTCCATCCGTTTCCTGAATCCGAAGCTTGTTTTCGAAAGAACAGAAGCCTCAACTTCCGTTTGAACGTTTGCGTGTAAACTCATTTTACGCACAAAATCCTCTAACATCCGCATAACAATGTGAACCAATTATACCAACATTACCGCGCTTATCATTCAGGGGATCTTCTTTCTGCGGTTCAAAGCTGGAAGAAGGGGAAAAATTAGTCTCGTTTCTATGGCGGAGGAAATGCGGTAGAAATGGTAACAGATCGCCCCTCGTTATACGCCACTGTAACATTAACGTGAGTTTGATGGAATGTTCCCTTTTTGTGAAATGGATTTCCAAGATGAAATCTAAACGCAATTTTCGTGGTTCAGGGTGTTAGAAATGTAATTTGGTTTTAAACGGCAGCGAGTTACTTTAATAAAGTCATTAAAAACCTGTATCCTTTGTCAAATTAACCGACATTAGATATTTCTTAAGAAGTTAGACTGCAACGCAGGCAACCTGGCTGAGTGGTTAGACCACTCGTCTCTCACTTAGACAGACCAGGTTTGATCCTAGGGGACCGTATGAGGGATTTGTGGCGCTTCAAGCGCGTCAGGATATTCTCCTGGTTCTCCGGTTTTCCTCACCATTATAGTCTATCCTTTCATCCATTTCATCGTCAATTCATATCATCCACTTCCTGACTTTCATACATCTACTGATCACCCATCCTGTGTTTTCTCACATAATGCTTCACTATATTCAAATATTGTAGGGAAGTAAAATCAATCCCTCATAAAATGTTGAAAAATAATTCTTGAACGGCTTGGCTGTGGTTTTCGGTCCAGATGTATCAGAACACCGTGTAGGTTTTGGTGTGCAAGTTCTACATACGAGGGAAAGAAGACGTAGGTAACCTTTTCAGGTCTAAAATTAAAGTTCTCTGAACTTGCTTTTCAACTTTTATATACTCCATTTTGAAATAAAAGACACGCACCCAAATCCGCTTGGAATAAACACTGCATTCTCACATCAAATCGTCAAGTTGTAGGCACACGGAGGAATGGCAGGAAAAATATTTACCGCGATTCCTTACCACCGCGAATGTAGAGCTAGAAGCAGGCTCGGAAGACGTGGACGAGCTAGCTAAATTTATACTTAAGGCAAGACAGCTGAGATCTGAGGAGGCTGCCAATAGAGAAGGGGGGGGGGAGGATAAAAACAACTAAACAAAAATGACTACAATGTTTTTACATATATATTATGTTATGCTTAGGTCACTGTTGTGTTATGGTTTTATATATTGTGTATATATTAAATATATATATTTCTTTTAAGTGTAATTATCTATTATAGGAGGGTGCATTTATGAAGGTGTACTCTGTGCTGTAAATTTAAATTGGTATATTTGAATATTTGGGTGTCTTTATTTCGGGTTTACTCTTTTAATTCTTTGTTGTTCTTTTAATATTGCTTTTGATTGTGTATTACCTTTGTCTTTTATTTTCGTGTATACGCTTTTAATTTTTGTTGTTGTTTTAATATTGCTTTTTAGTGTGTTTTACAAAAGCACGTACGGTCTGTGGACCCGTGCGATTGTTGAAATTCTATGTATAATATTGCTATGTCAATAAATACACTTATTCATTCATTCATTCAAATCATCGGTAAACACACACACACACACACACAATAATTGTGTGCAAGAACATTCAATTCTACAGTTAATAGAACGTTTAAAAATAAACACGCCCAGACTTGCCGTTAGACTTTATCCAAAGAACGCGGAGCGAGATGGCTCTATGGTAACTGTGAGGCTCGCATTCGGGAGGCACATGGTTCGATTTCCGCTGGATCTACCACTTTAATCCTGGGTCTTTTGTGGTTTCTCTGTCTCGGTAATCTATCCTGTTTCCTATCACTATCATTTTATTTCATGTGCTACTGTTTCAGGAGTGTAGGACTAGGAGACGGTGGTGAGTGTGTTGCGACAGGACGGTAGAATCTGCGCTAAGGAAGCTGTTTTGCTGGTGCTTAGCGAGGCAGCGGATCTCCCTTCGTTCGTAGGTTGACTAAGACATGCTAGCCGAGGTTAAGATTGCTGTCATTTTAAAATGGTTAGACAATCCGTCCTTGATAGCGTTTATCGTTGTCAGGCTCTGGTCATCCTTGGGGTCTTCCCTTGATCCCTTCACCTTAGAGGTTGCGTTGGAAGTACAATGTGCCCACTGCATGCGATTCTGTACCCCAGTTATTGGAGACACCTCATCTGACTACTCATAACTACTCCTCCATTATTGCAATATTAGCACTGTGTCGTATAATAATGTATATCACTTTTATTCTGGTAGGACAGACCACACTACTGATCATCTTTGAACTCCGGGTTGATAAAATCGGTTTATCCATGCAGAGCAGGCAAGTGTAAGTAGTAAAAGCTATTTTAAACCCGATATATCGAGATATATTCAAAAATATAAATTTGCGGGTATCATTTAATTTAAAAAAACCTAAAGTTTACACTTGATTCTTGTAATTTGGAAAGTTGAATTTGGTTCATCAACATCTTCATAGTGGATGTACATTGTGGATCTAAGTCTCTGAAATAGATTCAGGTATGAATAATGTAAATAACAGAAGCTTCTGCGCATGATTTGGAGCAGTTCTTCAGAAACTTTTAGATAGTGTGGCATATCCTTCATTACATAAACTTGCTGATCTTTTCATTCTTACTCAAATTATATTTGTCGGCATAAGTATCTTGTTTGAGTACTCCGGCAATAAAGCAAATACAATTTAAATCTCTGTTTTTTTGTTCTTACTCGTTTTCTAAAGTTTGAAAAAAGAAGAAAAATGTATTTAAGGTTCCATTATCAACAGCAAGTTCTGCTCAAACCGATTATTGAATACCATATTAGGAGAATAGGCTTTTAATATTATTCAACTATTTCCTTTCACAAACCCTTTCATCACCCACCGCCATATTTGCCCGTAAAGCATTAGATAGGAAGCTGTAATTAAACCAAATTTTAACTATTCAATACTCCAACTAAAATTTCTGAGAATTTCTAGAATATTCTATACATTTTTAGCCCCTATTGAGTACAATAACGTAAATAAGACGTTAATTTAGGAACATTAAAATAAAGTGCTAGGGAGTGTACCAGTCATATAGGAATATACGATATTGTATGCTGTTTTATTTTTCGGAGAATCCAAAACAACAGAACACTTTCCAATCAGCTTGGTTTACCAGATTCCTATTTGGCTCCAATTCTTGTTCCTCTCTCAAATCACATCATTACCGCCACCATCATAACTACCAGCAACAGCTGTGTTCTTAAATTTAAATAATGGGCGTTTGAATGACTGGTCTCCATAACATTTTAAGAAGAGTTCATCAGCACTTTGAATACACCAGTGAAGCTCAGAACTGGTTTTACTCTAAAACTCTCTTTGATACACAGCAGCAAATTATCTGAACATATGATTCTTAATATACACCTTTCGTGGCCCATAGTTTTATCCAAGACATTCAAAATGAAATCGAGAATTATATTCTGTAAATGCTCTCTGCTTCTCTTTAGTAAAAGATTATTCAAATAGAGTAAAGATTTTAAAACAAAATAGTTGCAACAACAACATTTAAAATGCAGCTGGCGTCTTTCATAATATCAAGTTGAATATAAATCCTTTCGAATGAGTAATTATGGATGTCTCCTTATTTTCTTGCCAATTATAAATTATTATTGTAATTATTATTTTATTATTATATTATTGTTACTACTATTCAACAGTGTTACAATATAAACCACTTCTTCTTGTGGCCAAGGTGTCTATACCATATTTTTCCAGTCTTCAATTGTTCTCCCAATCCAACTCTTTTAAGCCTTTCTCGTTCATACCACAGTCGTCCATCCAGATCTTTCTTGGTCTACCCCTCTCTCCACTCCCTGGTGGAATCCATTCTAAAATTTGTCTAGGTATTCCTGTCTTCCATTCTATTGGAAAATCTAATTATACAGCGCGGATATTTATCTCTTTTTTACTTTCTCTAGCACATATGTACTATAAACACAATAGGTGTAGAACGTATTGTGTTCAATTCAAAATTTTGCTACCGATATACGTTTTATTGTCCCCTGTATTCAAAAATAAAATAATTTTATAGAAAAGTCTAAGTGTGCGTGTGTGTGCGTGAGAACACTATAACTTAAAAATGAACAAAAATACCAAATTTGGTATTTAATTTACTATCTTCCAAGGATGCGACAGGAAGATTTTGAGGAAAATACCCCATAGCTAACTTACCTCTGGCATGAAAAAAAAATTAAATTTTTATATTCTCAAAAATTACTAACAATTTTGATTAAAATTTTCATCTTTAATTTTCTAGGAAAAGCCTTTTAAGAACTCTTCATTCATAGCTGGTAAACCCTAAGAGGTAGGCAAAAACTTACTACACAAAAAATGTAGATCTCGTTAAAGCACATAATATATACCCTATACATTTTTTCGTATAGTTGACCATTTCCGAGATATTCCTTATTATTGGTTTCAGTTTTAAAAATGTTAAACATGTTCTTATACGGTTCTTACACGGGAATTTTTGAATTTCTGATCATGCGAAGAAACGAATTTCAATCACATAAAAACGGCTTTTAAAAGATTTGACCATCGCTTTAGTATAGTATATTTTCTTATTTACTTCTACTTACACGGAAGCAAGTAATTTTGGTATCTATTATCGCGATGTAGATAAAGAAATAATCATTTATTACAATAGTTTGAAGAGAAAGTCATGTAAATGGAATATATTAACATTTTAATGGTAGTGTTTCGAATTTTTTCCAACTTAAAATGTCTAATGGAGACCTATAACAGTCCATTTCTGTAAAACGCCAGATCACAGATTCGGATTTAAACGCCAAATTTCTTCCTCTATGTTATCATACTTCTTGCTATAGATTTGTACTTTGTTTCCACTACAGCAAAACTTAATGTAACATTGCTATTACTGATCTACCTATCTGGATTATGTGTCTTATATATTTTCCTGGTTGAGTTAATTTTTGTCCCCAAACATTAACATCCCTCGTGTACTTTGATACTGCCCTTCCTTACCCCAAAATAAAACATTTTATTTCTCCATCAAAGGCGGATATCAGACATTTACTGTCATTCATAAATAAAAAGATAAAAACCTTTGGAGTACACACAACAATGAAACCCACAAATACATGCCAGTCATAAATAAGCTACAGATAACATATTTAGTTTAATGACAAGATTAAGACACAAGTTAACGCACTCCTAACTAATATCTACTGAAGAGTCGCCAGAATGCAGCACCTGTAAAACACCCCTAACAGTGAACCACATCGTTAAAGAATGTACCATGTACAGCACATCAAGAAACAAACACAAAATATCAGGAATTACTACAACTCTGAATAATCCAAAGTTCTTTTATAATATTGTTTGTTATTTTAAAGATATTTCTTTGCATAAATCTGTAACGCATAACTTTGTATTCCGTAGGGATTTGTAATGATATTGTTAATTACCTATGAAATGTTCTATGTATGGTTTAGAAATAGTTGTTCTTTTATTGTAATTATATAATGATTGTATTTCGTTACTGTAATGTTGTGGTCGTAAGAAAAAAAAAAAACAGAAGAAAAAAAACACTGAGTTCTACGACCTTAAATAAATAGTATTAAAAAAAGGCAGACATAGAATTTTATTCAAATGTATTTTAATTACGATTCATAGCATTCTTCTATAAAATTTCTACTCACATTCCAAAAGATATTCCTACACTTCCACAAACTAAATTGTTTACATTTTTCTCACACTACCTAAAACGAATTAATTGCGAAGTGCTAGAGATTCCAAGTTGACACTTTTGACAGATGGATTAAAGAAAGCCTCTGCTGTGCAAGATATCAAGGCTTTTTGCGATGTTGTTTGTCAATCGTGCCGCCTGTTATGGGTAACTTCTATTCTAGATGTTAATTGGGCGGAACTGTAGAATCACAGCATTAATACATCTTTCATACAAGTATTTACCATTCACCTGCTATGACTTCAAAATTATTTGCGGCAGAACTACTAATTGGAACAAATGAACTTTTGTCAGTGAGTAATGCAAGCGGTAAAAGCTAATTTGAGATCTATAAACAAAGAAATGCTCACAATAGGTAAATGTTATAGAGAAAAAATCTGATGTGAACCATTCACATGACTTTCTCCATATCCCTGCAACAAATAATTCTTTAAAAGCTTACACTTCTATTTACTTTATGCTAATCAGAAAAAAATAGCAGAAATAGTCTTATTACTCGCTTCCTTGTAAGCAGAAGCGAAATAAGGGACAACCGTAGGTTAAAGTGATAGTCAAAAACTGGTTGCTATGTCAATGAAGTTGGATAGGAGTTGACAAGTTCCTGTATGAGAAAAGTATACGTTTTTCATAGCAGAAACCAAAAAAAAAAAAAAGAATGTCACAAAAACGACGAACTCCACGAAAGAAATGTATATAACATAAATTATGTGTTTTTATGTGCTCTACATGTTTTGTGTAGTAAGTTTTTGTCCAACTCTTACGGTTTAGGTGTTTTTCAAAATTTAGTAAAATTCATCCAGAATAAACTAGTCTTCAGAGGCTATTCCCAGAAAATTCAAGATATACATTTTATTTGTCAGGTAAATAACTTTAATATACGACATTTTAATCAAAATCGTTAGAGCCATTTTTTAGAAAATCAAAATTTTCGAAAAACGTTCCATATAAAGGGTAGTTTGGGGTGGGGGGATTTTTCTCAAAATCTTCGTGTCGCATCCCTGGAAGATACTAAACTTAAATACCAATTTTGGTATTTTACCGACTTTTAGTTTTTGAGTTATCGTGTTCACAGACACACTGACACACGGACACACACACGGACCTTTTTCTGAAAATACTTTTTTTGGATACAGGGGACCCTAAAACATATATTTTCGGTGAAATCTCGGTATCGAGTTTTTTGGTGGAGTGCAATACATTCTGTGTTCACTATGTACATAGTGAGTATAGAGAAAGTAATAAAATGTGCTTCCATTACAGCTAAGAACATGAATAACTTAATGACGCAGTGAATCTGTTAAGTACTAAAATATTGGATTAGATTTTAAAAATCGGATGTTACATTTACATAACTTTCTCTAGTTACTATCGTTCTGTTTTATATACCTTCTATAAAATATTCTTACAAAAGCTGTTTCATATTAATCAAGATAAACCAATATTTTCAGTTCTCAAGTGGAATAGAGCAAACCGAATCGATAGTCAGATATTTATACTGACCATAAAATTCCATTCTCTTTCTGTAACATCGTAAGAAACACCTGAATAACAAGAGCACAACGCAACACAAAGCATTGACAATCTCAAGTTACGGAAATGCTTGATGTGATGAAATATATTATTAGAAAAAGTTTATTCTATTTATATTACGATTTCTGGAAGCTCTGCATACCAAACAAAGGAGGTTTAAAATTTAGAAATGTAGAGTACTTTTTTTTCTTAATTATAGTTTGGAGAAAACACAAATTCAATTGCGGTGAATGGTTGGCTAATTGTCTATTTAGTTCTAAGAGTGTAAATGGGGTATGATTTGAGGAACTGAAAATTAATAGTACCAAGGGATTGATTGAGAAGAGACAGGGGCGGGGTCCATACAATAAATGTACTGCGTTTTGTCTTCTTTGGTAATGAATGAATGAATAAGTGTATTTATTGACATAACAGTATCATACATTTAGCTTCAACAATCGCACGGGTCCACAGACCTTGCGTGCTTTTGTAATACACAAATCAGTAAGTAATATTAAAAAGCAACACAACAACGAAGAATTAAAAGAGCAAAGACGAAAATAAAAAGACTAAGATATTCAAATCCAGCAATTTAAATTTACAACACAGAATACACCTTATTCAGAAGCATAAATGTACCTTGTTTTAATAGACAAATACACTTAAGAGAAATATATACACAGTATATAAAACCACAACACCACAGTAGCATAAGTATGACAAAAGCGTCCTGCCAGTAGCGTCCAACATGTTTCTAGCTATACATTCGCGGTGGTAAAGGACCCCGGTAAATATTTTCCCTTCATTCCTCCGTACCCCTACATTTTGCTAAGATATGGGTCCACGACTCTTCCTCCTCACAAATGGGGCAGGTTCTCATACCAATATCGTCAGCAATTTTTATGCTCCGCCATGCTTCTAATCTAATCCAGTCCAGTGTGATTGGCAGGCTGAGGGCAGCCCGAGGTGTGTTAGACGTGTCCCTGTTCTCAGAGAGAACTTAACCACGTTCTGACGGGATTGTGGGTTTTGTAGGATGGCGGGTGTGTTTTGGGGTTGTGGATCTAATCTAATCCACGCGAGCCCCTCTCTAATGAGTTTAGTACCTGCTTTGCCCTATACTCCACTCCGATTTTAGCTCAGACTATACTTCTAATGAAACCTCCGTGCATTGCGCAATTATTTGCTGTCTGTCAACATCACAGAAGCAGCACTTAAATTTTCTCCAAATACTCCGTCTATTTGCCTGCCCCGCCATCCAAATATATCATATCCCAATGCTTTCCAACCCTTGCTTTAATAAAATCCGGCTCAGAGAACACATGCTCCATGTATCTACAGGTCTCCGTAGGGGGGAGGTTCCGACCTCTTCAGCTGCCCCGGTGCGAGCGCTGCGGAAGCAGCACTTAAATTTTCTCCAAATACTCCGTCTATTTGCCTGCCCCGCCATCCAAATATATCCTATCCCAATGCTTTCCAACCCTTGCTTTAATAAAATCCGGCTCAGAGAACACATGATCCATGTATCTACAGGTCTCCGTAGGGGGGAGGTTCCGACCTCTTCAGCTGCCCCGGTACGAGCGCTGCGGACTCGAACCACCCGTGATATCTAACGTTTCTAAAAAATAGGCGGGTCGAATATCTGAGCCCCGCCCATAGGGAGCTGTTTGGATTGGATTGGACTCGGCGTGGCAGTGGTCGCGAAATTCATGAAGGATTGGGCACGCCTGGGCGGCGTTGGGAGACATCTCAACTTGGAGAGTTAGTAGACGCAAGCTGGTAAATGTAACTCCCACCGAGGCGTAAAGATTTGACGGCAATAAGTGACGTAACCACTTCCGTTCTTCGCGGCTTATAAAAAAGGTATCGGCCTAATGGAAAACCCCACGGAATTAACTGAGATGCCTGTCACACCTGAGTCGGCAGATCACTGCTGAGTGATGAATATATATAGGTAAATGTGCAGTAAACTTCTATCTTACATAGCCCCAAGCATATCTATTAATTAATCTCTACTGTTGGACTATCTGTTTAAAACACAGTTTTTGGCTCCAGGATCCAACCCTTCATACAACCCTTGAATTAAAACACCAATGATCATGTTACAAGGGCTGTCCCGGAAGTACCCGATCTAACAAGGAAAGCACAAACATTTTGGGGAAAACATCTTTATTTCTCTACATAGTCTTCTTGCAGTTCGATACACTTTTCCCAACGATGTTCAATAGCTTCGATACCCTGTTTGTATTGAGAACTATCAAGGTCTGCAGAATAGCCATCAACTGCAGACTCCACCTCTTCATTGTTGGCAAATCTTCTACCACCAAGCCATTTCTTCAAGTTTGGAAACAGAAAATAATCATGGGAGCTAAATCTGGCGAATAGGCAGCATGAAGAAGCAATTCGAACTTTAACACATTGATTGTGGCCATGGTGATAATGAATGTGTGGACTGGTGCATTCTCTTGATGAAATAAAAAATTCTCTTTCGCTAAATGCAACAATGTTGGCTCGATTTCATCACTCAAACGCTGTAATAATTCGCATAACATTCGCCATTGATTACGGTATTTAAAATACCAATTAAAGTTACGATATTCGTCAAGGCAGCGAACATTTATCTTCGAATTTTTATCGTACTCTTTTTACTACTTTGGTAATATTTAAAAGAAAATATTTTCGCGTACACTAAATTAAGTTTTATATCAGGTATCGTCGTAATATTGCTATAACATTAAAATGATAGAAAGTATCGGCACAACTGCTAACTATATATATTATAACTTTGTTTTTCAATAAGCTTATTATTATTATTAATATTATTATTATTGTTATTATTAATACTATTACTAGCATTATTATTATCATCATCATCATTTCCATTTTTATTGTTACTTAAGACTGTTACTGTACCTCAAGACAAAGTTTTACCTTTAGTCTATAAAGATAAAACTTTGTCTTGAGGTATAAGCAAACTTTTCAGTATTTAGGTTGGAAATTGCGGAAAATCATGAATAAACTCTGTCAAATCAGTCGAACCATTGGATTTGAACCAGGAACTCCCGAATGCGAGTTATATCATTCTGTATGAAACAAATTTATTATTGGTGCTAGTATTATAGCTCATTTTAACGTAGGTTATGTTTTAATTTGATTCATTCAATGACGTTAGAAAGAGAAAATCGAGACACAGAATTCTGAAATATTATTTTTAAGTAATATGCACATCATTTAAATTAGTAAAGATAAATCAAATTCCTAATAATTTTAAAGGGAAAAATAACGCATACTATAGTAGTAACAACAGGAATAATCCTTTTTATTATTTCAGAAGTATTTTTGTTTGTATCATGCTTTTGAACAATTTATCATAGAGACCTTGCTTTTGCTATTGATATTGGACCATTATGACCCCAATAAGAATAAATGCCCTTCAAGTCAAAAAGTGATTCAGCCTGTAACCCTCAAATTGGGAGAGGCAGATTTTAGCCCACTTCTGTATCTGCAATATTGCACAATTTAATATAACAAGTAACTCCATGCACGACAGTTCACAAGAAACCTTGGACTACCATCCGGCCACTGCGTGCCCCATCTCGGTCCATGACATCCCGGTTAATTCGGTCCTTATGGCCCAGGGCCGCTACTTCTCCATCAAGAGCTCCTCAATTGGCCCCCCCCAGGGACCTCACAAGGCTGAGTGTACCCCGGTACATGTCTCCCAGCGGGGGGGAAACCGAACCCAGGCCTTCCGCTTGGTAAGCAACTGCGCTACCACCGC
This sequence comes from Hymenopus coronatus, assembly GCA_030762935.1. Taxonomy (NCBI): domain Eukaryota; kingdom Metazoa; phylum Arthropoda; class Insecta; order Mantodea; family Hymenopodidae; genus Hymenopus; species Hymenopus coronatus. The sequence goes on from CM060886.1 coordinate 40,035,096, forward strand.
GCTAAGAATTACAATTAAAATAAAAGTGCCAAAGAAGTGCCTCTTGGATTAGCACAGACACAACTTTCATCTATTAATAATATTGCAAAAACTTAATATAATCCACAAAAATCTGTTGTGTTCCATTCACATGACTTTCTCTAAATCACTGCAAAAAATATTTTATTTACTTCATCTAATAGAGAAAGAATTAGCAGAAACAGTCTTATTACTTGCTTCCTTGTTAGTAGAAGCGAAATAAGAGATTAAAGTGATAGTCAAAAGGTGGTTGCTTTACGACTGAAGTTCCTTTGTTTGTATGGACACGAGTTCACAAAGTCCTGTATGAGAAAAGTATAAGTCTATATAGCTGAAAAAACAAGGAATATCTCAAAAACAATCAACTCCACGAAAAAAATGTATATTACATAAATTGTGTGTTTTAAGGTGCTCTATATTTGTTGTGTGGTAAGTCTTTGTCCATTTCTTACGGTTTAGCAGTTATGCAAAATTCCGTAAAATTGACCAAGAATAAAGTAGTCTTCAGAGGCTATTCCCAGAAAATTCAAGATATACATTTTATTCGTCATATTTTTAATATACGATATTTTAATCAAAATCGTTAGAGCCATTTTTCAGAAAATCAAAATTTTTGAAAACATTTCCATGTAAAGGGTAGTTTGGGGTGGGGGATTCTTCTCAAAATCTTCGTGTCGCATCCTTGGAAGATACTAAACTTAAATACCAAGTTTGGTAAATTTTTCCGACTTTTCATTTTTGAATTATCGTGTTCATAGACACACGGACACACGGACACAAAGACAAACACACAGACCTTTTTCTTAACATACCTTTTTTGGTTACAGGGGACCCTAAAACATATATTTCCGGTGAAATCTCGGTATCGAATTTTTTGGTGGAGTGCAATACTTTCTTTATACACTATGTACATAATGCGTATAGAGAAAGTAAAACTGTAAGTATTTAATTATTTTTCATGACATTTTCATACGCCCACTTGAACGCAAGATAAGTAAGAGTAGTTCAGTAAATAGAGATTTTAGATGCGCAAAAATCCTATCTGAATATGTGAAATGCTTCTGTTGTTCAACATCCACTTAACTCTGACAGGCTATCTCCCTGTCCTTTAATGTAAAATTCGAAGAAGTTGTTGAATTTTGACAACATAATGACAATCCAAACCTACAGTTGTCAACAGGAATGCTCTATCATGACAGAGACATATTGATTCTGTTAAAATTAAAAATATAAAAACTTAATTATGCTTTAGTGAGAAACACAAAAACGTCGCATAAGAATATACTTGTCAATAAGATTATTCCGTTTCTTTTTAATTTATCTTAAAGACATTGAAATATGAAGAAATATTCTTTTAATAAATTTGACACTTCCTAAAGATTTCGATAATGGCCGGAGTTATAATTAAAATAAAGTGCTAAAGCAAAGATAAATAAAATAATTTGGGGTAGGGGATTTGTGTGTATGAATACCTCCATTTGCTTATGGTATTGTGTTACATTAACTTAAACGCAAGTTTAGAAATTCTATTTATTTATATATGTATTCCAATATTCTGACATTACACATATTTATATTATTAATACTGGCTTCGGTTTATGAATAAGTATTTTCATGTTATTTGTGTCATTTAGTTTTAATGTATATATGAAATGTTTTGACCTGAAGTGTAATTATTCAACAGGATCTTAATATAAATCACTTATGACCGTAAGGTTTTTAAAAATGTCTCTTGTTGCTTAATATTGTAGCTTATATTATTTATGTGGTTCAAACCTAATGGATCATATTATATTAACTGTCTCTCTTGTAGTGGTGAAAGAGAAGGCTTTATGATCATAATCCCTTGCACAAAAAATAACTGACTGCCTCCGTGGTCGAATGGTCAGCGAGCTGACTTCTCACCCGGGGGTTCCGGGTTCGATTCCCTGCTGGGGCGGGAAAATTTACTCTAGTCAGAATTATTCCCTATCCCTATATAAATGAAACAAAAAAGAAACTCATTAAGAAGGTATCTTTGATTTGTAAGACAGATTGCACGATCTGGGCTCAGAGGTAAATTCGATTTGTCGTTGGGATTTTTTTCTCTTCCCTACTCTCCTCAGTGTGTGAGAAAGACAGATAACGCAGAAAACTGTGGTCGAGTAGTCAACGTCCAGGATTCAATTCCCGGCTGGGGCAGGAAAATTTTCATTAACCAGTATAATTCCTTACAGAGTCTGGAAGTATTTATATGAAAGTGAATGAGCGTGTGTTAAATGGTACAAAGCTGAGAAAACAAAGTTCAGTGAGAAAAACCCTAGCAGTTATTTCTCAAGTCAAGGCCCCCGATATACCATAGTAGTTAAAGGGGGCTATACAAATGTAACAATTAAAAATAAATAAAAATACAATAACTACGCACCAGTTAACACCATTGTCAATAAGCAATATGTTCCAAAGGTCAGAGACCGCCCATAGCAGTTAAAATTGAAAAAAAAAAAACAAAAAAACAAAAAAAACTTCGCGCCCACCGTGTTCGAAGCCGCGGTATTAAGCATATAAAGAGGTACAGCTGTTAGACTGCTCGGAATAATCCGAATCTAGCCTCCTGTATTACATTAATTACTGAATACTTCAGAATATTACAGATATAATCATGAATAAATACAAAATAGCTGACTATAAATTGCAAAATACAAAGACAAAAATATAAGTATAAAGTAAACATAAGTTTAGTTTTCAGGTGAAATAAATTAAAATTGTAACTTTAGTGCTTTAAATTTTAAACCTTCTAAACTTTTATTTGTCTAATGTGTAGAACATTAACATTTTTATAATAAAATCTTTCTAGATTTATAATTACTTTTAAAACATAACTTTCAAACAATGACCAACTCAGACACGTTTAACATTGTAACGGTGCTAAAACGGAAATAATACATCCCCAAGACAAATTGAAATTATATAACACCAATAGAGAGTTTTCTTGAAAAGTGATTTTCTTTCTAAACTTAAAGGTAAACGTAATGACCAACTGGTTTATCATGAAACCTCTATACCAAATATTTTCAAATTGACAGGTCTGAAGCGTGTTATGTTTTCGAACATAGAACAACAATAAAATAATTATTTTAATACTGTAATGGTTATTTTGAACTGTAATGGTTGTTGTATAATTTTTTATTTCTAATGCACGTATAACATTACCACTGACAACAACAATATAGTTGTAGATAGATGAAAGAGATTGCATTTACTTCTCGTTGAACCTCTCCACCAGCTATGGTCGTTGGAACCTGGGCCTATGCCCCTTGGTCCATGTTCGGCGATATAGCAATTCCTGAACTACCTGGGATGTGTTTGGTATACTGTATGTTGAAGTCTAATACTTTATTCTTCTTCCAATATTTCCTAACATGGACGTTAAAGGGAGTTGAAATGGGAATTAAATAATTTTTTTTCCATTTTCATGTTTTAATTGCATATGAATATTTCAAATTTCCCGCTCATTTTGGGATATCTTTCAACGAGGTACGCTAATTGTAAATAGTTTAAAAATATTGTAAATAATCCTCGTAATAATTTTTTATTGAACATTCAGGTACACTCACTTCGTAACACAACAAAAACTTTGTAAATATTAGTGTTAGAAAATATATATCTATTTTTAATTTGAACGGAAAGTTTTAATGTAGCTGTTGGCAGCATTGGCATTCCATTCATATTTCCTACATTTGAGTGCTTCGAAATACTGCGAAATTGTGCTTGGAAAATTAGGTTACATGTTTTATTAATGTTATATTTGAATGCAATTTCTGGAGAAATAACGTATTGTATACAAATGTCCGATTATCTCAGAAACCAATGAACATTAATGGCTGTTATTTGTACAACACATTTTTATGTAAATACGTTTTATTTTAACAATAAAGTTTTTGTGTATATGAATTAGTTATTTTTTAAAATTTAAAAATCATCATTTTCAATTTTTTTAACGTCGTTTAACCTCGTTTGGTCATATCGGACGATGAATGACATTGGTGAAATGATGCTCAAATGATCTCGGGGTCCATGGAGCTTAAAGTTACTCAACATTCGTCTTCTCAGGATAAGGGAAAATCCCGAAAAAACCTTATCCGGATAACTCACCCTAAGCGAGATTCGAACTCACGACCTTTTGAATGTGAGGCAGACACGCTACCACCGCACTACCCAGGTGGGTTCAATAAAATTATAAGAGCTTTATTGAGAAAAATTATACCTTTCGTTCTAATGAACAGAAGTATTCAGTTTTTCATCAATCAACTGCAAATTAATTGCTAAATATACCTTGAAAAATGTCGCTCATTATATTAAATTTTGGTGAGATAATGGGGCAAACTTTAACATTGGCAAGAAAGGGCATTGCGACTCTCCTTAGTGCACAAAAAGTTGCACATTGTTACAACTCATATCAGTACGATAAATCTAGCAATTGTTTCTTACAATTTTAAGATTGTTCATCAGATATGCTGCTCTCTAGATAATTTAAATGTGATATAATACGATATATATATATATATATATATATATATATATATATATATATATGTTAAAATATAATCTTTGCGACAATATTACCCTCGGAACGCGTCAACAATGATGCAATCCATGAAGAAGTTATAATCTTCAAATTTTCCATTAATATTTTCAAAAACATGATTATTCTAAATTATATGAAGATAAGTTAAAGCCCATATATACTACTAAAAAATAATTTCTTGTCAATTTATCAACTGTATTCCTTTCAAAACAGGCAAAAACGGCAGCTCTTCTCGCGTTATTGTCTTAAAAACTGTTAATGGCATTCTCTTCGTTTTCGTTTGTCTCTCTCTCTCTCTCTCTCTCTCTCTCTCTCTCTCACGCACACACAAACACACATTGTCTTACGGTCTCTAAATTCCTTTTGTTTTTCATCTACTTCTGGCATATTTCTCGCTCTGTCGTCCTACATCACTTCCCTCCCCCCTCTCTGCAGTACACCTTACATGTCATGATATTTTGACAACCAGTAATGGAACTGCTTTTTGTGGAGTGTTAATAGGCTGTAACATAAGTTAAATAAAATAAAAAAGATTTCCTGGTTCAGATGGCTTTCATGATGTTCATTCCCAACAAAAACTATCCTATGTATTTCGTTCACATGCGGTTGTTAGCCATTTTTGTTTATTTTATAAATAATTTCTAATTTTTCCATCTACTTTATGTTAATCGAAACTTGCAACAATAACTTAATTAGCAGCGAGGAGGTAGCGTGCTTACCTGACATTCAAGACTTCGAATTTCGGTTTGGGTAAGTTAGAAGACGAATGTCGAGCAAATTTAAGCCCATGGGTTCATTTTCGTTTGACTTTCCATAGCATCACGAGAAACAACCAAATGGTGGCAGAATTAAGAAGTGTAGAATTTTGAAAAATTCAAACCAAAAACAATAAATTTTAGTAATGCTTGATGGCACAAAACTATATTTTATATTTTAAAGATATTTACATTGGTGTTATGGTTTTGTGTGTCGTTCTGTTTGTTGATAAAATGAGCTGAAGCTTTCCTAACGACGTATTAAATGTGAATTTTCTCGGGCTTCTAGTAGGTAAGTACATGGATTGGCTCTAACACTTCGAAGATGTGCATCATGTCTGTGACTGCTTGTGTGTGTCTTTGAATTGCATGAATCGAAAACGAAAAGTACGTTAATACCAAACTTGATATTTAAGTTCAGCGTCTTAGGAGTTTGCAACACAAATAATTTCAAGAAAATCCCCCCACTTGTCCCTTACGTGGGCACTACTTTTCATTAGAATAGGCCAAATGTTAAGATATTTTCAGGACAAATAAAATGTATATCTTCTGTGAATATCTTCTGAAGTGCTATTCATTCTCGATGACTTTCACACAACTGGTAACACTGGATAGTATAATGCTATACAAGAAATATAGATTTCGATAACACAGAATTTATGTCACGTACATTATTTTGAGCAGTTAACAATTTCCGAGATATTCCTTGTTTTGGTTTGAATTCCCCAATACTTATAATTTTCTCAAATGAGAGGTCGGCGTTCGTCTTATTTTCTTTTTCCATTTTTATTTCTCTATACGCACTATGTATAGTGTATAGAGAAGGTATTGCACTCCACCCAAAAATTCGATACTGAGATTTCACCAGAAATATATATTTTTGGGTCCCCAATGCCCAAAAAAAGCATTTTCACAAAAAGGTCCGTCTGTGTGTTTGTCCGTGTGTCAATGTGTCCGTGTGTCAGTGTGTCCGAGTGTCAGACTGTCCGTGTGACTGTGAACACGATAACTCAAAAACGAAAAGTCGGTAAAATACCAAACTTGGTATTTAAGTTTAGTATCTTCCATTGATGTGACACGAAGATTTTGAGAAAAACCCCCCCACCCCAAACTACCCTTTACATGGAAAAAATTTCGAAAATTTTGATTTTCTCAAAAATGGCTCTAATGATTTTGATTAAAATATCATATATTAAAGACATTTACCAGACAAATAAAAGGCACATCTTGAATTTTCTGGGAATAGCCCCTGAAGAGTAGTTTATCGTGGATAAATTTTACGGAATTTTGAATAACTGTTAAAACCGTAAGAGATGGACAAAAACTTACTACACAAAAAATGTAGAGTAGGTTAAAATATACAATTTAGATTATATACAATTTTTTCGTGGATTTCATCGTTTTTTAGATATTCCTTGTTTTTGGTTTCTGCTATGCCAACTGCTGTCCATACAAACAAAGGAATTTCATTGACATAGAAACCAGCTTTTGACTATCAGTTTAACTCTCTTATTTCGCTTCTACTTACAAGAAAGCAAGTAATAAGACTATTTCTGCTAATTTTTTCTGATTAGCATGAAATAAATAGAAACATAAGCTTCTTAACAATAATTTGTTGCAGAGATGTAGAGAAAGTCATGTGAATGGTACACATCAGATTTTTAAACTTGCACATGCAGTTCTGTAGTAGCTGTATGCATGTAACTCTGTTTTGCCGCTAATTGGCAGTTAGGTTGTTGACAAATAGCTTCTTAGTTGTAACTAGGTAACAAGTGGAAATCTGAAAGAGCACAAGAAGTAGGTAGTCCAATAGGAAGTAGGTGTCGGATGGAATGCGGGCAGTGATCATGTGCCGTGTACCATGACTACGTCCGCAATTAACCTGTTAAATTATGTGAGACCCGCGGTTAGGCAAATGTGGCGGCAGCTGCGCATCATCCGGATCTATCAGATACTGTGTACTCAAAGTGAAACAAAATCATATCTCCAAGTTGACATAATGTTAGCACGTTTACATCCTGGGCAGCGAGTTGAAAACTATGGTAATTGTTATTATCGCTCCAAGCAGTAAAGCTGTACTGCACCACTTTCAAGAGCACTAACTGTTGTATTATAACGGTTTCCATAATGTCTTTTCCTCCTACCGTGATATCTCCACACTTCAGTGAATATATAATTCATTTTATTTTCTATAGTGCTTTCCACTCTTTGTATTAGTTGATTTTTACTTTCTCTTTAGTTGATTTTTACTTTCTCTAGCGCATATGTACCTTCAAATACATTAAAAATACGCAAGCAAATACTTACATATCTTTACGTTGACTCCACCCATGTTTCTCACCTGTTTGCTTTGAACGTGAAACACAACTTGCACATATGAAGCTCTGAGTTGTGAACTGGTGATCCCTAAACTTTCTGATTGGACAATACTCCACCCCTCTCGCTGGGTATTACAGAATTAAATTAATATTTATTTTTCACTACATACTGAAGTTCTAGTGTTCTGATGGAGCGTCAAGCGGGATTGAGGGATGAAGGGATGGATCAGCGAATCGATTTTGCCGGTTTTTTTTTTTTTTTTTTTTTTTTTTTACTCGCGTTGTACTAGAATGTCACCAATGAAAATCGTAGGGAGACACGAGTCCTCGAAAAACGTTACATTTCAGCAAAATCTCAGCACCAGGCGTATTTTTATTCTCTTTGAGTGCACTTGGTAGGTATTGGTATTCCAACCAAATTTTAGATAAATGTCATCCTGAAAAATTTCAGATATATGGACTATTAATTGGTGGTCGATGTGCAATACCATTAATATCTGGGCAAAAATTGCATCTAGACCTACAGAAACTACAAACAATAGCTTTGTTAGCCACCAAAGGTTTACATTGTAACTATTATTGTAACTATTATTAAACGACGTATAAGATGCACTTTAAGTATTCTATTCTAAAACTCGTTTTTATTATTGAAATCATCAAATCTTTTGTAACAGATGTCTCAAAAGACTCTCCACAGTACACCTCGACGCTTGTGGCTGTGGCTGACTTGGGAACGGGGTGTGGAGGAGAGGAATTATTTATGTTTTAATAACACTGTGAGAACTGTTTGCTTCAAGTCAATTGTCTGATTGTGCTTGTGAAGAGAAGTCAAAATGTTAACCATTGAAAAGAGAGCGTTTTAGTTGAGGACATATGCCTTAATGGCGATAAGATTGCAGAAAATATAAAAGGATGAATGTTAACTACCATAATTACAGAAATGAACTTATGATTAACATATTTCTTCATTTGTAGCATCAATATTACTTTCATTACCTTTTTAACAAACATGATTAAATTATCACACATTTCACAAAGGTTTAATTCATTAAACCACAAAAAATTATTAAATTTACATTATTTATTTCACTATTACTTGAACGTTTTGGAAACTCAGCAAGTCTTCATGTGATACAGTGGATGCTTACTGAACTGCTTGCAACAAAAATTCATGTGTTGCCATGTCTGATGAAAATTATTCATTGCTGATTCTAAAACTGCTAAAAAGGCATTCATTGCCATAAAGCAATATGAAGCCTCAATTTCCATAAATTACTAAATTCTAAAATCCCTGAAACAGAATAATGATCCGAAAAACGGAGGATAAACTGGCGAAATTTGTAATGCAATTTTAAGAAGCCCCAAAAACTGTCTCTATAAGGAAATGAAACTGCATCCCTATGAATATATAGTTGTCCCGAAATAAAAATGAGCCAAAGGAAACCACACATTTACGCGGGAAACCCTACACAAAGTATCCAAAAACATCTGATGTGTTCCATTCACATGCCTTTCTCTATATCTCTGTAACAAATTATAGTTAATAAGCTTATCTTTTATTTATTTCATGCTATTTGAGAAAAATTAGCAGAAATAGTCTTATTTCTTGTAAGCAGAAGCGAAATAAGGGAGTACCATAGGTTAAAGTGAAAGCCAAAATTTGGTTGCTATGTGACTGATGTTCCTTTGTTTGTATGGACAGGAGTTGACAAATTCCTGTATGAGAAAAGTATATGTTTTTTCAAAGCTGAAACCAAGAAAAAGGAATATCTCAAAAACGATGAACTCCACGAAAAATATGTATATAACATAAATTGTGTGTTTTAACGTGCTCTACATTTTTTGTGCGTTAAGTTTTTGTCCATCTCTTATGGTTTAATAGTTATACAAAATTCATCCAGAATAAAGTAGTCTTCAGAGGCTATTCCCAGAAAATTAAAAGTATACATTTTATTTGTCAGGTAAATATGTTTAATATATGATATTTTAATCAAAATCGTTAGAGCCATTTTTGAGAAAATCAAAATATTCGAAAAAAGTTCCATGTAAAGGGTAGTTTGGGGTGGGGGGATTTTTCTCAAAAATTTCGTGTCGCACCCCTGGAAGATACTAAACTTAAATACCAAGTTTGGTATTTTACCGACTTTTACCGACACACGGACACACATACGGACCTTTTTGTGAAAATGCTTTTTTTGGATATTGGGGACCCTAAAACATATATTTCCGGTAAGATCTTGGTATCGAATTTTTGGGTGGAGTGCAATACCTTCTCTATACACTATGTACATAGAGCGTGTAGAGAAAGTAAAAAGGGGAAAACAGTCCAGCTTTGTCTAAAGGAATGAGAACAGCATTTCCAACGTCTTCTGCGACAATGGTAAGTAATCTAAGTTTTAGTTCACCTTCATTTCTAATAATAACCAGTGTGATCCGTTACCAACTGAACTTGATGAGTGAGAATGCTAGTGTATTCACCTCCTACGCAGACACAGTCGAGACACCTGTTGTTAGAAACATAATACGTTTCACTTTATTAAATTTCTTATTTTTAATACTTTATAATTATTCAGGTTTTAGTTTTACTACATTATATTACGTTTACAGCTTTGAGGTTCCTTATTAGTTTCTCTAGCTCGCATGTACAATGTACATAGTGGATAGAGAAGGTATTGTATTCTACCCAAAAATTCAATATCGAGGTTTTACCGGAAATATATGTTTTGGGGTCCCCCGAGTTCAAAAAAGAATTAAAAAAAGGTCGGTGCGTGTCTGTGGACAGCATAGCTCAAAAACGAAAAGACTGTTAGATACTTAACTTAGTATTTAGATTTAGTATCTTCCAAGAATGCGACAGGAAGATTTGCAATAACATCCCCCCACCAAAACTACCCTTTACATCAAAAAATTTTCGAAAAATTTGATTTTCTTAAAAATGGCTCTAACGATTTTGATTAAAATCCCGTAAATGAAAGCTATTTATATCCCAAATAAAATGCATATCTTGACTTTTCTAGGATCATCTTTGAAAACCTCTTTATTCTTGATGGATTTTGCCAAACATTGCTTAACTGCTAAACCGTAAGAGATAGACAAAAATTCACATTCCAAAACATGTAGATCTCGTCAAAACAAACAATTTATGTCGCTTACGTTTTTGTTGTGGAGGTAAGCGTTTCCGAGTTATTCCTTGTTATTGATTTCAGTTGTATTTTTTTGGTAGTGTTTAACGCCCGCAGGCACCGCAGGCGGTGCCACTGATGATACATGAATGAAGATGGAGCACCGGTGGAATACGATGGCGGGGGAAACCGGAGAAAACCCGCCACAGCGCCGCTTTGTCCACCACAAATCTCACATGCGGTCACTTGGGATCGAACCCGGGCCGACTAGGTGAGAGGTGGCCACGGCCACGGCGCGGCCATTTCAGTTGTGAGGTACTTAAACTTTTCTCAAACAGGAAGAGTCCATTCTTCTTTGGTTCTACTCCTGGCCAAGCAAAGAATCGATTTGCAATGACAATCGCATAACGATAGTTTTTAAAACATTTGACTATCACCTTAGCCTAGTGCATTTCCTTTAGTTCCTTTCTGCTTATGAGGAACTAAGTAATAAGGATATTCTGCTAATGTTTATCACGATTAGCATGGTGTAGAAAAAAGAATAATCTTTTGTAGGAAGTTTGTAGAGCAGCTAGAGAAAGTCATGTGTTTGTAACACATCAGATTTTTGTTATGATTCTGTTCCGTTTGGTATATTATTTCGTTTTCTGGCAACTCATGTTGGCGATAAGTTTACATAATAGTAATTTAAAATAAATATAAGGATTAAAAGTATCATCGCTATAAACAAATGAACAATAAAAATAACATAAGTATTGAAAATGCAATGCAATAATATCTTGAAAAGAGCTGAACCCACTAAACGTTATTTTAAATAAATTCTAGGCTTTAAATGTTCTAAATTTTCTGTGTAGTATGCTTATCTCTTATGGTTTGCCTATTATACAAAATTGTAGACATTCTTTTCGAAGGGATGCTATGCGGAAATAAAATGAGTATAAGAAAGTTGTTTTATTCAGTACTTAGGCATTGTATGAATACATGTACGTAGTTACATAACTATTATATGCACAATTTTTAAATTATTTCAGAGCATAAAGTATTTAATTGTAATACAAAGGTTATAACTCAGATTAAAATATATTGGAAGCTTCTAATTTTAATTTAATTCATTTAAAGTACAAGAACAATGAGTACCTATTTAATGTATGATGAAAATTGCCTGTCAATTTATATTTATCATTTAATCAAGCACTCCTGCCAATAATAGCCACTTTTCTTGTGTCATTAAAAATACCGCAACCCAAGAAGCTGACCAAGGAAGCAGAGAAGACTGGTTTCGTTCAAATAAATTGATAAAAATAAACAAAGGCTAATCGTCGACCACACAACATTGTAGGATTCGTTTTATCAAATCCACAGAGCAACGCATTCCTCGCTGATGTTAATGGACAACTTTGAACAAAAAGAACAGCGGCCTCGAAACCCACCAGATCCGCATTCCCAGATGATAATGCTGAGTTTTGTTCTTTTAAATTTAAACCATGGTGACTGTGATAGTCGGGTTAACCGCATACTTCTTTCTCAGGCCCTCGTTACCTGAGATGTTTCTGCTGACTTTTTGCTTCATTTTTAACCAAGAAACAATTCTGTATAATTTCTCTATCTAATAGATCAATTATATCTGCTCTATTTACATTATTTTCTCTCAGACATGTTGCCTAAGTAACAGTTATGGGGCTACATACTACTAATTGCTTATTTTAGGTGGTTATATCTTCATGTTATGGGTAAATACATGTTTTAGGTGTGCACATAAAATCTATCAATCGAGATGACACCACGGTAAAGTGCGAGACTTGCAGTACGAAGTCCCGGGTTCAATTCCCATAGATCTCTAATCATTATTAGACTTTTCAATGTTTTCCCTTGTTGACTACTTAGGTGGTTTCTCTTCTTACACGATTTTCTTTCTCTCATCCGTTTCATTCCGTTTACTTCTCATATTTAAAGTGTACTTCCAGGCATTATGGAGTGAGGCGATGCCGGATAAATGGCGCGGATGCTTTCTCTAAAGAGAGAAATCACCGTCGCAACACAGTACTGCCTGATTACAAGGGATGTTCATCGCCCTCCAGGGTCGGTTTCTCGAGCTAGGAACTTTTAGGGACTCTTGCGTCTCTATGGCCTTTAGCCTCCTGGTTTTTTTCACTTATACCTTCCGTGTGGGCGTAAATCTATGTATGTCACAATGTGCGAGAAATATAGTACACTAGAGCCATGCAAAACACTCTCTATTCTCCGTTCATATTTGTCGAGTATGTAGTGCGACTTTGCCACTTGTTTATTGGACGGACACGCTCTGTCTGTCTGTCTGTCTCTCTCTCTCTCTCTCTCTCTCTCTCTCTCTCTCTCTCGAGATTTAAGTATCTTCTTGGTTCAGTAAACCTTAAACCATACTTTTGGTGAAATGTTTGTGACATTTTTTTGAGTGTTTCACTATTAAAGTTAAAATCCTATTACTGCACTGACCACCTGTTTGGTGTGAATAATTTCAAGAAGTGTCTATTTGTTGAGCCAAATCTGCCACCAACAAGTCTCGTGCTGCTATCTAGCGGAATATTTTGGAAATAATTGTAACGTTTCTCGCAGTATTTCCTAATATTTTGTTCAAAATTTTCAGATAGCTGTTAAAATAATCTATATTATGTTAAACTAGTGCTTTACTTAAGCCAATATTGACAACATCCAAATGTACACTCAAAGACATTAAAAATACGCCTGGCGCTGTGATTTTGTTGAAAATGTAAGCGCTTGACAGGGCTCGGGTCTTTCCACGATTTTCACTGACGAACTTCTGATACGATATGCTATGCGAATAAAAAAAATCAAAACCGACTGTGTATTCCACCCCTTTACCCCTCAACCGCGCTCGATGTTCCTACAGAATAGGTTGACTTGTATAAGCAGTATGTTATTTTGTCGACCACGTGCGCAAATTACCTTGGCATTAGACATTTAATATGTAGCGCAGAGAAAAGATGAACCTAATTTTGTATCACCCAGTGAGAGAGGTAACTATTGTCCAGTCAGAGAGTTTGGGGTTCTCCAGTTCTCACCTCAGAACTTCATTTGTTCGTCATTTCCTTCAGTAACGTGTCCTGTCCAAGAGTATACCAAACAGGTGGAAGATCTGGGCGGAATCAGGGGGGGGGGAGAGTCTTACGATAAGTATTTCCATATGTATTTTTAATGTCTTTGACTGTACCTACATACTTCGGTTTCTCTGCTTAATGGAAAATGTCTTCATCAATTCCAAGCAACTTCATTTTCTTTTTCTCAGCAGTTTCTTTTTCAGTAAAATAATGTTAGTAATTTATTGCAGTAATATATGTGTTTCCATTATTAATTTCGCTATGTGTAAACAGAAACCTATTTAACTAAAAACTTGTATTTATATTAGAGAGCAGCTACAAGAAATAGTACGTCCTCCATAAAACAGCGTTGAAAATGCTTCTTAGATACAGCTATTACAGCTTCTATTGGTATGCAGTCTCATAAACACTTGAAGGGCAATTTATGATTACACAGTACGTCTTATACGCACCTAATGGTTTCTACAACAGCGCCATGAAGGTAGCTATTACGGCATTACGCAGAACCGCCTGCTCGTAACCAACATTTCTCACATTTTGAACCACAATTCATGCTTGCTGCAATTTAGAAAAGGAGCAAGAAAATTATATCGATCCTGTCAAAGAACGCTAATACACTGGAAATAAGTCTCTAACATCTATCGTCGGGAAACATCTAACGTTAGCATTACCTCATTTAAATAACTAGAATCTAAAGCAATTATTTTTAAAAATCTGATGAGTTCCATTCACATGACTTTCTCTACATCTCTGCAACAAATTATTGTTAAGCTTCATGATAATCGAGAAAAAAAAGGAAAAATAGTCGTACTAATTGTTCCTTGTAAGTATAATCGAAACAGGCGAGTACTTTAGCTTAAAATGATAGTCAAAAGCTGGTTGCCTTACACTGAAGCTCCTTTGTTTGTATAGACAGGAGGTGACAAAATTCCTATATGAGAAAAGTATAGGATTTTAAAGCTGAAACCAAAAATAAGGAATATCTCAAAAACGATTAACTCCACGAAAAAATGTATATTACATAAAGTGTGTGTTTTAACGTGCTCTACATTTTTTGTGTGCTAAGTTTTTGTACATCTGTTACGGTTTAGCAGTTATGCAAAATTCCGTAAACTTCATCTACAACAAAGTATACTTTAGAGGCTATTTCCAGAAAATTCAAGATATGCATTTTATTTGTCAAGTAAATATTTTTAATATGCGATGTTTTAACCAAAATCGTTTGAAGGCATTTTTAAGAAATTTTAGAAAAAAGTTCCATGTAAAGGGTAGCTTAGGATGGGGACATTTTTGTCAAAATCTGCGTGTCGCATTCCTGGAAGATACTTAACTTAAATAGCAAGTTTGGTAGTTTACCGACTTTTCGTTCTTGAGTTATTGTGTTCACAGACACACGTGCACACATACACACACGGAACTTTTTTCTGAAAATTTTTTTTTGGATACGGAGGACCCTAAAACATATATTTACGGTGAGATCTTGGTATCGAATTTTTGGTCGGAGTGCAATACCTTCTCTGTACACTATGTACATAGTATGTGAAGGGAAAGTAAAAATAAAACCACAGGAAGTGAGAGTAAAATCTGATATGGGTTTCTTAATCTCACAAGTTTTCTTTGAATGCAATTATTGCAGCTTAAAAGATGTTAGTCTAAAGATAACACTAAAATTGACTGTAGGGATTTAGTCACATTCATATTGCATAATCAGTATATCAGTTGCTATAACACAAGTCAGCGTTTATGATAGAAACATCTGATGTGTTCCATTCACATCACTTTCTCTAGTTGCTTTATAACCGAGTTCTTATGAGGATTATCATTCTTCTTTTTACTCTAAGCTAATCGAGATAAGCATTAGCAAACTGGCCCAATTAATAATTTTCTTATAAGCATAGAGAACCAGGAGAATACACGATGCTAAAGTGACAGTCAAATGTTTTAAAAGCTGTCGCTATGCGACTGTCATAGAAATTCAATTCTTTGGATGGCTCGGTATAATACAAATGAAGCATGAGTGACTTCTTGTTTGAGAAAAATATAAGTACTTTAAAAATGAAACCAATAACAAGAAATATTTCGGAAACGGTTAGCTTT
The DNA here is from genome assembly GCA_030762935.1 of Hymenopus coronatus. NCBI lineage: Eukaryota > Metazoa > Arthropoda > Insecta > Mantodea > Hymenopodidae > Hymenopus > Hymenopus coronatus. Next base: position 40,051,065 of record CM060886.1, read on the forward strand.
ACAACAAAACTGTTTTGACTAGATCTACATTTGTTTTATAGTTTTTGTCTATATCTTACGGTTTACCAGTTTTGCAAAATGCAGCAAAATTCATCCAGAATAAAGAGGTCTTCAGAGCCAATTCCCAGAAAATATAAGTTATACATCTTATTCTCATATAAATATCTTAATACAGGGTATTTTAACCAAATACTTGCCCACAAAACCATAAAACTGACGAGAAAAACAACAAAAGAGATCTCCTTGCAAATACTTTATTTTCAACAACACCCCAGATTCTTTGCTGTTTATTCAAAAACTTGCGCCCCTCTTTTCTTGGGCGCTAGTTTTACAAGGGAGCTAGGGTAAAAGAGAGTACGCCCGCCTGTCTCTCCGCAGTTTGACGCCATCACCCATTATGATGAACAGATTATAACATTTACTGAAGTATTAAACATGAACTCTGATATCTACAGACAGAATGAAATCTAAGCATTGAAGCCAGTGTCTATAGTGTACTTCATGTCTCAATGTTATCGCTCTGCTCTGCTTCCGAAATTGCGCGAAGCTTATCTAATGAAGACGAGAGCCAGCGCCTAAGAAAAGCTGCCTGCATATTAAACATTCCGTCACAAGAAACTGATAAGAAACAAAAGACTAAGTGAGCAAGACTAAGAAAGCATATACATTAAAATTACACACCTCAATCTACCAACTGTACCAGTTATACAATTAGATATATACCTACTTATGACACGTGTACTTTACCAAAATGGTTTATGCCATGAAAAACATATCTCGCACAAATGATATGTGGCGAGTTCTAATGTGTTAATTCTATAAGCTTTCTTCTGTTCATTTAATCATAAATAATTCCAATACGTAATATCCGGTTATTTATAGGAAATTTAAAACCATTTTTATGCGTTATATCACGATATTATTACGACTAAAAAAAAACATATTGATGTGACAGAATTCCATGTAAGAGAATTTTAGTAGTTATTTCCAAAAAATATTAGTTGTTTATCTTCTTAGGATACTGAACTTAATACGAGGCATTTATTTGGCTTTTCGGTTTTAAGTTACGCCATTTAAAGCTACATACATATACACATCACCGTTGTTATGTATTTAGGTATATTAGACTTCTTAGGTTTTTAGCAAAGCCTTGGTTATATTTTCCGTTGTTTTCTCGTATCTTAATATTTGTTTTGACCTTATTGGCTTTTAGGTTCTTGGGGTTTAAGTTCTATAAAGAGGAATGAGAAGGAAGTTTTGTCATCCTGTTCTGAGAAAATTATGAGGGCAATATAAATAAGCACAACTAATTTCTATTTTTGAAGTCTTCTTTCATTTTCAATGTTAACCCTCCAAATTCAGATTGAAAAATAAAATCCTAGGTATTTTATATATTCTGTTTCTGTTTTTCTTACTTTATTATCAAATTACTGTTTACATGTGAATAATTAACTTTTATAAAATATAAGTATTTTTACTACTAACATATGTTGCTTAAATAACTCAATAAGATATATAATTAAGAACTTATTATTTTTAATATCTTTAATATTTTAACCAAGTTTCTTTTCTAGATATAATATGTATATATAAGGAATAAAAGGCTTTCAAACAAATTGATGTTAACTTGTATAGAGAATAGATACAGATAAGTGCAGGCAGACCAATAGCAAGCTCAGTACACACTCTCTCTTTTACACACACATAAAATAAGCTCAGTACACACTCTCTCTCCGTTTTACACTCACAAGACAGAGAGAGATAACAATGTGGTTTCATGCACACCAATAAAAATAGTGTAATATAAATAGATATGCAAATATGACTGATTTTATCGGTATTATAGACAGACTACTTACTTTCGGAGACCAACACTATTTCTGTTATCACGGTAGGGGCATGAGTTGGATCGGGTAGTGGGTCCGGTTCCGTCTGAGCACCTCTGATAGTGACGCACGTAAGGCCTGAGTACTGTTGCTCAATCAACAGGAGTTGATTGTGGCATTAGTGGAATACCCGGTATCTGCTCACATAGAATTGAACGATTTGGTCTGGATTTAGAAAGATGAGTCCTTATTGAAAATGTTAACAGTCATTTCTGTTAGATATGGAATAGTTAAAGAGATGTTGTCAGAAACTGATTAAAACGTTTATTTAGAGACTATAGCAAGTGGTGGGGCAATCTGCTGCATGCTGTAAAGTGGAGGAGCTGAAGTGTGTTTGTCGGCAGTGATGGCATGAAGGTCCTGATCTTCGGCCTCAATGTCACCGCCAGAGTGGTGTTGGCAATAGCTTCTTCGATGTTGCCCAGCGGGTGTTGATGTACAGAATCTCAGCATGTAGATCCTGTACTGAATCCCGCATGGGATAACTAGTGGAAGTGGCAGGAGCGGTTGCCGGTGAGGAGAAGCATTAGTCGGGGTTATTAGAATAACGATTTCTCTAGTGGCTAAAGGTGACCACTGCTTGGCACATGTTTGCTCGATGTGTATTCTCTACCACTCGTATTTAGCGACGCACTGGTGTACTGCAGCAGTGTAAAACGAAAGGGGGAAACGCATTTAAAGCTAAAAAAATTATGTGTTTGGTTTGTATTATAATTTCAGTAGGTACCTTATCTATATTCCGTAGTATGTACAGACAAAGCTTATCGTACCTTTGAATCCAAGTTTATGATATTCAATTATGTAATGCTGTTTTCGGCTACTGAAGGTTTCAGGCAGATTAGACTCTTGCTTTTTACAGGATCGATTTGGTCCTTTATTTTATTTCGCCTTAACTTCTTGAGTTTATATTCGTTAAGTTATCTGGTTGAAGGTATATGGTGGACAGTAGCCCTTTAGGACTCATCCCTGTACTATACTACTTCGCTTCATGCCAAGCAGATGGTAATAGTGTACCACTGTTTAGCAACTTTCATCATCCGCAGTCAGATGGAGGAGTACGATCAGCCCTCCTTTTATACTATACTACTTTGCTCCGCGGTAAGCAGATGACTTAGGTTGTCATCAAATTTAGGATGGGTGACGCGCAATCGCTGTTACCTTATATTTTCAGTTTTTTTTCACTATTATTTTAGACTGGAAGTGGAACTTTGCGTTATAGTGTTAAGTATTCATCTGAGGGAAACCACAAAGAAAAAAATGGCCAATTTGGTTGACCCATGGTTTTTGAACTTAGAACCTATCACAGATATTACTGCTTGAGCCACTGCACTGGGATCCTCTCAATGTTTGATCGCGAGTGCATAGTTTACCGTGAGCTCCGGGGTCCTCCGTCACCACCTGCCCACTGACAGGCTGAAGTTTGGGTCAGGATCGTCTTTTATCCCAATATTCCCCATTTGCCAGTTGGCTGGCCGGTGAATTCGCCTATATATTCAGTTCTGTATATGGTGTATCTTAAAAGGTGACATATACAGTCTTTAAACCGTGCTTTGACAAAATCTGGATAGATTATTATATTCATTACCAGAATAATATATGCCTTGTTTTTCTCACCTTTTTTCTGTTCTTTCCTTTTCTTTTACCTTTCTTCCTTACTTAACTTTTTGAATAGTGACACTTCCGATTTGAAACCGTTCTTTTAAAATATTTGTGGGCTCTAGAGGTCTTTATCTGTACTCTCTTTCTTGAACTGTCCTATAAGTCAAAGTTATAAGACTGATGGCTCTAATTTTTACTGATGGTGAATATATTTTGTAATTAATTAGCGCTCAGTTTTTCTTGAAACTAAAATACCTGTTCGAGGAAAGTTTAAAATCGTTAATTAGGAATAGCAGACGGCGCCCGTTGCGGGCTGGTTTCGATCCCAGTAGACCGCATGTGAGATTTGTGGTAAACAAAGCGTCATATGGGCGGGGGTTTCCCGGTTCCAGCCACCATTCGGTCCCCTAATTGCTCCATAACAATATTTTCTGTCATCAATTCACCGCCGTTTCAGATCATCCACTTCCTCAGTTTTATACCAGGCATCGGATCGATCACCCATCTTGGTTTCTCTTATTCACAACTTCTGCTCCTTAACAGAGTTTGATCCCAGGCGCTGGCTTGTATGTCCTGAAGGTATGTCCTGAGGAGGGTAAAACGGATAGAAAGAAAGAAATTAGGAATAAGCGAATCTGCTAGCTTGGGCTCATCAGCAGTATCTAACAAAATTGTGGTAAAGATCAATGCAAGTTAACGAATCTTCAGCAATGTATTGGGCTCGATTTTTGACGCATGTCTTAAAGGACTCTCACTCTTATCTATATGTGTCCTTCTAGCAACAGTAGTCGGCGCTTTAGATACGTTTGTTGGGCCAATAATGAGTTCCTCCAAGCCACGCTAAATATTTGCACTTAATTACAGCAATTATGGGGTGCCTTGGCCGAGTGGTTATAGCGCTCGCATGTCATCAAGGTGGCCCGGGGACCACATGCAGAGTTGTGTTGGAAAGAACGGCGTCTGTATGGGTTTTCGGCTTCCCCCAGCTTTAATTCCATCAACTCCTCCATCGTCACCTATAATCCATTTCGGCTAGCTTCCATATCATCTGCTTATAAGAATGAAATAGAGTACACGACCTGTAAACTAGTGGATGTATTTGAAGTAGGTGGTTTGAAAATAAATGTCACTAAAACAAGATGTTCAAGTTAATGAAACTTTGGCAATTAAATGTGTTAAAATCTTTGAGTATCTTGGCTCTATTTCTGTTAAATCAGACATTATTGAAAAATATATTACCAGTGGAGTAAATTGTGCAAGAAAGCGATTAAAACTCTGATATTGTTATGTAGATTAAGGCCTTGAATATAAAAATAAAATTAAATTATCTGCTTGTTAGTTAACCGGGATCGTATCAGGGTAGTCAATGTGACCGAATTTCGTCCCGGAGTACCGGAGCTCTTTTACATGCAGTAAATTTGCTGACATGGGTCTTTCGCTTTTAAACACACTTAAAACCATCTATCTGTGCGCGGGTTTGAACCTACTACCTTGCAAAGATTACCGCCTAACCAACTGAGCCACCCAGACCGACTAGTAAATTAAAGCAAAATATTGTAAAAGCAATAATAATAATATCCTATTAATATATAGTTCTGAATGCTGGTGATAATTGAAGATATAGACAGGACAGTGTTGGCGACAGAAATGTATGAAAATATCCTGATTACAGCATGTAAGGAATAGTTCCTTATACATATAATGGGTACAGATTAAACTGTTTTGGACAGAATAGTAAAAAGGTCTTTGTAGTGATATGGTTATGCCGGAGGAGCGGTGGTCTAAGCGTACGAAGCTATGTGGAAGAGGAGCATGGAAGACGGAGAAAGAGAGGATAGGAATATCTGGAGAGCAGAGATCAATAGTGAACTGCTATAAAGTGGAAATCTATAAACGAACAAATTATTAAAAAGAATTACTTCCTCGAATCGTCGTTCCGGGTTTCATTCTATGATTAAATATCTTTGGATCCACGGCAGGCTTCTGACCTTAGGCACCTTTGTTTAAGTCTTAGGAGATGTAATTTCTCCATATGGGAGGGTAAGCCGACTAAGTACAATAATTAACCGAAGAGTTCTTGAAGGAATATAATAAATGTGACCTCAACAGTAGCTGCACTCAGCAGAATCGATACCTCAGCCACTACCATAACAAATAACAGTACATCGGATAGCGTCCGTTGTATCCCTCCCACAGAGCTTGTTAATTAATATCGTCCGCTGCTATGTAGGAGGAGGAAGATCATTCGCTAATCTTTTTGTTCTGCTTACTCCATTTCGCTTCATATATGTGCAGCTGCACCAGGTGTTCAACAGAACAGTATTCTTCTCTATACTTCCACAGCAGTTTCAGAGTAAGGCCTATGGCTCGCGACTCCAACCCATCCAGAATATGCTGACAGTTCCGCTCTCCTTAAATTTCGGTTAAATTGCGAAGTTGTTAATATATCTTCCACGTGTATATCAGGTAAAAATGTTATTAATTCCACTAAAAAATTGTTTACCGTGATTTTACTGGAAATACCGGTTTTGGAGTGTACTAAATTTAACACAATCATTTTTATAAAAAGGTCTATGTGTGTCCGTAGGTCAGTTTGAAAACAACATAACTCAAAAACGAAAAGGCACTTCAATACCAAATAGACATTTAGGTTCAGAAGCTTGGAAAAATATTGGCAAATATTGATTATCTCAAACATATAATATATATCTTGAATTTTTTGGGAATGGTCTTCTTCATTCTGCATTACTTTTGATAACTAGAAAATCGTAAGAGATAAAATCGTACTGCCCACATAAAAATATAGATCCAATTAAAACGTGCAATTTACGTCGAATCATTTTTGTGAAGTTAACAATTTCAGGACAATTCTTGGGCTCGATTTCAATTTTAAAATATTTATGCTTCTCTCAAATAGGATGTCATTATTCTTACTCCTCATCAAGCAAAAGTAGCAAAATTACAAATACATCCTATGTCTACGAGTTCTTAGAACATTTGACTATATCTAAAGTTTAGTTTATTACCTTTTTCCATTGTATCTTCAAGGACATGTCTTTTAAAGTCATTTCTTCTCGTGTTATTCTGCATTAACGTGTCATAGTCAATATACGCTTTTTCAAAAATAATTTATTGAATGCCTAGATGACAAGTGAGTGCATTATATCATAAGTTTTGCATAACAGCCGGAATTGTAATATAAATATGCAGTTATTCTCCTCAGTTTCCAGAGAATTCTTAAATAACTGTACCCATTAATGGCCGTATCACCAAGTCAGGATTACAACCGCTGCGAAGAATAGTAATGCTTTTATTTCCTTACTGGTTAAGGAAGTATTGTTTCTCACACAAAAATAAGAAATGAAATTTCATTAGACATGCAATTTTAAGCTCCACTTATGTGCTTACTTCAAGGAATATATTTTACGTTGTCTACTACCTATCTATTGTAAGTAGGAGAAGTCCAGCATTTCACTTAAAAGTTCAACAGGTATCTACGTGCCAAAATTCAAGCGCTACCTTTACCATCCTACCATGAATTGTAGCAGGTGCGCGGGCGTAATCTATAAGAGAATGAAAACATAGGACAACTAGGGTTAGAGCCTCCTTGCACCCCAACTATTATGAGTGTTTCATTACAGTTGAGCCTTTTGAGAGCTTCCATAGATCTCATACCTCTTTAAACCAGCGTCATCTGAAACATGGCTTCAATACTTAAATTTATTGCTTCTGCAGCAGCTGCATAATAGAGGTATTCAGGCCATCTATTCTGTAGTCATCTATTTTTTGAGACTTATGCACGAAACCTCGGCTCTACCATACATGGATGATGAGATTAAGCGTCGGGCTTCAAAATTATATGATACCTTATCATTCCATCGACTTTTTGGGTATTACAACCTCAGAACACACCGCTTCAGACGTTACCGCTTCCCTGCATAGCATGCGGGCATTTTATTAACGACATTATATGGGTTGAGCTCCCGTTTAATCCTTCCAAGATTTGTTTGGATTCAAAATTGCAATACTCACCCAAAAAAAAAAAAAAATCTGAAATAACCTGACATCTGCATAAGGGTCGTTGCACCATGACCGACAACCGTTGAGGAGAAAACCTTGAAACCTCCTGTCACCTCTCTACAATATTTTTCCTGCCATCCTGCAAACCCCAAAACTCACGTTACACCTAGCAAGGGTAAATACACGCATACAGGCCTTCGGACTGCCAATGCTCAGTGTCGTCGTCGAAGAAGTAGAAGGGGAAAGAGGAGTGGAAGAAGGAGGAGGAGGAGGAGGTCAGTTGCGACAAAGTATTCGGAGAGTGCAGTTGAATTAGAGAAACAACCAAAGCAGTTGAGAGCTGAGTATGCGAACTTTTGAAGCAACGATAAGAAAAAAGTTATTCATTAGCAATTGAAAATAATACATTTTGTTACAACACAGAGATTTCACCAGAGTTACTGCTTACAGACACCCTGAATATACTCCTATGTATCTCTTTATTCGTGAACAGCATAGCATCAGCCCCTGAAATTTAAATTCAATATCTTCAAGAACGTGTCAGGAAAATTGTAAGAAAATCTTCCCAACGACAACTATATTTTTCATAGAATATTACAACGTTATCTTTTTTATTTTATAACATGGCTATAACAATTTTGATTAAAATACAATATATTAATATATTTGCATACCAATGTGTACTCTGAACTTTCTCGTTATAGCCGTTTAAGTCCACGTCATTCAGAATTACTTTAGTAAACAGAAGATAGACAAACAGCTACTGCAGAAATTTCTGAACTCGTTAAAATATACAACTTGAGTCTAGTAGATTTTTGAAGTACCCATTTCCGATATATTCCTTATTGATTTGAGTTTTCAAATACGCTTCTTAACTGGGAAGGCACTGTAAGCTTTTTTATCATGTAAAGAGTATGGAACTTCTTTGAAAATCAATTACGAAATGTGCAAATGTGAATTGAAATTTAGTTGTATTACCAAGGTGTACATAAAATAGTAAGCTTTTGTAGCAATATTTTGTAAAAGTTTTATAATATATATAGATGATTTGTTTAGAATCAATACAACATGGCGATATTGCCAAACAATACACAATCAGTAGGAGAAAACAACCGTAATGAGTCCGTGCGTATCACGTCACTACAAAATGGATTTCCGAGTAGCCAAAACACAGGTGAGGTTAGTAATAACGAAGACACTACATTGTAGTGTTATGATGAGATATGGATCTACATGACATGACAACCTACTCCTGTCAATTGCTAGTGCTGTTGTGGTTAGGGAAGCTTGCCTGAGAAATTATTTCAGGGGAGATGAAAAGCCTATCCTACCAATATTCAATATGTTACAAACATGACCGATTATTTCAGAAACTATTTAAGATACAGACTGAAAATCTTATTCTTCTATCTAGTTCACCTTATTAAGTTAAACATTATCATAAATGACTTTATTGTATTATTTGTTTGTACAAGGGAAAGAAGAAAGTACAGTAAGCTAAATCAATAGTCGAAACTTTTAAGCGCCAGTCCCTATGCGATAGCCTCTAAAGTGTCGTTCTTTATTTGTTTGTTTTTTTCTTGATGGATTCAAAAATCTAAATAACAACTAACCATTTGATAAACGTATAAAAACAATATTTTGGAAAGGTTAGCTCCTCAACAAAAATGCATTTGTTATAAACTGTATGTTTTGACAATATTACATTTATTGTGTAGCTAATTTTGGCAGATTACAGAAACTGTTCCCAAGAAATTCAAAATAGATGCTTTATTTATGTAAACATATTTCATATACAATGTTGAAATCTATATCCTTAAAAAATTTCTGAGAAAATAAAAGTTTTCGAGAACTTTTCGGGTGGTTTCGCGTGGGGTAATTTTCTTGAAAATCTTCATGTCGCATTCTTGGAAACTGCTTGACTTAAATATCGAGTTAGGTATTTAACCGATTTTTGTTTTTATGCACACATGTACATAAGAACCTTTTGGTAAAAACAGTATTTTTGGTTTCAAGGGATCCTAAAAAATGTATTTGCAGAGAAATCTCGGTATCAAATATTTGGGTGGTCGCAACCTGATCTATATACATTATTATGAATTAAAAAGGTAACATGATTAAACAGGACAGAAATAATAATTGAAACTCTTATAGATTCAAGTAAAAAATTCAATGCAGCCTTTAAATTGTGTTTCATGTTGTGGGTAAGTTTTATTAGTAAAACATGTTATTTTACCATTACAATAAAATTAGGGTGACAATACGTAAGAGAGATCACTTCTGATTCATAAAGCATTTCCCAACATTTTATTATTATATATTTTAGTTTAACGATTAATATTGAAATATGACCTGTTTCAATACAGCGCTTTAATAATGGAGTATTATCTGAGTATATTTTACTAAATTTCCGTCATAATTAAATCCACACATTTGACTGGATATTCGTTACTATACCCTCAAGTTCATGATTATTTCATTCAAAAAGCTTATAACACATTTCAAGAGATTCTCATGTTGAACTATAATCAACCAGAGAAAGCATATAACTATGATCGTCTCATACACTTCTTAACTATGAAATCTTCGCTTTATTTTACCTTAATAAATCTCGAATAATAATTTACTTACTACATACGACTGTATAATGGAGAAAGTGTACAGAAAGTTTAACGTTAAGCTGAATATTAGATGTTGTTACTAGGTAATAAATGATCCAGGACTGTTAGTAATGTACAGAAAGTTACCATATTTTCATAATCAAACAAAGTTAAATCTGACGTATTCCTATCACATAACTTTCTGTTGCTGTTCCATAAGCAAACCATGTTATAAAATATTATGTATTTATATTATGCTTATCGAGATAAGCTTTAGCAGAATTGGTCTTTTTGTAAGAAGAAGAACATAAGGGAATGCACGAGTCTAAAGTGATTGTCAAATGTTTAAAAAGCTGATCTTTTTGTGAAACAAATGAAGTTCGGTTCTATTTTGCGTAACAGGAGTAAAAAAAGAATATTATTTAGTTTAGTTTAAATTTGAAACCAATTACAAAGAAAACACCGGGGGCAGTTAACTCCAAAAAAAGGGTATATAACATAAATTGTGTTTTAACGTGATCTACATTTTTTCATAATAAATTGTTTCTAACACTTACGGTTAACAGTTATGCAAAAGTCTTCAAAGCCTATTCCCAAAAAATTCAAGATGTACATTTCGTTTTTCATAAAAATGTCTTAAAATATGGTATTTTAATCGAAATCGTTAAGAGCCATTTCAAGAAAAACAAAGTTTTCGAAAAATGTTCCATATGAAGTGTAGTTAGCAGTGGAGGATTTTTCTCAAAAATCTTCTCTTCGCATCCTTGGACTAGCCTGAACTTTTCGTTTGAATTAATGTTGTCCAAGGGCAGACACGATCACATGTACACACCGACATTTTTCTAAGAAAGCTTTGTTTTGGGTTCAGGGTAACCTGTAATATGTATTTTCGGTGAAATCTTAGAGTCGAATTTTTGGGTGGAATATAGTATCTACAGCTACTTTGTTCATTGTACATATGTGTTAGAAAAAGTAAAAAGTAATTGGCAATGTAGAGAAGTTGATGTTTGGCCTCATGACTACGCCTATGTATTAATATAAATATAATATTAATACTCTCTACGCGTATTATGTACATAGTGTACAGAAAAGGTATTGTAATGCACCCAAAAATTAGATACCGAGATTTCACCGAAAGTACGAGTTTTAGGACACCCTGAATCCAAAAAAAGCATTTTTAGGAAAGTGTCAGTGTGTATGTTTCTGTGTCTGTATGTGTGTGTGTCTGTGGACAGCATAGCTCAGATACGAAAAGACAATTAAATACCAATCTTAGCATTTAAGTAAAGAATGCCATGTGAATGGAACACATAAGATTTTTTTAATATTGCTTACTATTTAGTATATTACAAAAGCACATACGGTCTGTGGACCCGTGCAATTGATGAAGCTCAATACTGTTATTTCAGTAAATACACTTATTCATTCATTATGTTTTTATAATATTCTGTTAATAACATCATAAAATAAGTACTTTATTATGAGATACTTATTACATAACACAAACATTAAGAAAAAGCATCATTTAAAATATAAACAAGTTTAGTATTTATTTAATTAACCCTAAAACAAGTTATGTTTTAGGCTCCATTTTCTTTCACCAATACAGGTTAAAATTGCTGATTTTTTTGAAGCAATTCAGTGATTCATGCTTTAGATAATAAAATAGTTCAAATGCTGGGTTACACTCAACAGTTGATCCATTCTTTATTATGTGTTATTACACGTTTTAGAATTTCGAAGTGTCTGCTCTAAGACGTCTTAATTCGAGCAGCAGGTTTTTATAAAATACAGCAGCACGATTTGCGACTGCGCACTGTGCTCTAGAGCGCCCGCCATCTCGGCTTCAGTATCCATGTGGCAGTGAAAAAAACGAAACCCTTGTGTACCACGACTACGATATTTCATCGCGAGGCACAACATGCAATCATGCCGATCTGGAAACCTTCCAACTGCCACTGGCTGAAAATTAATGTTAAATACTGTCCTTAATAATCGGATAAGATTCCAAATAAGTTCAACTCGACTGCAGTGAAGGAATCGATCTTTTCCCTGCGCAAAATATCGAAAGGCCATTTTCTTCCTCCTCATTCGTGAGTTAGGTTCAACTCGATAAGAGCCCCCAGCAACGGTAGTGCTATATATGGAGAGGTTTTGCCCCCTAGTACATGAGAGCAAGAGAGAGAGAGGAAAGAGCAGGAGTAATCTTGAATGCTGTATTACAAAAGAGAGTTATATTTTTTATTTTTTTATTTTCTCTAGCATCTATGTACTATGCACAAAGTGTATAGAGAAGGTAATGTATTCCACCGAAATGTTCGATACCAAGATTGTGCCAAAAATACACGTTTTAGACTCCTCTAAAACCAAAAGAAAATGCCCCCATTCTCAAATGCTCTTTACTTGGAACATTTTTCCAAACGTTTGATTTTCTTAAAAATAGTTCTAATGATTTTGATTAAAATATCGAATATTAAATATATTTATCTGACTAACAAAATGTAAATCTTGGATTTTCTGGGAATAGCCTCTGAAGACTACTTATTGAATTTTACAGAATTTTGAATAACTCCTATACCGTAAGAGATGGACAAAAACTTATGTAGAACACTTTAAAACATACCATTTGTAATATAACTGTTTTTCGTAGAGTTGATCGTTTTTGAGGTATTCCTTGTTTTTGGTTTCAGCATTAAAAACTTATACTTCTCTCATACAAGAATTTTCAACTCCTGTCCATACAAACAAAGGAACCAGCTTTTGGCTATCACTTTAACCTATGGTACTCCCTTATTTCTCTTCCACTGCTATTTTTTTCTGGATTAGCATGAAGTAAATGGAAATTTTTAACAATAATTTGTTGCAGAGATGTAGGGAAAGTAATGTGATTGGAACACATCAGATTTTTAGAAAAAGTGTGTGTGTGTGAGTGTGTGTGTGTGTGTGTGTGTGTGTGTGTGTGTTTGTCTGGGGACTGTATAACTCAAAAATGAAAAGTCGGTTAAATACCTTACGAGGTATTTAAGTTCATTATTCCAAAGATACACCACGAAGATTTTGAAGATAATCCCCCCACCCCAAACTACCTTTTACATGGAAACCTTTTGAAAACGTTTGATTTTATTAAAAATGGATCTAATGATTTTGATCAAAATACCATATATTTAAAACATTTTTATCACATACAAAATGTACTATACCCCGAATACTCTAGGTAATACCCTCTGAAAATTTATTCCGGATGAATTTTGTAAGAATTTTGTATAGCTGGTAAACCGAAAGAGAAAAAACATGCACATATCGGCACACAATTTGTGTGTGTATATATTATTTGTTTTTCTACACGTTTCCAAGACATTCCGTATTTATTTTAAACTACTTTAACTTTAAAATAAGAACTCGCGTTTAAGAAATTTTATTAAACTAGAGGTCATCTTTCTTTTCGTCTTTATTTTGTTTACTTTTGGCTAAAAAAGAAAAAGAAATTTCAATTGATCCACAGATTGACCGATTTTTAAAAGTCCTTATGATTTGAATACTACGTATATCCATTAAGATTATAATAACTATTCGTTTCATGTGAACTGTGATGAATGTCACAACAATTAACTAAAGTTAATTTCAATACTCATAAGAATAACGAGATATAGCAGGGTAATTAATTCATAGTACTTAAATTCTAGAGACTTAAAACCTTTAAAAAGCAAGACGCCAGTTGCTGGCCTTGAAATTGGTAAGTTTCGTATGAATTATCAGAAAACTAAGGTCGTATGCACTATCTTAAAGGCGAGCTCCTTAAAACATAGTCCTGATTAAGAAAAGGAATGCTAATTCGGAACTCGTAATTTTTTGCGAGAAGAAAGAAACGTAATCAAAGTATAAAATAACGATTTTCGAATCTTCGCGCCATCTCTCAGTTGAGCAATGAACTACATAACTACATATCTGTCGCTGTACTGGTAGACCTGCAACAAAATGAAAACTATGTGTATTCTCCAAGCCGCCAATTCACAGAAAATGGCTGCCAGTTCACAATGGGGATTTAACATTGGTGAATTGGCGTTCTGTTTCTGATTGCTGACTCATTTAATAACACCCAATGTCGTATAATACTGCATTCGCGATAATCTAAAAACATATTCTTGTTATTAAAAACTGTAGTATTCCCGATAAAGTGAGTTTCCTTAAACTGTAGTAATACCCAACGTTCGTTTACACATATGTCCTTTCCTTTAGATTACTAGAATCATCGGAACGTCATTGATCATCAGCAAGATGAGCCTTTCGCAGAAGGTCAGCAAAAAGAAGTAACCAAAGGAAAAGGAAAGAAGAGGATCAGCAAAGAAGCACAGTTGACAGCCTAGAGGAATCAACACGAGTTACAAAATAGAAAAGAACACATAAAAATAAAAGAATATAATTAGTAATGAAACAGTGAGAGGAGTTGCACAATAATATTAATAACAGCAATAATATTATAATAATAAAAATAATATTAATTATAATAATATTAAGTATAATTGTATTAATTATAATAATAATATTATTATTATTATTATTATTAATAATAATAATAATAATAATAATAATAATAATAATAATAATAATAATAATTACTACAGCGGCAACTATTATGTAACCAATGAGTAATAATAGTGGTAATTGGAGAATTTTCCTATGCACACTATTATGAAATGTTGGTTTATTATTAAACTACACTTTATTTTAAGCAGGTATATTAACAACTGTATTCACTGAACAATGTAACAAAGGCACCCGAATTTGCTTAAGATTATTTTATATTCAATTTTGCCTAACTTTGAAATCAGCTTCCCAAAAATGGCAGATTTCACAATGTTAAATTTAAATTGTTATAATATAGTCAATACTTCTCTTTCTTAGAGCTTCCATCTTTGTTAAATTCAACATTTCACAACCTGTCCAAAGAAAATTAAAATACACATTCTGTTTACATTTAACTCTCAAGAATGGCATAACTCAAAAACAAATTGTATAGTTATACTTTGTCTACATGGCAGCCCTCATATGAAGAAAGTAATAAAATAAAATAATATAATATATGAATGTAACAAATATATCTATATAGAATTTATATACATATATAACAATATATATATATATATATATATATATATATATATATATATATATATATATTAATCACCATGTTTGAATGGCTTTTGAGAAGAAAATTAAAAAAAATCTGATATGTTCCGTTTACATGACTTTCTCTCTACATCTCTGCAACAAATTATACTATTTACTTCATCTAATGGAGAAAAAATTAGCAGATATGGTCTTATTTTTTACTTCCTTGTTAGTAGAAGCGAAATAAGGAAGTACCATAGGTTAAAGTGATAGTCGAAAACTGGTTGCTAAGTGACTAAAGTTCCTTTGTTTGTGTGGACAGGAGTTCACAAATTCCTGTATGAGAAAATTATGTTTTTGAAAGCTGAAACCAAAAACAATAATATCTCAAAAACGATCAACTCCAATAAAAAATGTATATAACATAAACTGTGTGTTTTAACGTGCTCTACAGTTTTTGTGCTTTAAGTTTTTGTCCATCTTTTACAGTTTAGCAGTTATGCAACATTTGGTAAAATTCATCCAGAATAAAGTAGTCTTCAGAGGATATTCTCAGAAAATTCAAGATATACACATTATTTGTGAGGTAAATATCTTTAATATACGATATTTTAATCAAAATCGTTAGAGCCATTTTTAAGAAAATCAAAATTTTCGAAATTTTTTCCATGTTAGGGGTAGTTTGGGGTGGGGGATTTTTTTGAAAATATTTGTGTCGCATCCTTGGACGATACCAAACTTAAATACCAAGTTTGGTATTTAACGGTCGTTTCGTTTTTGAGCTATACTGCCCACTGACACACACACATACACACAGAGAGACAGACAGACAGAATGGCAGACACACACGGACATTTTTCTAAAAATGCTTTTTTTGGTTTCAGGGGGTCTCAAAACATATATTTCCGGTAAAATACAATACAATACCTTCTCTATACACTAGTATATAGTACGTATAGAGAAAGTAAAAACAAAACCTTTTATTATGAACTTTTCGTCGCCTTGCATTCTTAGATGTTAACTACATTATGAGGTTTTCATAATTATGTCTACTTTTTGTCTTTGAGCTCCGCTACTCATCACTGCTTTAGGGTTCAGGGAACCTCAAAACATCCATCTCCATTGAGTTATGGATATCAGCAATTTGGATGCTAAACTGTATAAAAAGCAAAAACATAGTGTATTGCACTCATATGACTTGCTATACCCATTCTTCTACATAGTATTCATTCATTCCTCCATTTTCTTCGTACTATTAACCGAGACAAGCATTTGGTACATGTGGTTTTATTGCATATTTCCTGTAGGTACTGATGACCAAATCCTTTAAGACTTGTTCGCTACCCGATGGGTTTGAAATTCCGTTAACTTCATGTGACCAGTAAAACAATGCTTAAGGCAAAGAAAAATATTTCACATAATTGCGTGCTTTAATAAGCTCTACATTTTTTGTAAATGTTTTTTTCTGTTGAAAATTTCTATTTCCCATATGAGGAGTGGCTTGAGGTGCGCGATATTTGCGAAAATCTTCCTTCCCATATTTGGAAGACATTGCACTTAGATACAAGCTTCGTATTTCACTCATTTTCGCTACTAAATTGTGTTGTTTAGACAAACACAGGCATAAATGCACACACGCTGTTTCGGTTTTAGAGAGCTTTGAAACATACATTTATGGTGAAATATCAGCATTATATTCTTAGGTAGACTACAATATTTTCCCTATTTACTATACGTAAAATAAAATGTAAAAAATGAAGATAGTGAAGCGTTTTTTCATTCAGATATAGAAATACTCAATATTTTTCAGTGATATACTTAAAATTTGCCATTGAAAGAGTTTAAGGAAGAAACGTTAAGTTATTAGGCAAAGGTATTTTGGTCCTGGAAAATAGAATTAGAGCTAAAAGTACAACAAATAAAGTGCTAACAAGAGTAAGTTTTGTAAAATTATACATAGCTCTTCCGAGATTAAAACAGTATATTGCGATACAAGTGTGAAAGGTGTTCTTTTGTAGAATCGAAAAAGACGAAATTATGTATCCTTTTAGTATACGAAATTATGAATTCTCTCAGCATATGTGTATCAAATACTAGCTTATGGACCATGAATATCAATATTAAATGATTATAGTATTAAATGAATTAAAATATTAGTTAGGTGCAAATCACTTCTATGAGAATAATACATTTAGTAGCTTTTCATTGCTGCTTTTATAAACGTTTGTTGGCTGCGGATACATTTTTATCTGCATTAGCCTAAATAGAATCGGTTTGACAATTTTACTTTGGAGAAAGTCATGGTAGAAGATAGAGAAATAGAAGCAGCCTGGAGAGTGGGATGTTCTATATTAATTCTGGTCCAAACAAGGTATAAGACATTGAAAAAAATAGTTAAATGTTTTACTTTCCGAGCGTGTCTTTTAGAGTGCATATCAGCATTGCAATTTATTTTGTTTCTATAGTAACCAGGTTAGATGTGGGAATGTTAACTTACGTACAGCAACAAAAATATGAGTAAGTGGTAGATATTATTTCCAAAAAATAATATAAAAAAAAATCAGATGTGTTCCATTCACATGACTTTCTCTACATCTCTGCAACAAATTATTCTTAAAAAGCTTATGCTTCTATTTACTTCATGCTAATGAGACAAAATTAGCAGAAATAGTCTTATTACTTGCTTCCTTGTAAGTAGCAGCGAAATAAGGGAGTAGCATAGTTTAAAGTGATATTCAAAAGCTGGTTGCTATGTGACTGAGGTTCCTTTGTTTGTATGGACAGGAGTTGACAAATTCCTGTATCAGAAAAGTATAAATTTTTCATAGCTGAAGCCAAAAATAAGGAATATCTCAAAAGCGATCAACTCCACGAAAAAATATATAACATAGATTTGTGTTTTAGCGTCCTTTAGATATTTTGTGTGGTAAGCTTTTGTCCATCTCATACGGTCCGTAAAATGCATCCAGAATAACGTAGTCTTCAGAGGCTATTGCTAGAAAATTCAAGAATTAAATAAATGTTTGGTATTTAACGGTATTTTCGTTTTTAAGCTATGCTGTCCATAGACATACACACATACATGGACCTTTTTTCAAAAATGTTATTTGTTTTAATTCAGGGGGACCAGAAACATGTATTTCCGGTGAAATCTCGGTAGCGAATTTTTGGGTGAAATACAACACATTCTCTATACACTATGTACATAGTATGTGTAGGCAAAGTAAAAAAGTTATCAAATACTCAAAATAAAATATCCTAAACTGAATATTTTGAAGCCTGATTGTATGATTTAGCAATAAAACGAAACTTACCAAAATTAGTAGTTAGTGAGGTCGTCTGTTGTGACAAATGCGCTTGATATCGTCTTCGTTTGTTTCAAACCAATAAAAAATACTGTACACTATATAATACACGCACACATATTCTTCGGTGATGTTGTATCGATGCACATTTACAGGAATCTGAAAGGGTGGTTACTCCACACCTGGCAACTGAAGAAGTGGTGAGCGACCAGCTCTCCCTGGTGAGCTGTGATCACTGACGATCATCACAAAAGCAAAATCGCAACTTGCAAAAACCTCCCCCTCCCTTCTCACCCTATTTTGCAAAGTAGCTCGCAGAACAAGTTGTTACGATGACCTCCACATCCTTCTTCCCTTGCTCTTCAATCAAGAACACCATTCATACCCTTGCAGATTTTTTACTTATTTATTCATTACTCTTATTGTAGGCTACATATTATATATAGTTGTCCATACATTGTGCACGAAGGAAGGGAAGAAGTGCTGAAAAACACTTAAAATCTGGGACTATAAGGAATATCAAACTTCTTTTATGTAATGTTAATAATAAAAAATCTGATGAGCACCATTCACATTACTTTTTCTACTTCTCTGTAACGAATTACTGTTAATAAGCTTATTCTTCTATATGTTTAATGTTAGAACTTTAGCAGAAACGGCATTACCACTTAGTTTCTTTATAAGTAGAAGGGAAATAATAGAATATATTAGGCTAAACCGACAGTCAAATGTTTTAAAATGTTGTTATGGGATTAAAATCAGTTTTTTTGCGCGGCCAAGCGTTGACAAGTTTCCGTATGAGAAAACATTACGTATTTTAAAACTGAAATCAATAACATGAAATATCTCGAAAATGGCCAACTTCACGAAAAAATGGCATAATTTGTGTGCTCTATGGTTATCTCTTTCAGTTTACCAGTTATCAAAAGTCAATAAAAATTATCCAAAAAAACTGGTATTTAGGGGTTATTCTCAGAAAATTCAAGATATAAACTTTATTTGGTATGTAAATATCTTAAATATAAGAGATGTTAATCACAATTTTAGAGCCATTTTTAAGAAAATCAAAATTTTCGAAATTTTTTCCATGCAAAGGTTAGTTTGCGGTGGACGGATTTTCTTTAAAATCTTCGTGTCGCAACCTTGGAAGATATCAAACTTAAATACCAAGTTTGGTATATAATTTGTTTTGATCAGGGGACCCTAAACATGTATTTCCATTGAAATCTCGGTATAGAATGTTTGGTTGCAATACAATACCTTCTCTATACACTATGTACATAGTACGTGTAGAGAAAGTAAAATGGGCCACCTATGCAAATCGTGCATAATCGTGTGTGCATTATAAAATCTAGCACCTTCATTCTAACATCTGGTTTCCTAATTTGGGACGCTGTTGCCAAATTATTTTATTTCCAAAACCGCACATGCGTTTTCAACACACTTAAGTAACTAAGACAACTAAAATAAATACTAAACTAATTAAATTACTAACCTCCAGGAACTCAAAAACTTCCTTCTATAACTACAGCTACTGGTATCCAGTTGGTGCTCATTCATCCACATTTTAAAGTATAATTTACTTAAAATAAGAACTGAAGCTTTCCTGGCGACGTGTTAATTCAAAATATTCTCGGGCTTCTAGCCAGGTAAAAACTTAGCTTGACACCAAGGTGAATTATAATTTTGAATTATAATTTACTTATTTAAAACTTTCTAATTTATAAATAATATGTTCAACTACTTAATAAATAGTATTCAAAATTCAAGTATTAAGTAATATGACAAATTTTTTAAATATTTATAACGTTAGAAAATTTAAATCTTACAATACTTTTAACAGCTGAAATTATATTCATTTATTTAAACTGTTTCATTTCCATAATTCATCTTTTCAGTTATTTTCTTAAAAATTAAAATCTTCACATTTAACCACACTCCATTATATATTCATTCGCTACTTTTTCTAAAATACAAAATTAATGCTCTTTGAGTACACTACCTACCATTATACTCTTGAACACAGTTGCGAAGAATATACGCAATGGAATATAATGCCATAAGTAATAAAAAAAAAAATGCCCAGTTACAGCAATTTTATTTCTGAGTAACGATTCCCTTATCTGACTACACATGAAACAAAAACAGTATTTTATTGGTTCTACTGAAAACACATAACTCTTAACTAGACATTAGCTTTGTAAGAACTAAAAAATATAGTGTTCATTTATTTAAGTGGTCATAATTTTTCAAACATACTCGATAATTTTGAAAAAATGCATTAAAATGCACTAAAATTATTAACTTAATGCTTACACTTTTTGTTACGTACAATGAATTTGCTTCTTACTTAATTTCAACCAAGTAAAGTTATTCTTCCTTATGTACCATTTCGGTTATTGTAACTTCTCCCGACGTTCAGATATAAGTTTATGTTGTTTATTAGTTAATATGCGTTGGTGTTTAAGAAAGTATGATACTTCTTGGCTAGTTGAATTAGTTTTACTGAGTTAGTTTCACTATTAAAAACAAAGATTTCATAGTTAAGAACTGTTTAAGACGTCCATATTTATAGTTTCTCCTGGTTGAATTATTTGTGCTGCATGTACTGTACAATAAGTTGCCCTGCCTGCTTCTTTTTGCCTTAGAAAAGGTTCGTGTACTAAGAAGGATATTTCCACATCTACAGATGTTATTGGACAAAATTGGAAAGCGTTTACTAACGTTTGGGGAAATGTCTTCAGTAAACACTATGTATTCACCTGAAGATATTTATCCATAAAATACAAAAGTTTTACTGTACCGTTTACCACTCCATTTTCTCTTTAACTATGAATCGTTAATGGTGTAGGAAATATGCAATTCAAGCACTATAAAGCTAACAGACAAGAACAAGAGTAATAAAAACGTAATAAAATCAAAATAACACACACCAAATATGCATTTTATTCAAATCTTTTATCTAGTCATAACCATGACTCTTAATTTCCTAATTACTTTATCTACAGACCTGCTGGCACTGTCTGGGAGACGAAAGTTAAAAACTTTCATAATCAATCGCTGTCTTTTTACTTTCTCTACAACTGCTATGTACGTAGTAGGTAGAGAAGATATTGTATTCTACTCAAAAATCTGATGAACAGATTTCCCGGAAAGATATGTTTGTCGTCCTGCGAGTCCAAAAAGAGTATTTAGAAAATGGTCAGCACGCGGGTATGTCGTGTGTCCTTGTGTCTGCGAAGGAAAGTCGTTATATACCAAACTTTATATTTATTTGCAGTATTTTTCGAGAATGGGACACAAAGACTTTCAAGAAAATTCACCCACTCGAACTACCTTTTACACACAAAATGTCGATAATTTTGATTTTCTAAGAAATGCCTCTAACGATTTCCATTAAAATACCAGATGAAAGACACTTATATGATAAATACAATTTATTTGGAGGGGTGGGGAATAGCTCTAAAGTCTTCTTCATTCTTGACGAGTTTTGCAAAATTGGTAAACCGTGAGAGATAGACAAAAAATTACTACAAAAAAAATGTAGATCTTATTAAAACACATAATTTATGTCTTTTCTGTGTATATGGAGTTAACCATTCATCTATAAGATATTCCTTCTTATTTATTTCAATTTTAATCTATTTAAAGTTTTTCATGCTGAAATGTTTCACCTTTCAACTTTTTCAATTTTTTCATGCAAAAGAACATAACTTCAATCACATAGAGGTCAGCCTTAAAATATTTGACTATCCTTTATTCTGCTTTAACTCATTTATTATATCTTTAAGGAAGGAAGTAATATGACCGTTTCGCTAAGTTTTATCTCTATTAGCATTAAATTCGATAAAGAATACGATTTTTAACAATAATTTGTTGCCGAGAGGCATCGAAACTAATGTGAATGAAACACGTCACATTTTTAGAAAGTATCACTAAACTTGGGCTTAACGAAAACACAATGGGGTATATTATATTGAAATTATATTGTAGTTCAAATGAGCTGACTGAACCTATGACGTGATTCATTATTCTTTATGTTATTAATTTTATAAGTGTTTAAAACTTTTGATCTATTTTTATAATGATTTCTTAATAAGTTGTGTATCAAAATTACTGTCATGAATTAAGAATGCAAAACATGTCGTTGAAATATGATTTAAGAATAATAATTACTTTAAAAAGTGTTAAAATTAAGATGATAATTGCAAAATTGAATAAAAGCATTGATAATTTATGACTTTGGCAAGTCATGCTGCGTTAAATGAAATAAGTTTACTCAAATTTTAGGTATTCTACCAATAACTTGTTCTAAAAAATGTTAATTAAAATCGTTGTAAACAACAACAGTAAAAAAATATCTTAAATTTGATTGAGTCATATAACCAATAAGCTAAATATTTTCAAAAATTCCAAAACAGTATAGTATTTGTGATTTTCACATACAACATTATGAATGTTCTCTCTATTAATTTCGATCAAATATTTTATAGTGGAGAATCTAATTTCTGGAGTCAGGTAATTGTTAACTTATTTCTTCTTATATTCTTCTTTATTAATTAGCCCTTACATTTCTTACATACATAGTTTTTCAGGTATCTATAAATACTATTCGTTTTGTTCTTAATCTAGTCAAACGGTCTACCAAAACCTAAAAATTTCTGATTACTGCTGCCATCGCTTATTTGGATGGTACTGAATCATTATACTACTGATTTTAGAATGTTCTGAAACCAAAAACTTAATTGCAAACAAATATCATTAATGAATTCTTGCAATCACATGATCTTACACTTAAGTATGAAAATATAAGGCATTTAGCTCTAACAAAACTAAAAGATGCACATAAACTACTTAATTATGTGCCCCAATTTTTATGAATAATGTTTTTCATCTATAGCTGGTGAAGCTAATGATTTCGTGAAGAAGAAACACTTGTTGACATACCTGATTTTGATTCTGAAATAGACCAAATAAGCCAAGTTTTTGTAAATTAATTTCTAATAAACACTAATGTCATGTATCTAATTTTAGCGTGCAAGTGTGTTTTATTCGATGTTGAAATTCCAATCCACATATGTTTTGAGATCCCCTGAACCTCAAAAAGATATATTTAGAAAAAGGTCGGTGTGTGTGGGCATCTCTTTAGACTACATAGCTCAAAACGAAAATAACGTTAAATAGCAAACTTGGTATTTGTGTCTTCCAGGGATGCAACACAAAGATTTTCAAGAAAATAGCCCCACTACAAACTACCCTTTACATGGAAAATTTTTTGAAAATTTTGATTTTCTCAAAAATGGCTAATGATTTTGATTAAAATATCGTATATTATAAGATATTTACATCACAAATAAAATTTATACTTTAAATTTTCTGGGAATAGCCTGTGAAGACCTCTTCTTCCTTAATGAGTTATGTAGAATTTTGCATAATGGTTACAATAAAAGCAAAAATTTGATACACACAAATGTAGACCTTATTAAAATAAATTATTTATGTTATATACGTTTTTCATATAGAGTTGACTATTTTAGAGATATTCTTTATTATTAGTTTCAGTTTTAAACTACCTAACTTTTCTCAAACAGGACCTGCAAAACGAACCGAACCTCAATTGTTTCACATAGCAACCATCTTTTTTAATATTTTACTAACGTTTCAGCCTAATGCACGTATTTATTTCGCTTACAAGGAAGCGAGAAATCAGACCAATTCTGCTAATGTTTATCTCGATTAGCATGATGTGGATAAAAGAATGATCTTTTATAAGAATGGTTTGTATTTGAAACAGCTAGAGAACGTTATGACTGGAATTTTTTAATAATAACTAACATTAATAATTAAACCTTAGGTTATTCTTCATTCAGAATAAGGAATATTAATGCTATTGCTATATTTTCTTTTATAATTATAATATAAATGTTTTAAAAATTTTAGACACTACATGGAAATAAGTTTGTGGTGTATGCTTTAACCCTAACTCTAATAAAATGAATCACAGTGTCGTTTTTTTTTTCTGTATACAAAATTATATTCTTATAAGCTTATTATAAGCTTACGCATATATATTCTTCTTACTTTAAAAATGAGCACCTTTATGCATCTGCCTTCAATTTATTTTACTATAGAATGCGTGTTAGTGATTAGATCCTTGGTGAAACAAATGAGACAGTTTTCCAGAACGAAATAAATAAAATAAAATAAAATAATTGTTTTACATATTTCACTATGATTCAATTTCATCATTACATAGATTATAGTGTAAATGATTTTTACAGGTTTCAGTCTTCACAGTTAATTTATTTAATAATTTCTGGTTAGTGTAGATTCTTGTTACCATTCCAAAAGCAATATAATAATAAAAACCGAAGAGTTTTTTCATTCCTTATCTACTCACGTGATGCTGAAATAAATGAGGATAAATGGGATATTATTCCTTTATCAAAAGTTTTAATGCCCGCCAGGGTAGTGTGGTGGTAGCGTGTCTGCCTCATATTCAAAAGATCGTGAGTGGGAATCTCGTTTAGGGTGAGTAACCCGCAAAAGGGTTTTTTCGGTGTTTTCTCTTATCCTGAGAAGATGAATGTCGAGTAACTTTAAGCTCCATTGATTACGAGAAGTCATGTGAATGGAGCACATCAGATTCTTTTTGTTTTAATTGCGCAATAAAGCTACAGCGAAGCCATTTTAAGAGCATCAGAAAATCACAAGTGTTTGGAAATATCACACTTACAATTTTAAAATAAATACAGAGCAGGCGAGATCATTAGCACAAAATTTTGTAATGGATATTGCAAGAGATCTGAAAATCTCTACATCTCTGTAACAAATTATTCTTCCATCTACTTCATGCTAATCTAGATAAGCATTAGCAGAAATAGTTTAGTTCCTTATAGACAGAAAGGAAATAAGCGAACACACTAGGCTCAACCGACAGTCAAATGTTTTAAAATGTGGTTTCTATGGTACAGAAACCCAATTCTTTGCGTGGCCAGGTGTTGACAAGTTCCCGTATGAGAAAAGTTTATTAAAATTGAAACCAATAACAAGGAGCATCTTAAAAAACGGTCAACTCCAGGAAAAAATATATATAACATAAATTGTGTGTTTTACGTGTTCTAAATTTTTTGTGTGGTAAGTTTTTGTCCAGAATAAAGTAGTCTTCAGAGACTATTTCCAGAAAATTCAAGATATAAAGTTTATACGTCAGGTAAATATTTTTAAAATACGATATTTTAATCAAATATGTTAGAGCCATTTTTGAGAAAATCAAAATTTTTGAAAAAAGTTCCATGTAAAGGGTAATAAGGAACGACATTTTAATAAAAAAACGTTAGCGTCATTTTTGAGAAAATCAAAAAATTTTAAAATAGTTTCATGTAAAGGATAGTAGGGGGTGGGGGATTTCCTTGAAAATCTTCCTGTCGCATCTTTGGAAGATACTGAACTTAAATAGCAAGTTTGGTAATTAACGAACTTTTCGGTGAAAACTCGGTATCCAATTTTTGGGTGCAATACAATAGCTTCTATATACACTATGTACATAGTACATGTAGAGAAATTAAACATATTTTGAACGTTTGCAACTAAGGACAAGAAATAAATTGAATTGCAACAGAAGGCCGAATCTCAAAGACTGTAGTTCGTGAGAACTAATTTAATGCTGTTTCATATAGTATTCTCACCTTAGACGCTTCTCTCTTCCGGGATAATACACAGTCTAACACTGAACATGCATTTTTCATTATCAGTTTTGAGAGATTTAAAGGTTTAATACAAATGTTCAAAATAAGAATGCAGCATAATATAGTTTTCTTTATAAGGAATGATTTGCTGTACTATTCTTTTTTTGTCAAAGAATCCTTATGTAGAAAATTTGTAAAATAAATGTAATGTCTATTTCGCCCCATTAAACATTTTTAATGATATAATTTTTAGTTTTTCTATTAAATACTACTAAGAAAAATAGTTTTTATGTGTTACATTCACAACAGTTCCTTTAGCCATTCTCCAGCAAATGTTATTAAAAGAGCGTATTGTTCCTCCACTTTATGTCATTTGCGTTAAATATTTGCAGAAAAGCTTTTATTAGACGTACATATTTCATTGTAGATGCAATAGAATATGGGAGCACAGAAGGCCTTTGTTACTTTCTGGTGGCTTTGAAATTTCGAGGTCTTTGTTTGATTGCAAAAAATGGAATATCGACCTCCCATTTTAGAAAAGTGTTTTAAAATGCAAACCAATAACGAGTAAAATCTCGGAAATGATTAAATCCACAACAAAATTATGTCAAAAATGTTGTATTTTGGCGAAATCTGAATTGTTTTCTGATTCAAAATTTTGTCTATCACGATTTACCAATTATGCAGTAGTCATTCAAAAAGAAGCTATTTGCAGAAAATTAAAGTAATTCATCCTATTTGTAATGAAAATATCTTAGATCTGTGACATTGTAATCAAAATTTTCTGAGTCATTTTTGAGAAAATCAAAATTTTCTATGTAAAGGGTAGTTTGGGATGGTGAATTTTCCTGAAAATCTTCGTGTTGCATCCCTGGTAGATGCTGAACTTACGTAACAAGTTCGATGATTATGCTGTCCAAAGATACATAGGAACCGTATTTTTAGATTCAATAACCCTCAAAACATGTATTTCAATTTAAATATAGGTGTCTAATTTTGGCGCGATACAAATTCTTCTCTATAACTATGTGCATTTTATATATGTGCTAAAGAAAGTAACAAAAATGCAAGCAGTATCACACATACATTATTTTACTTTTGTTCACTGTAATTCTAGCAAACCCAAAGGTTTTACATAGACATAATTGAGAAATATTAGATAGGAGCTAAAACCTTAAGGTACGCTAAAAGTGAAATTCTGACTACAATTGGTCAAGAAAATGAAAATGCCTTTATATAGCAAATGATTTTTGTGATCTGTGGCCTTCTATAGTGCTTCAACATTTCTTGCTTAGGACTGTACAGTTATTTATAGAGTTTACAATATACCTGTTTCTTAGCGTACTAACTTATAAAACAATGTTTCTCTCAAAATTACATTTTCACACTTTCAAAATATTCCTTCGCTCAGTTTTTGTATAAATTAAATTAATATTTTCCAGAATGTGTAAAATTGTCTATTGTAATATTACAAACAGCAATATTATCCTAACACTAATAGTAGTTTTTGCAAACAAAACAACAAAAACAAAAAAAAACTATTTTGATCAAAAATTATTAATTATGGAGATAAAATTTCCAACTCTTTTACAAAAATATGAAAATTTCGTAGTCAATAATTGAAATTATCACCGCATAAAGTTTTCCACATGTTTCAAAGTTGCAATTCAAAAAATGCCATACAATTGTCTCAACTTTTTAGGCGCGTGTAAAATTTTGATTATACGATATATTTGTATAATAAAAGATTGGAATTAATGGAATTGCAATTCCATTTTCTTCACTTGATCAAGATAAAAAATTATAAATAACGACTTCCCACTTGAGAAAAATATTTGTATTGAAAGATTTAAAGTTAGAACAAGCAATAGTTCGGAAATGCTTAGCTCTACAACAAAATTGTTTTGAGATAAAATATATATGTTAACGAGATCTACAATTTGGTGTAGTAAGGCGTTGTCTATCGCTTACGGTTTATCAGTTATGCCCAAACTGATTCAAAATGAAGAGGACTTCAGAGGCTATTCTCAGGAAATTAAAGATGTACATTTTATCTGTGTTGTAAATATATTTAGTATACGGTCCTTAGAGATATTTTCGAGAAAATATTTAACCGACTTTTCGTTTTTGACACATGGACATACGCGAACTTTTTTCTTTTTGTTTCTATTTTATTTTATTTTTATTTGAATTTTGGGAATCCTAAAAGGTTTATTGAATTTTTGGCTGGATTGCAATACCTTCTCTAATGTACTACAATGTATGAAGTAGAGAAAGTAAAAATGTTGACAAAGTGGGAAACGGAATATGAGAAGACGGTTGCGGTTGCGAATAAAACCACATAAAGAATATGTGAGTCATAAATGCAAAACAAATACTAGGATTTGTTTCCCAGAAATTAGCTGCTACCGAGCACAAAGCGCGGTTTGATAAACTGACGTCAAGACAGCAGCAGGCCAAATTAGCCACGGCTTATTAAATGCAACCTCCACTTAGGAGGAGGCCGGTAAAACCATTAGAAACTTAGAACATAAATCTCGACTGAAAACCGTATCAGTGGAATGATTAAACGCATCATTATGTTAAATACCAGCCAGTGCATGGTGTGTATGTCTTCTGTTCTGGTAGCCGCATTAATAAGTTTTGTTGCTACCCGGCATTGTTAGAAATTATAAACTAGTGACAATCTTAACGTAAACCATACAGAAATACCCGCTCTATATATTTTAAATGGCAAGCTTAAAGCTCGTATTAAACAAATGAAAACATTTCCCTAGAAGGAATCGGAATTAATTAATTTTAAGAGCTGTACGAGCAAGAATATTCTTTTGTCAACTTGTATATTTCTTCCACTCTTTTTGGCAATACAAGTTGATGCTCGACAGTTCCGGCACATGTGACTTGCAGAAGCATTTGTGAAGAATAATCAAAACTTATATATACTTAAAACCTTATAATAAAATCATTTAAACTTTAAGAACATATATTGGTTTTTTTCACTTGACGCATTCGAACTGCCAACCAACTGAAAATATAAATGGATGTGCGCAAGTTGTTTAGCAGGCACATCCAACTTTATACGTTTTTCAGCATTTTTCCATATATAAATGTTCCACACGATGCACTGTTTTACTAATTCATTTCAAAGATTTTCTACTGCATTTTAATAGTTCTTTAAATAAAATTATATTAGGTATTTCGTTTTTCGAAACTGTACTGAAATTTTGAGAAATAAATCATTACATTTTGAAATATCAAGGGTTTTATAGAGAAAATAATTTGAGTTTATTATAAAAATTCTGATGTGTTCCATTCATATACGTTTCCCCACCTTTACTGTAAGCAAATATTCTTAGAAAATATTATTTTTTATCTAAAACAAGCTAATCCATATAAATGTTACAATAAATTATATTGTATTACGTATTTCCCTGAAGGTGGAAAGGAAACAAGGGAATGCAGCAAGCTAAAGCAGCAGTCAATTCTTTTAAAAACTGTGTTGACATTGAAATTCAGTTCTCCTTGCGTGGTCAGAAGTAAAACAAAGAGATATATGAAATGAATCACAACTCTCCATTTTAAAACTGCAAGTAAAAACCAAGAATATATCGGAAATTGCCATATCTACAAAAATGTATTTACTTAAATTGTATGGTTTAGCGAGATCCATTTTCTTGTGTAGCAAGATTTTTTTCTATATTTTATTGCTTTCCCGTTATGCAAAAGTCATCCAGTGCGCGCTTCAGAGACCATTCTCAGAAACTTAAAGACATATTACATATATATAGGTATATTGCGTTTGTCGTGAAGATATCTTAAACATGCGAAATTATAAACAAAATCATTAGATCCATTTTTGAGAAAATAAAAATTCTCAAAAACTAATTCACGTAAAGGACTGTTTAAGAACTGGAGATTTTTTTTTTTTTACATATTTCTGTCGCATCCTTGGAAGATGCTGAACTTGGGATTTTTTATTTAGGGGTCCCAAAAATTTTACTTATGGTGAAATTTCGATATCGAATGTTTGAGTGGAATTCAATACCTTCTCTAAGTATTATTCATTGGTAAAGAAACTAAGCATATATATTAAGTTTAATATTAAGCTTAAAATTTAAGAAAATATATTGGTTTTTTTGCACTTGGCGTACCTTACCTACCAATCAATTCAACCTATAAATAGATTGCGCATGTTTATTAATAGGCATCCCAACTTTAAATCTCGCTTTCTCGCAAACCCTTTTTCAGCATTTTTCAGTCCTTAAAATGCTGAGCACGGTGTTTTACAGGTTTGTTTCACATTTTCGTACTGCTCTCAAAAATATATTAAAGAAAATTATTGCATAATTTATTAGAAATAGTGGTATCATTTTTAGAAATCAATCATTAAATTTGGAAAAATTGTTTTAGGGAGTACAAAAACTAAAACTTTCTCTGCAATAATTTAGATTTAATATTAAATATTATACAATATGTAGGTCTATATAGCTCATTTATTGTAAAAATTAAATTTCTTATGTGATTATTTTAAAAAATCTATCGCGTGGTGAATGTTTATTAGAAAACTGAATTTAAACAGCTTTTAATTTAAATAGTCATACAAGATCACATGTGTAAACATGGTAAAACCATGGCTTATCTTAAGAACAGGATTGCAACCCACCACAGACATTCCCAGGAGCATTCGCTTGTAACACTTAAAAATTGTTTCATTGGTTAACATTCAGCGGGTAACCGAAGGAAAACTTTTTCATCTTGATAAAACATTCAAAGCTATTATTATAACGAGTGATTATAACTCTTAGAAACTTTGGTGCCTCTTTTTGTTTCGACGAAATTATTTATATTAGAGATTTATTATTTATACTAGAATTTAGAAACCTCTCCTTCGTTCTGGTTGGCACTGAATTGCAACATAAGCAAACTTGAATTCTTGAACCTAAAATTCTTTGAACATGTACATCCTTTCATTCTGTTTATTTACTGTTTGTTTTAGTGTTTAACGCTCGTTCCTATTGCAAACGTCACCACACACGATGATCAATGATGCGAAAAAAACGGTATGTTAAACATTAACTGGCAAAGAAATTTGGGAAAGAAAGCTTTTAGAACTAAGTTTGGGGCACCTCATTTGCCAGTATGAGGTTCGAGAAAATCCTGAAAAAAAGCCCAGTCAGGGAGAACGGTCCTGAAGGTTTATGAATCGCAGACCACCTGCTGATGGTCCATGTTTTATGGATCTCCGCTAATCCTTTTCACTTTCTCCATACGCACTATGTACATAGTGTATAGAGAAAGTATTGTACTCCACCAAAAATTCGATACCGAGCACCGGAAATATATGTTTTAGGGTGCCCAATATCCAAAAAAAGCATTTTCACAAAAAGGTCCGTGTGTGTGTGTGTCCGTGTGTCTGTGAACACGATAACTCAAAAACGAAAAGCTGGTAAAATACCAAACTTGGTATTTAAGTTTAGTATCTAACGCGGATGCGACACATAGATTTTGAGAAAAATCCCCCTACTCGAAACTACCCTCGACATGCAACTTTTTTCGAAAATTTTGATTTCTAAAAAATGGCTCTAACGATTTTGATTAAAATATTGTATACTAAATATATTTACCTGACAAATAAAATTTATATCTTGGATTTTCTGGGAATAGCCTCTGAAGACTTCTTTATTCTGAGTGAATTTTACGGAATTTTGCATAAGTGCTAAATCGTAAGAGAGAGACAAAAACTTACCACACAAAAAATGTAGAGCACATTAATACACACAATATATGTTGTGTACATTTTTTGTGTTGTTGATTGTTTCTTAGATATTCCTCGTTTTTGGTTTAAGCTATAAAAACTTACATTTTTCTCATACAGGACTTTGTAAACTCGTGTCCATTCAAACAAGGGAACTTCAGTCACTAGCTTTTTACTATCACTTTAACCTATAGCACTCCCGTATTTCGCTTCTACTTACAAGGAAGCAAGAAATAAGACTATTTCTGCTAATTTTTTCTCGATTAGCAGGAAGTAAATAGAAGCGTAAGCTTTTTAAAAATAATTGATTGCAGAGATATAGAGAAAGTCATGTGAATGGAACACATCAGATATTTTATATTATTCCTTGATGTTATATTACTTTTCACGCTATATACTGATGTCTTTTATTTCGTAAGTATAATTTAAATTAAATTATAAATGTCAATGCAAAGAGAATCCTCAGTTTTAATATGGCGAAACATAAAATGATAGTAGAGTATAATCATTCTGTCATTTTAAATACTTTTTATTTTATTAGTTTTATCATATTTTGAGAACTGTCATATTTTTCGGTTGTATTTATAGTATTGAGAAAATTACTTTATACTAATAAAATAATTGTTGTAAATACCTGACAATATCATCAACATGATTTAAGTCGCTTAAATTAGGTGTCAGGAAACACAACATAATCATTGTTAATTCCTGACTTCATATTTTTGTTTGTTTTTGTTTTCCTCTATCAAATGAAAACTAATTTTAATACAATTTCAGGTATGGTAAAAACAATTTCTCTGCTAGATGCACTAAAACTTATTTTGTATATACCACACTTATGTTGAAAATTCTGTGCAGTTTTGAAAACTTTATGCATAAAACTGACGACATTAAAAGTCTTCGAAAACAGATGAACACCTAAGCTGTTATATCATTTCTTCTTTCTGTATTTTAAAAGTTAGAAATTTCTCTTCGTTAAATTGGC
Organism: Hymenopus coronatus; assembly: GCA_030762935.1. Taxonomy (NCBI): domain Eukaryota; kingdom Metazoa; phylum Arthropoda; class Insecta; order Mantodea; family Hymenopodidae; genus Hymenopus; species Hymenopus coronatus. Next base: position 40,084,012 of record CM060886.1, read on the forward strand.
TTTAATATTTTTTTTACAATTTGTTACAAATACATTCATTTGTTTGGAGTTCCAATGTAGTTGGAGATTTATGTTACAAAAAACTGAAATGCAAAACACACAGGCATATCTAAAACGAAGAGTTGAACGTTAAATGAAGTTTCCAAAGTTATTGTATTTCACTCAGCGACAATATTTATGTATATTAGTTTGCTGAAGTGAGAAACACTTTAATTATATTTAATTGTATTAAGTTATTTTTAAATACCAAGTAGACGTTAGTTCTACGTAACTACTCGGTTAGTTTTGTTTTTATTCTGAACTTGTTAACTGTAAGATTGTCTTAATAGGTTAATAAATTTTGTTCTGCTTTGGTGCTGATTATTATTATGCATACATATTTTTACAGGCAAAGCCATTTACTGTAAAGATTATACGATCCTCTTCTCAGGAAGCTATTTCTGTTAAGCTTAATTCTCATCATCAGATTCTGGTCCAATTGTTAATTATTATGAACCTTGGTATTGACTACATATCTTGCTTAACTAAAAATATTGATGTTTCCCTCTAAATAAATCGATCTTACCACCTTTAAAATAGTTTCGAGTTATCAAAATAATATGAAAGATGCTTGTTTAGGTGACTGAGTAACTTCTTTGACTCCCTTTCTATGCAGGTGCTTCATATAATAACTTAAATCTAAAGATAACTGCAATAAAATACTTAAGCAGGACGAATAAAGTCTTAGCTGTAATATTGTGTTTAGCCCAATCCTCTTTGGAAATCTTCATAATACTTGAAATGCATCTCCCAATTTTTGATCCGTTGGTTTCAGATATGAAAATCTGATATGTTCCATTCATATGATCTGCAGCAAGCTTCTTACAAAATCTTATTCTTCTATGTAATTCATGTTAATGAAGATAAACATTTACAGAAGTGATCTTATTACTTAGACCCTTATAAGTAGAAGGGTTATAAAGGAAAGTCAAATATTTTAAAGGCTGTCCCTATCAAACTGAAATTTGGTTCTCTTTGGATGATTAGGAGCGAAAAGAAAAACAGATATGCAACGAATGACGACGCACCTTTTAAGAAAAGTTTAAGTATTTAAAATTAAAACGAATAAAAAGGAATAACTTGGAAATGGCTAGATGTATAAGCAAACATGTAATGTCATAAATTACTACCAGTTATGCAATAGTCATTCATAATGAAGGAGGCATAAAAGACCATTCCCAAGAAATTCAGGATATTCATTTTATTTGTCATGTAAATATTTCATAATTTACGGTAACCAAACTCCTTACACCCATTTCTGAGAAAATAGAAAAATTCGGATGGGGTGATTTTCCTGAAAATCCTATATTGCTGGTGAAATATTGGTATCAAACTGTTTGGTGGAATGCAACACCTGTTTTACCTAGCACGAACATAGTTTGTGATTGAAAAAGTAAAAATTACAATAATGTTGATATCAGTTAATATAATAAATATTTTGTGGCACTTACGACAATCTAACGTTTTTGTGCTGTTTTTTTGTTTGTTTTTTTTTTTTGCGAATCTATCCTCCAATTCGATTCGGCCATCAACTGAAGCAGTTCCTATTAATCCTAAATGTTATTGATGATACAACGCCTAAGATATTACATTACCAAACTGAAGAACATTTTGTACTCAAGATTCTGGAGTAAGCAGTTTGCTGGGGAAATTAAGTACATAGTTTGTCATGCATGATATTTTGAAGTTCTCTGTACCTATATAGAAGGCAGATGAAGTATGCTTGCCATTCAAAAACTTTATGCAAAGGTTTAATCGGAAATACATGTTTTGATTACAGAAGAAAGGATTTTTGGAAAAACAATTCTGCATTTCTTGATTAAGAATATTGAAAAACCAAGTACCAACATTGGTACATAGACTCAGGTACATAGATTCAGTAATTTTCACAGACGTAACATTAACAAATTCCTAACTTATCTTTTATATATATATGACCTTGGCGGTACTGATAGAAAAAATTTAAATTATTTGTATGTCTAATAAATGTGTAAATCTTGAATTTTATAATAGCTTCCCTAATCCTCTTTAGCCTGAAGACATAGACAAACATTTTCCATACAAAAATGTAAGCCGCTTTAAAAATACAATTTATATCAAATGCAATTTTGTGGAACCAGTAATTTCTAAGATTTGGCTTGTTATGTTTTGGTTCAAGTTGTTTAATAATTGTTATTTATGTGCTTTAGCTTCGTAATAAAGTTAGTGGTTGTTTGAGAACAGTTCGCAGCCGTTAATGTCTCGCAAAGTCCTTTTAAGATGGTTGGTAATAACATAATAGACAGCAGATAAACAAACGATTTCAGCTCTATAAATCTGTTATCGTGCGCAATATTATGTATTACTTTTGGCCATTTCTTGAGGGTAAAGACTTAACGCAGTACAAACTATTTTATTGTATATGAGAAGAAATAACTAATTTTTACTTTCCCTATACGCACTATGTGCATTGTACCCAAAAATTCGATACTGAGATTTCAGCGGAAATATATGTTTTAGCGTCCCGTTTATCTAAAAAATACATTTTCGGAAAAAGGTCCGTGTGTCTGTCTGTCCGTGTGTCTGTGAACACGATAACTCAAAAACGAAAAGTCGGTAAAATGCCAAAGTTGGTATTTAATTTAGTATCTTCCAGGGATACGATACGAAGATTTTGAGAAAAATTCCCCACCCCCAATTACCCTTTACATGGAACTTTTTTTCGAAAATTTTGATTTTCTCAAAAATGGCTATAACGATTTTGATTAAAATATATATTAAAGATATTTAGCTGACAAATAAAATGTATATCTTGAATTTTCTGGGAATAGCCTCTGAAGAGTACTTTATTCTGGATGAACTTTACGGAATTTTGAATAATTGCCAAACCGTAAGAGATAGACAAAAACATACTACACAAAACATGTAAAGCACGTCAAAACACAGAATTTATGTTATATACATTTTTCGTGGAGTTCATCGTTTTTGAGACATTCCTTGTTTTTGGTTTCTGCTTTGAAAACTTATACATTTCTCATACAGGAATTTGTCAAATGCTGTCCATACAAGCAAAGGAAGTTCAGTGACATAGCAACCAGCTTTTGACTATCACTTTAACCTATGGTACTCTGTTATTTCGCTTCTACTTTCAAGGAAGCAAGTAATAAGACTATTATTTGCTAATTTTTTCTCACTTGGCATGAAGTAAATAGAAGCATAAACATTTTAACAAAAATTTGTTGCAGAGATATAGAGAAAGCCGTGTGTATGGATTACATATTTAGAATATATAGTCCCGCAGCAAATCGAGAAGAGATTGTTATTTGAAAAGCCAACCGTGAGGCTGTGGAGAATGAGCAACTGCTGGCGCTCTACATACCGAGAGCAGAATAATAAAATGTTTACTGTATAAACCAAAACATATTCAGTGCTATTGTTCCTAGTGCTATTGCTATAACACGTTTTAACTTCATTTTTGGTAACATCGTGACTTTTATCCATGTCTTGTTCTCAGAGTTTGGAGAACTGATGGCAGTTGGAAAGCATCTTACTGAAATATTTGCCTGCTTTACCTTTCGAATTTAGTTGTTTTTCCACTGTGTTCTATTTTGTAGGCAAAATTTCAATTCATCTAAAGTATTTTCTGTTGTAATTTTATATTTTATTGTTGGGACAGGACTTCCCTTTTTATTTCTTTCATGGTGCTTTACTTCTTGTATCCTGTAACATTAATGCACTCTGGTATAGCTTGAAGCTTTCTTTTCTTCTCAAACTACGTCACAAAAGTGTTAGTGTCAAGCCACTTTTTCAAAAACAAAGTAATAACTAAATGTAAAATGAAGGAATAGAAGTCGGTTCATCTGAGCAAGAGTATACGCGCATACTCAACCACAAAATTCATAGTAGAGTTGGAGGGGGAGGTGGTAGACAATGTCATTTCTATTTACAACGCTTGATCAGCCGTGAAGATAGCTTGCCTTCAATTGCACTATATTTCATTTGCAGGTATACTCCTGTGAGTCGCTACTCACTGCTCTTTTGCGCGGACCCAAGCTGAAACAGCCTGTAATAAGTGATGCAGTGCCAATAAGTGCATGCAGCCTATGGAATCCTGTGGCTATAAAGAAAATCTATACAAATACTGAACATTTAGAGAAAATAGCAGATGTAATTTTTTTTCGTACATTTACTAGTTTAATTTCACGAACGGCAATATAACTCTATAATTTTTTTTAGAAATAGGGGAAATAAATAGCTATCAGATGTGGGATTTCTTCATGCAGGAATAGCAGGAGTGTAGCAACATTTTTGTTCGTCTCGTAATTGAAGCTTGAAAACACAAGACACATGCAGTTTGTTCCAGTCCATCGGTCAATGTCCTTGAACTCTGGTTTTCCAATCGATACTTGAGTGCAATCGAAATGTTGCTTGGACAAGGGCAAGAAAAATAAATTGCGTGGGGCATCGCGTTTTCGTAGTCTTGCTTGCTGACGTAAATAAATATTCATCAGAGAAGATGGAGTAGTCAGCCACGGTCAGACCGAGTGCATTCAATTGTTGCTGAGTATAGTGACCCCTCCTTAAAACCAAGGGATGCAGCCAGCACGCCTTATTTGGCAACTACAGCATTTCAGACGATTCCAGAGAATACAAAACTTTAAAAAAACGTCGCACATAAATACACACATAGTTTCCAAACTCACACAAGACACCACAACATACTTTCATTGTTCCAGGAAGCTTCGAAACCGCTTTGTGTGATTTTCAGTGTAAGTAACAAATGAACAGCTTTTGTATTTTTGCGAGCATATGATTACATTTTCAATCTTTATTCCATAACCATGACAACAAACATAACGGAAAATATAAGAAGCATTCACAGGGCATAAAATACGAGGGTCGTTTTTTTTTCAACCTCCGATAGGCTATAAATAACAGACAAGTTCATAGAAAACAATTATTTTATTATTAAAGGTTGTGTACACTTATGTTACTTTTCAGCATAATCACCAGAAAGACTGAGACACAAGCATTGTAATACCCGCTTCAAAAAATGTTGCCGCCAACGATTTCAAATGAGCAATTGACGTTGTTTTGAAGATCTTCGTTGGTTTAAAAGTGCTGCCCTCCAAACCATGTCTTCAATTCATGGAAAAGGTGAAAGTCGCTGGGTGCCAGATCAAGACTGTACGGCCAGGTTAGGACTATACGGCGGATGATCGAAAATGTCCCACTGAAATTGTTCAAGGAGCCGATGAGTTGTGCCAGCAGTGTGTGGACGATCTTTGTCATGGATCAACAAAATTCCTGAAGTCAGCATTCCTCTTCATTTGTTTTGAATGGCTCTCCGCAAACGTCGTAAAGCATTAAGTAAATAAGTAAGTAAATAGTAAAATAAGCTTTTTAACAATAATTTATTGTAGAGATGTAGTGAAAGTCATGTGAATGGAACACATAGCTTTTTTAATTTTTGTTTTCGATATTATCACGACAAAAATATATGTTAAGTTACAAAATGTACATAAATATTGTTTACATTTCTGTGTTTAGAATACATAGTTACTTCTCTACCAGAAATATGCTTTTAGAACCTGTGAATAAAAACAGAATTTTTAGAAAAAGGTCCTTGTGTGCATGCGAGGTAATGTTCCTCGTACTCAAACATATAAAAAAGCATTTAAATTAACTTCAAATAAAACATAAATGAATTTAAATCTCGTCCAAGAAAAATTAAACTATTACATTAAACAAAATTAATATAATTGAGAAAAATGAAAATAATAAACATCAATTTAAAGGTATTATTTGTCTGTGTATATTTCCCTAATCCACCTTTTACTTGGAAGTTTTTTCTAATTTTCGATTTTCTCAAAAACGACTCTAAAGCTTTCGATTAAAGGACCGCATTTTAAAAATATTTATATGGAAAATAAAATGTATATTTTGAATTTGCTAAGAACAGACTCTGAAATCATGTTGTTTCTGAAGGGCTTTTGGATAACTGGAAAACCGTAAGAGATAGACAAAGGTTACTTTACAAAAATGCAGATCTTCTTAAAACATACAATTAATGGCGTGTACATTTTTGTTGTTGCGCTGGATATTCCTAATTATAGGTTTATAATATGCATTATTTAAAAAGTTTATAAAATGGGAAGCCGGGATCACTTTTTTCATCCTAGTCAAGCAAAGTGAGGGGAACTTCAATTGTATCACATAGCAACCAGCTTTGAAAAGATGTGATTATTACTTCAGCCTCGTGTATCCCCTAATTTCTCTTCTGCTTACAATGAGCTAAGTAGTAAAACAAATTTTACAATGTTTATCTTAATTAACGCGACGCAGAGAGAGAAAAAATTCTGTAAGTATAATTTGTTGCAGAATATTGGTTGTTAAGGTGGAAACCTCCTGTGGCCTAGACCATTATCTAGGTATGCCACCAACCTCTATTTTACATACGTATATGCATGCTTAATCACTGTATTATCTGCATAATAAAATTAGTTCATGATGTGCTCTCAGTTACTAAACCTTATCTATTTGGTTTGACCATTTCATCTTAACTTTCCATAAGAATTCCTCTAAACCTCTTAGCTTCCCTTAGTCTTTGAAGGTGTTCTTTATCCATATGCCATTATCTCCCCCTAACCATTTCTATTTAATCAATTCCACTCTCCATTAATTCAGACATTTATATATAAAGATTATGTGTAGTTCATCCTCCTCTTTCCCACAAATTGGACATAGTTCCTGCCTCACTCCTCTTAAACCTTTCAGCTTCCATGTCCCTAGTCGGAGCAAGGCCACCCTTGATCACCATTTCTACTGCAAACTTTAAGATATTCTTCTTTTCTACATTTTCGTTCACCTTGTATACCATAGCAACTATTTTCTCTCTCATCTGTGCTCGTAGATTCAGAATTGTAGAGAAAGGCTCCACTCAATCTAAATGTTTACTTTCTTTACACGTACTATACGCATAGTGTATAGAGAAGGTATTGCAATGCACCCAAAAATTCGATACCGAAATTTCACCGGAAATACATGTTTTGGGTCTCTCTGAATAAAAAAAAAATTTTGAAAAGATGTCCATGTGTGCGTGTTTGTGTGTCTCTGTACAGCATAGCTCAAAAACGAAAAGACCGTTTAATACCAAACTTGATATTTAAGTTTGGTATGTTCCAAGGATGCACCAAGAACATTTTCAAGAAAATCCCCCCACCCCCAAATACTCTTTACGTGGAAATTTTTTTAGCAAATTTTGATTTTCTCAAAAATGGCTCTAACGATTTTGATTAAAATATCGTATATTAAAGATATATACCTAACAAATAAAATGTATATCTTAAATTTTCTGGAATTAACCTCTGAATACTACTTTATTCTGGACGTTAAAACACACAATTTATGTTACATATACTTTTTGTGTGGAGTTTATCGTTTTTGAGAAATTCCTTCTTTTTGGTTATAGTTTTAAAAAACTTACTTTTCTCATACAGGAATTTGCCCACTCCTATCCATACGTACAAACAAAGGAACTTCAGTCACTAGCTTTTGACTATTACTATAATTTATTGTATTCCCTAATTTCGCTTCTACTTACAAGGAAGCAAGTGATAAGACTATCTCTGCTATTTTTTCTCGATTAGAATGAAGAAAATGGAAACATAAGTTTTTTAACAATAATTTGTTGCAGAGATGTAGAGAAAGATTTTACTCTGCTGAATCAATGAGTTGGATATTATTTCAAAGTGAAATAGTGCAAAGAATTAACACTATTATGGACAGGAGACGCAGGTAAACCTTATTACTTTGCACTTGTTTTATTCTTAGTGTTACTTTTTTATTTCACAAAATGTTCCCCTCATTACACAGTGTTGAGATGCTGATCTGTTTTGTGAAACAAGCTATAAAAATGCTGTTTTGTGTATCCTTCGTTCTGTTTCATACATGATTAATTAATGACGGATACAAATAAAACAATGATGCTGGACATAAGGCGGAGTAAGATAGGTGGGAAGTATCCCAAAAGTTGATATTTCCTTCACTGCAGAGTTCCCACAAGGTCACTTTCCTATCCCAGTTACCCCTACGATCAGCCACTGCAAATCGCCCACTCGGACCTTCAGTGTTGCCAAAATGTAATTCTGGTGTTACGGCTTCTATTTTATGAGTTTTATTCCTCGTAAACTTGTGTGTGGGTTTGTGGCTGTGCGGTTTTAGAAAACAATGTACGATAGCTGAGGCATTGTGAACACCACCCAGCTTACCCAACACTGTACAAGTAGTTTTATAATTTCAAATGGTGAATTAATTCATTTACGTGCTACCATTCTTCTGCCAATGCTCCTAGCAGGACTACTTAGGATGTATGTGCTGGTTCATTGCACGGTGCAAGTTTAAAAAATCTGATGTGTTCCATTGATTTGACATTCTCTTTGTCATACATCATTGTTGTGCTTTGGTTTTATATATTGTATATATATATATATATATATATATATATATATATATATATATTTCTCTTAAGTGTATTCTTTTACTTATTCTTAGTTCTGAATGGATTTTGCATAACTGATAAACCGCAAGAGCTAGAGAAAACCTTGCTACACTAAAAAAAATCTGATGTGTACCATTCACATGACTTTCTCTATATCCCTGCAGCAAATTATTCTTAAAAAGCTTATACTTCTATTTACTTTATGCTAATCAGAAAAAAAGAGGAGAAATAGTCTTATTACTTGCATCCTTGTAAGTAGAAGCGGAATACGGGACAACCATAGGTTAAAGTGATAGTCAAAAGCTGGTTGCTATGTCAATGAACTTCTTTTGTTTATATGGATAGGAGTTGACAAGTTCCTGTATGAGAAAAGTATACGTTTTCATAGCAGAAACCAAAAATAAGGAATGTCTCAAAAGCGACGAACTCCAAGAAAAAAATGTATATAACATAAATTGTGTGTTTTAATGTGCCCTATATTTTTTGTGTAGTAAGTTTTGTCCATCTCTTACGGTTTAGCAGTTATTCAAAATTCTGTAAAATTCATCCAGAATAAACGACTCTTCAGAGGCTATTCCCAGAAAATTCAACATATACATTTTATTTGTCAGGTAAATATCTTTAATATACGAACTTTTACTCAAAATCGTTAGAGCCATTTTTGAGAAAATCAAAATATTCGAAAAAAGTTCTATGTAAAGGGTAGTTGGGGGTGAGGGGATTTTTCTCAAAATCTTCGTGTCACATCCCTGGAAGGTAATAAACTTAAATACCAAGTTTGGTATTTTACCGACTTTTCGTTTTTGAGTTATCGTGTTCACAGACACACGGACACACGGATACACGCACACACACACGCGCGCGGATCTTTTTGTGAAAATGCTTTTTTTGGATACTGGGGATCCTAAAACATATATTTCCGGTGAAATCTCGGTATCGAATTTTTGGGTGGAGTGCAATACCTTCTCTATACACAATGTACATAGTGCGTATAGAGAAAGTAATAAGCTCTGGTTAAAACACACAATTAATGTTATATAATTTTTTATACATTTTCAATACAGTCCTTGTTATTCATTGTCCAATACTCAAGCTTTTCTCAAAAAAACTTACAGTCATTATTTGAGTTTTTTCATCCTGATCATGCAAAGAGAAAGGAATTTCAATTGTATTACATAGTTCCAGGTTTTTAAACTCTTGAATATAGTTTTAGCTCAGTATATATTTTTTTTTCATGTCTGCTTAAAAGAAACTAAGTAATAAAACGTTTATCTCGATTAGCATGAAGTAGAGAGAAGAACAATTTTGGTATGAATATGTTTTAAAGAGTAGGCGAAGGAATGAATGTGTATTTATTGACTTAACAGTATCATACATTGAGAATCATCAATTGCACCTTCCACAGACCGTACGTGCTTTTACAATACACAAAATATTAAAACAAAAACAAAGAACTAAAAGAGTAAACACTAAAATAAAAAGACACATATATTCAAGTAAAGCTATTTAAATTTACAACACAGAACACACCTTATGCAGATGCATTAATATCCCTATTATAATAGACCAATACACTTAAGAGAAATATAAACATTGGTGTTAATAATTCTGGTGTTACGGCTTCTATTTTATGAGATTTATTCCTCGTAAACTTCTGTGTGGGTTTGGGGCTGTACGTTTTCATGAAAACAATGTACGATAGCTGAGGCATTGTGAACACCACCCAACACTGTACAAGTAGTTTTATAATTTCAAATGGTGAATTAATGCACTTACCTGCCACCATTCTTCTGCCAAATATCTATATGCTCAAAGTAGGATTTCTTATGGTGTATGTGCTGGTTCATTGCATGGTGCAAGTTGGCAAAATCTGATGTGCTCCATTGATATGACTTTCTCTTTAAGTTATACCTACGTCATTATTGTGTTGTGGTTTTATATATTGTGTGTATATTTCTCTTAAGTGTATATGTGTATTATAATAGGGGCATTAATGTATCTGCATAAGGTGTACTCTGTGCTGTAAACCTAAATAGCTGTATTTGAATATCTTTATCTTTTTATTTTCGTGTTTATTCTTTTAGTTCTTTGTTGTTGTTGTTTTTAATATTGCTTACTATCTTGTTTATTACAAAAGCACGTAAGGTCTGTGGACCCGTGCAATTGTTGAAGCTCAATGTATGACACCGTATGTCAATAAATACACTTATTCATTCATTCTTTCACCTAATCTTTAAAACATATTCCTACAAAAATTATTCTTCATCTTACTTTATGCTAATCTAGATAAACGTTTTATTACTTAGTTTCTTCTAAGCAGACACGAAAGAAGAAAATATACTGGGATAAAACTATATTCAAATGTTTAAAAAGCTGTTAGTTATGTAATGCAATTGAAATCCCTTTCTCTGTGTATGATCAGGGTGAAGGAATGCAAATAATGAGTGTAAGTTTTTTTGAGAAAAGCTTTAAGTATTGGAAAATTAATAATAAGGACTGTCTTGAAAATGTCTGCTGTATAAAAAATGATATGACATTAATTGTGTGTTTTAACCAGACCTCATTTTTTGTGTAGCAAGGTTTCCTCTAGCTCTTGCGGTTTACAAGTTATCCAAAAGCCATTCAGAATTAAGAGAAATTAAAAGATATTCACAACAAATGGAGGATATACATTTTCTTTTCCATATAAATATTCTAAACAAAATCTTTAGTCATTTTTGAGAAATTTAAAATTTTTAAAAATTGTTAAATGTAAAGTGTAGTTTGAGTTGGAATAGTTTTTTTTTGTTTTTTTTTTTAATCTTTATGCCACTTTCTTAGAAGATACTAAGATTTGTATTTTTTTTTCTTTTTGAGTAATGCTGTCCCTCCACACACGCACACACACATACAGAAACCGACATTTTTCTAAAAACTCATGACTTACTCTATCTATTCCGCAGCATTTATTCTTACGAAAGCTTATTCTTCTTCTACTTCGTGCTAATCTGGATAAACATAACAAAATCGGTCTAATACATAGTTATTCCTAAGCAAAAGGGAAATAAGGGGATACTCCATGCTAAAACGATATATGGTCATATCTTTTAAAAGCCGATTGCTTGAAATTCCTTTCTCTTTGTATAACCAGTATAAAAAGTGAATACGAACTTCCCATTTGTGAAAAGTTTTAAGCATTAGATTTTTAAAAACAATAACAAGTATATGACAATCTGTGCGTTTTAAGGAGTAATAATTTATATAGTGATTTTTGTCTATCTCATAGGTTTACCATTTATGCGAAAACCATTCAGTTTGAAGAGGTCTTTAGAGTCCTTTCAAAAGAAGTTCAGGATATGCATTTTATTTCGCATGTAAATGTCTTTAATATACACTTGTTCATTTAAATTCGCTAGCGCCATTTTTGAGAAAAACAATAAAAGAACAGCTGGGGTGCGGGGATTTTTCTCAAAATCTTCGTGTCACACCTGAAAGATACTAAACTGAAATATCAAGTTTGGTACTTGGATTATGCTGTTCACAGACATACACATACAGGGACCTTTTTTTAAAAGAGCTGTTTCGAAAATGTTAACCTTTTCAAAATGGATCTAACGCTTTTTATTAAAATATCATATGTTTAAGACACAACATTTTAATGGTAAAAGAAGTATAAAGCTTGAAGTTTCTTGTAATAGCCTCTGAAATCCTGCTCTTATTGCACAAAAACTGTAGATCTGGTTAAAACAATTTATATCCAATACGTTTTTTGTGGATTTAATTGTTTCCAAGATATTCCTATTTATCAGTTTCTATTGTAAAATCCTTCTATACTTTTTAAATAGAAAAATTGTATTTATTTTTCTTTCTCCTGGTAAAGCAAAGATTACAAAATGCCAATGCATAACCCAGCGACCAGCTCCTCAGCTTAGTGCATTGCTTTATTCCCACGTATCTGCACGTAAGTATGTAACTAAAGTATTTTTTCCAATTATACATCGATATAGGTACGTGAAGTGGATATAAAAATAAGATTTCGTAAGAATAGTTTTTGTAAAATAAGTTGAGAAAGACATGTGATTGTAACACATCAGATTTTTAAGTTCTCTCTTCTGCTTGCTTAAGATACACATTGCTTGGAATAAAATATAATTCTAGCATCTGAGGAGTAGAATAACTGTTTTCTACTCCATGGCGTTCTCATCGAATAGTTGGTTAATCCTTTTAATATTTTTGTAATTTATAAATTAAAAATAAGTCAATCCATGTCGTCAGAAACAATAAAACTTTTGAATAGTGTAAGAACATGCATACAAATATTCTCTCTTCTCAATATCAATACACTGATATAAATGACAACATTCATAGCTTAACCAAAAATAGACAGCTTTAAATACGTACGTACGCGCGCGTGTATGTGGTGTGCGCGTGTGCGTGCTCGTGTGCACCTGTGTGAGTGCTGTCTAAGATATGCTTGGCTTATGATACAACTTTTCATCCTTTTAAGCTCTTATTATATGGCGAGTAAGATCTAAGAAAGAGTCTTTCTAATAGAACGTGCTTGAATGGGGCTTTCGAATCTAAATAATTCAAATTAAGTATAGGAAGAACACCATTGTGTTAAAACATGACCTCAACATATTCTAATAATAAAACACTCTATAATGGATCAAATCCAAAGAATAACTCACCACAATAGACTGGTTTGCATGATGAGGCACCAGATCACACATCTGTAAATAAGAATACATTATTAAGCACACTACTAAGAATTACAAGAATTATTTTAAATATAACTAGTATCTACAATTCTTAAACAGTCATATAAAGCTAAAGTTAAAGTTTACTTTTTGTTGGAAATTGATACCTCGTATATACAGAATTTAATCATATATTTATTTTGAATTCTGCTGGAAATATTTTCACTACACAAAACTGTACGTTGAAAAAGTTACACCTTTCATTGTAAGAGGACCATCCTGAAAGTGCCATACGATTTGGTATAATAAACAATAACTAAAGATATCAACACAAAACTTTATTTACAATGTTACAGTATCTTACTCTACTTGTCAACGCAATCTCCATTGTGTCAAGATATTTATTGTCACATGGTACCAGTTTTTCAATGCCGATGTAATACTTTTCTACCACCAAAGAATTTTCATTTTTTCAATGCAGAGAATGTTCTGCCAATCAACTTTTATAGGCAAATAACGCAAGTGAACGAGTCTTCAGTGAGGAAATGGTGCATAATTTACGAGTAACCAAGGAAGAATCGGTGTATACATAAAAAACCGGAGTGGAAGTTAATCAATCGTTATGGAGGAGCTGAAGGCAAATTTTGATAAAAGAATTCAGAAGAAGCGGTGTTTATTTGGACACTGTATATGACTTCTTGGATGGAAAAGACTTCCCAGCGATGACATCTTGGCTCAGATCTTTAGAGGAGAAAGAGTTACATCTGCGTTGAAAAACCGGTACCATGTGACAATAAATGCCTTGATAGCAATGACGATTACGTTGAAAAATAGAGTAAGATACTCTAACAAGGCGCTGACCACGTCTGACCCTCCTATACTACACCCCATCCATGACGTCGGTCTTGGACCGAGATGAGGGACGCAGAGGCCGGACGGTAGGCCAAAGTTCCTTGTGAGCTGTCATGCCACGGACTTGTGGTTGTTATTATTATTATTATTATTTACTCATAGCATAGGTAAGGAATAGAATTTCAATGACAAAGGGCAGCTTTTAAAACACTTGACCGTCGGTTTACTTTATACCTAGTTTATTTCTAATTGTAGGGAACTAAGTAAAAAGAGCATATCAGGTAATGTTTATCTTGAATCACATGCTGTATCTAAAAGAATAATCTTTTGAAAGAATATTGTTTCCAGAACAGTGGATAAATACATGAAAGTGGAACATTTCACACATTTTTCATGAGTTATATGTAATTTTAAAAAATCGCATCAGGTTTTGTTTAATAGAACACAAGTTTCATTTATTACCATAGCTTAGGCAAATACAGGGAAGTACGGATGTACTTCTTTTGAGAGTGGAACAGAAAAGTATAAATGTGTCCTAGGAGTACATGACAAAAGCGCCTTTATTTCGCACGGAATACCTGTTCTTATAAATGTTACCATATAAGAGATTAATCTGAATACTAAAAGTTTTAAGTTACGTCATCTGACTAGTATGCTGTATGCTCTCAATTTATCAAACAACAGTATCAGTTACTTGTTTACTTGAGTGTGACAAATGTGGACTCGACAAATATAGGGCTGTATACTCGGAATGTAAAATAAAATTTAAATACACGTTTCAAGGATATATGTAAAAGGAGACAAATCTTGAAGGTATGCCTTGAATAAATTATTGTTTATCAAATGTTTAATCAGATTCTGAAGCAACTGAAGATATGTCTTTTCCATTTTGTGACAGGAAAGTCACCAACTGTATGCTCTGTGACGTCAGCGAACATGTTTCTTCTTGCTTCTGGCTTCCAGCTAGAGGCTCAGTGAGAAGTGTGGGACATATGAGACATGGAGGGGGGGGAATTACATTCACATGGCTTTTTGTACCCTATATAGGTTATTAGAGGGTATACAAATTATCCTTCCGAAAAGTTATTATATATTAATTTCATCTTAATCGATATAAACCTTTGCAGAAATAGCTGTTTTCTTTACTACTATATTACAGAAGGGAAATTATTTACTGTATTCAACTTAAAATTTGATGTTGAGATGTCACCGTGTGTGAGTGTGTGTGCAAGTCGGCTAAATAGTAAACTTAATATTTAATTTCAAAATATTCAAAGGATGCGACATGAAGTACTCTTTACAAAAAAATTTTTCGAATATTTTGAATTTTTCAAAAATGGCTGTCATCATAATGACGAAAATATCATATTCTTTAGATATTGTCATAATAAAGGAATTGTATATATTTAATCTTCTGGGAATGGTTTCTGATTCCTCTTCATTCTAGTTGACTTTTGCATAAGTAGTAAACGTAAGAAATAGAAAAATTACACAAAAATTCTTATCAAAAATACGCAAATTATGTCAAATAAATTTGCTGTTCCGGGTTATTTGTTTTTAATTTCCACAAGATTATTTCCAACAATTATTCGCTATTCGTATGTGGAAAGTCCCCTTAAAGGAATTATCCGAAACACAGACAACATCAACAAAGAGAGTGAAATTCCAGTAATTATTACCGAAGAAAATTGCATTCTGAGGTTAATTTAAAAATCAAAACATTAGTAAATAAACGCCACTGTGAACAGCAATAAAGTGATTATTCATGCGTTACTGCGAGATAGCGCTGCATGCTGTGAATTCCGTGCTGTAAACTGCACCAGTACCTGCTATAAATGGATAGCTCGGCGTCGGTTATATAACTGTGACCAGCAATCACAGTGAAACATTCTATTGATACAGGTATCGTTATCTATGTGATAGAAGGCGGGTTTTCCAGGAAGTAGTTTTGCTTCCTCGCTCAATAGTGAGCATGATGAATTCAATTCCTGGATGCCGGAATGATGTACTAAGCAAGATTGGTACTTGGAATAACTATTGAAGTGCTTGCATCGAAATTTACTGATGCTCCTTAGCTAGCGTTAAAAATATTGTACATTTTAATGTAATATCACGCAGTTTTGTTCATTAATGATGATAATAACAGTAATAATAATAATAATAATAATGACAATAATGATAATAATAAGTTATTAGGCTTTCTCTACAATATAACACTTATTCTTCAGATCAAAGAAATTTTATTTGTGTCTTCTGCATCTTCTTCTGTAAACTTTTTACTGTTCATATGTCTTCTTACTGTATCCCCCATTGTTCCCTAGCTTCCCTTCCTTCTCCTTCCCTTGACCTTCTATTTCAGCATCTTTTCTTGCAATTTTACAATTTTAACCTCTTTATATGTTCCAAATCATTCAAATATTTTAATATTTCAATAATATTATATTTAATTTTGAATGTTTCTCTAATTTTATGGTATCTAATATTTTACATTAATAATAATAATGTATTTTAGTTGTAATGTATTTACCTCTACTGTATGATTTTAATAATGTTGTTTGCTATCACATCATACACCTACGCACTGAAATCGTTGTCTTTGAAAGTACATTGTCATATGTCTTAGAAAAGATTTATGTGCAGCAATATGTGTTGTAAATGTATTACATATATGCACAAGTTGATAAATTAAGCATTTCGACGCGTCGATGATTTCATGGGAAAAGTTGAATTTCCTACATTTAATTTCGGTAACCTAAACCACCTGTGTGTTTTTGTTTATGTTTTTTTGGATATTTTATTACAGTTATGAGCATGAAACTATCTATTTTCAATAACTTTATTTACATATATAATACATGCGAATCAAAAACCCCTGAACCGGCTGTGCGGCGTTTTTCCACTCGGCGTTTGGACAAATGATCCCGCACTGCTACAGTGAACAAGGTCAGGCTTCTGACGCAGTTTTACTTTGCTTTGAAAGTGCAGTATTGAGTTGACAGGATATGGTGTAGTTCAGTTATTGCAAGTGATTCATTATTTTATGGCTCAGCATATATTTTCTACTGCGAGCGTGTATTTATTTGTGATTCGTATGTATTAATTTAGTCAGCTCGCCAAGTAAAAATACAATTTGCAGAAAGATTTCCAGGGGTAAAAGTTCCAGGCCATACAACAATTCACATGCTTTACAATAAATTTCACACAACAGGAAGCATTCAGGCTAAGAAATCTAAATGACGGTGTGCCGTTCTTATGGAAGAAACGTCATCGTTTGGAGAATTCCCCCAAAAATACTTATGCGCCTTAGGCAGACATTTCGTGGAGTATTTTCTTTAATCAAAAGATCCTGTAATTGGCGCATATTATGTGAGTGGACTCTCAATAGTGTATACAATGGCAAAATAGATCCACGTTTAATACTTTTCACGGAATAGGCTTGGTTGCACCTAAATGGATACGTGTGTACAAAAATAATTGTTATTCGAACTCTGAGAAACTAATGTTTTTCATGACGAAAAAATTAGTATATGGTGTGCGATTAGCCAGCGGAGAAATAGTTATAGGATGATTTTTTTTTTTTTCGAGTTAGCAGTTGACGCTCACATACACTTTTGCGCCCTTTTTATAGAGAATTAATAGTTAGCGTGAATTTACCTTTCTGTGAACAACACTCTACAACAGCTTATACGGCTCATACACTCTTAGGTCCCCCGACCTAACCCCTGCGATTTCTATCTCTCGGATAAATTAGACAAAACCACACAGCTTGGAAGAATTAAAACAAAATATCCGCTAGGAAGTTGCCAGCATTTATCAAGGTGAACTACGGCGAGTGATGGACAGTTACCTAAAGAGCTGCCAAAAATGTATGGACAACGACGGTGGCCAGTTTCCGCGTCTCCTTTCATCAAAGTCTCCTTTAAAAGTAGTTTTAAGGATGTGTATGATTTCATACGCGCCTTTCTATGAATGCGGCAGACGGCAACGATAGCCGAGAACGCGGACAGGCAAAACACCGTGCAATCCATTTGTAATTTTTTGACTCACTCTGTATTATACATATCTTACTTGAGTCTTTACTTCTTTCTGTTGCTAATAGAATGGTAATCAGAAAATAACAGTTTGCGTATCATGCTTCTATACAAGATGAAATTATTTCCTCGACGTTTCTTCTAAGCATTGGCTGTATTGCAGTCAAAATGAATTATCAACATACATTCTTGATTGTTCAAGATGAACCATGTCAAACAAATTCCCATCAACTGTCGTGAGAGTATTGGATTTTTGAACTTGGAATTTGAAACCTGCAGAACTATACAGTCAATTAAAGGAAGTGTATGGTGGAACAGTAACGAACGATACAAATGTGAGAAAGTGACGTGAAATGTTACAGGAGACGAGAAAATGTGAATGACGAACCTCGATCCTTATATTTTTTTACTCATTACAAATGTTTTGAAAATCAAGTAAAGAACAAAATCGTTCAAGAAAATCTATAATCTTAGATGAGTTACAAATTTCTTTTCCAAACATTTGACTTGGTTCAACTATGTTTCAATATTTGGCTCAATGGACCTACAACAGCAGAATACAAAACGGAGAATCTAAAGCACGTAGACAGATATAACAAATGCTGAAATAATGAAGCTGTTTATGTATATTAAATAATTTTATATTTATTTACTATTTAATTTATCACATAGCTAAGTATAAGCTACTAGTAACGTTCCTTTTTTACTTTCTCTTACGCATTATGTACATAGTGTAAAATTTGATAGCGAGATTTCACCGGAAATATGTTTTAGGGTCCCCTTTATCTAAAAAAAGCATTTTCGGAAAAAGGTCCGTGTGTGTGTGTCCATGTGTCTGTGAACACAATAACTCAAAAACGAAAAGTAGGTAACATACCAAACTTGGTATTTAAGTTTAGTATCTTCCAGGGATGTGACACGAAGATTTTGAGAAAAATCCCCCACCCCCAACTACCCTTTACATGGAACTTTTTTCGAAAACTTTGATTTTCTCAAAAATGGCTCTAATGATTTTGATTAAAATTTCGTATATTAAAGATATTTACCTGACAAATAAAATGTATATCTTGAATTTTCTGGGAATAGCCTCTGAAGAGTAGTTTATTCTGGATGAATTTTACTGAATTTTGAATAACTGCTAAACCGTAAGAGATGGGCAAAAACTTACTACACAAAAAATGTAGAGCACGTTAAAGCACACAATTTATGTTATATACATTTTTTTCGTGGAGTTCGTCGTTTTTGTGACATTCCTTATTTTTGGTTCCTGCTATGAAAAACTTATACCTTCTCATACAGGAATTTGTCAACTGCTGTCCATACAAACAAAGGAACTTCAGTGACATAGCGACCAGCTTTTGATTATCACTTTATCTTATGGTACTCCCTTATTTCACCTCTACTTACAAGGAAGCAAGTAATATGGCTATTTCTGCTAATGTTTTACTGATTAGCATGAAGTAAATAGAAGTATAAGCTTTTTAGGAATAATTTGTTGCAGGGATATAGAGAAAGGCATGTGAGTGGTACACATCAGATTTTTAGTTTAATTATCAGACGAGGATAACGGATGGCCAATTCGCCACCGATATTAATTTGTGATTTACTTTTAGTGTCGCGTACAGTATATTATACTGTTTTTAGTGTTCACTACAGATAAATAAAAGATAGACTGCAGCAAACATGCATAGGATAATCTAGAAAGTAAATACAGTGTCTCTTGTTTTTTTATTCATTCCTCGATCTCCAATGATGCCTATACTTATCACGCTTGTATCGCAATATAGTATATTATAGTTGAGGTGTTAATATATGGAAGCCAAGTTTATTTCTGTTAATGGAAGGAAATTGCTGCCATATTGATTTATTGAGTATGTGGTAAAGGAAAAATTAGTTACGGAAAGTAATTAGCTTGTAAGAGTTCTGTGAATGTCAGAATATTGAATTTAATGTGTACTTTAAATATAATTTCAGTTATAATCAGCATTAATTATTTAAAAATATCAACAATATAATTGCATTGCTATGTGCATGAAAAAGGAAGTTGTTCCGTCTAGTATACCGCATCCCCAAGCGTTGGATACCCATATTTAAATATTCAATAAGTAAATATTATATGTACCAAAATTAATTTATCTATAAATAAAAGGATGTCTATATTATACACTTCCTTAAAGAATGTATAATAAGGAGAAACATATAGAGTAAGCATTGAGCCTTTATAAGAGCTGAATAGACGCTCAACCTTTGTCATTTCTTATTTGTCAGTCTTCAGGTGATCTTCATTGCTCGGCACAAGGGTAGCGTCCTTTGCATTTGGCGGGAACGCGTGCTGTTACCACGCTAGCGGAATGCAATCTTAATTTATCCGTTTCATCATACGTGTTAACAATTATTGTATCCAGTGATATTGAAGAATATATAAGAACATCTTACCAGGGAAACCAGTATATCATTTACAAGTATTATACTCGTATTCACTTAAAAGCCAGTAACATAACCACTACGCTAAAGAGGTACACTGTAATATGTTCCCTTCGTTTTTCGTGTTATGTTCTGTAATGGTTGATAAATTAGCCAGTGGCGTAATAGCACTTCAGAAACTTATAGCCGTTACTTCGACATTTCAATAAACAGGCCATAAGTCTCCTATCTCAAATTACTTATTTAAGTAATCTACATATTCTGTGTAAATATTTCGGTATAGTTCATTAACACCCTCTATATTACTTTCAATTGTTCTAATAATCATGAACCTACAGTAGCTGCATTAGCCTTTGAAAAAGGGATTCTGTATTCAAAATGTTGCATACTACGCAGCATTGAAAGAATCGTCTGTTCTTGCTTTCCACGGAGTTGGTCACGCAGTGCACAGTAGGCGATTCGCAGAAGCAGTGAGCAAATTTTCTCCTTCAGATTTACTCAAAGAACAACCATTGATGACGCCTGTATAGATGTTAAACTTTGTCACCTCAAAATGTGTGCTGTTATGATATAGACATCTCTTGTCAAGTTGTGCCAGAGGACACAGTTTTCATTTTCATTTTGTACAATGTAGGTGTCAAAACGCATTCAGTAATCCACTTTGGTGGTCTGGGTTATTATTATAATTACATTAATGCCTTTATTATTAGAGTGCCGCGCTTGCTTCTTCGAAAGATCATAAATCTAAAATAATGGTGAGGAAGATAGGAGGACCGCGCCCAGAGTGAACAAACTTCTATCTTACACTTAACACAAGTTTCACATTAACACGTGCAGTGCGTGACGAGATAATACGATTTGCCTGCCAGTAATCCGAAACTAGTCCTCCAGAATAATCAGAGCCGAATTAATTCCGTAATCGTGCTTCGCAAAATATTCACGATGTGCATATTTCAAACGATATACCGTGCTCTCTAACGTGCTGAACCTAGGTTAATTAAATTCAGTTGCTGTGCGGACGCACAAAAATGCTTATCTTGGATTTCAAAGTAAGCTAATCCTATTTCACAAGAGCAGCATATAACTAAGCATCACACTGAAGGTTAAAAGTAGAGTATCTATCTTTTTGTGTACAACAATTTTTAACATCTGACTGAGGCTTCAGTTATAAAACTCATGGTGTTATATTATAAAGTTTTGAATATATTTTCAAATGCACTTTAATACCTATTATATAAGTAATTCATATTAATTTTTTATCTATCCCACCATGCTTTGATTTACAATAATATTTGCATAACTAAAAATCTGATGTGTTCCATTCACATGCCTTTCTCTACATCTCTGCAACAAATTATTGTTAAAAAGCATATGTTTCTAATTTACTTCATTCTAATCAAGAAAAAGTTAGCAGAAATAGCCTTATTTCTTGTTTCCTTGAAAGTAGAAGTGAAATAAGGGAGTACCATAGGTTAAATTGGTAGTCAAAAGCTGGTTGCTATGTGACTGAAGTTCCTTTGTTTGTATGGACAGGAGTTGACAAATTCATGTATGAGAAAAGTATGTTTTTCAAAGCTGATTCTAAAAACAAGGAATACCTCAAAATCGATCAACTCCACAAAAAATGTAGGTAACATAAATCGTATGTTTTAACGTGCTCTACATTTTTTGTGTAGTAAGATTTTGTTCATCTCTTACGGTTTAGCAGTTATGCAAAATTTCATAAAATTCATCCAGAATGAAGTTATCTTCAGAGGCTATTCCCAGAAAATTCAAGATATACATTTTGTTTGTCCGGCAAATATATTTAATATACGCGGTTTTCATCAAAATGGTAAGAGCCATTTTTGAGTAAAACATAATTTTCGAAAAAGTTCCCTGTAAAAGGTAGTTGCGGGTGGGGAGATTTTCTTGAAAAGCTTCGTGTCGCACGCTTGTAAGACACCAAACTTAAATACCAAATTTGGTTTTTAACGGTATTTTCGTTTTTGAGATATACTCTCCACAGACAACATACACACATACACACAAACACACACACATCACATACACAGACAAACAAACGCACACACGTACCTTTTTCAAAAAATTCTCTTTTTTTTTTTTTTGGATTCAGGTAATCGAATCTCGGTATCGAATTTTCGGGTGCATTACAATATCTTTTGTTTACACTATGTGTATAGCACGTGTAGAGAAAGTAACAAGAAACAAAAGAACGGCAATGAAAGCTTATAACTAAAAATCCTATAAAATTGAAAGAACAACAGGAAATATTTTGAAAATGACTAGTGTTCTGAACCATAAATTAATTGAACCATAAATTATTTGGGCCATAAATTGCATAATTCTAGAGTTTTACAGTTTTTTAAAGTTAGGGTTTGGTTAATTCTTTAATTTAATAGTTATATTACATGTAACATTCAATAATGATGAAGATAAATACAAGCCCATTCTCGGAAAAGTTGAAAAAATACATTTTATTTCTAATTTTATACTTAAAAGATATGAAAACAACTCAAACTTGTTAAAATAATTTTTGAAGCAACAATATAATATTAAATACCGAATTTTCACAGGAAATACATGCTTTGAGACTACCTGAATCCAAGAAAAAGTATTTTTAGAAAAATGTCCGTGTGTGTGTGTGTTTTTGTGGGCAACATAGCTCAAAAACGAAATGACCGTTAAGTACCAAACTTGGTATTTAAGTTCAGTATCTTCCAAGGATGCGACACGAAGATTTTCAAGAAAACCCCCCACCCCCAACCACCCTTCATATGGAAAAATTTTCGAACATTTTTGATTAAAATATATATTGAAGATGTATATTTTGAATTTTCTGGGAATAGCCCCTGAAGACTCCTTTATTCTGGATGAATTTTACGGATTTTTTTGTAACTGGTAAACCGTAAGAGAGCACATATAAAACATATTTTATGTTATATAATTTTGTTCATGGAGTTGATCGTTCTTTAGATGTTCCTCTTTTTTTTTTTTTTTTTTTTTTTTTTTTTTGTTTTTTTTTTTGTTACAGCCCTAAAAACTTATAGTTTTCTTATACAGGAACTTGTCAACTCCTGTCCATACAAACAAAGAAACTTCAGTCACATAGCAACCATCTTTTGCTATCACTTTAACCTATGTTACTCCCTTATTTCGCTTCTACTTAAATAAATATTTCTGCTAATTTTTTCTCACTTAGCAAGAAGTAAATAGAAGCATAAACTTTTTAACAAAAATTCGTTAGCAGAGATATAGAGAAAGTAATGTGAATGGTTACATCAGATCTTTTTAGATGTGCTGTGCATGGATAGACAGGTTGATTTATGAATGAATGGTTAGAGAGATAATTAGACGGGCGAGGGGGAAGGAGGGATAGATGCAATTAAAATATACAGACATTAATACTTTTCTAAAATTGTGTCTTTTGTTGTTTTTTTGCTCTCAAAATACCTTAACACACACTATGCTATGAATATTATGTATCGAATCTTTGGGTAACACGAATCTTCTAGTAACACCGCAGGTCAGACGGAAAGTATCCCAATTTTTATAATTGCGGATTATTATAATGTTATTATTTAAATATCTCAAATTACCTGAAATGTCCTATAAGGCATTAAGTTAATTAGCTTAAATATTTAATAGACTTTGAGGTCCGTTAATATTAAGAACTAAAACATGGTATCCTCAAGTTTTCTCCTTTTGATTTTAGCATAAAGACAGTAGTTCGGATATTTTAGAAGAACGCTCTAGAACCAATTATTTCCAATGAGAGGGAAATTTGAAAGCATGAATCTAAGTTTAGTTAGATGGACTAAATGAGTTTCTTGGCATTAAAAATGCAAAATTGACATTAATTGGATGTTATGGAGGACAGCTTAAAAATATGTACAACAAAAACAAAAATCTGATGTGTTCCATTCACAAGAACTTCTCTACATCTCTGCAACAAATTATTGTTAAAAAGCTTATACTTTTATTTTCTTCATACTAATCGAGAAAAAAAAATAGCAGAAATAGCCTAAATATTTGTTTCCATGCAATTAGAAGGGAGTACCATAGGTTAAAGCATTAGTGAAAGTTGGTTGCTATTTGACTGAAGTTCCTTTGTTTCTAAACAGTTCACAAATTCCTGTATGAGAAAAGGAAGTTTTTCAAAGCTGAAACTAAAAACAAGAAATATCTTAAAAACGATCAAATCCACAAAAAAAATTTGTATAATATAAGTTGTGTGTTTTAATGTGATCTACATTTTCGATGTGGTAAGTTTTTGCCCATCTCTTACGGTTTAGCAGTATGCAAAATTCCGTAAAAGAATAAAGAATAAAGTAATCTTGAGAGGCGATTCCCATAAAACTCAAGATATACGTTTTATTTTTCGGGTAACTGTCTGTAATATATGACATTTTAATCAAAACCATTAGAGCAATTTTTGAGAAAATCACAATTTTCGAAAAAAGTTCCATGAAAAGGGTAGTCGGAGGTCGGGGATTTTCTTGAAAATCTTCGTGTCGCTTCCTTGGAATATACCAAACCTAAACTGTTTTTTTGGATTCAGGGGGTCTCCAAACATGTATTTCCGGTGAAATCTCGGTATCGAATTTTTGGGTGCATTACAATACCTTGTCTATGCACTATGTTCATAGAACGTGTTGAGAAAGTAAAAATTGTTTCTGAAATCTAATACTTAAAAACTACATTATTCAAGAGTATATTTGTAAAAGAGTATGCTAGAATTACAAACACGTGCATATTTAAAATTAATTATCTTCACCACTACACCAAGTAGCTTTTCTGCAGCGTTCTTTCCCCTTTCTCACAGTTTAATCAACTTCAAACTTAGATACACTTATCTATACACTATGCACTGTATAACTATTTTTGACTATACTATTTACCATGGCAAGCAATGATTTTTACTTTCTCCATACAAACTATGTACATAGTGTATAGAGAAGGTATTGTATTGTATCCAAAAATTCGATACCGAGTTTCACCGGAAATACATGATTTGAGACTCCTTGAATCCAAAAAAAAGCAATTTTAGAAAAATGTCTGTGTGTCTGTGGGCAGCATAGCTCAAAAACGAAAAGACCGTTAAAGCCCAAACTTGGTATTTACGTTTGGTATCTTCCAAGGATGTGACACGAAGATTTTCAAGAATATCCCCCCACCCCAAACTATCCTTTACATGAAAAAAATTTCCAAAGTTTTGATTTTCTTAAAAATTGCTGTAACGATTTTGATTAAAATATCATTTATTAAAGATATTAACCTCACAAATAAAATGTATATCTTGAATTTTCTGGGAATAGCCACTGAAGACTATTTTATTTTGGATGAATTTTACGGGTTTGTGCATAACTGTTAAACCGTAAGAGATACACAAAACTTACTGCACACAAAATGTAGAGCACAATAAAAGACACTATTTATGTCATATATATTTTTTTTCTCTCGGAGTTGATCGTTTTTAAGATATTCCTGGCTTTTCGTTTCAGCTTTGAAAAACTTACTTTTCTTATACAGGAATTTTTTAACACCTGTCCTTACAAAAAAAAAAAAAAAAAAAAAAAGGAACTTCAGTCACATAGACATCAGCTTATGAGCATCACTTTAACCTATGGTTCTCCCTTATTTAGCTTCTAGCTACAAGAAAGCAAGCAATAAGACTATTTCTGCTAATTTTTTCTCGATTAGCATGAAGTAAATAGAAGGATAAGCTTTTTAACAATAATTTGTTGCAAAGTTGTAGAGAAAGCCATTTGAATGGAAAAGATAAGATTTTTATGTATCTTTGGTAAGAAAATTTTACTATATGAACATTTCAATGGAGAAATTAATAACTTATAAGAATACTGAAAAGTAGTTAAAAATCTAATATGTTCCATTCACATGACTTTCTCTACACCTCTGCAGAAAAATAGTATTAAACAGCTTATGCTTCTATTTACTTCATGCTAATCGAGAAAAAATTAGCAGATAGTGTTATTACTTGCTTCCTTGTAAGTAGACGCGAAATAAGAGAGTACCATAGGTTAAAGTTAACAAATTCCTGTATGAGAAAAGTATAAGTTTTTCAAAGCTGAAACCAATAACAAGGAATAACTCAAAAACGATCAACTGCACGAAAAAAAATATGTATAATATAAATTGTGTATTTTAACATGCTCTACATTTTTTGCGTGGTAAGCTTTTATCCACCTCTTACGGTTTAGCTGTTACGCAAAATTCCGTAAAATTTATAAAGAATAAAGTAGTCTTCAGAGGCTATTCCCAGAAAATTCAAGATATACATTCCATTTCTAAAGTAGTTATCTTTAATATACGATATTTTAATCAAAATCATTAGAGCCGTTTTCGATGGAGGGATTTTCTTGAAAATCTTCCTGGCGTATCCTTGGAAGATACCAAACATAAATACCAAGTTTTGCTTCTAATGGACTCTTCGTTTTTTAGCTATGCCGCGCACAGACACACGAACATGTTTCTAGAATTTTTTTTTTTTTTTGGATGCAAAGAGTCTCAAAACATGTATTTGCGGTGAAATCTCGGTATCGAATTTTTGGGTGCATTAAAATACCTTCTCTATACACATGTACATAGTACGTGTAGAGAAAGTAATTAGCTATATTGAAAACAATATCACTGCAAATAATAATGGAACCGCTATTGCAGATGTTGTGTTTTGCGTCTTCAGTCAAGTCAAAGAATAAGAAATATATGCCGAAGTTTTCCATTGTATGCAAATTTTGATTGACACTATAATTAAAAATTATTCGCTAAAATTTCTTTGCAAATTAAAGGAGAGAGCTTGATATATTACAAACACATCTCTAACATTTCAATCAACCTACCATTTTAAATATATAAATAATAATCGGCTAAAATTATAGCTACAATTTAGCCACCGAATCACTTTAAAATCAAAACAATGTAAGGAAACAAGAAGTTTTTTTCTTCTCACTATTGTTTAAATTAATGACAAATCTTACTTGGAGTTTAATCTCTTAAATGTGATGCAACTCTGAATTTTAAAATTGGTAAGTTAACATGGTATGAAAGACCAAAGAAAAACATATTTACTTTTTTTCTGAAGATTGTTACTCTTATTGTAATTATTTTAATACATTGAAATACTCTCAATTTAATATGTAACATTTAAAATTGTTATAATCTAGATAACGTTAAATTAGAAGTATATTAATTCAACTTAAAACGTATCTGTATATGCTGAGAAAATATTTTAATGTTAAAGCAGAAAACATAAAAAACTTAATGACTTATTTGTTTGAAGGGATTAGCCTTGTCAAATTAATTATAGAATACTTAATATTACTATTAAATTTATTATCTTTAAGTGTTAATTTTGTAAAATAGATTAATTATCACTTTTGTTGGAGCTATTGGAGTTGTTAATTATATTCTCCTTGATACAATAATAAATACTAATACTAATATTCTATTACCTTCCTAAATATATATATTTAAACTTTACTTTCTCTATAGTATGTAGTACAACAATTGCATTTCACAAAAAAAAATGCATAACGAAATGTCAGCACAAACGTGATTTGTGTCCCTGAATACAAAAACATATGTTATGTATTAGATTCACTACCAATTATTCAGCAAACCAATCTTTAAAAACCTAAATATTCCAACAACTTCACCTTTAAAATATACTGTCTTATACATACAAAGGAATAAGGCAGTTCATTAGGCTTAAGTGATGGTCAAATGTTTTATAAGCTAGCCGCAATATAATGGCTTGAAATTTCGTTAATTTTTTTATTTTACTAGGAAAATAAACAAAATCCCATTTATGGATTGTACGAGTAGAATTTTAAAATTGAAACCAGTAAAAATAAATTAATATCTCTGAAATGGTTAAATCCACAAAAGATGTATTTGATCTAAATTTCGTGTTTTAACAAGATCAACGTTGTTTTTGTGTTTAAATTTTGTTATCTTAAGAACTATGAAAAATGCAGAGAAAGAGGAAATGAGAGTCTATTTCTAGAAAATTTAAAACACACAACTTATATAATATGAAACTGACTTAAAAATATGGTAATTGAATTAAAATAGTTTGAGACATTTTGAGAAAAGCAACATTTTGGAGCATTTTTTCCATGTAAAGTATAGTTTAAGGTGGGAATATTATTGATAATGTTCGTATTGCATCCTTAGAAGAGTTAAACTTAAATATTAAGTTTTATATTCAACTGTCTTTTCGTTTTTGAGTTATGTGGATTTTTTTTTTTTATGCAGGGGTTCTTAAGCGGTATCTCCAATAAAATATTGGTGTTAAATGCAAATGCAAAGTTTGTCCACATACTATAAATAGTAGGGAACTTGCAAAAGTATTATTAGTAAAAGATCAGTATTTTGTGTGTGTCTGTCAACAGCATAGTTAAAAATCTGATGTGTACCATTGACATGACTTTCTTCATATCCCTGCAAAAATAATTCTTAAAAAGCTTATAATTCTATTTACTTTATGCTAATCAGATAAAAAAATTAGCAGAAAAAGTCTTATTTCTCGCATCCTTGTAAGTAGAAGCGAAATAAGGGACAACCGTAGGTTAAAGTGATAGTCAAAAGCTGGTTGCTATGTCAATGAAGTTCCTTTGTTTATATGGATAGGAGTTAACAAGTACCTATATCAGAAAAGTATAAGTATAAGAAAAGTATACGTTTTTCATAGCGGAAACCAAAAATAAGGAATGTCACAAAAACGACGAACTCCACGAAAAAAATGTATATAACATAAATTGTGTGTTTTAAAGTGCTCTACATTTTTTGTGTAGTAATTTTTTGTCCATCTCTTACGGTTTAGCAGTTATTCAAAATTCAGTAAACTTCATCCAGAATAAACTACTCTTCAGAGGCTATTCCCAGAAAATTCAAGATGTACATTTCATTTGTCAGGTAAATATGTTTAATATCCGAAATTTTAATCAAAATCGTTAGAGCCATTTTTGAGAAAATCAAAATTTTCGAAAAAAGTTTCATGTAAAGGGTAGTTTGGGGTGGGGGGATTTTTCTCAAAATCTTCGTGTCGCATCCCTGGAAGATTCTAAACTTAAAGTTTGGTATTTTACCGACTTTTCGTTTTTGAGTTATCGTGTTCACAGACACACGGACACACGCGGACACACGGACACACACACATACACAGACACACACACACACACGAACCTTTTTGTGAAAATGCTTTTTTTGGAAATTGGGGACCCTAAAACAAATATTTGCGGTGAAATCTCGGTATCGAATTTTTGGTGGAGTGCAATACTTTCTCTATACACTATATACATAGTGCGTATGGAGAAAGTAAAAATAAGTACCTACATTTCAAATATCGTGTTAACGTTCAACATCTTAAAAGGATATAATACGAAAATGTTAAATAAATTACTCAACATATATTACCATTTGTTATTTTTAATTTTTCAAAATTGCTGCAACGATCGAGAGTAAAATAGGTTACTTGTAAGGTATTTTCATGCCAAAAAAGGAAACTCTAAATTATTTTTTGTGTGTTTGTTTTTCTTTAAATAGCAAATGAAGCCTTCTTCAATCATTGACTTTTGTAAAATTGAAAAACCATAAAAGAAAGACAAACTGTTACTACAAAAATTATAGATGGCGTAACCTATAAAATTTATGAGAAATAAAATATTTATGATACTAAATAATTTTGGAATTACTTCTCCTTATTCGTTTGAATTTTCAAATAATTTAAAAATTTTCAAGTGATAAATCGCTACTCTGTTTTTTTTTCGTAGTCATGCAAGAATAATGGCATTTCAGTCGCCACATTGCTTTACTGTTTGACTTCCGCTTAAGCCTACTGCATCTACAACGAAATGTAATAAAGCCAAATCTGCAATGTTCTTTTCGAATAGTATGAAGTAAACAGAAGAGTCTTTTTGAGTATATTTTGTGGAAGAATGAGTAATCATGTATCATTAGAGTGATCCTTCACCAGAATAATTTAAAAAATCTGACGTGACCATTCACATGACTTTCTCTATATCCCTGCTACAAATTATTCTTGAAAAGCTTATAATTCTATTTACTTTATGCTAATCAGAAAAAATGAGCAGAAATAGTCTTATTACTTGCTTCCTTGTAAGTAGAAGCGAAATAAGGGACTACCACAGGTTAAAATGATAGTCAAAAGCTGGTTGCTATGTCAATGAAGTTCCTTTGTTTAAATGCATAGGAGTTGACAAGTACCTATATGAAAAAAGTATAAGTTTTTCATACCAGAAATCAAAAATAAGGAATGTCTCAAAAACGACGAACTCACGAAAAAAATGTATATAACATAAATTGTGGGTTTTAAGGTGCTCTACATTTTTTGTGTAGTGGGTTTTTATCCTTATCTTACGGTTTAGCACTTATTCAAAATACAGTAAAATTCATCCAAAATAAACTACTCTTCAGAGGCTATTCCCAGAAAATTCAAGATATACATTTTATTTGTCAGGTAAATAGCTTTAATATACGAAATTTTAATCAAAATCTTTAGAGCCATTTTTGAGAAGATCAAAACTTTTTAAAAACGTTCCATGTAAAGGGTAGTTGGGGGTGGAGGAATTTTTCTCAAAATCTTCGTGTCGCATCCCTGAAAGATACTAAACTTAAATACCAAGTTTGGTATTTTACCGACTTTTCGTTTTTGAGTTATCGTGTTCACAGACACACGGACACACACACACACACGGGCCTTTTTGTGAAAATGCTCTTTTTTGGATACAGGGGACCCTAAAACATATATTTCCGGTGAAATCTCGGTATCGAATTTTTGGTGGAGTGCAATACCTTCTCTATACGCTATGTACATAGTGCGTATTGAGAAAGTAAAAACGATTATCTGTGAGCTCAAGGAGTCGGTAAATGCATACAAAATACTAGAATGGTGAGCATGTAAAATCTGTATTGTTTTAACATTCCAAGGCCACGATTTTCATTTGTATAGTTTATATTGTATTAAGAAGCGTTTAAGACGTCATTGAAGAGAATAAACAGTAAGTCAGTTTCCACATATCTACCTTTAAATAAGAGATATGTAAACTGAGCATACATCTCAGAGAGAGTGTTGCATTGCATAAATATCTAAACAGTATTAATAAGTTCATAATAAGATTGTGAATAAAATTACATGCGAATTTAACGTTTAAATACTTTCATTATACATGAACCACTTTTTACTTGGAAATTTAAAATATAAATATTTTATTACTTACGTAGTAATTAAAAAGCTAAACATTTTAATTTTGAAAATACAAATTGGCTATGTTTTAAAAATTCACAACATACACGCTGTTAAGGGTTTTGCTAATTAATGACAATGTAACGAAGAGCACTGTACCATAATTTGCTTCATTTGTGAACTTAAAATTTTACTTAATAATATTAGTATGTTTTTAGATTGGTTAGCATCTCCAGCACACACAAGATTTATGATTCTCCGTATTGCGGTAGTGGGCAGATCTCGCTATGACGAAGGCTGTATCAGAACTGAGTTCGAATACTTTCAGCCAGACCAAGCATCTCACCTACTTATACCTGAAGGTCACGGACTGAAGCGTGAACAGATGTAATAAAGCAGATATCTATACTTATTCGCGTTGTTTATTGTACGGTGTAATGATGACCATGCAAAAAAACATCAGATAGTAAATTATGACATTTGGTTTGTGGTAAAAATGTTCGATAAAAAGAGAAAAAAAAATATTAACATATTAATGGATACCTATTAAGGTACCATCAATCACAATATATGTACCTATACCCTTAACTTCCTGTGAAAATGGACAATTAATCGCAATGGATTTTAACGTAAGGCCTGTGATATTTTAAACAATGGACAAAAACATCTCCACCGTTTAACCTCACCTCGAATGGAAGATTTTAACCTGCTCGACTAAAGTGTACAAAACAGGATTTTCGGGTTAAGATGTGTTCAGATTGGATGCTGGAGGAAGCACTCGCTGTAAAACATTATAACCGCTGAAAAATGGATCGTAATAAAAGAGTATACAGTGTTTGTTACGGCTGTTATAGAGTATCAGAGCATTTAAAACAGCATAACTTAGGACGCTCCATAGCTTAAGGAACATTTTCCCTTAGGAAAATTGCATATAGCGATGTTCCTCGTCTGAGTGTATCGTAAATGTTCTTATTATCATGGAATATTTCTAAGAATGTGAAGTTTAACGATAATGCGCCAGTTATTTTCTAATATTTGCTTTAGAAAAGTAACAAAACAACACATTTAATTTTATGTTAACGAGTCTAACCTGTTCTGTATAAGCAATTTAAATGGAAAAGAATCTTGCTGCAAAATAAATTTCCAAGTAAAGCACGCTTTGGCGGAGTAATGACAAGCATTTCAATGAAGTTAAATATGGTCAGATTCTTTCGCCAAGAAGTTGTTTTACTTTATCGGAGCACTAACCTTAAATGTATTGCAGAAAACTGCCGACATATTTGGATGATAATAAAAGAAAAAATAAAAGACTAACAGCCAAACTGGTACTGGCCAAATTAGTATAATACAAGTTCACAACTTGGGTTAATCAAATTCATTTGCCTGCATTTTATTTTATGGATCGCATTCTTCGTTTTGGTGCGCTTTCTATGGCAAAGAACACGTCACTTCTTTTTGAGCACCGAATATATACATTTTAAGTCATACTACAGAAATTTGTAAAGGATAATTAAGTGGGAAGAAGTGTGTTGCCTTATACGTACGTAAAATATTAGTTTAGTGTGTACCTTAACGATTTATACTAAAGTGACAGCAGCACGTTTAAACACAAAAATGTTAAGTGGAGCAATTAAAAAGTTTAAGCTTACTCAATTTAAGTCAAGGATGGCTATTGCAGCTCTTTATTAAGTTAATTGCTGAAAGTTTTCATATATTCTGCTTTGTAATTTCTCTATCACGTATGAAGAATGTACATAGTATTGCAGAGAAGTTTTTGCATTCCTATAAAAATTCGATATCGATATTTCACCAGAAGTATATGTTTCCAGTACTCCTGAATAAAAAAGGTTTCATGTGTACTATTCACATAACTTTCTCTAGCTGTTTTATATACAAACTGTTCTTACAAAAGATTATTCACTTATCTACATCATACCAATTGAGATAAGCATTAGCAGCTTTGGTTTTATTACTTGCTTCAGTTAAGTAGGAGGAAAATAAACCAAAACAATAGTAAAACCTTTTAAAAGCTGGTCGCTTAATGAAACAATTGGGAAAAGTTAAGGTAGCTTAAAATTGAATCAATTACAAGAGATATCTCAAAAAAGTATATGACATAAATTATGTATTTAACGAAACTTACATTTTTGTGAAATATGTTTTTTTTTTCTATCTCTTAAGGTTTAAACTTTATGGTAAATTCTGTAAAACTCATACAGAATAAAGAGGTCTTAGCTATTCCCAGAAAATTCAAAACATACATTTTATATGGTATGTAAATATTTTTAATATAGGTGCGGTATTTTAATCAAAATCGTTTGAGCCATTAAAAAAAATAAACATGCTCAAACATTTTTCCATGTAAAGGGTAGTTTGCCCTGAGGGATTTTCTTGAAAACCTCCGTTCGCATCCTTAGCAGATACTAAACTTTAACTCTAAGTTTGATATTAAACGGCTTTTTTAGTTTTTGAGGTATACTATCCACAGAAGAAACACACATAAGGACCTTTTTCTAAAAAAAAAGGCTTTTTTGTACTCAGGGGACCTCAAAACACATATTTCTGGTGAAATCTCGGTATATAATTTTTGGCTGGTTATACAACATTTCCT
This sequence comes from Hymenopus coronatus, assembly GCA_030762935.1. NCBI lineage: Eukaryota > Metazoa > Arthropoda > Insecta > Mantodea > Hymenopodidae > Hymenopus > Hymenopus coronatus. The sequence continues at coordinate 40,118,354 of CM060886.1, forward strand.
CTTTACACTATATAGAGAAAGTAAACTTTTTTTCGAACTCAGGGGACCTCGAATATTTGGATGATTTACAATACCTTTTCTATCTATTATGTACATTGTATATACGAGCAAGAGAAAGTAGAATATCAGTTTTGACAAAACGTACGTAATGAACGAATAGAACAACATAATTCAAAAACGAAAAATCTGATAAGCACCAAACATTGTATTTAACTTTAGCATATTTCAAGGATGTAAAACTTAGATTTTCAAGCAAATACTCCCACTACATAATACCCCCTACATTTTGGTTTTCTCAAAAATGGCTAAAAGAATTTGATTAAAATACTGTATATTTAAAATTTATACCTTGAGTAAGGGAATCACTCTTCATTCCGAATGGCTTTTGCACAAATGGCAAACCGTAAGTCATAGACAAAAACTTACTACACAAAAAATCTGATGCGTTGCATTCACATGACTTTCTCTACATCTCTGTAACAAATTATTGTTAGAAAGCTTATATTTTCAGTTTCTTCATACTAATCGAGAAAAATTAGCTGAAATAATCTTATTACTTGCTTCCTTGAAAGTAGAAGTGAAATAAGGGTGTACCATAGGTTAAAATAATAGTCAAAAGCTGGTTGCTATGTGACTGAAGTTCCTTTGTTTGTTTGGAAAGGAGTTGACAAATTCCAGTATGAGAAAAGTATGTTTATTAACGCTGAAACCAAAAACAAGGAATACCTCAAAAACGATCAACTCTACGAAAAAAATGTATATAACATAAATTCTGTGTTTTAAGGTGCTCTACATTTTTTGTGTAATAAGTTTCTATCTAACTCTTACGGTTTAGTAGTTATGCAAACTTCCGTAAATTTCTTCCAGAATAAAGTAGTTTTCAGAGGCTATTCCCAGAAAATTCAGGATATACATTTTATTTGTCAGGTAAATATATTTAATATAAGATATTTTAATCAAAATCATTTGAGCAATTTTTAAGAAAATCAAAAATTTGGAAAAAGATTCATGTAAAGGGTAGTTTGGAAAGGGGGCATTTTTCTCAAAATCTTCGAAGATTTTGGAAGATACTAAACTTAAATACAAAGTTCGGTATTTTACCGACTTTTCGCTTTTGAGTTATCGTGTTCCCAGACACACGGACACACACACGGACCTTTTTGTGAAAATGCTCATTTTGGATACAGGGGACCCTAAAACATATATTTCCGGTGAAATCTCGGTATCGAATTTTTTGGTGGAGTGCAATACCTTCTCTATACACTATGTACATAGTTCGTGTAGAGAAAGTAAAAATATAGATCTCGTTAAAACACAATTTATATGCTCTAAACTCCCTTTTCAGGACATCGAGAGAAATAACTAGTTTGAAACAGTGTGTACAAAAAATTCAATCCAATAAAGGAACATCTAGAAAATGAGTGATAAAACGAACGGCATTTTTACCATGTACCTACCACGTACCTACAATCTAAATATGCACATGTTAGGGGCATTATATTCCACTCAGAAATTCGATATGGAAATTTCACTGGAAATACACGTTTCCAGAACCCCTGAGTTGAAAAAAACATTTTAGAAAGAGGTTGGTGTGTGAATGTGTGCACATATTTGTGAGTGTGAGTGCCTGTGTCTGTCTTGGACAGCATAACTCAAAAAAATAAAATATATACTAAAGAGCAAACTAGATATTTGTGCTCACAATCTTCCAAGGATGTGACATCAAGATTTGCTGGAGAATCCCTCATCTCAAACTGCCTGTTGCGTAGAATGTTGTATTATCTCAAAGTGACAAACAATTCTGATTATATTACCATTCAGAAGACATACTATATATCTTGAAATTTCTAGGATTAGCCTCACAAGCTCTCTTTATTTGGATGACTTTTGCATAACTCTGAAACTACGATTACACTACACTAATTCATGAAATTGTTACCGAAAAACTGAAATTTCGTGAACTTTGCTCACGTTGGATACGAAAGATTCTTACTTAGCAACACAAAACAAAACGGATGGGTAGTGCACTTCAGTTTTTAACCCGTTATGATGAAGTCGGCGAAGAATTTCTGACACAGATAGTCACAGGATATGAGACTTGGGTTTCTTACGACACCCCTGAAAGTAAGCGGCAATCAATAGAATGGAGGCACACTTCATCCCCAGCAAAGGTTAAGCCGAAACAAATCTTGACACCTCGAAAAATGATGGGCACAGTGTTCTGGAACTGGAAAGGCATTCTAGTCATTGATTTCTTATCGCGTGGTCAAACAATCAAAGCAGACGTTTATTGCGAGACACTTAGGAATTTGCGCCGCGCAATACAGAATAAGCGCCGAGGATTGCTGTCCAAAGATGTTTTTCTTCATGACAACGCACGACCACATACTGCAAATGTGAGGAAAACCCTCCTACAGGGATTTGGCTGGGACGTGTTTGAATATCCGCCGTACAGCCCTGACCTCGCTTCTAGCGACTTTCATCTGTTCTTACATATCAAGTCTTTCCTTGGCGGTCAACACTTCACCAATGACGAAGAGCTGAAAGAAAATGTTTCCAACTTTTTGAAGACACAGGTGGCAAACTTCTATGAAGAAGGTATACAAAAACTTGTGCCTGCAAAATTTCGGCAGTTATGTGGAAAAGTAGTCTAAGAGTTGTAGAATTTTGTGCAATAAATAATTATTCTGTATCTGTACACAATTTAATGTTATTACTAAACGGAAATTACTTTTTGGACGTACCTCGTATAAGAGAATATACAAGAACTTATCAAACAAAAAATTTAGATCTCGTTATAAGACAGAAATTATTTCATATACCCTTTGTGTGGAGTTAACCATTTCCGAGCTATTCCTTATTGTTTGTTTCAATTTTAAAATATATATTTATACTTTCCTCAAATCAGATATTATTTGTTTTTCTCTCTCCTCGTCCAGTAAAGAGTAAATCCAATCGCATATCGCATTAGAAAATACGCTTTCTTAAGAATAATTTGTTATAGAATAGGAGATAACGACATTGAGTGTAATACATGAGCTTTTTAAAACACCAGGTACCCACATATGTTGTGTAGCAGGATTGAGTTGCAGAATGGTTAGGAGTTTAGAAATTACACACAAATTCTTTCAGAATGAAGAACACTTTAGACTACTAATTCGCAGAAAACTCAAATTATACCTTTTGATTATTCATTATTCTAATCATAGCATTAATAAACGCATTTACAGTCATTTTGAGAAATGAAACGTAATTCAAATTTTTCATTTAAAGGGAAGTTTATAGTAGATGTTTTTTACTTTCGCTAGCCCGCATGTACAGTGTACACAGGGGATAGAGAACGTATTGTATTGCACCCAAAAATTTGACGTCGAGATTTCACTGTGAATATATAATCTGATGTCCCCTAAATCCGAGAAAAGCATTTTTAGAAAAAGATCTGTGTGTGTTTGGGGACAGCATAGCTCAAAAACAAAAAGATCCTTAAATACCAAACTTGGTATTTAGGTTTAATATCTTCCAAGGATGCGACACGAAGATTTTTCAAGAAAATTCCCCCACCACAAACTACGCTTTACATGGCAAAAGTGAATAAAATGTTGATGTTTTCAAAACTGGCTCTAACGATTTTGATTAAAATTCCGTATATTAAAGATATTTACATATCTAATAAGATGTGTATCTTGAATTTTCTGGAAATAGTGTCTTTATTCTGGATGAATTTTGCCAAATTTTACTTAACTGCTAAACCATAAGAGAGAGACAATAGCTTACTACACAAAAAATGTGGATCTCGTCAAGACACACTATTTATGTCCTTTACATTTTTGTTGTGGAAGTAACCGTTTCCGAGATATTCCTTGTTATTGATTTTAATTATTAAGCACTCATACTTTTCTCCGATAGGAGGTGTCCTTTTTCATTTGTTCTACTCCTAGCCAAACAAAGGAGCGATTTGCAATAACAATCGCTTAACGACAGCCTTTAAAAGATTTGATTATCGATTTAGTCTTGTGTATTCTCTTAGTTCCCTTCTACATATAAGAAACAAAGTAATAAGAATATTCTGCTAATGATTATCTCGATTAGCATGGTATAGAAAGAAGAAGAATTTTTTGTAAGAAGTTTATTTCTAGAGCTGTTATGTGAGTATAACACATCAGATTGTTTAAAATATATTCGTGTCGTATATTTTCGAGATGCTGAATTTAAATATATACAATTTGGCACTGATATCTATTCGTATTTGAGTTAAGATATTCATAAAAACTCACACGGAACGACGACAGATATGAGCGCGCGCATATACACACATACACGTTATTATTTCATATATTTTCAGCGAAATATGGTTATTGAATTTTTGGGCCGAATGCAATTTATCTGCCATAAGCATGTGCGTGAGGAAAGCAAATAATCCTGAGTAAGAATATAACAATTATTGTCGTTATAATGTTTGTTGCTGCTTAACTATAACTCCATGGCATGACAGTTCACAAGGAACCTGTGCCTACCGCCCGGCCGCTGCGTCCCCCATCTCGACCTACATCATGAGACGTGGTCAATGCCTCGAATCCCCTTGGCCGGTTAATGCGGTCCTCCAGACCGCTATTTCTCCATCAAATAACTCCTCAATTGATCCCCCAGGGACATCACGAGACTGAGTACATCCCGGGGGAAAAATCCCTTCACCGGCACTGGGAATCGAATCTAGGTCTCCCGCTTGGTGGGCAGACCTGAATAAGCTTAATGGTTCCAAATACTACGTTATATTTCCATAATATGAACCACATTTTATCTAATTTCTAAAAGTAACCTCACCAAATGAGGCGGGCGCGCAGTAACATGTACATTTACTTTCGGGAGGTTGTGGCTTCAATTCATATCGACCGTGCACTCTTATTTCGGGTTTTCCGTGTTCCTTTGTTCCCTTACTTGTGTATTCTTCACGATTCCCTTTTCTTCATTCTCTTGTCATCTTTGAGGTGCGCTTCTGGACTCGTGGTGTGTGGCATATGTCGCGGATGCATGTACACTATAAATGCACTCTTGGAGTTGAGGCGGCGTTGTGGCCGTAGTCCTCGTGTTTCGTGTTGACGGGAACGTTTCGTGGTGTTGGGGCTGAACGGTTAATCCTGGCACCGAGATGAAGAACTTTCAAGTCCCTTCCGTACGTATCTGTGGACTGTCTGCTTGATGCATGAGGTCTCTGCTGCACAACAGATCTTCATAGGTGTCGGTCCGTGCGGTGTTGCCCGCCGTTGTCGAACATTTACCTTCTTCAGGCATCTTTGAGATAATATGACCCTATTAATAAACCAAGTACATTCTGGAAAACCATGTTATAATTGAATGTGATTCGTATGCATAGCTAAAACAGATTAATGAGAAATATATCAATATAATACCTGTTTGACTTTTATTATCAAAATAACTACTATATAAATCTGCAGGTTGATTTCCTGAAAACGCTTTATACACGTTAAATGAACGTTACAGCGTTCGTATTTCTACAAAATGGTCACATTTATGTTCGTCTTCAAAATAAATTATATAAAGGCAATACTTTTATGATCGTAATACATATTTATTAAAAACCTGATGAATACATACTAAAAAAATTGATTTAAATTTTTAGTTGAAGATTACATGAAGTTACTTTGTTTGGTCGTAATTTGGTACCATTGAATATTCATTTAGTAAGATGTGGGGATAAACACTTCGCTACTCTGCATCTAAATTGTGTATTTGACAAAAGTTTTCAAATACCTCCACGGATTTTAAAATCTAGCTGCAAGGCTTATGTTAAAATCAATTTAGCGGAATCAATTTGCACTTCAAAAGCTGTCCGTAATAGCTATTTTAACAGTAAACTGGATTTATGAGAAACTAAATGTAGTTCCAGTATATCTTGTAACGTTAACTTGGGCTATTTTACTGGATTCCCTTCCTATTAATGAGATTTTCTGAAATACGAGATTGGCTATTTTCACTTTTATGTCTACATTATCATTTTTAAAAAAATGTACTCAATATTTATAACACTTCAAACTCTCATAGTATTAGTTTTATCAATACAAAAGCTAAGCTTTTTGGGAAACTTATCCCCTTGGTCTTTTAAAAATACTTACTTTTTTAAACTAACACAGAAAAAAACGAGTAAGAGCTGGAAAAGCTTAGGTGTGGTGATGCCGAGGTTGAAATTTAGAATTGAGAACGCAAAATATCTAGTGGTGAACGATAGTTTTACTTTCTCTAGCCCGCATGTACAACGTACATAGTGGTTAGAGAAGGTATTGCATTCCACCCAAAAATTCGATACTGAGACTTCAGCGGAAATACGTGTTTCGGGTCCCCCGAACCCAAAAAAGGTATTTTTGGAAAAAAGGTCCGTGTCTGTGTGTGTCTGTGGACAGCATGGCTCAAAAACGAAAAGTCCGTTAAATATCAAACGTGGTATATATGTTCAGTATCTTTCAAGCATGCGACACGAAGATTTTCAATAAAATCTCCCAACTAAACTTTATATGGAAAAAATTTCGAAAATTTTGATTTTCTCAAAAGTGGCTCTAACGAGTTTAATTAACATATCGTATATTAAGATGTATACATCTTGAATTTTCTGGGAAAAGCATCTGAAGACAACTTTATTCTGGATGCATTTTATGGAATATTGTATAACTGGTAAACCGTAAGATATAGGCAAAAACTTACATAACAGAAAATCTAGAGCTCGTTAAAACACACACTTTATTTTTTTCGTGAAGTGGATCGTTTTTTTAGATATCCCTTGTTATTAGTTTCAGCTTTAACAAAGCTTAAAATTCTCATACGATAATTTGTTTACTCATGAAATAAAGGAACTTCAGTCACATAACAACTAGCCTTTGACTAATACTTTAGCTATGCTACTCCTTTATTTTCCTTCTACTTGCTTAGAAGCAAGTAATACCACTTCTGCTATTTTTTTCTCTCGATTTGCATGAAGTAAAAATAAGCATAAGCTTTTAACAATAATTTGTTGCAGAGATGTAGAGAAAGTCATGTGAATGGAACACTTTGAAGATTTTTTTGATACCATTACGTTGAAGATCTATCAGATTAATCAACTTGTTGAATAATTAACAGGCAAGGACTCATGAATGTTTAATATTATTATGGTAGGTCTAGGTATAGCGAAATGGTTCATTTCTTACTATAAATTAAGAGATGTTTACTATCAACTGCGTAAAATCTCAATATAGCATAATCAAACTATATATCCAAACACATATTATACGACATTTTCAGTATTATATTTTATTATTATAACACTGGCGATACTTTCTGCCCAGATAGGATTTCAACAAGTGCTATAAGCGCTTAGTTAACTAAATATCCGAAACAGAATTCACATTTTTAGGCTATGTAACAACGATTCTTGCAAGGAAAGGAAAAGAAAAATCTCTTTCTCTAGCTGTTCTGCAAACAAACATTCTTTTTTTTACGAAAGAGTATTCATAAATGGTCTTTTATTTGCTTCTCTATAAGTAGAATGGAAATATGGGAATGCACAGGATAAAGCAATATGTACTCAAGTCCTTTAAAAGCCGGTCGCTACGTTCTCTTTGCTCGTCAGGAATAAACAAAGATAGAGGGGAAAAAATCACCTCCCGTAGAATTTAAAACAATAACACGGAAAATCTCGGAAACGGTTAACTCTCTAAAAAATGTATGTGACATAAATTGTGTGTTTCAACGAAATCTACATTTTTGTATAGTAAGTTTTTATCTATGTCTTACCATTTACTAGTTATACAAAGGTTGTACAAAGTCATTCAGAATGAAATAATCCTCAGAGGCTATTCCCAGAAAGTTCAGGACATAGATTTTGTCTATTATAAACATGTATTAAGCATATGGTATTTTAATCAAACTCTTTAGATCCATTTTTGAGAAAATAAAAATTGATTTTCATGGAAAAATGTTCCAAATAAAGAGTAATTGGGTGTGGAAGGATTTTTCCATTTCGCATCCTTGGACGATTGAACTTAAATACCAAGTTTGGTATTTAATTGACGTTTCGTTCACAGAGACAGACTCAAGACATGGACTTTTTTCTTAAAAAAGTGTTGTTTTTTTTTTATTCAGAGGATACTAAATCTCGGGTTCGATTTTTGGATGAAATACAATACTCTTCAGACTGCCTCTGTGGTCGAGTGGTCACCGAGCTGACTTTTCACCCGGGGGTCCTGGGTTCGATTCCCGGCTGGGCGTTTATATGTGAGTTTGAGAAAAAAAATGGTTTAAATCAAGGTAAAAAGAACCTAGAGACGATATGACCTTAGATGTTAAAGGGGGCTATATAGTTGAAACAATTAAAAAAATATATATATATACGTGCTAGAGAAGGTGAAAAATTTTAATCACAAACTTTCAAGGTCAGCCAGATAGCGTAGAACGTAATGTCATTTAATTGTGTTTTCCGCACAAGCCGTGTATAGGACAGAAGTTTGAAGGTAGAGCTTGACAGAACAATTCAATGATATAGGTAGGGTTTGAACCACGAATCTTCCGCTCTTCGTCCATTTGCAGCGGGTAATAGCTCCACCGACTAAGCTACGGGACCATCCCTCGATTTCTCCTGATATTTTGAACACTATTGTAATAACAGTTTTTACTTTCTCTATACGTACTATGTACATAGTGTATAGAGAAGGTATTGCACTCCACCAAAAATATTCGATACCGAGACTTCACCGGAAATATATGTTTTAGGGCCCCCTGTATCCAAAAAAAAGTATTTTCAGAAAAAGGTCCGTGTGTCCGTGTGTCTGTGAACACGATAACTCAAAAACGAAAAGTAGCTAAAATACCAAACTATGTATTTAAGTTTAGTATCTTTCAGGGATGCGACACGAAGATTTTGAGAAAAATCCCCCCACCCCAAACTATCCTTTACATGGAACTTTTTTCGAAAATTTTGATTTTCTTAAAAATGGCTCCAACGATCTTGATTAAAGTATCGTATATTAAAGATATTTACCTGGCAAATAAAATGTATATTTTGAATTTTCTGGGAATAGCTTCTAAAGACCTGTTTATTCTGGATGAATTTTGCTTAATTTGGCATAACTAGTAAACCGTAAGAGATAGACAAAATCTTACTATGCAAAAAATGTAGGTTTTGTTAAAATACACAAGTTGTGTCATATACATTTTTTTTCGTGGAGCTTACCGTTTTCGTGGTATTCATGTTATTAGTTTCAGTTGTGAAGTACTTAAACTTTTCTCAGTTGGGAGTATCCGTTTTTCTTTTATTCTACTCCTGGCTAAGAAAAGAAGCGATTTGTAATGACAATCGCATAACGACAGCTTTTAAAACACTTGACTATCGTTTATCCAAGTGTATTCGCTTATTTTACTCCTACTTATAAGGACTAAGTAATAAGAACATTGTACTAATGAGTACCTCAATTACCAAGATGCAGAAAGAAGAATAATCTTATGTAAGAAGTTTGTAGAACAGCTAGAGAAAGTCGTGTGTGTGTTACACATAAGATTTTTTGTCTTATTTTTCAAGATTAGTAAACAATATTTTAATTTTAGTTCTCTGCTCACATTGTGTACCTTTATTGACATGCGTCCCTTATACGAGCCACATCTGCCGTAGAAAATAAAGCTTTTAGAGCTACGTAATACAATTAGAAAGTGCTCATGTATTGAAGGTAATAAAGGTATATCCTGGAAAAACTACCCTCTAATTTTAAGTGTAACACTGTGTTTTATTATTGTTTAATGTTTCTACAAAAAAGAACACCAATTAGTGATGCATATTCGACCTTGAGGTTGGTGAGATGAATGAGGGAGAAGTACACACCTGGTGCCTTTCCGACAGGCATCCTTGACGGCAAATTGAGCACTGAAGCGTATATGAGTTACGGAGTCACTACAAATCGTTGTCTGCTACAGTTATAAATTTCCAATTTGCATTTTATGGCCAATTTTTCAATACACTGCACTCTTGGAGAAATTAAACGGAAAAAATTACCAAAATTTTCTTTTGGCGGAATCTATAAAACGTAATTTTCTGTTTAATTTGATGGATTATCACTTTGGGGGCATGTTTATATTTAAAATTTGTTTATAAAATAGAACTTCATCACTCATTTTATACCACCTCACAGTTCCTCCTACTTTGGTCCAAAAAGTAGCCTATCTTTTAGGGAAAGTTGTTCTCTACAAATTGGTACCACGGTTAAATATGACAGCTTCGTGTTCTCAAGCCGTGCATAATTTTCTTTGGAAATTTAAATAGGCGTTTGTTTTCTCCATTTAGTTTAAAATAGATTTTTCGGTGGGTGAGAGTTTCTGATATAAATGACACGTTTTATCAGAATTTATCAAAAATAACTAAACCAAATTTTTACATTCTATTTGGATAGTATTGCGGTGATTGGCAATTTAAAAAGAATAATCGCTGATTAATTTCAATCAGAAAACGGAATCATTAAAAAAATAGCCCTACCGTCCTCAATAAAATTTCATGAGCTTCTTCCACATTGCCTTCTCTATCCATTCTCTAACTAACTCCATGGCACGACAGCTCACGGGGAACCTTGGCCTACCACCCGGCCGCTGCGTCCCCCATCTCGGTCCACTACAGACGTCATGGATGGGGTGCAGTATTGGAGGGTGAGACGTGGTCAGCGCCTCGAGTCCCTCCCGGCCGGTTAATGCGGTCCTCATGACCTGGTGCCGCTACTTCTCCATCAAGTAGCTCCTCAATTGGCCCCCCAGGGACCTTACGAGGCTGAGTGCACCCCATCCATTCTCTAACAAAGTATTATTACAAAAGCTTATTCTTCTCGCTAATTCATGCTAATAAAGGTAAACAATAACTCACACTGTTTTATTACTTATTATTTTGTTTCTTCTAAGTAAGAGAGCACATAGACTAAAGCAACAGTTGGGTCTACTAAAATCGAATCGCTATGTGATGTAATGGAAATGCTCTTCACTTTGCATTATCAGGATGAAAAGGAATAATAAGACTTCAGAAAAATCATGATTATTTAAACATTTAAAACCAATAATACGAAATATCTCGGAAATGATTAGCTCTACAAAAACAAGTGTTATACCTATATGACATAAATTTAACGAGATATACACATTTATACTAACTTTTGTCTATCTTTTTAGGTTTATTAAGTTATGTAAAAGTAATTTAAATCAACAGGACTTTAGGCTATTTTCAAGAAATTCAGGATATACATTTTACTTGCAAATATCTTTAATATGCCATAATAAAAATACCACATGTTTTAGCTATTTTAATTTCAAATGAAAAATATATCTTGAATTTTCTGGGAATGGTCTCTGAAGCCCTCTTCATTTGAATAACATTTGCATATTTAGTAAACCCAAAGAGATAGGCATATCTTACTCCACAAAAAATGCAGATCTCCTTTAAACACCCAATTTATGTCATATCATTTTTTTCTCTTCTTTCTTTTCTTCAGAATTAACGTTACCGAGCTATTCCTTGATAATGGTTTGAATACTCTAAGGTTTATACTTTTAACACTTGGGAAATGATTTAGTTTCTTCTTTCTCTCCGGGTCATCCAAAAAGCATGGAATTTCAAATTCATCACATAACGACACAGTCTCTAAATATATGACTATCACTTTACCTGCATTGAAATATGTAAACGTGAATGTAACTTTTTAACTTCATTAATAAGAAGCAGTAGAAGGTTATTTTTTAAAATAATAGTTTGTAGGACGGTGAGTAGAGAAAGTCATATGAGTGGAACACGTAAGAATTTGTACTGCAAAACTTCGTTATGGTGTTAGGTAAAATTTGCTTTACTAACAAGCCCTTGGCGGTCTTGTCATATACTTCAGGTAAGGGGGGAGGCAGGTATTTAATTCATGGAAATGTAGACGTTAGTATTCACACACAGCAACATATTTTCCAGCCATATATTTTGAATAATTACAAACGTATACAACTCATAGAAATTGTTACTTTTTTCTAAACTATTAACGTGCTGCGAGCAGGATATGAAAGAATTTTAAGAGAGTTAATGCAGAATATACATCGAATGCCCAGGGACCTATAAAATTGTAATTAATGTCAGGGAATAGTTATTAGCCGGAGCGTATTATCCAAGCTTCCTACACGTTGTTTTTGTTGTATATTTACGATATGCATAACACAGAGTGGTCCAAAAATGTAAACACATTTCAATCATGTAAACGTAATCCTTAAATCTTTATTACTGGAGAGAGTATTACATTTTATCCAAAAATTGGAATGTCGAAATGTCATTTTAATTAAGTGTTTAGACGTCTAAACGTGCAATAAATGAAAGAAATGCTGTGGGTAAGTATTTGTGAATAACATAACTTAAAATAGAAATGGTTAAATACCAAACATATTATTTATGTTCAACATTTTCCAAACATGCGACACGAATACTTTCAAGAAAACCTTATTGCCCTTTACATGTAAAGTATTTGGTTAACTTTTATTTTCAGGAATCCTCTAATGGTTTTTGATTAACATATCACTTTTTAAGTAATAAATTAGAGAAATATATACTTTAAACTTTCAGTGAATATTGTGCGAGCTTCCCTTTATTCAACAAAATATTGTATAGCCTTGTATAGCATGGAACTCCCAAAAAATTAATGAAAACGTGTTAAGTGCCTCGATTAAAAACCGATTGAGCAGTAGGTTGGGTGGTCTACTTCGCGGACAATTCAGCGGCCTCTATTGTGGTGAACTGGAAATTCAAAGTGGATTTTCCGCCCTACTCATGCGCAGCAGCTGCAGCTGATATGAAAATCTGCGTCATCATCTCTTACGGCATTTTATTACCAACCATTTTTGTCACACTAACAGTAGACAATTTGACGCATGCGGCCGATCATCTGTTATTGTAATTTGATATAAAGAGAATATATTCACATAATTTTCTCCATCCTTTAAGTTAATGAATGGGTACAACGATTATTCTTAAGACGCATATTTTTCTATCTGTTTTACTTTATTATGATAAATATTTGCAGAAATAGCTCATTACACATTTATTATAAATACGAGGTACGTCCAGAATGTATGTTCCGTTTCAATTTATCTCCGCTGCAGCGCTGAGATCGCAGTTCCGCAAATGCGTGGTAGACGCTCTGTATCAACGAGAAGAAACGTGCGCCATTTTGAGATCGCTGTCAGCCACATACGCTTTGTTGTGCTTGTTTACAATGTCGGTGTTGATGTCCCGCCACTTGTGAAATCAGATCTGTGATTCGTTTTCTGAATACTAGGAAAGTGAAACCAATTGAAATTTATCGGCAAATTTGCGAAGTTTACGGACAAAATGCGATGAGTGATTCAATGGTGAGAAGATGGGTCCGACAGTTCAATGAAGGACATAGTGAAATGCACGATGAAGAACGAAGTGGCCGTCCATCTTTGGTTACAGAATCACTGGTTCACGCCATTGATGACAAGATCCAGGAAAACAGCAAGTTTACAATTAGTGCTCTCGCTATGGAATTTCCCCAAAGCTCACGATCACCAAATTCATGAAACTGTTACCGAAAAACTGAAATTTCGTAAACTTTGCTCACGTTGGGTACCAAAGATTCTTACTGAGCAACGCAAAACAAAACGGATGGATAGTGCACTTCAGTTTTTAACCTGTTATGATGAAGACGGCGAAGAATTTCTGACACAGATAGTCACAGGAGATGAGACTTGGGTTTCTTACGACACCCCTGAAAGTAAGCGGCAATCAATGGAATGGAGGCACACTCCATCCCCAGCGAAGGTTAAGCCGAAACATATCTTGACACCTTGAAAAATGTTGTGTACAGTGTTCTGGGACTGGAAAGGCATCTTACTTATTGATTTCTTACCGCATGGTCAAACAATCAAAGCAGATGTTTATTGCGAGACACTTAGGAAATTGCGCCGCGCAGTACATAATAAGCGCCGAGGATTGCTGTCAAAAGGTGTTGTTTTTCTTCACGACAACGCACGACCACACACTGCAAATGTGACGAAAAACCTCCTACAGGGATTTGGCTGGGACGTGTTTGACCATCCTCCGTACAGTCCTGACCTCGCTCCTAGCGACTTTCATCTGTTCTTACATCTCAAGTCTTTCCTTGGCGGTCAGCACTTCAACAATAACGAAGAGCTGAAAGAAAATGTTTCCAACTTTTTGAAGACACAGGCGGCAAACTTCTATGAAGAAGGTATACAAAAGCTTGTGCCACGCTATGACAAATGCCTGCAAAATTTCGGCAGTTATGTGGAAAAGTGTTTAAGAGTAGTAGAATTTTGTGCAATAAATAATTATTCTGTATCTGTACATAATTTAATTTTATTACCAATCGGAAATTACTTTCTGGGCGTACCTCGTACAGTGAGAATAGCAATTGTCAAATGTTTAAGAACTGGACGTAATTTACATTAGCCTTAAAATCCCACACTCTTTCCATGCAATTACGAGAAACAATTGAACATCTAAAGGGGCATGCATAAATTAGGAACGAGATTCTCATTTGATAATAAAAAGGTAACGTAAAGAATAACTAGTAGGTAATTTAAAAATAAAGGGTAATAAAATTAACGTTAATGTAGCTTCATTTCAAACTATAGCGCAAGCAACCTAATTAAGGAAATTAGAAATCGACTTTGAAAGAATTAACAAATACGTATTAAAAAATTCCAACAAATTATCAATGTGGATATCGGAAATGCCTTATGGCATAAAAACTTATTCGGAATAAATTGTGTATTTTAAAGAAACCTACGAATAGGTTTATTGTGCAGTAAGTTTTCTCCTATCACTTAGAATTTAATAGTTATAAAATAATTATTAAAACTTCCCCGCAAGTAAAAAACAACACAGAGTTGCTTTTTTCTTCTAAAAATGCCTCTCCTTTGATACAAAGACCCTAAAACGTACATTTCAAGTGTAATCTCGTAATCGAACTTTATTGTAGAATGCGATATCTTCTCTACACATACGCCATACACTATTATCGTATTACACGTTCTTGCACCCCTTTGTATTCCATAAAGCTGCATTAGATTTTGATAGCTTCAACGTACCTCCATACCTGAAGATTGATTTGGTGCTTCACAACAGGGTTGAAGAGCAGCTTCCTAGTCACATGATTCATTCGACTTAAGTCTGAGTTTTACAGCTCTTGGCCAAATATTTTGCTACTGAATACAACAATCTCCTTTTGTTCCAAAATTAATTATAAAAGTGTTAAGAAGCGTGATTTCATATTTTACTGCAATACTGAAAAATCTGATGTGTACACTCACATGACTTTCTCTAGCTGTTCTACAAACTTCTTACATAAGATAATTCTTCTTTCTGCACCTTGCTAATCGTGGTACTCATTAGCGCAATGTGCTTATTACTTAGTTCCGTATAAGTAGGAAGAAAATATGGGGATACACTAGGCTAAACCAATAGTCAAATGTTTTAAAAGCTGTCGTTATGCGATTGTCATTACAAATCGCTTCTTTTCTTGGCCAGGAGTAGAACAAAAGAAAAACGGACACTCCCGTCTTAGAAAAGTATAAGTACTTCACAACTGAAACTAATAACAATGAGTACCTCGAAAACGGTAAGCTTGACGAGTAAAATGCATATGACATAACTTGTGTATTTTAAAAAAAAAAAAAAAAACTACATTTTTTGTATAGTAAGTTTTTGTCTATCTCTTACGGTTTACTAGTTATGCCAAATTAAGCAAAATTCATTCAGTATAAACAGGTCTTCAGAAGATATTCCCAGAAAATTCAAGATATACATTTTATTTGTCAGGTAAATATCTCTAATATACGATATTTTAATCAAAATCGTTAGAGCCATTTTTAAGAAAATAAAAATTTTCGAAAAAAAGTTCCATGTAAAGGGTAGTTTGGGATGGGGGAATTTTTCTCAAAATCTTTGTGTCGCATCCCTGAAAGATACTAAACTTAAATACCAAGTTTGGTATTTTAGCTACTATTCGTTTTTGAGTTATCATGTTCACAGACACACGGACACACACACGGACCTTTTTCTGAAAATGCTTTTTATGGATACAGGGGGTCTTGAAACATGTATTTCAGGTGAAATCTCGGTATCGAATTTTTGGGTGGAATACAATACTTCTCTATCCCTATGTACATTGTACATGCGGGGCTAGAGAAAGTAAAAATGAATCGTGTCCTACACATTTCATCCAAACTGCAATTAAGTAAAAAACTGTTTATAAGTACTATATATTATAAGTTTATACCTATACAGTAAACAAGCGTTACCCGTCATAGTTTACTAAAAATAAGAATTACACAGAACACTGATAGTTTGCTAAAAACCATTCACATTATTTAACAAAAAATCTGATGTCTTCCATCGCATGACTTTCTCTACATCTCTACAATAAATTATTGCCAAAAAATTTATTCTTCTGTTTACATAGTGCTAATCGAGAAAAAATTAGCTGTAAGGGTCTTATTACTTGCTTCCTTGTAAGTAGAAGCGAAATAAGAGAGCACCATGGGCTAAATCGATAGTCAAATCTTTTAAACGCTGGTTGCTTTGTGATTGAAGTACCTTTGTTTGAATGGACAGGAATTAAAAAATTCCCGTATGAGAAAAGTATGTGTTTAAAGCTGAAACTAATTACTAGGAATATTTTAAAAACGATCCACCTCACGAAAAAAAGCTATTCATCCCGAATAAACATGTCTTCAGAAGCTATTCCTAGAAAATTGAAGATACATATTTTATTTGCGACGTAAATATCTTATCATAAATATAATCAAAATAATTTTAATCAAAATCATTACAGAAAATAAAATTCAAAATCTTCTCGGGCTTCTAACCAGGTAAAAACTTGGCTTGATACCAACGTTTCGAAGAAGTGCATCTTCCTCGTCTTCAGGGTGAACTGATGAAACGTTGGTATCAAGCCAAGTTTTTACCTGGTTAGAAGCCCGAGAAGATTTTGAATTAATACGTCGCCAGGAAAGCCTCAGTTCTTATTTTAGAAAATAAAATGTTTCTAACATTTTTGTATGAAAAGAGTAGTTGCGGGTAGGGGGGTTTTCTTGAAAATCTTCATGTTGCATCCTTAGAAGAAGAAGAAGAAGAAGAAGAAGAAGATACCAAACTTAAATACCAAGTTTAATATTTAACGTTCTTTTCATTTTTGAGCTAGGCTACCCACACACATACAGACAGGCACACACAGACATTTCTTCTAACAATGCTTTCTTTGGATTCAAGGGGTCTCAAAACATGTATTTTCGGTGAAAACACGGTATCGAATTTTTTGGGTGCAATACATTAACTTCTCTATACACTATGTGCATAGTACGTGTAGAGAAAATAAAATGAAATAACTGTTTATAATCAGATTACTGTATGTAATATTTACAGTATGACATTACGCCGTGGCACAAGAAGTTAATTTTGAGGTGTTCTATACCATAGTGGTTTCCAGAAAGGGAATAAATAATAGAGTTGTTTGTCGAAAGGGCGGATACTAATAGAATTGTAATATAGTTTACAAAAACATCCCGTTTCTGAATTCTCAAGGAACAGTTTCGTCAACAAAATGCTTCTTAAATATAAACGATCTACTCTTCTCTTGTGGCTCTACAGCCTTTTGTGAGCTTTGGCCTCCTGCACAATCCTCCCCCACATCTTCTGCTTTACTTTTCCACCCTGTGATTCCAATCTTTCTTAGGTCTTCCATCACATCATCTAACCATCTTGTTTTTGGTCTTCCTTTTTTTTCTTCTAGCGTACAGTCTTCCTTTCAATATTCTTTTTGGCATTCTATCTTCTGTCATTCTCTCTATGTGTCCTAGACATCTTATTCTTTGTGCCTTTATAAATTTCACAATATTTTGCTGACTAATTATTTCTTCTATCTCATAGCTGTTTAGAAATTATAGAAACCTACATTTAAATTATTTTAAAAATCATTTACTATTGAAACGACCACTGGAACGTTATGTTAAGCTGAACTATGGATGGTTAAAAGAAAATTAAATTCATAATGTAAATATAGAGGAAAGAGAGCATATAGCAAAGGCAACAACAGGAGTGTGGAAATTGAAAGATCAGAGAAGTGGTTTTACTCGGGGAATGTACGTTGTTTGGGGGACAAGTACATTTAGAACATTTTGTTTTAATATAAATTCAAATTGGAGGGATGAATACATTAACCACTGGTCACTTAAGTAGCCAAAAACAATAATGAAAATATTTGGCATGTAAAGTGCTTATCTCTTGAATTAAGTAATTAAGTAAATAAATAAAACGACATTATAATGCATAATTAATGAAGACCATGCTAGCTGGGTACATGAATAATAACTGTTAAATTACTGTGCAATCAGAGAATCAGAGATATCGAATGTATTTTCTATGATCATTAGTGTTTTAGAAGTGCTTAGTACTCGTTCTTAATGCAAACGGCATCATAGGTACTACAAAAATGTTATAATGTATTATAATTAAATCAAAAATAATTATTGTTATCATTAAAAGTGCTGTTATCGATTCTTGTAAAACTAAATAACATGGTAGAAAACATTGGTATTAACAGTGAACAAATCTAATTTCAGAGTCAAGAGTGTGGTTGCATATAAAATTATTCTTTTCAGCAAATAATATTAGAAAGCTTACTTTAAATTTTAGGAATACAAGGCACTATTTTTAAATTTAAAGGAAATATATTAATTTTGGTTGTGCTGAAACCCGGAACATTTTCTGAACAGTCAGTAGTAAAGCTACACTAAAATATTTAAAAGGAAACAAATACCTGGAAGGTCCATAGATTATTAAGTAATGAAGGTTTTCTGTGTTTTTTGGACATCTTGTGTTAATTGTAACCCTTGAATGGCATGAGCGTGGTGTGATGGTAGCGGCGGCAAGCGGTGCTGCAGGAGTTCCCCAGAAACAAAAACTGGTTTCCCCGCTTAAACTTTCTGTATGCAATACGCTATTCACAGAATTGCTCATCTTTATTATCATAACTAGAACTGTAAAATAAGATTTTCAGCTCTTGAATGAGGGCAAGAACTCATTTGTTTTATAATTGTTGTCACATCATGAGGATAGTTTCTTAAAATTTAATAGTTTCGTAGCTGAAAGTGCATAAATTACTTATCTCATTAATCATTCCGTAATTAGATTAACGGATTTTATGAATATAGTGTTTTAAAATTACTTCATGTTTATTTGGAACGTTGAATTTTCTACAATTGGTGTTGATAACCTAATCTATCAGCGTGTTTTGCTTATGAACGCGTATGCGCATGAACAATTCAAATCCTTCAAATTTTGATATACTTATTATTGTTATATAATTATTTAAAAGCTCGGCTTTAAATTCCAGAATGAAACATGTCATGTTGGCTAAATTAATTAATTATTGTGTATAAGCAAGATACTTCATATGTTATATTATTTAATTCCAAAGTGGTTTGGGAATGCCTCCAAACTCTGCAGGCACTACCACAGCTTAACACCGCAAGGCTGTGATGGATGCCAGGTCATCTGGGAATCGAGTGAAAAGAAAATAACCAAGAAAGGTGTGCAACTCTTTACTATAGGCCTGGCCTCTTCTGCGGCGTAAGCAAATCATATGCAAGGACAGCAGTAGTAAAACGGACGAGAGAACACTGGAAAAGGTGGCTCAAATCGCTCGGACAAACACTATGTGAATAGATAGTTGAAGACCCCAATGAAACACTATATCTCTACTAAAACAGTGTACAGGAAGAGTCAGGTAGCTTATACTAGGGTTATTGACTAAGGACGAATTCTTCAAAAGGCGCCTACGTATCCTTCAAGAAATACCAGTTGCAGACTCTGAAGAAATGGACCAACATATAATACTGAACTGGGAGGCATTGGAGAGAACAAGATTTCATCTCTTTGGTCCAAATATAAAGATCTTATTTTACAAAAAGCAGTCTTGAAGCTAAGTAATACCAAATAACTCGAGTACCTGTAATAGGAAATGGAACAGCTCAAAATACCAAAGGATCGAGGTACAAGGTCTTTGAACACTCAAATGCTCAATTCTAAGCTTGATCTAATAATGTATGAGCATGTCTAAAAATGTTAATATAGAAAATATAGTTTCATCTCTCACAATGTGAGATTATTTATTAGTAGAGCAACATTCTTATATAAAGTTTACGACTACTTGGATAATTTATTTCATTTTTATTGAAAAGCTAGGGTTGAGTAGCAAGTTATTGTTCTTTTAAGGTCAGCAACATGATGTGTGAATATCGATCAGCGCTTTACCATCCACTTTAATATTGGTGGTTTTGCTACTGGAATCATTAAATTCAACAGCTTTTAGTAAACTATTGCTTTTTGCGTAAGTACTATTTCTACTGTTTGCATATTTGAAAAAATAATGTGAATGCACCTGCTTTAAGGGTATTGGAAAATCTCGGAACTATAGGTTTGAATGCTTAAATTCTTCCTCGTTCTTTACTCTTATTTCGCATTTGCAAAGCACTCATAGCTACGGCCAAAATTGTATCGCTTTCGTTCTAACATCCTCATTCAGGGCCGGTTCTACAATATGCTCATAAGCTTGCCAATAGCTACACTCCAGAGAAATTAATTCGGCCGATAGATTTCTTCTTCATTTAACAATATCTACGTTATCCTCTCCATAGCAAATTTCTCACAAGCCATGTTTGACATTGTGAATTCGACTGAAGTAACTTGTTAGGATCCTCATAAACTATTAAACTAACAAGAAAGCTTCCTCAGCGTACCCTAATACACTTCTACATGAACAAATTAAGAAAAAAACGGAATATCTGTGATATTTGGTTCATCTAGAACATTTGTTTTAATGGCGATACTGTATAAATAAGTAATAAATGAAATAGCATCTAGTAAAATTAAATATTTTCATAATAATTATTTTCAACTATTCTATAAAGAATAGAAGAAGCGTTCAAACATAGTGACTCTATCCTTTATTTCCAAAATGTCTTATATTTGTATGTACTGTATTTCTAACAGCAAAATGTAATTTATTTATTTAACACAATGATAAACATTGTCTTTTGCACCTAATATCTTAGTCCCATTACCGTATAAATTTCTGAAAATGATGCTGTTAAATGTTAGATATTATGGTATTTGTGTTTATCTATATTGTCTAAAAAGGAAAATTTATTTTTAAAAAAGTAATGTTATATTTTTACACCTATTGTCTTTCATAGGGTGACACGTTAATAAAAGTGCGCGATAATGACTAGCAAGTATTACAACGTTTACTCTCGGTTATTCTGTTTATCCGCTTTGTTATCATATTATACTTACTTGCTACTTTAGAAGCAATTTTTGTGTACAAGTCTTAAATATTATATTCATTCATTCAAAAATGATGTATCGTTAACCATTCAATGATTCTTGATATAGAGTTACTAGGAAGTACCTTTTGGGTCACAGATATTTTATATATAGCTATAAAACTTTGGTCTCAAATTTGTTGAAATGCTACAAAAACATGGGTTGTAGAATGTCTTTGAAAATCCATTTCCTCCATTCACATCTGGAATTTTCTCCGGAAAATCTAGGTGATGTTAGAGATGAACAAAGAGAACAGTTACATCAGGACATTTCCATCATGGAGAAGATGTACCAAGGTAATAAGGACCCAGTAATGATGGGGGATATTTTGGTTTCTTGTGAGGGAAAACAGACAGTACAAGAAGCAATCACGTGCTACCAAGCACTTTTAAGTAGAGTTACACGTATATCCCTTAAATATATAGTCAAAATATTGTTAAATATAAAACAGCATTTTGAATTAATCTTAATTCACCATGATATGTAATACAATACCATATATCATTATATCATGAGACGGTATTTATAATCAATTGACAATCAAGATCATAAATCAAATGTATGTCATTCATATTATTGATATATACGTATCTATATTTATACTAGGTGTTTATAATTTAATTTAGGGATATTTAATATATTTGAAATAATATTTCAATGAAATAGAAACTTAGTATAACTTGTTAGGAGCAAAGGGAATTTCACTTCAGAAATTGTATTTGTGCGAAGGGAACGTTCAAGAAAGGCGAAGGTTGTAAATATTCCTTGTCAGAGCAATAAACGCCTGAGTTTAAAGCAATAAGATCTTGTAAATAGGGAAAGGCATACTTTTTCTATTAACCGTTTTTCTTAGTCACGTGATTCAAGGAACGAATCGTCACAGCGTGACGTAGAAGAATTTGAGCTAAAAGTTGAAACAAACAACTAGGATAAAACCATTTTGAATAAGTAGGTCAAGCCAACGGTTGAGAAACATCGCGTTATTTCCAAAGCACCAGAAAGTCACTGGATATCTTAAAGACATGGAAGTTAGATGCTGTATCGGATAGCTCCCGAAAAACCACGCTAAATCTTGTTAAAAATGTTAGCAAGATATTCACCATTAAAGTGAATGAACTTCACTTCGTGTTAGTAATGTTGTAAGTGTCTGTTCGTCAGAATAATAAGTGCCAACATTAAAGTTTGAAACTTAAAGATATCTCGAAATTTCATTCTGAATTTATCCACACTCCCTGAGACCAAACAATCCTGAAAGAGAAACAAACCCTGAGAAAACCCAAGTATTGAATTAACAGCTCGATGACAGAGTCTCAAGAAACAGCAGGCCAAGGAAAAATTTACTAGCGCTGATGACCAGACATCTCGAACAATCGTCCAAGAACTCACAGTAATAAAAATCTGCTGTGTTCCATTCACATGACTTTCTCTATATCTCTGTAATAAATTATTTTTAAAAAGCTTATGCTTCTATTTACTTCCTGCTAATCGAGAAAAAATTAGCAGAAATAGTCTTGTTTCTTGCTTCCTTGTAAGTAGTCTGGCGACATGGGCGAGCACAATCTAACCTCCGTGCACTCTGCTCCGACGTTGATACTTTGGAGCATCGCCTTATACCTTGTCGGCAGGTTGCTGGCATTTGGTTGGTGCTAAGTGGTTATCTAACCAAACGGTGCCAGTCGGAGACCCCGCCGTGCCTGGAGATACTCTGGCGCCTGGAATTTCATTTCCCGAATACCTACCCTCAACGCAGTGTGATTTGGTTGGTAGTGGGAACACTCCATTGGATTTCGGAACAGAACATCGACACTGTGGCAAAGAGGGAAGACTGGTTCGGCTTCCTGAGACAAGAACGTTGGAAATTGATGAACTCCGGATTTATCAGCGATATGCAGCCATTTATCAACCGGTTTGAGGTTACCACCTAATATTGTTAGTGACTCGATGGACTCACCAAGATGTGAAAGAGGACTGACCACTATGGCGCGCTCAACAAAATAAAATGACATGAAATAAACATAACCAAAACAAACTGTACTTTTGTATTCAAAATTCAATTGATTTATGACTTAAACCTATTGTAATCATGTATTAATCTAATGAAAAATAAATTATATTAAAAAAAGTCTAGCTTTCAGAAAAAAAAAAAACAAATAAAAAAAAGTAGGAGCGAAATTAGGGAGTACCATAGATTAAAGTAACAGCCAAAAGCTGGTTGCTATGTGACTGAAGTTCCTTTGTTTGTATGGACACGAGTTCACAAAGTCCTGTATGAGAAAAATATAAGTTTTTATAGCTTAAACCAAAAACAAGGAATATCTACACTGCGAATAGAGAAAGTAAATATTTTATTTATCATAGTATTTACGATGAATTCGCAATAATATATCTGATCATAAACCCAAATGTCTTCATATCGTTTTACTTTCTCTACACGTACTATGTGCATAGTGCATAGAGAAGGTATTGCACTCCACCAAAAAATTCGATATCGAGATTTCACCGTAAATATATGTTTTAGGGTCCCCTGTATCCAAAAAGAGTATTTTCAGAAAAAGGTCCATGTGTGTGTGTGTGTCCGTGTACCTTTGAACACGATAACTCAAAAACGAAAAGTCGGTAAAATACCAAACTTGGCATTTAAGTTTAGTATCTTCCAGGGATATATTTTCCAGGGATGCGACACGAAGATTTTGAGAAAAATCCCCCACCCCAAACTACCCTTTACATGGGACATTTTTTAAAAGTTTTTATTTTCTAAAAATGGCTCTACCGATTTTGATTAAAATGTTGTGTATTAAAAATATTTACCTAACAAATAATACTATATTTTGAATTTTCTGGGAATAGCCTCTGAAGACTACTTTATTCTGAGAGAATTTTACGGAATTTTGCACAACTGCTAAACCGTAAGAGATAGGCAAAAACTTACCACACAAAAAATATAGAGCACATTAAAACACACAATTTATGTTGTATACATTTTTTCCGTGTAGTCGATCGTTTTTGAGATATTCCTTGTTTTTGTCTTCAGGTTCGAAAAACTTAACTTTTCTCATACAGAAATTTGCCAGTTCCTATCCACACAAAGAAATACTTCAGTCACTAGCTACCAGCTTTTGACTATGGCTTTAACCTATGCTTCTCCCTTATTTCCCTTCTACTTACAAGGAAGCAAGTAATAAAGACTATTTCTGCTAATTTTTTGTCGATTAGCATGAAGTAAATAGAAGTATAAGCTTTTTAAAACTAATTTGTTACAGAGATGTAGAGAAAGTCATGAGAATGGAACACATCAGATTTTTAATATGACATGTTAAGAGATTTCTGAAGCGATTTTCAAAATCAGCACATCTTTTTTCTTAAGAATCATCTGCTTTTATCGCTGCGGTATGAAAAAAGTTTTCCTTTTGGGCAGTGTCATCATTTTGATTGAATATGGAACAGTGTAGGGTGGGATATTGAAAATAGCATGAAGAAATCTGAAGGTATATCAAACATTTACTCTTTCAGGCAAACACAGTCCATGGCCGGGTGGATTAATTTAGGAATGTAGTGTATCGCAGTGCAAAGACGCTTGAAATCAGAAGGGAGTGGAACTTGGTTATTATTACCTGGGGTAAAGAGAAAGCACGCACTCCTTGAACTGAAACGCATTAAAGCGAGGTATTTCCCTTTAGGCATGTTTCTTTAACGTGAGAATACCCGGTCCACTTCTAAACAAAACTGCAGCCGCAAGTGTCCATATTGCAATCATCACGGTCTGCGAGCGACTTAAAATTAGTCATGGTTTGGCCCAAGAAGTACAACTTTCATGGTAGTGTAAAGGGTAAAGAGTAGACACCTCGCGCACTGTAACCTTCGTAGATCGTTTGTGCTAACACCCCACTGAGGACGAGAAGAGGGGAAGGAACCGTAGCAGACCACCGGCAGACAGGCTACCAGAGATGTGCTGGGCCGACAGAGAATGCGTGCAAGTGATAATAAATTCAAATTAATTGTATCAATCTCAAATTAGATCGAATCGTACAATAAATAATTTTGGCAGCCACTTAGTGTCCACCAGAAATAATCTTTCTACTGAGCATGCATCCGCACCATCTGTCCGCACTGACATACACTACGAGCCCGGAAGCATACTTGAAATAGGAGAGGGGGAAGGAAATGAAAAGTATTACAAATACTACTGTGTCAGGAAAGTTCCGGGAATTTGCCAATAAAACGCAAAGAATGAATTATTCATGTCATTTTATTTTATCGCCTTCAAAGTAGGCCCCTTCTGAAATTATACATTTATACCAACGAATAATCCAATTATCAAAACATTTTTTTGTAGGCACTTTTAGGAATCGATGATGTCAATTGTCGACGCCAATGTTCCTTAATGTCTTCTATCGACTGAAAACGGATGTCTCGAAGTGGTAACTTGAGTTTTCGAAAGAGAAAGAAATCAGCAGGAGCCAGATCAGGTGAATACGGTGGTTGTTTGATGAAATTTGTTGATTTTTTGGCCAGAAATTCATCGGCAAGCTAATTGAGATTATTTTTAGTATTACGCACTGTAATACGTATTACCTCTCAGGATCATGGCCTCGAGGGAGATAATGCATTACAGATACTACAATACTTGTAAATGGTACACTGGTTTCACTGGTAAGATGTTCTCATATGTTCTTGAAAATCTCGGGATACAATAATCATTAACACTGTATGATGGCACAGATAAATTAAGATTGCTTTCCACTAGCGTGGTAACAGAACACGTTCCCGCCAAATGCATTGTGCGAGCAATAATGATCACATGAAGACTGACCAATAAGAGATGACAAAAGTTGAGCGTCTATTCAGCTCTTATACAGGCTCAAAGCGTATTCTAATGTTTCTCCTTATTAAACATTCTTTAAGGAAGTATATAATGCAGACTTCCTTTGATTTATAAATAAATTACTTTTGGTACTCATAATATTTATTTCATAAGCTATTTGCGCTTAGTGAATATTTAAATATGGGAATCCAACGCTTGGGGATGAGGGAACAACTTCCTTTTTCATGCAAGTAGCAATGCAATTATCATTGTTGAATTTTTTTAAATATAGTTAGTTCTGATCATAAATGAAATTATACTTAAAATACACATTTAATTCAATATTCTGATATTCACAGAACACTTTAAATTTAATTACTTTCAGTAATAAATTTTCCTCTACCACATAATCAATAAATCAATATGGCATAAATTTCCTTCCATTAACAAAAAATAACACTTGATATGAAAACGTTTCCATATATTAACGTCTCAAAAAGGAAATGAAGGAAAATAAATAGATAATAAACAATCCTAGAATTAAAATAGATTAGAAAGAGCCGAGATGCAATTTCTTAGACGAATATTACGTTACACATTAAAAGATCACTTTCCAAATATACAAATACGGGAAAAGTTAAACATGTGTAAATTAGAAGACAAAATAAATAATATTAAGTATCAATGGTTCCAACACATAGGAGAATCCATGACAATAGAATAACAAAACAGACACTAAATTATAAACCAAATTGAGGGCGCTCAATAAGACGTCCTAGAATCAGGTGGTAAGATGACTTTGAGCCGGAACGGACAATATAGCCCATCCCTGAAGCGAAAGAAGAAGAATTTGCCTGGTGACTCCGAGGAAACCAAGAAAAATTCATGGGGCAGGGAGAGAAATCGCTGGGAATGGAACTCTGGTCTCCCCGTATGCGAATCACACACGTTACCGGTTCTATCTCCCGCGATAATACAAGATAACATTATAAATAACTTTTTTTCCAGACCTGTGTATATATCTATTAAGTATTTTGGATGAAGTGGTCTTTCCCCTTCAATATCCCTTTTATGCAGCAGAAGTTCATAATCCCTGTAGGTGTCTACATCAATTGAAACACTGCGTTCGAATTCGCCAACAAAAGAAGGCCAAAACCCTCCTGGGTAGTGTGTGATAGCGTGTCTACCTCACATTCCACATGTCGCGATTCGAATCTCGTTTAGGGCGAGTTACTCGGAGGTTTTTTTTTTTTTTTTTCGGAGATTTCCCTTATCCTGAGAAGACGAATGTCCAGTAACTTTAAACTCCTGGATCCCAAGATCATTTGAGCATCATTTCACCAGCTTCATTCATCGTTTGATATGACTAACCTGGTTCAAGGACGCTAAGCTAAAAAAAAAAAAAAAAAAAAGGCCAACATTTGCCGAAATTCATAAATATGGATGTTAACCGCATTAAACATCATAAACTTTCTATTTTAGCTGACCGCGGTAGCTGTGGTCGTTGGACGCTTGATGCTGACGTTCTGCCGCGAAAAAGTCGCGGGTTCGAATACGCTATGGGCATGTGATGTGTGTTTCAGTGTTTATGTACTCTCTCGGTCAATCTATCCTTCTTATGGCCAAGTAGGTTATACCTGAAGAAAAATATATAGGTTAGAGAGTGAGAGGGAGGGAGGGAGGAAGTCAAAAAATGTACTAGGTGCTTGTCAAACAGCACAAACAATTATTTTAGCCATCTAAATTTAAACTGCATTTTCTGAGGATTACCATTTGTCTCACATTCACATTTTAAAATGGCTTCAAAGTGAGCTTTTTGATATGAATCAATAAAATGTCTTACATCTAATAGTTAACAAAAGGATAAAAAAATAGGAGATTAATCTTTTTTAACATGCCAACTTGATACGTTATTAAAACATGCCTTATTCTTCTTCGGATTACCCTCCTCTGTAGAACTTATACCCCTAAGGCTTGGGTCAGTAGCCTTTCTAACAGCAAGCAAGCTTTGGATCATAGCATATCCAGGTATCTGGTACGCTAGTCAACAAGAAGGAAATGAAATGTAGGAATGAAAGAGATACTAAGAAAATCGCGAATCAAATTAAAAAAACTCAGCATTCGCCCAACAATCGCAGAAAAATGGGAAAAAACCCTCGCTTAGGGAGTTGAGCCTGGAACTTCTCGATTGTATCACGTGGAGAATGTCTAAAATAGTAAAAATCTAATAATAAATAACATCTCGGCAAATAGTTTAAAGATTACCGGACATTTGTTGCACACAGACATGGAACCCTCCAAGCTGTACTAAAATTTGAAATGAATTGGCTGAAATTGTGCATTTAACCATGTTTAAAGACCGTTAAGACTGGTTTCTTCTATAAATGTGTCCTGAATATTGGCCCTATCCGACCAAGCGTGCATCATAACAATTTACAGTGACAATGGGGGCTCTATTTAGAATATATTTGCCCACCCAAAGACTCTGTTTGGCAGGTTGTGGTACCTCTGATGTTAATGAGACAGTTGCAACAGCTGATAAGTTGTGACGACATGCCATAACTACTTCTAATCTCCGTACCAGCTGTCAAATGTTAACAGATTCTATCATAGGTTCTTAGACTGCGCCCTTTTTGAGTTTGGGTGTATAGACTAGTGTTATCGGATGGGAGGTCAAGTGTTTCCATTGGAACTCCTACTGATCCAGATGCAGTGATAGGAAACTCATTGGTACACTGACTTTGATATTATTTGTTACTTATTTTTGTTTACTCAAAGTTTGGAACGAAACAACTGTAAGGAATACTGCTTCTGCGCTGAGTACTCAGCATTCTTGTTACTCACCGAGTGGTCCCGGGTTCTATTCCCTGGGCGGGGAATTTGCCTTTATTTAGAAGTATTCCTTTTCTCCCATAGAGTTTGGAATTATGAATGTAGGAATGAATTTACGCGCGTTTTATAGTGTAACATTGAAAAAAATCTGATGTGTTCCATTACATGACATTATCCATATCTCTACAACAAATTACTGTTCAAAATCTACCTCATGATACTATAGACATAATCGGGAATAGTTATAATAGTTGCTTCCTTGTAAGTAGAAGGGAAGCAAATATTTAAACTTTTCTCATATGGGAATTGGTCAGCTCCTGTTAATGTAAGGAAACTGATTTAAAATAGACAGCAAGCAACTTTTAAAGGATTTGTCTATCGCATTCCATTACTTTCTTTGAACTTACAAGAAAGAAATTAACAATGCCTACCATTTCTGCTAATTTTTGTGTTTTCTATATACATGTTTTACGTCCTGAGTGTGGTAAAAAGTCTAATCTGTTCCATTCACATAATAATAATAATAATAATAAAATTTCGATATCCTTATTTCCCTTCTATTTTCAAGGAGGTAAGCAATAGGGCACTTTCTGCTATTATTTATCCTAATTAGCATGAAGTAGATAGAAAAATAAACTTTTATAAAAAAAATGTGTTACAGAGATGTAGAGAAAGACATGTGAATGGAAAACATGCCTTTTATGTCTTTACCATGTTAACTACAATGATCATATCGGTGGATATTGAATGAAACTTTGTTTTTAACATTAAGTTAGCTGAGTGTAGCTTTTTCACACATAATCATTCACTCCCAATCCACACTTCTGGCTTCTATAAAGGGTAGAGAATGATCCTACTTAAAGAAACATTTCTAACAAGGTCGGGAATCGAATCCGGAACCTCTTAGTGAGTACCAATATGAATGACTACACCTAAAAATGACAGGATGTAAAAATAAGAAAAAATCTGTGTTTGTCTTAAAAATCTAACATTTAAAAGTTCTAAAAGTTTGTCATTTTCGGTCAAAATCTCATGATTCAGGACTTTTAAGTTACCATTTAAAATGACTGTAAATTATATTTTCCTCAGTATTTATCTATTAAGCACGAAATGTAGACTCAAAACAGACTTTTTATTATGATGAATGTGAGTTCACGTCCTGAAGAACACACACTCTAAATCATGTTACACCTGATCACAAAAATGAAGATGAAAGAAGACGTCGAAGGAAAATTGATGCCTGTCAGGCTGTTGCGAAAGCCCGTTCTTTTTTTGTTTTGTGAAAATAAACAACACGAAACCGGGAATTAATATTATTCATGTCGACGCCCTGTCAGCATTCCGTTGCACGACCTAGCAGTTTGATTCCAATGACCTGCAGATTGACAAATAACCGCATTAAAAATAACGGCCTGAGGAAGCAACTGGTTCTCTAACTCCGGTAGTTGAAAACGTGTAATGACTCGGGAAAATGAACTTAATTATTTTCTATAAGGTTGAGTCAAAACCATCCTGCTGGTAGTCTACATTCCTTGCACGAGAAGCGTGAACTTCCCTTCGTGGGGTTTGTAATTCAGTGCCGTGGAATGTGCACGAAATTTTCATCAGGAGCCTTAAATTTTCAGAGCAGTCCATCCTCGATTATTATTAAAAATCGATAGGTTTTTATTCCTTGCCTGCACTTATATGTGATCGAAAATAACAAATGTTGGAAAGAAGCTATGTTTTAGAATACCATCAAACTGGATTACAGCATAGTTTCCATTTAATTATTTTGGATAGCTGAAACAGACGGATTTAACAGCATATCTATTTGACCTGAGAAGTTATTTAAATTTGCATCTTTCATTTTCATTAAAATTCTACAAACTATTATATAAATGGTTATTATTCTACCTACTGCCAAGATAATTATTCCTCCAAAATATTATAAATTATGTATTCTACGTTAACATAAGAAAAAGAAAGGATAAAAATTGCATACTAGATTTTTGTCCCGCTTATGACATTTCTCGACCTCAGACTTTGGACGTTTTCTCTCATCCTACATATTCATCGTATGTTGCTCCAAGAGATTTTCATGTTTCCCCAAAATCAAGTAGGGAAGCACTGTTACACTGATATGTCGTATTAGAAATCAACTCGACATGACCTGCTTTATAATATTCTCATAAATAAAATACCAGGATATTCATTTAAAAATTAATGGAAATCATCCCGAAGTTTATAGTTTAATTCTCCAGAATTGAATGATCTGTTATTTAATTTAAAAAAGAGGTAAAAAAAATTTGGAAATTATGCTATTATATGGTATCAGCACAAATAGTAAATTCTGATTTTAAAAAATGTGTGTCATGTTACCGAAAGTGCTTGGAAAGTCTGGCGATTACACATAAAACAAACACATTATTCCAACATGATAAATTGTGTGTAATATTTTTTTTTAATGAAATAGGGAACCTTTTGATTGCCATGACCAAGAAATCCTTCACGAAGAAGATAAAATTGCTGACTAACAATTTGAACTTAGATCAACATAGAAGCCTGGTAAAGTTTTACATTTGGAGTATTACTCTATATGGATTTTGAGAAAAAGGGAGAAGAAGTATTTGTAGAGTTTGGATATGTGGATAGAGAAGATAAAGTGGGCGTACTAGGTGAAAAATGAACAGTGAGAAGAATGGTTGGCAAGAAGTAAAACTATACACAATTGGCAGTAGGAAAGCAAACTAGATAGGGCACATTCTAAGAAGAAACAGTCTGTTACATGACATCAAAGAAGGAATGGTAGAGGGCACAATTAGATCTGAATTCAGCTAACAGGCGACTTAAGGAGAACGCGGAAATATTGGATGCTGAAGGACGAAGCAGGAGATAGAAATGTATGAGGAACAAAATTCGCGACCCAGTTTGAGAACCTGCCTTAAGTTCAAATACATGGTATCAGGAAACTTACTTATTGCACGCCTTTCGTGCTTAAGAAGATATTGGTTTAATAATATATTGGGTAAATTAACGATATATGTGTATATATACAATTTTATTATTAAGGGATCTCGTATAAAATATGTATTGTTTTCGGAAGGCTAACTCAGAGAACAATCTAAGTTAGCTGTACATAAGTTATGCAAAATAATAAAATAAACTAACCTTAAAATTTCGCAAAGTAAAACTAAAACAAAGACAGTTATTGAACCGCAACTTTAAAAATCTGATGTGTACCATTCACATGACTTTCTCTATCTCTGCAACAAATTATTCTTATAAAGCTTATACTTCTATTTACTTCATGCTAATCACAAAAATAGCAGAATTAATCTTATTACTTGCTTCGTTGTAAGTAGAAGCGAATAAGGGAGTAAAAGTGATAATCAAAAGCTGGTTGCTATGTCACTGAAGTTCTTTTCTGTGGACAGCAGTTGAAACATTCCTGTATGAGAAAAATATGTTTTTCATAGCAGAAACCAAAATCAAGGAAAGTCTCAAAAATGATGAACCCCACGAAAAAATGTATATAACATAAATTGTGTGTTTTAACGTGCTCTACGTTTTTTGTGCAGTAAGTTTTTGTCCATCTCTTACGGCTTAGCAGAAAATCGAAATTTTCGAAAAAAGTTCCATGTAAAGGGTAGTTTGGGTTGGGGAGATTTTTCTCAAAATCTTCGTGTCGCATCCCTGGAAGATACACAACTTAAATACTAAGTTTGATATTTTACCGACTATTCGTTTTTGAGTTATCGTGTTCACAGATACACGGACACACTGATACACGGATACACACACACACACGTACTTTTTTGTGAAAATGTTTTTTTTTTTTTTTTTGGATATAGGGGACCCTAAAACATATATTTCCAGTGAAATCTTGGTATCGAATTTTTGGGTGGAGTGCAATCAATACCTTCTCTATATACTACGTGCATAGTAAGTGTAGAGAAAGTATAAATAGCAATGAACGCTCAAATTATTGAACAAGTGAATAGCTTTAAATATCAAGAGTTTAAAATATCATGCCAGAAAAATTTGGACGTGTAAGTTAAATACCCTGTGTATCAATATGGTTGTACATCCATGAGAAGGTATTTAGGGAATAAGACAACAAAGGAAACACGATTAACATTTTAAAAATCAGTGGCATTGGCTCTTTTTATGTTCCATTATTCACACGAGCCACTAATCCTAGAAATACTATTTTTGAATCTACTATTCTCCTTTTTTCTCTTTGGATAGCTTCAATAATTAGATTTCTAAGACTATAGGTTGGTGTATAACTAATTGAACATAAAAAGGGCGAATAAACAAAAAGAGAACTAGGAATAAAAGGAGTCCATTCTTTCCTATCTTGCATTCTCCTCCTCCATCCTCTTACATCCAGCTCCTTCATATTCTCATCTATATTCTCTATCCATTTTTTCGGGCTTTCCACACGCCTTCTTCCATTTAGTTTCCCCTTCCGTATATCATTCTCCGACAATTCGTATCCAGAATTGACGGAGGAACTAGAAAAAAAAAACATTTAGATAGAATGAATGAAAACCGAATATTAAAGACAGAATTTAATTATAAACCTTGAGGAAAATGAAATATAGGACGCATAAAATTAAGATGAACAATTCTGATGGGAACAGAATCCTGAGGCTCTAACCGTATTGAGATGATTGTTATAATTAATTACTATATAGATTAGATATAATTAGATATAGATTAAGTATAGAATTAAACAGAGGCCCTTAAAAAAGTTTTTTGACCAAAATTCAACTTTTAAACACAAAACAAACCATTGGTTCCATAAAAAATACATTTAGTATATTTTTATATCACAGATTCCATTTTTGTAAGAAAAAAATCTGATGTGTTCTATTCACATGACTTTCTCTACATCTCTGCAACAAATTATTATTAAAAAGCTTATGCCTTATTTACTTCCTGCTAATCGAAAAAAAATTAGCAGAAGTATTCTTATTACTTGCTTCCTTGTAAGTAGAAGCGAAATAACGGAGTAGTATAGAATAAAGTGACAGTCAAATGCTGGTTGCTATGAGACTAAAGTTCCTTTGTTTGTATGGACATGAGTTGAAATATTCCTGTATGAGAAAAGTATTAAGTTTATCAAAGCTGTAACCAATAACAATAAATATCTAAAAAATCTGGTGTGTACCATTTACATGACTTTCTCCATATCCCTGCAACAAATAATTCTTAAAAAGCTTATACTTCTATTTACTTTATGCTAATCAGAAAAAATTAGCAGAAATAGTCTTATTACTCGCTTCCTTGTAAGTAGAAGCGAAATAAGGGACAACCGTAGGTTAAAGTGATAGTCAAAAGCTGGTTGCTATGTCAATGAAGTTCCTTTGTTTGTAGGGATAGGAGTTGACAAGTTCCTGTATGAGAAAATCATACGTTTTTCATAGCAGAAACCAAAAATAAGGAATGTCACAAAAACGACGAACTCCACGAAAAAAATGTATATAACATAAATTGTGTGTTTTAAAGTGCTCTACATGTTTTGTGTAGTAAATTTTTGTCCATCTCTTACGGTTTAGCAGTCATTCAAAATTTAGTAAAATTCATCCAGAATAAACCACTCTTCAGAGGCTATTCCCAGAAAATTCAAGATATACATTTCATTTGTCAGGTAAATATGTTTAAT
The DNA here is from genome assembly GCA_030762935.1 of Hymenopus coronatus. Classification (NCBI taxonomy): domain Eukaryota; kingdom Metazoa; phylum Arthropoda; class Insecta; order Mantodea; family Hymenopodidae; genus Hymenopus; species Hymenopus coronatus. The sequence goes on from CM060886.1 coordinate 40,153,049, forward strand.
ATCCGAAATTTTAATCAAAATCGTTAGAGCCATTTTGAGAAAATCAAAATTTTCGAAAAAAGTTCCATGTAAAGGGTAGTTGGGTGGGGAGATTCTTCTCAAAATCTTCGTGTCGCATCCCTGCAAGATACACAACTGAAATACCAAGTTTGGTATTTTACCGACTTTTCGTTTTTGAGTTATTGTGTTCACAGACACACGGACACACGGACACACACACACACACACACACACACACACGGACCTTTTTGTGAAAATGCTTTTTTTGGATATTGGGGACCCTAAAACATATATTTCCGGTGAAATCTCGGTATCGAATTTTTGGTGGAGTGCAATACTTTCTCTGTACACTATGTACATAGTGCGTATGGAGAAAGTAAAAACGATTAACTCCACGAAAAAAAATTATTAAATAAATTGTGTGTTTTAATGTGGTCTACATTTTTTCTGTGGTAATTTTTGTCCATCTCTTACGGTTTAGCAGCTATGCAAAATTCCGTAAAATTCATCCAGAATAAAGTAGTCTTCAGAGGCTATTCTCAGAAAATTCATATACATTTTATTTGTTAGATAAATATCTTTATTATACGACATTTTAATCAAAATCGTTAGAGCCATTTTTTAGAAAATCAAAAGTTTCGAGAAATGTTCCATGTAGAGGGTAGTTTGTGGTGGGGGGATTTTCTTGAAAATCTTCCTGTCGCATCCTTAGAAGATACCAAACTTAATTACCAAGTTTGGAATTTAACGGTCCTTTCGCTTTTGAGCTATGCTGCACACACACACACACACACACACACAAGAACATTTTTCTAAAAATCTGATGTGTTACACTCACATGACTTTCTCTAGCAGTTCTACAAACTTCATACATAAGATTACTCTTCTTTCTGCACCTTGCTAATCGTGGTACTCATTAGCACAATGTTCTTATTATTTAGTTCCGTATAAGTAGGAAGAAAATATGGGGATACACTAGGCTAAACCAATAGTCAAATGTTTTAAAAGCTATCGTTATGCGATTGTCATCACAAATCGCTTCTTTTCTTGGCCAGGAGTAGAACAAAAGAAAAACGGCCACTCCCGTCTGAGAAAAGTGTAAGTACTTCACAACTGAAACTAATAACAATGAATACATCGAAAACGGTAAGCTCCACGAGAAAAATGTATATGACATAACTTGTGTATTTTAACAAGACCTAAATATTTTGTATAGCAAGTTTTTGTCTATTTCTTACGGTTTACTAGTTGTGCCAAGTTAAACAAAATTCATCCAAAATAAACAGATCTTCAGAAGCTATTTCCAGAAAATTCAAGATATATATTTTATTTGTTAGGTAAATATCTTTAATATATGATCTTTTAATCAAAATCGTTAGAGCCATTTTTAAAAAAATCAAAATTTTCGAAAAAAGTTCCATGTAAAGGATAGTTTGGGGTGGGGGGATTTTTCTTCAAAAGCTTCGTGTCGCATCCCTGGAAGATACTAAATTTAAGTACCAAGTTTTTAATTTAACAGTCCTTTCGTTTTTGAGCTATGCTGCACACAGACATACACACACACACACACAGACACGCACAAGAACATTTTTCTAAAAATGTATTTTTTGGATTCAGGGGGTCTCAAATCATGTATTTTCTGTGACATTTCTGAATCGAATTGTTGGGTGTTATATAATACTTTCTCTATTCTATTTACATAGTATGTGTAGAGAAAGTAAAAATGGTTATCGATATAGATTTTATATGGGAATTTAGCAGAATCTAAAACCTTTGAGACAAAATGGTTCTCTGTTTCTTTTTGTAAAGGAAATAGTTCCATTAATTTCATGGTTTCATCGTGATTCACGTTATGTCAGTTGGGATGCCAAGTATGGAGCTACCAGAATGATGATGGAGTCCACCTTTGTGTTACAGAATTGCTATATAAATACCGCGAACACAAAGGAAAGAAATATTGTACACGTATAAATGACCGTGCAGGTCAAGAGCTGGGGCACGCGACTGGCAGACCGTGAAGATACGGTCCTTTCCGGTCACTCACACGCTGCGCCACATTTCCCTCTCCAAAATAGATTCCATCGTCGGTACATGCTCTTGGCACTAGCAGTGATGGTGGCGGCTATTTCTGAGGCTTCGCGCCCCTCTTTGTATTCATCTTCCAATTCTCTCTTCCTTCAAAAACATCAACTGGCTTCACTGCTATAAATGGTGTTTATGTGCTTAGAAAAGTGATTTGTTTCTCACTTTGGAGCCTGATGGCTCAGGTGGTTTGATCTGAGATCCGCAATCGTGAAATCGCTGGTTCAATACCAGTGGATTCAGGATTCACCTAGGTTTTTTTCGGGGTTTCTGCGGGTAGCCAAGCGAATGCAGGTGAACTCCCAGAATGGACCAACCACCTGAACCTGAACTTTTCGGTTCGCTACTACTAGTTGAAACCGTCGTTAACAAATGAATAATAACTTGAAATAATAGTCAAATCTTATAAAGGGGATAACTTTTTAATTTAATCTCATTGCATGACTACAGGAAAACTTACATCAAATAAATAAGTTATTTAAAATCCAAAGGAATAATGCACCAAATCTGGAAGTTTTTTCTAATGGTACATATATTCAAGATATATCTATGCTTTATTTGTTACGAAATCCCAGTAAATATGTAGTATTTTAATCAATCATCATACATCAGATTTGGCATTTACTTTCAGGTTTAAGCTATGACAGGCACGAACATACATACATACACGCGCGCGCATAGACACGGTCTTTTTTTCAGTCCTTATTCAGAGGACTCCAAAAGTTGTTATTACATAAAAATCATGTCAAATTTTAAAATGAGGAAAGTTCGTTGTTTAAATATGAGTTTTAGGTTGCTATATCCAAAGAGCGTAATATTCAATTCTCTGATCGTGGTGCAAAGTACCTGCAGACAGCTGGTGAGCCGATAACTGGGTGGATGAGTCTGCTAACGACCGGTCCCTCAGAAAAATAACAAAACAAACACATAGTCACTTCCCCAAAGTTGGATAATTATTGTTCCAGAAGATTCACTTTTGCAGTATTGAGTAATTTCTCCGTCTGGAACGCTCCGCCTTGGTAAGTGAGAGGTGAATTGGATTGGTAAGTGAGGGGTGAATTGGATTGGTAAGTGAGGGATGAATTGAGTCAAATTAAACAAAATAATTTTGTCCAAAATTGGTTGAAAGCATTGGTTCTATTAAAATACTTTTAGTTTACTTTTATACTCATAGATTCCATTTTTATACGGGACGTACATAATGTAAGGCCGTGGATGTTAAGGAATGAATTTGGTTAAATATTTAGGTGCGTGGACAGTACAGGGTGCAGTTGTCAATTGTGACTGAATGTTCGGTTGTAGCTATGATTAGACGGATCAGTTGTGTTGTAGATTCGGTGTAACGCGTTTCATTCATTGAGTTCTTGAGACCGACTTCTCAAGGTGCATAATACGACGCAGAAATGACACTTCCAATCTCAGGTTCTTGATGAACGATAGTGATTTCTGTCTTTGTCTCTCTCACTCTCTCTCTCTCTCTCTCTTTCTTCCCTTAAGCTTGCCATGCTCGCTCTGCCTGTCTTGCCCTTACTTCTGTTTTTTCTTTATGAATAAACGTCCGAACCAAGACGGGCAGGACCCTTGCATGGTGCACAGCACTCTGTGTCTCGGTTTACACGCGTGAGATTTCAGAGTTTTACAGGCTCTGGCGTAAGTGATGAATAAATTAATGACTAGCAATAACTAGCATTCACATTTGTTATAGTTCTCATAATAAATAGGAAAGTTATGTAATGCAGTTTATTTTAAATTTACAGCAACTGTAGCATATATTTCTGGATAGTGTTTACTCCAGTTACCTCCCACTAATTTGAGTGCTTACCAAATAAATCGTAATTATGTATGCATATGATGAATGTATTACTGCATATCTGTGAAGGCTTTCACGGTCAAAACTCATTGATAGAATTGTAAAATCTTCCGGCCTGAGAAGTCAGGCAAAGTTGTTAAAAACTTTGAAAGATAATCAAAGAGTCGACTGACACATCGTGTTTTAACAATTATATTCATGCGCCACGGTCTTCCAGCTAGAAAATGTTAATATTTTATCTACTACTGACTGAAATGTCAGGCCTTACCCGTAGTTTAACGATTTATGCTTACAAAATTTAGCCTAAGTTGCATTTGTCCAACTATTACACAAACACTTAAACACATAATTCAAAATCTTCTCGGGCTTCTAGCCAGGTAAAAACTTATAAAGTTATAAACTTATAAAGTTTTTACCTGGCTAGAAGCCCGAGAAGATTTTGAATTAACACGTCGCCAGGAAAGCTTCAGTTCTTAACTTAAACACATGTTAATATGCTTCTGCTTGGTAAATTAGTGAGTGAAAGGATAGGGGTCTATTGTTGACAACAATCATTCGCCAGCTGTTTCTTACGTGCAGATTATACGCATAATCCGTTATTAAACATTCCTGAAATATAACGTATGTTTACAGGGTCAAATAGTTTACCAACTGCAAAAGTATTATCTCTCTCAACATGTGCATATATAGTTATGCCTGTTCTTTAGTAGGAGCGGTTTGTTTTATTCCAGCATGACTGTTTGGGAATTTGGAGCTGTTTGTACTTATTTAGCTGTAGATGTGTTCGTATGATGTGGTCTACAAATGTTAGTGGTATTCATATTTGTGTTATTTTCCTGGAGAGCACGGCTATGAACAGCTAAAGATGCTGAGGTAGGAGTGGAAGATCTAGTTGCGTATTTTTTGTTTAGTGAAGTAGTAGGATTGGGTTAGGTATTCACCGTTAGAAGCATCAAAACATGTAGGCACAGAGGAATTCGCGGCCCGGCTCGGCTATTAACACGCATATGCAATATTTTACCTTAGAACATGTGAAAAAAAAAATCTGATGTGTACCATTCACATGACTTTCTCTATATCCCTGCAACAAATTATTCTTAAAAAGCTTATACTTCTATTTACTTCATGCTAATTAGAAAAAATTAGCACAAATAGTCTTATTACCTGCTTCCTTGTAAGTAGAAGCGAAATAAGGGACAACCATAGGTTAAAGTGATAGTCAAAAGCTGGTTGCTAAGTCAATGAAGTTCCTTTGTTTATATGAATAGGAGTTGACAAGTTCCTGTATGAGAAAAGTATACGTTTTTCATAGCAGAAACCAAAAATAAGGAATGTCTCAAAAACGACCAACTCCACGAAGAAAATGTATGTAACATAAATTGTGTGTTTTAATGTGCTCTACATTTTTTGTTTAATAAGTTTTTGTCCATCTCTTACGGTTTAGCAGTTATTCAAAATTCAGTAAAATTCATCCAGAATAAACTACTCTTCAGAGGCTGTTCCCAGAAAATTCAAGATATACATTTTATTTTTCAGGTAAATTTCTTTAATATACGAAAGTTGAATCAAAATCGTTGGCGCCATTTTTAAAAAATCAAAATTTTAGAAAAAAAGTTCCAGGTAAAGGGCAATTGGGGTTGGGGGGCTTTTTCTGAAAATCTTCGTGTCGCAGAAGATACTAAACCTATATACCAAGTTTGGTATTTTACCGACTTTTCGTTTTTGAGTTATCATGCTCACAGACAAAGGGACACACTGACACACGGACACACACACACACACACACACTCGGACCTTTTTGTGAAAATACTTTTTTTGGATATTGGGGACCCTAAAACATATATTTCCGGTGAAATCTCGGTATCAAATTTTTGGGTGGAGTGTAATACCTTCTCTATACACTATGTACATAGTGCGTATAGAGAAAGTAAAAATCTGATGTGTTCCATTCACATGACATTGTCTACATCTCTGTAACAAATTATTGTTTATAAGCTTATTCTTCTATTTCATGCTAATCGAATAAACATTAACAGAAGCGGTTTTATTATTCAGTTCCTTATAACTATAAAGGAAATAAGGGAGTACACTAGGCTAAAAGGTGGTTGCTATGGGATTGAAATCCGTTTCTTTGCGTGGCCAGGAGTTGACAAGTTCCCGTTTGAGAAAAGTATAAATACTTTAAAATGAAACCAATAAAAAGGAATATCTCAAAAACGGTCATCTCCACGATAAAAACGTATGTGACACAAATTGTATATTTTAAAGAGATCTATATTTCTTGTGTAGTAAGTTTTTATTTAACTCTTACGGTTTGCTAGTTATGCAAAATTCAGTGAAATTCATTCAGAATAAACAGGTCTTCAGAAGATATTCCCAGAAAATTCAAAAAATACATTTTATTTGTGATGGAAATGGCTTTAATATGCGCTATTTTAATTAAAAGCATTATAGCCATTATTGAGAAAATCAAAATTTTCGATAAATTTTCCATGTAAAGGGTAGTTTGAAAATCTTCGCGTCGCATTCTTGAAAGATACCAAACTTAAATATAAGTTTAGTATTTAACGGACTTTTCGTTTTTGAGCTATGCTGTCCACAAACACATTCACAGAACTTTTTCTAAAATGGTTTTCTTGGATTCAGGGGCTCCTAAAATATATATTTTCGGCCTTGTGTCAAAACTTAACTTTGCCAGGTTTTGTCGAAATCGGTGCAATGATGTAGAAGCCTAAGAACCACATACATATACTAAATTTTGTATATTAAGATTACATTTCTCTGCTGGACACTAACTATGAGCTTCCTATTTTTTTTCTTTTGGTAGTGTTTAACGCCCGCTTTTACTACTTGTGGCACCGCAGGTGATGACACCTGGTAATACATGGAATGATGATGGAGCACCAGTGGAATGCGATGGCGGGGGAAACCGGTGAACTCGGAGAAAACCCACCCATGTGCCACTTTGTCCACCTCAAAGCTCACAGTGTAATGGTTACTATGCTAACTTCATATACCCAAAGTCGCGGGTTCAAACCGGTGGAGGTCGATGGATTTTTTCGGACGTAAAATTCCTCGGCATGGGTGCCGTGTCGTAGATTTGCGGTACGTAAAAGAACCTCAAGCCTGTTAGAGAGGCCTCCGAGCAAAATTAAGCGGTCTTTCACTCCCAATTTAGAATGGAACGCTGAACCAAGTAGTTAAAACCGTCCATAAATAACACGCCATTTCAAAGCTCATATGCGGTCGCTTGGGCCGTATAGAGGAGAAGCGAGTGGTTTAACCACTCGGCCACGGCGAGGCTTTTGAGCTTCCGATTTTACTGCATTATCTCTTTTGCTTTGCTTGTTTTTCTTAAAATCTCTTGTAGCTACTAATATTTGGAAATGTTTATACGAATCACTTAAACCATTTCAAGATAGGTATTCGAAATCTGCCAAAAAATTAGTTTATCTTCATCTTAATATATGTAAGTGCGTTTAAATATAATCCATGATCAGTTTAGCTTTATTATTATTAACATCATTATCAATACTATCACCATCATCAAATTTGTGGTCTAAAAGAAATTGAGGAGTATAATGCTAAGCTTCTAATCCTGAGGGACGCTTTAAAATATTAATATATTTCTCGTATACATATTGTAATGTATGCACGCCAGTAAACAAGTTATTTGATTACAGACACCGTTTAGTATGCTAATGTGTTCTAGCAGCTTCTCGTATTAATGAGCCGTGAATTGAGCACATATATTAGTAATTTATTTTGATTTCATGTTCGATTTTATGACCTTAAGTCTTTAAATAACACGCAACTAAGCTTTTGAAACTCAGAAGGATACGAATTATTTAAAAATAAAGAAGGATTAGTGTATACCTTTCAACCCAGGACCACTGTTAACACTACGACAAATAAAGATCCTGGACCGTCCTGCCCGACTGACATTTTTACCAGGTTTTCCTCAGTCTTCATATCTGGTCAATGCCCGGGAAGTACTACAACCTTTGGCCCGGAATTCTTACTCTCAAGTATTTAAGAAGTATTGTAATTTGATTTTACATAGTTTTCCTAATTGTATTTTAATTTTAAGTCAGGTGCCGTGTGCTGTAAGAACGGGCACCGATAACTAGGTAATAATAATTTGAAAGCAGAAAAGATAACGTTTCAAGGATTGCAAGTTAAGAGCGCTACGGAAATTGATTACATGAGAGTCAGGGGTGGAATTGGTGCTCTCACTATCCGCTCACTAAAAGTTTCTTTCTTTTTAACTGCGTGCAAACCACTTGTGAGATATTCTGCTGAAAGCATCAAAGTTGCGGTGCTTGTAACTATAGTCTTTGTAGAAGACTTTGAATCGGAGCTCTTAACTTCTGATGATGATACGGAGAGAAACTTTTCTTTGTATAAACACTGCTTAACTAATTTATTACGAACTTCACCCCAAAATCCCCACAAAATATATACAGTTGTCCATTCCATTAAATGTGGTCTTGATGAAATAGATTAAAGTAGTACATGATAATATCTGGCGATGTTTAAACTTTTTGGAACACTTGATTAGTTAAAGACATATTTTAGCCATGTTGCAATGTACAAAATAGCTTGGAGTTTCAGATGAAATTGTTTGACAGTTGTGGTTACGATCTGACAATGCACTGCTTTCAGTTCAGTTGCGCGGAGCGTTGGTCTGTATCAGAGCGTTTCAGTAGAAACGTTTACAACTATCAGAAGAAACCGAACCTTCCTCAGATCATTTCTTTTCATTGTTTCATTTATATACCTCCTTTAACATCTAAGATTATATCGGGGGCTTTACATTAGTTTATTGGCGTTGGATTTAACTCGTTTTATTTTCCAAAAACACACGCACATTCACTCTCACATATATACTTTTAGACCCTTTGAGGGACAGGGAATTATTCTGGTTAAAGAAAAACTTCCAGCCCCTGGCGGGAATCGAACCCGCTGACCTCTCGTTTACGGAGGCAATCCCACGCCATTTTATAGCCCACAGTGACACAGTATTACTGGAGGGAACGTTTCTCCACAGAAGTGTCTCTGGAATTCCCGGTGAGCACCTTTAACTAAGATTGTTTTGAAAAAAACTTTTCTATTGAAGAATTGCCCTTTGGTATAAGCCAACGCTCCAAGCATTGGAATTGAAACTAGTGCACTGTTACATCATAAGCAATCAACTGTGTTACCAACCTGAAACTAACAAATAAACAAAAATGATAAAGCCATATCATTGTGTGCATTGCATATATATCGTTGACAAGTATATATTATTTTTGATGGCTTAAAAACCGCAGGACAGGTTAATAACCAAGAAACCATTAACTGACAAGAATTGACTTAATAGTTGGTTAAACTATGAAGCTGGGGACTTAAAGTACTTACGACATTGCAGATATGTCTCCACTGGATATGTTATACCAAAATAAGTTGATACGAGGTACGTCCAGAAAGTAAGTTCCGTTTCAATTTATCCCCGCTGCAGCGCTGAGATCACAGTTCCGCACATGCGCGGTAGACGCTCTGTATCAAGGAGAAGAAAGTGCACCATTTTGAGATCGCTGTCAGCCACATACGCTTTGTTGTGTTTGTTTACAATGTCGGTGTTGATTGAAAATCCCACCGCTTGTAAAATCAGATCTGTGATTCGTTTTCTGAATGCTAGGAAAGTGAAACCAATTGAAATTTATCGGCAAATTTGCGAAGTTTACGGACAAAATGGTGAGAAGATGTGTCCGACAGATCAATGAAGGACGTAGTGAGGTGCACGATGAAGAACGAAGTGGGCGTCCATCTTTGGTTACAGAAGAACTGGTTCACGAGATTGATGACAAGATCCAGGAAAACAGCAAGTTTACAATTAGTGCTCTCGCTATGGAATTTCCCCAAAGCTCACGATCACTAATTCATGAAATTGTTACCGAAAAACTGAAATTTCGTAAACTTTGCTCACGTTGGGTACCAAAGATTCTTACTGAGCAACACAAAACAAAATGGATGGGTAGTGCACTTCAGTTTTTAACCCGTTATGATGAAGACGGCGAAGAATTTCTGACACAGATAGTCACAGGAGATGAGACTTGGGTTTCTTACGACACCCCTGAAAATAAGCGGCAATCAATGGAATGGAGGCACACTTCATCCCCAGCAAAGGTCAAGCCGAAACAAATCTTGACACCTCGAAAAATTATGTGCACAGTGTTCTGGGACTGGAAAGGCATCTTACTCATTGATTTCTTACCGCGTGTCAATCAAAGCAGATGTTTATTGCGAGACACTTAGGAAATTACGCCGTGCAATACAGAATAAGCGCCGAGGATTGCTGTCAAAAGATGTTGTTTTTCTTCACGACAACGCACGACCACACACTGCAAATGTGACGAAAAACCTCCTACAGGGATTTGGCTGGGACGTGTTTGACCATCCTTCGTACAGCCCTGACCTCGCTCCTAGCGACTTTCATCTGTTCTTACATCTCAAGTCTTTCCTTGGCGGTCAATACTTCAACAGTGACGAAGAGCTGAAAGAAAATGTTTCCAACTTTTTGAAGACACAGGCGGCAAACTTCTATGAAGAAGGTATACAAAAACCTGTGCCACGCTATGACAAATGCCTGCAAAATGTCGGCAGTTATGTGGAAAAGTAGTTTAAGAGTTGTAGAATTTTGTGCAATAAATAATTATTCTGCATCTGTACACAATTTAATTTTATTACCAAACGGAACTTAAGTTGGCATAGTAGCTCAGTGGACGAAGCCTGTAGTTCAGATTCTGGATATAGCATTGAATTTTTCAGTCTGACTCTACGTTTCCAACTTTGCCCTTACACGGATAGTGTGGAAGAAACAATTTTGTAAGAATAGTTTGTTGCAGAGGTAAAGAAAGTCGTGTGAATGAAACACATCAGACTTTTATAAAAATATCGGTAAGTGTTAATGTGTGTGTTTGTGAATAGCATAACTCATAAACGAAGTTCATTAAACACCAAACGTGATATTTAAGTTCATATCAAGGATATTACACGAAAATTTACAATATCCTCACTCCAAACTATTATTTACATAGAACATTTTTCAAAAACTTTGAGTTTCCCAAAATGGCTCTAACGACATTAAGATGCCATATATTTAAAATACAATTTACAGCAAACAAAATATATATTTAATTTCCTGGGAATGGTCTCGGAAGTCTTATTTATTCTTGATAACTTTTGAGTAACTGGTAAACTATACTAAAAGTAGACTCTCAACATAAACAATTTATAAAAAGTAAATTGTGGAGTTAACCATTTTCAGTTATTCCTTGTCAGTTTAAATTTTCCAATGGTTTTATTTTTACTTTCTCTAGCCCCGTATGTACAATATATATTGGGATAGAGAAGTATTGTATTCTACCCAAAAATTCGATGTCGAGATTTCACCGGAAATACATGTTTTAGGACCCCCTGAATCCAAAAAAGCATTTCCAGAAAAAGGTCCGTGTGTGTGTGTGTATGTGTGTGTCCGTGTGTCTGTGAACACGATAACTCAAAAACGAAAGGTAGCTAAAATACCAAACTTGGTATTTAAGTTCAGTATCTTCCAGGAATGCGACACGAAGATTTTGAGAAAAATCCTCCCACCCCAAACTACCCTTTACATGGAACTTTTTTCGAAAATTTTGATTTTCTTAAAAATGGCTCTAACGATGTTGATTAAAATATCGTATGTTAAAGATATTTAACTGGCAAATAATATGTATATCTTGAATTTTCTAGGAATAGCTTCTAAAGACCTGTTTATTCTGGATGAATTTTGCTTAATTTGGCATAACTAGTAAACGTAAGAGATAGACAAAAACTTACTATGCAAAAAATGTAGGCCTTGTTAAAATACACAATTTACGTCATATACATCTTTTTTCGTGGAGCTTACCGTTGTCGAGGTATTCATTGTTATTAGTTTCAGTTGTGAACTACTTATACTTTTCTCAGACGGGAGTGTCCGTTTTTCTTTTGTTCTACTCCTGGCCAAGAAAAGAAGCGACAAACATTGGACTATCGATTCCCTTATTTTCTTCCTACTTATAAGGGAACTAAGTAATAAGAACATTGTGCTGAATACCTCGATTAACAAGGTGCAAAAGAAGAATAATCTTATGTAAGAAGTTTGTAGAACGGCTAGAAAAATTCCTGTGAGTGTAACACATCAGATTTTTCTCAAATGTCGACATTCGTTTTGCGTCGTCATTCACACTGTCTCATAGGGACCAGCTTTTTAAATATTTCACTATCTCTTTATTCCAATGTATATTACTTTATTTCACCTTATACCGAAAAGGAAATTGATATAAGACTATTTTTGTGAATGTTTATCTCAATTAGCATATAGTATACAAAAGAATAAGCTTTTATAATAATATTTTCTTAAAAATAGGTAGACAAAGCCATAAGAGTACAACACATCAAATGTTTTTATTTAAATTTATTAAATCTTGTTGATGTTAATGTAATGAAACTTTATCGCATCTTTGAATAACCATTATTCACTTCTATAGATAAATGCGCAAAAGTTTCTGTATGTGGTGCTTTTGTTTGGACACTCGAAATGTAAAGGAGTTTTCCTCAACTTCCAAGCCTTACTAATCAGACATTTTTACTACCAGAGATTTTTTTGGGTTTAATAAACTCAAAACTTGTGGTAATGTTCTATGGGGATCTATCAAGGAGAGAGCCCGAAATAACCGGTATCACACAACTGAACGGTTGTAAGCATAAGATCTGGTTATGATTCCAGAATATCTCCTCAAGACCTCTTCTAGAACATGATCCAAAATTCAGCTTGCTACGAAAACAACGAAATACAAACGACGTTTTGGTCACCGCTCTTATCAGTCTTTCACTCGTAATGAAAAGTCTTAGGTGACATACCTTTGGACATACTTGTCTACCCGCTCTGTGGTAAAGTGTTTTCAGTCCGACATTGTTTCTAGAATATGCTCGTCTAGCCACTCTGCGAGTGGCCAGGCTTTCGTAGGTCCTGACCGATGATCCCGGAGCGTTTAAAACGGTTTTTAAATTTTTATCACAAGTGACGTTTGCTTTCCCAATCCAGTTTAATTGGTTTTTATGTTGTGTAGTGGTTGACCATGGAGCGGTAGGTTAGGCATTTAATTTTACTCACCCGCAACCAGGCTGTGTCTGCAGTTTTAATTACGCTCTTAAGCTTTTCCTCCATTTTTGTTGTAGTTAAGCTTCAATTTTGACTTCCGCTTTTAATAGTTTTCTTTCCTTGGGTTTTATCCGTCACTTTAGCAGTCAGTTTATATTTAATTTTATTTTAATGATGCTTTATTTTATATCTTGTTTCTGCCAGGATTTTTATTTCTGGTTTTAGCCGCAATTTTAATTTCTAAGGGCGCCAATGACCTTAGCAGTTGAGTACCCTTAAAGACCAGTCATCATCATCATCATTAACATAACCACTGTGTAATTAGAAAGAATGTTCGTATTTAAAATACTACTTCCTTCCCTAAGATACATCTTAATTTTTGTGAATTCTGCGCAACTGCAATGGATGTAAACAGAAACGATTACTTTTAACCTACCTGAAGATATATAAATAACTGTTGAAGTATCAGGTGGCCAAACTGACACTATTTGACATATGCAACATCTCTTTGTGCGTTAAAAGAATTATAAAACTCAACGGGACTATTTCAAGTTAAAATCTATTAGTGGAGAACTGGCAAGACCGATTTTCGTTTTACCCCTCGCAACAAGCTCACTATCTCCGCTGTTCAGCAAGACGGGGAAAGTGAAGGTCACTCCCGCTAGTCCTTTACTGGTCGGTTTTAACTTGAAATAGTCCTGTTGGGTTCTGCAACTCTTTTAACCAGGAAGGGATATAGGCACACGTCAAATACGGGGCAATTGGGCTACTTGGTGTAACGCAACTGATTTTTAAAACCACATTGCGTTATTTTCCACGAGGTAAGGTAACCATTTCAAGTGATGCTCTTCACAATGTACAGGCTATGAATCCAAGTAGTTCTAATATAATTATCTTAATTATTTTCTTAATTTACTCAAGTACCATTATAATTCTAAGCGCGGAGTATGTGCATTCACTTTTAAGTGGATTTATTATGACATTAATTAGTTTAGTACCTTCCATTTAATTAAGAATAGATTCACCTTGATAAATCCCACCAATGGTGTTCTTGAGGAACCGGTTGCTGTTGCTTGCAAATAGCTGCATATCGCCAGACTTAAGCCTAAAAATAGTAGGGAAAATAACTGAATATATAATTAATTATATACTAATATAATTAATATAGAATAAATTAATGTACCTATATTATTTTTAATACTGCCATAAGTGTGTTTTATAAGTAAAATTAACAGCGCGAGAGTGATGTCTGAACAAGACGAAGCCACAGATGACATTTACTTATTAACTAATGAATAAAGATTTTCATAAAAATAAAAAACATATTATTTATTCGTTAATTCAAAACAAATTAAAGAAGTTTTACTTTAAAACTAGTTGTACTCACAACAGTAAATTAAAACGTTTTAATTCATCGATGCATCTCTTTATTTTATTTCCGAAGTAGACTCCAACTAATACTAATCAAGATAAATAAGTTATCAACAATAACAAGTTCTATGTTCAGTGGCTTCCTGGCCTAAACAAACCTACAGAATGCTTTCTACTCAGGCAAACTGTAATCTTCAGTATAGGATAATGTGACCACAATGAGATGGTTACAGCTATATTTTTTGAAAGATATGCTATAACACTATCTTCTTTAACTTTTGTCAAGGACTTTTACTTTTTAGGGACAAACGAATACACTGCATGCAGAGCATGCATTAACTAAAACGGAAAATAAACCTTTCTTCCTTTTCCTTAGAAATACTATCAGATCATTTATCTCCAAGACTACCACTATGTATATCACTATGCTCTCACCCATTAATATTAATTCTACATATTTTTACCTTCTCTACATAGTACATGGTTCATGGGTAGACAAGGTAATGCACTCCACTAAAATACTTAAATGCAGAGATTTTACTGGAAATACACGTTTTAGAAAATGTCCGTGTGTGTGTATCCTGTATCCATGTGTCTGTTAACACGATAGCTAGTTTATTTTCAGTCATTAAGTATAAAAGATACATAGACTGTGTCATGAAACTCCATGGCACAACTCATTAAGAGCCTTGGCCTGCCGCCCGACCGCTGCGTCCCCCGTCTCGTTCCATGATGAAGCGGTAATCGCTTCGAACCCCCCCCGCCAGTTAATGTGATCTTCACGACCTGGAGCCGCTACTTCTCCATCAATTGACCCCCCAGGGACTTCAGGAAGCTGAGTGCACCCCAGTCCAGGTTTCCCCACGCCGGTACTGGGAATCGACCCAGGTTTCCGCTTAGCAAGCAGCAACGCTACCACCGCGCTAAGTAGATGACACAGACTGTGTCATGAGAGGATAAAAATCAATTAAACATTACTGTATACAATAATAAAACAAGAATACATTTAAAAAAAAAAGGATAACTTTAATTCCATTTCAGGTCATACATTTCTGAAATATTGTAAAGAGGATTTGCCTTCGAGGTTGTCCTGATAACTCAAAAACGAAAAATACCAAACTTGGTATTTAAGTTTTAGTAGCTTCCCCTTTAAATGGAAAAAAAATTGAATTCTTTATTTTCTCAAAAATGCTGAAACGATTCATATGTAAAATAAAATGTATATATTGAATTTTCTAGCAATAGCCTCTGAAAACCATTTTATTCTGGACGGATTAAGCTGAGGACTTCAGGGGATAGCACCAAGAAATATATATATTTTATTTGCCACATAAACATCTCTAACATTTTGAAAAATGTTCCAACTAAAGGGTAGCTTGGAGTGTGGCGATTTTTCTGAATATATTCGTGTTGCTTCCGTAGAATATACTATACTTAAATACCGAAATTGGTATTTAACCGACTATTCTAAGCTATGACCACACCCACACTGACCATTTTCTGAAAATGATTTTCTTTTTTACCTTCTCTGCACGCACTATGTACATAGTGTAT
This sequence comes from Hymenopus coronatus, assembly GCA_030762935.1. NCBI lineage: Eukaryota > Metazoa > Arthropoda > Insecta > Mantodea > Hymenopodidae > Hymenopus > Hymenopus coronatus. Next base: position 40,169,029 of record CM060886.1, read on the forward strand.
AGAGAAGGTATTGCACTCCACTAAAAAGTGGAGAAGTGGAGATTTCACTGGAAATATATGTTTTAGGGTCCCCTGTATCCAAAAAAATATTTTCAGAAAAAGGTCCGTGTGTGTGTGTGTGTCTGTGAACACGATAACTCAAAAACGAAAAGTCGGTAAAATACCAAACTTGGTATTTAAGTTTAGTATCTTCCAGGGATGCGATTTTCAGAAAAATTCCCCCACCCCAAACTACCCTTTACATGGAACTTTTTTCGAAAATTTTGATTTTTTAAAAAAATGGTTCTAACGATGTTGATTAAAATACCGTATATTAAAGATATTTACATTACAAATAAAATGTATATTTTGAATTTTCTGAGAATAGCCTCTGAAGACTACTTTATTCTTAGTCAATTTTACGGAATTTTGCATAACTGCTAAACCGTAAGAGATGGACAAAAACTTACCACACAACAAATGTAGAGCACATTAAAACACAATTTATGTCATATACATTTTTTTCGTGGAGTTGCTTTCCTTGTTTTTTTTCAGCTATAAAGACTTATACTTATCTCATATAGAACTTTGTGAACTCGTGTCCATACAAAGGAGCTTCAGTCGCAGAGCAACCAGCTTTTGACTATCACTTTAACCTATGGTACCCCCTTATTTCGCTTCTACTAGCAAGGAAGCAAGTAATAAGACTATTTCCGCTAATTTTTGCTCCATTAAATGAAGTAAATTGAATAATTTGTTGCAGTGATATAGAGAAAGTCATGTGAATGGAACACATCAGATTTTTTATTCAGGGGTCCTCAAAATATATATTTTTGGATATTGTACATACGCGCTAGAAATAGGAATAACCAGCTCTGTTGATATATTGTAGTATTATTTGTATGTTTTATCAATACACAATAAGTGATTTTTGTTGAATTCTTCTTTTCAAGTATGCATCTTGTAGACTCACTAGCATATGAAGGGGAGAAGGAAAAACAGAAAAAGATAATAAAAGGTGTTTCCATTACGTTCCTATTAAAGCAATAAGGCACGGGAAAGTCGTAACAGAACATCTCTATAAATCATATTCTGGTCTTCATAAATTTATCTGCTATATGCATGAAGTGTGTGGCATGATACGTGCAGAATAAAGCAAACACGGGCGCGCGCAAACGCTATCATTATGTATAACCTGTATCTTAAGTTCCTCTCTACTGTGCTTCATCCATTTATGAGAAAAAGTACATTATCTCGTAGTTTCAATAAGTCCTACGCTTTAGTGTTATTCGTATTTTTCATCCTGGTCATGAAACAGAAGGAAATTTTAATGCCATCACATAGCAAAAGAATTGACCACGTTTTAGGCTATTGTATTTTCTTATTCACCTTGTACCAATAATCATGTCTGCTGATGTTTATCTTGATTAGCATAAAGAAGATAAAAAGATGAGCATTTATAAGAATAGTTTGTTGCAGAATGTGTAGAAAATATGTGACAAATCATATTTTTAATTTCTCTACCCGTACTATGTACATACTGCATACAGAAGGTATTGCATTTCACCCAAAATTCGATACCGAGATTTCACGGAAAATACATGTTATGGGTCGGTCGCCCTGAATCCAAAAAAAAAATATATTTTTGGAAAAACGTCCATGTGTGTGAGTCTGTGGACAGCGTAGGTCAAAAACGAAAGGACCGTTGAATACCAAACTTGGTATTTAAGTTTGGTATCTTCCAGAAATGCGACACGAAGAATTTCAAGAAAAAGCCCCCACCCCCGACTACCCTTTACATGGACCTTTTTTCGAAAATTTTGATTTTCTCAAAAATGGCTCTACCAATTTTGATTAAAATATTGTATACTAAAGATACTTATATGACAAATAAAATGTATATTTTGAATTTTCTCAGAAAATTTTCTCAGAATACCTTCTTATTCTGTATAAGTTTGCGGAATTTTACATAACTGGTAAACCATAAGAGATAAAAAAAAAATTACTTAAAAGAAAATATAGATCTCGTCAAAACACACAATTTATATTATACCTATGCATTTTTTTTTTTTTTTTTTTTTTTTTTTTTTTTTTGTGTAGAGTTGAGCTATTTTAGATATTCCTTGTTATTAGTTTCAGCTTTAAAACACTTATACGGGAATTTATCAACTCTTGTCCATACAATCAAAGGAACCGCTTTTGACTCTCACTTTAACCTATGTTACGCCCTTATTTCTCTTCTATTTAAATGGAAACAAGCAATAAGATTATTTCTGCATTTTTTCTCGACTAGCATGAAATAAATAGAAGAATAAGCTTTTAATAATAATTTCTGGCAGAGATGTAGAGAAAGTCATGTGAATGGAACACATAAGATTTTTCTAATTATTTTACAAGGGATCCTAGAATGTATATTTCCGGTGAAATCTCGGTATTGAATTTTTGGTTGGAATGCAAAACCTTCTCGGCCTATATACTATGTATTAAGTAGAGAAAGCAAAAACATCCACTGAATATTTTGCAGAAAAATGAAAATAAATTACAGAGATCAGAGAAAACAGCGTGTTAAGATCATTTTCTCTGATATGAGGTTGTTCTCCGCAGTTGAGGTATTAAAGTGCAATTGAAGGTTTGAGAACCATAGTGGGCCAAGCACCATTTTCTAAAAATGGATAAATAGAAGGTCAATGTCTTTTCAATATCATAATTTATTGAGCCAAGTTTACACATAATAACTAAATGCCACAGCAATCTAGGATATATTTTCTATCTTATATTAGTACAACAATAATATGGCTTCATGCAAAATTAGGTTTTACAGTTATTTGTTGGGGCTATTTTCCTTTGCTGGGATTTGGCTCAGCCAAAAGAAATGCAACTGGGTCATTTCCATACATCTGATCAATCCTGCTGATCATCATTATTGACTTGCACACGCAAACTCACGATTCACTGGAGGAATAAATGGTAGCATGAACATAAGATCATCATATGCGGTAAGGTGATTTGCTGCATGGATTTGGACCAGAAACAGAATTTGTAGTTTCATTTAGACCGATATTTTGATGCTCTACTGTTTGTAAACGGTAGATGCTGGACGTAGCCCAGTTATAAGATATAACTGCAATATAAGATGTATAACCATAAACTATACCGACAGATGGCAACAGCTCAATTTTGACCTCACATGGAGATGGCCCACTATGGTTCTCAGTCCTTCAATTGTGGGATAAATAGCATGATAAATAAAGAATAAAAGAATATTGCATGATGGATATGTTTATTCTAAACGCATAGTTAATTGCTGTTGCCTAGCGATGTGCAATTATTAATTTTAATGAGTGTACAAGCAGCTGAAGCCCTGGGCGGTTTAATTGGGCTGAAGCACTTTATCAAGCTGCTTTCTGCGATTGAAGAGGCTCTTCTGGATGAAGCGACGACGCCGAACTGGTTTCTTTCACACCTCGCAGTCTGCTTCACAATGATTTGGAGATGTTTGCTGGCTTGCTAGCGCATACCATTAAGTTGCGGTGTGTCTAGCCTTTATGTGCAGATAAGCTGCTACGGCTGCTGCAAGGGAACACACAACCTCGTTATGTAAACAGAGGATTAAGTGGGTAATTGTCGCGTTTGCAGAAGCCATTCCTGTCTGCTGCCACCACCAACAGCTAGTGAATATGCATGCGATTCTCTCGCCTGTATTATACACGTGATAACACGTACATGTAATTGTTTTCTCACAGAAACCGTGTGTAGGACAGGAGTTGGATAGGTAGAGTCGACTGAAAAACTCAATGCCATAGTTGGGATTTGAACCACGTCTGACTCTACTTATCCAACTCCTGTATGAAAAAACAATTTTTCTTGTAGCTTAACGTCCTTTAACCTGGTTGGTCATATCGGACGATGAATGAAATTGGTGAAATGATGCTCAAATGATATCGGGGTCCATGGAGCTTAAAGTTACTCGACATTCGTCTTCTCAGGATAAGAAAAAAACCTTATCCCAGTAACACCCTAAGCGAGATTCGAACTCACGAACTTTTCAATGTGAGGCAGAAACCACACTACCCAGGCGGACCAAAAAAATAACATTAAATCAATAATAATTGACCATAAAGTTGGCTATCTATGAATTCTGGGAACAGTACTTACAGCATTGTAAATCACCAATGGGGAATGTCATCTCAAAAAAATCTTATGTATTCCATTCACAAGACTTTCTCTACATCTCTGCAACAAGTTATTGTTAAAAAGCTTATGCTTCTATTTACTACATGCTAATCGAGAAAAAAATCAGCAGAAACAGTCTGTATTACTTCTTTCCTTGTAAGTAGAAACGAAATAAGGGAGTTCCATAGGTTAAAGTGATAGTCAAAAGCTGGTTGCTGTGCCTGAAGTTCCTTTGTTTGTATAAACAGAACTTGACAAATTCTTGTATGAGAAAAGTATAAGCTTTTTAAAGCTGAAACCAACAACAAGGTATATCTCAAAGACCATCAACTGCAGGAAAAAATGTAGATGACATAAATTGTGTTTTATCGTGATTTACATTTTTTGTGCAGTATATTTTTGTCTATCTCTTATGGTTTACCAGTTATACAAAATTCAATGAAAATCACCCAGAATAAAGAGGTCTTTAAAGGTTATTGCTAGAAAATTCAAGATACGCATTTTATTTGGCATGCAAATATCTTAAATATAAGAGACTTTCAGACTCGACAGAGCCATTTTTAAGAAATAAAACTTTTAGAAAATTGTTCATGTAAAGGGTAGTTTGGGGTGGGGATTTTCTTGAAAATCTTCGTGTCGCACCCTTGAAAGCTACCAAACGTAATTGCCAAGATTGGTATTTAACCGTCTTTTCGTTTTTGAGCAATGCTATCCACAGACTCTCAGACACACACGCACACGGACCTTTTTCCAATTTTTTTTTATTCAGAGGACCCAAAACATGTATTTCTGGTGAAATATTGGTATCGCATTTTTGAGTGGAATGCAACACCTTCTCTATACACTACGTACATAATTTCATATAATTTTGTGGTTTACAGGGACACATGCGAGTCAGTTGAGAAATTTAATGATGTGACGGCATATTGCCATGGTAGCTCAGTGGTAGAGCAACGGCTGGAGAGCAGTAGATTCGGGGTTCAAATCCCGGCTATGGTATTGGATTTTTCAGTCTGATTCTACTTATCAAAATCCTGTCCGACACACGGCTTCTGTGAGAAAACAATTAAATCAATACTAATTGACCATAATAATTAGCTATTCTATGAATCCTGGGACTGAAAGTATTTACAACACTGTAAGTTGCCATTGGAGTATGTCATCTCAAAAAATATTTTGAGATAACCTTGTGGTTTACCGGGAACTAAGCGAGTCAGTTGAGAAATTCAATGCTATGCCGGTATGTTGCTCAGTAGTAAAGCAACCGGCTAGAGACCGTGAGATCCGTGGTTCAAATCCCGACTATGGCATTGAATTTGTCATTCTGACTCTACCTATCCAACATATACAGGGTTAATAATACAACGGTAGATTTAAATAACGTGTTAAGCTACTCGACGGTAAGGGTTATCTTTCTTTACTGTGATAGCCCTTTATGATTTTATCTTAGGATTACGAATCATGATATAAAATTACTTTTTTACATTGTCTAGCATGTACCATATACATAGTGTATAGAGAAGGTATTGCATTTCAACAAAAAATTAGATACTGAATTTCACCGAAAATACACGTTTAGGATTCCCTTTATACAAATTGAGCAATTTTAGAAAAAGGTACGTGTGTGTCGGTGTGTCTGGCGGTAATAAATTAAACTTGGTATTTAAGGGGAATCGAAATAAAATTTTCAATTTTTTTTCATTTTCATGTTTTAACTGAATATGAAAATTTCGAATTCCCCGCTCATTTTAGTATAACTTTCACAGAGATATTAGCTATTATTGGTTTCAATTTTAAAATAGTTTCTCAAATGGGAAGCCTACATCCGTTTTATACCTCTTTAACTTAATGTATTCCCTTATTTACCTCCTACTTATAAGGAACTAAGTAATAAGAAAATTTCTGGTAATATTTATCTTGATTAGCATGGTATATATATATAACATAATTCTCTTTTTTACTTTCTCTAGCCCCGTATGTACAACGTACATAGGAATAGAGAAGTATTGTATTCCACCCAAAAATTCGGTACCGAGATTTCACCAGAAATATATGTTTTAGGGTCCCCTGTATCCAAAAAAAAAGCATTTTCACAAAAAGATCCGTGTGTGTGTGTCCATGTGTCCGTGTGTCAGTGCGTCCGTGTGTCCGTGTGTCTGTGAACACGATAATTCAAAAACGAAAAGTCGGTAGAATACCAAACTAGGTATTTAAGATTAGTATGTTCCAGGGATGCGACACAAAGAGAAAAACCCCCCCCCACCCCAAACTACCCTTTACTTCTAACTTTTTCCCAAAATTTTGTTTTTCTTAAATATGGCTCTAACGATTTTGATTAAAATATCGTATATTAAAGATATTTAGCTGACAAATAACATGTATATCTTGAATTTTCTGGGAATAGCCTCTGAAGAGTAGTTCATTCTGGATGAACTTTACTGAATTTTGAATAACTGCTAAACCGTAAGAGATGGACAAAAACTTACTACACAAAAAATGTGGAGCACACTAAAACACACAATTTATGTTATATACATTTTTTTCGTGGAGTTAGTCGTTTTTGAGACATTCCTTATTTTTGCTTTCTGCTATGAAAAACTTGTTTTCTCATACAGGAACTTGTCAACTTCTATCCAAACAAACAAAGGAACTTCATTGACATAGCAACCAGCTTTTGACTATCACTTTAACCTATGTAGTCCCTTATTTCGCTTCCGCTTACAAAGAAGCAAGTAAGAAGACTATTTCTGCTAATTTTTTCTGAGGAGCATAAAGCAAATAGAAGTATGAGCTTGTTAAGAATAATTTGATGCGGGGATATAGAGAAAGTCATGTGAATGGTACACATCAGATTTTTTAAGAATAGTTTGTTTGCAAGATAAATCAGTTTATTGGCGTAACTTACCCGACTATCAGAAGGTTAGAACGCTTTAGTACACGAACACAAAACACTAAATATACATTCTTACTGCGAATTCGGACCCGCGAGTCTTTCGCAGTAGAATATCAACACTAAACATGGATATTTAAAACATGTATCTCATATGGTAGTTTGTTGAACAAAGAAGCATACAGATTTATACCAGCGTTGGGATTTAGCTAACCTAGCCCTGTGTGTGAAAAGTAAGACATTTTGTCTTGTTGAATAATGATGGATATCATTATTGTTAATTAAACTAATATAATTACATTTAATATCCATTAAACATTTAAATATATATAAATTTATGGTCGTCAAAATTTTCCAGTTGTGCGAAAGATGGCTCACGATATTATGCATATGACCTTTTTTCGTAAAACTAATACCTTATGTATATTTGAACAAGTGAATAACAAGCGCATTTAAGCAAATTCGCGGATAAAGAAAAGTGATGAGTTTAATGACTGAAGAGTGATTTATTTAAAAAATAAATCAACGATTTTTATTAAAAGAAAGAGAAATGTATACTTATTGAAAAGTCTATATATTTCAGGTTGACGCAGATATGCTATAAAACTCATTAAAACAAAAGTGAGCCCTTTAAACACATGTATGTAAATAAGTTTCTCGTCTGTCCTGAAAACTTGGTGTTCTTTGACTTATATCGTTTCTGAAATAAGCGATTCCTATGTACTTAAAAAAACACACAATTTAGATTTCTTCACATCCTACAAGCTAATACAATTTTCCAAAGCATTGTTTATACATCTTACTGATTCTAATAAATTAGTGTTGGTAATATATCAATTTTTAACAAAGTTGTATCTCTGATTTCATATATTATGTAAATGTCAACAGGAAAATTTGTGACTGAATGGGTCCTTCGTTTCCTCAGTGCGAGAGTCACGTGAATGAAGGTCGGCGGGGAGCGAGCTGCACTAAACACAGGTGCTGGCCGCTGCGCGATATATTAACTATACCATTCAAAACGTATTAGACTCTAAAATTGTGCTTCATTTATGACAATGCTATTAGTTAATGGGCAAAATGAGATATACATATGTGATACTCGTTGTTCTCCATGAATTGTTAAATTACTTGCACCTCCCTCCCCGTATAACCATCTAGAAGCGCTACATAAAACTGGCGCACAACTAAAGGTATTTCAAAAATATCGCTATACCTGAAGATGTAATATATTTTAGAATTGTTAAATACAAAGCAGAATAAGGAAATATTGCATTTTCTAGAGTAGCTCATATTTGTCGGGACGTAAATTATTAGCGACTTCTATGTGCACTTTACACCAACGGTACTTCCATATTACTTTCTCTACGCGTACTATGTACACAGGGTATAGAGAAGGTATTCCACTCCACTCAAAAATCGATACCGAGATTTCACCGGAAATATATGTTTTAGGGTCTCCTGTATCCAAAAAAAAAAAGCATTTTCAGAAAAAGGCCCGTGTGTGTGTGTGTCCGTGTACCTATAAACAACATAACTCAAAAACGATTAGCTGGTAAGATACCAAACTTGGTATTTAAGTTTAGTATTTTCCAGGGGTGCGACACAAATATTTTGAGAAAAATCCCCCACTCCAAACTACCCTTTACATGTACCTTTTCTCGTACATTTTGATTCTCTTAAAAATGGCTCTAACGATTTTGATTAAAATATCATATATTAAAGATATTTACCTGACGAATAAAATGTATATCTTGAATTTCCTGGGAATAGCCTCTGAAGACTACTTTATTCTGGATGAATTTTACGGAACTTTGCATAACTGCCAAACCGTAAGAGATGGATAAAAAATTACAAAAAGAAAAATGTACAGCACGTTAACACACACAATTTAAGTTATACGCATTTTTTTCGTGGACTTGAACGTTTTTGAGACATTCCTTGTTTTTGGTTTTAGCTATGAAAAAAATACTTTTCTCATACAGGAATTTGTTAACTCCTGTCCATACAAACAAAGTCACATAGCAACAAGCTTTTGACTATCACTTTAACCTATGGTACCCTCTTATTTCGCTTCTACTAACAAGGAAGCAAGTAATAAGACTATTTTTGCTAATTTTTTCTCGATTAGACGAAGTAAATAGAATAACTTATTGGAGAGATGTAAAGAAATTCATATGAATGGAACACATAAGATTTTTTTATTTTCATTTTTTGTAGAATCTAGAAAATGTATTTTCGTCATAAAATGTAAAGTGTACTTTAGTGAAATTACATATTCATCTTCTACTATTTATAATCTGCAGTCAAATTTCCAGTTGCCATGAGACGTGCACTATATCATGTTTTCGTTCACATTCCATAAAACCAACAGAAGTTCATAAATTACTAAACCAACGAGACATTTCCGGCACCTGGACATTATCGACGCCAATTAAATGTGCTGAAATAGGAATAAAAAAATTGATTTTTTTTACTGATAGAAGCTCAACGATACTACTCACGCACAGTATAAAGCTCTCTAATTAATGAGATGCCAGGACGTAGCTGTTTACGAGCTAGATCTAATAAAATCTGATGCTCTGAACTGCATCGAAAGCACTGTTTACTGAATTGACTGAACCTACAAGCATCCTTTTTTTGCTGTGATTAAAGCTGATTCATCAAGTCAGATCTGTCCAGGAGTAGCACACTTCACGGTATATAGTTCATTAGAACTTCACTCACAAGCAACGTCAACAGCGTTGTTGCAAAGTGATGTTTTCTTACTTATCCTAGGTACATACGAGGGTTGGGGCAAAAGTCATGGCAACTATTGATTTTCTTGAGGATACCAGTCCGGTTGGAAAATGTGACATATGCAGACGAAAGTACAAGGTATTAACTACATGAATAGCACTGAATATCGTAACATACTAATTTATTACGGTAGTATGCAGGGCAATATGGCCTTCAACAAAAGAATGACAACACAGTACACATACAGTTTACATGACAAACCTGGGTCTAAAGACCCTCAAGGTAGTCCCCTGCTGTCAACCATACGCTGCCAACGCTGAATACCATCTGCACATCGACGAACGTTGCTCATCACTGGTTGACAAACGTCTTTGCAAAAACATTCCTACCCACTGTACGGTTTGATAGGTCATTATTCCCAAGGGCTTTCACTAATTCACTGTGACATTCTATTGCATTTCTCCCTCGGAGAACGTCTATTTTAATGTAAGCTCGCTGCTCAACACGGGTTACTTCCATCTCGCACGACACTCACCAAATGACTGATTTCACAGCCCTCGCTTCGCTACCATCAGCTATCACAGAGCCATCTGTTGTTCTGCATACACACTATGCCTGCAGAATTTCCATACGAGACATACGTTTGTGATCCGTTCACATATCTGCAAGAAAAAAACTAATTGCCGTGACTTTTGCCCCAACCTTCGTATGAGATCGTCTTATGCAAAAATTTCCTGATCTCTGTTGTTGTTGAGAGCTAAGACAAGTACTGCGTGTATTCCATGACCATTCTGAACAGGTTAAGCTTCAGTTTCAGTTTGTGTTCGTCAACATGGAGCAAAACAGAGGTTGAAAAATATGTTCTGTAATAGTGACCCTTCAAAGTTGTAACTCTTTCTATACTACGTATTAGGAGAGGTAGTTATTGTACTCTAACCAAAAACTTTGATGTTGAGAATTCACCGGAAACATATTTTTGAGGCTTCCTGAATATCCCCAAACATTTTTACTTTCTCTACACGTACTATGCACAAAGTTTATAGAGAAGATATTGCACTTTACCCAAATATATGTTTTAGGGTCCCCTGTATCCAAAAAAAAGTCTGTGTGTGTCCGTGTGTCTGTGAAAACGATAACTCAAAAACGAAAATTCGGTAAAATACCAAACTTGTAGTTAAGTTTAGTATGTTCCAGGGATGCGACATGAGCTATGCTGCCCACAAACACAAACAGAGAGAGAGAGAGAGAGAGACATATACGATCATTCTTCTAAAAGTGTTTCTTTTGGGGGGGGGGGGATTCAGGAGGTCTCAAAACATATATTTACGGTGAAATCTCGGATTCGAATTTTTGGGTGCAATACAATAACTTCTGTACACAATATGTACATAGTACGTATAGAGAAAGTAAATGTGTGTGTCCGTGTGTCTATGAACACAATAACTCATAAACAAAAAGTCGATAAAATACCAAACTAAGTATTTTAGCATAAAACCTTCAAAGGATGAAGATTTTGAGGAAAATCCCCCATTAAGCTACTCTTTATATGAAAAAAAAATCAAATATTGATTTTCCCATAAATGGTTCTAACGCAACTAATTAAAATAACGTATATTAAATATAGTCACATGACAAAATGTTAATCTTGAATTTTCTGGGAATAGCTTCTGAAGACCTATTTATTCTGTATGACTTTTGCATAGTGATAAACCCTAAGAGATAGACACAAATTTACTGAACAAAAATATAGATATTGTTGAAACACACAATTTGTATCCTTTTTTTTTTTTTTCTTTTTTTTCGTAGACTTGACCATTGCTTGTTATTTATTGGCTTCAGTTTTAAAATACCTGCTTAAAATTTTTCTCATACGCTAATTTGTTAAGTCCTGGCCATGCAAAGAAACAAATTTCAATCACATAGTCACCAACTTTTAAAATATTTGTCCAGCGCTTTAGCCTTATTTCCCTTCTGATTACAAGGAGGCAAGTAATAAAACCATTTCTCGATTACCATGAAGTAGATAGGCGAATAAGGTTTTTAACAATAATATCTCCCTCTCTCTCTATCTATCTATCTATCTATCTGTCTGTCTGTCTGTCTGTCTGTCTGTCTGTCTGTCTGTCTCTCTCTCTCTCTCTCTCTCTAAGAGAGAAAGTCTTGTGAGTGGCACACATAAGATTTTTCAATATCTAATCACGAAATGACTCGCTCGGTATATGGATATTTGACTTGATATTTTGAAAAATCTTTTCATAGTCTAGTCTGACAAAACAAAAGAATGGACATGTTTAACAAGTATGTAGAATACTGGAAAATTCCAACGGGAAGAATGTCACAAAAACGGCTAAAACTATAGAAAAGTGATATCAATTAAATTTTATTTTACGTGCACATGGCTTTCTCTACCCGTTCTTCAGAAAGTATCTTACGAAATCTTATCCTTTTATCTGCTTCTTGTTAAACTGGCAGAAATTGCTTCATAAGAGGTTTCATTGTGGACATAAAGGTTTTTGTCATATATTTAAATATCTTTCGTTTTTGTGGCGGTATCAGCTATTCTTCAGCCTTCTATGGGGTCGCGGGTTCAAATCCCGGCTGGAGTTTGACCTTTTTCTCTAGTCACGATTTTTCTTTCTTCTTTTTAGAGTCTGAAGATATCGTCCAGAGTGGGTATTTGGTGGTAATCTAATATTAAAATCACAAAGAAAATCAGAAATCCAATGACAATAATATATGAGTAAGCGCCATTGCCGTAGAAAATAGTTCCAAACGTAAAAACTGCCGATATTACCACTGCAGTTAAAGGCAGGAGAAAAAGAAAGAAAACAGGCTTTGCAGGAATAGCTACATTTTGTTATAAATGCAAAGAGCATAGTAATAGTCAAAATTTTAACTATTGTACGTTATGAGCTCCCCTTAAAGTTTCCCAGCAACAGCAAGAAACTGCTGAAAATCAACAGTACTTGAAAGGAATTCAAGTATGGATATCTCAATTATAGCTTCAGGCAAAAAAAAAAGCTATATGGAATACATTGTATGCTTTAAAGATCTTTGTATTTTTACTTTCTCTACACGTGCTATGTACATAGTGTATAGAGAAGGTATTGCACTCCACCATAAAATTCAATACCGAGATTTCACCGCAGATACATGGTTTAGGTTCCCCTGTATCCAAAAGTAGTATTTTCAGAAAAAGATCCGTGTGTGTTTCCGTGTGTCTGTGAACACGATAACTCAAAAACGAAAAGTTGGTAAAATATCAAACTTGGTATTTAAGTTTAGTATCTTTCAGGGATGCGACACGAAGATTTTGAGAAAAAAAAAACTCACCACAAATTACCATTTACATGGATTTTTTTCGAAAATTTTGATTTTCTTTGAAGTGGCTCTAACGATTTTGATTAAAATATCCTATATTAAAGACATTTACCTGACAAATAAAATGTATATTTTGAATTTTCTGGGAATAGCCTCTTAAGGCTACTTTATTCTGGATGAATTTTACGAAAATTTGCGTAACTGCTAAACGGTAATAAATGGACAAAACCAAATAACACAAAAATGTGGAGCACGTTAAAACACACAATTTATGTTATGTGAATTTTTTCGTGGAGTTGATCGTTTTTTATATGTTCCTTGTTTTTGGTTTCAGCGTTGAAAAAGATATACTTTTCTGACACAGAAAATTGTCAGCTCCTGTCCATACAAACAAAGGAACTTCGATCACATAGCAACCAGCTTTCGACTGTCATTTTAACCCATGGTACTCCCATTTTTCGCTTCTACTTACAAGGAAGCAAGTAATAAGCCTATTTCTGCTAATTTTTTCTCGATTAGCATGAAATAAAGAGAAGCATAACCTTTTTAACAATAAACTGTTACAGAGATGTAGAGAAAGTCATGTGAATGTAACACATCAGATTTTTTGTATAGTACGTTTTGATGTTTGCTTAACGTTTACTAGTTATATAAGGTTATGTGTACACATTTCCTTTCGAAAAAAGAGGGCTTAGTCTTTATATGAAAAAAAGAATTAAATTCACTCTTAAGAAATGTTCATGAGCAATAAAGTTAAACCTTTAATGCTCTAAATGTAAATGGTTACATGGACGCTCTTTAACTGTTGTTGTTGTTCTCAGTGTCACATTCTAAATTGAGCGTGAAAGATTGCTTAATTTTGTTCAAAGGCATCTCTAGCAGACTTCATGTTCTTTTACTTGCCGTAAATCTACGCCACGGGGCAAACGGCTTTACTTCCCTTCCGAAAGAAGCCATGCTAAGGAATTTTACTCCGCCAGGTTTGAACCTGTGACCTTGGGTATGTGAAGTTAGCATGGTAACCATTACACCACGGAGGGTAACTTTCAACGCTCTGGGAATTGCCTGTCCACTTTACTCGGAAGGGAGTTTTTATAATATTGTGTAACTAGTAAATGATAAGTAATAGATGAAAGTTTTATTGCACGAAGTAAGTAGATCGCTTTAAAACATACCATTAATTCTAAGGAAGTATTTTATGCAAAAGATTTTCGAGCTATCCGTTAACAATGGTTTGAATTTTCAATACTTGATCTTTGAAAGTCCTTTCGATGCTCAGTTGTTTTCGCGAATGCATGCAGAGGGTATGGAATTTTAAGGTATATTCTTAAATATTTTACAATTGCTATACATTTGTACGTATAAGAAGAGTATTAAATAGCTATTTTTGCAAAGTTTTACCTCGATTAAATTAAATTAAAAACCTGATGTGATCCATTCATATGATTTTCTCTAGCTGTTCCAAAAAATATTCTGTTTTCTTTTATCTACGCCATGCTTATCACTTGCTTCTTTGCATCTAGAATGGAAACAAGGGAATACACCAGGATAAATCGATAGTCAAATCTTATAAAAGCCAGGCGCTATGTAAAACAATTGAAATTTGGTTCTGTTTGCTTGCTGTTAGTTTGAGAAACGTCTAAGTAGCTTTGAAGTAAAACCAATAAATCGGAATATCTCGAAAACGGCTAACGCTATAAAAATTGTATAAGACATAAATTGTGTGTTTTAAGGATATCTACATTTTTGAGTAGCATCTTTCACAGTTAGCCAGTTATACAAAGGTTATGTAAAGGCCATGAGGAATGAAGAGGTCTTCCAAGGATGTTGCTATAAAATTCAAGATATTCATTTCCTTTGTCATAAAAATAACCGAAACAAATGGAATTTTAATAAAAATGTTGTATCCAGTTTTGAGAATATCAAAAGTTTCAAAAAAAATTCTATGTAAATGGTAGTTAGGGTAGGGGGATTTTCTTGAAAATCTTCGTGTCCTTGGAAGATATTGAACTTAAATAAAAAGCTAGATATTTAACCGACTTTTAGTTTTTGAGCTATGCTGCCCACAGTCACCTATACAAAGACACACACGTTCCTAAAATACTACTTTTTGATTAAGAGTGTTCAAAACATGAATTTTCGGTGAAATTTCGGTAAAATTGCGTTCAATATAATAATTTCTCTATCTCTATCATACTATGTACATAGTATATATAGGAAGTATTGTATTCCACCAAAAATTCAATACCGAGATTTCACCGGAAATATATGTTTTAGCACCTCCTGAAGCCAAACAAGCATTTCCAGAAAAAAGGTCTGTGCGTGTGTCTGTGTGTGTGTGGGTGGGTGTGTGTGTCTGTGTACAGCATAGCTCAAAAACAAAAAGACTGTTAAATATCAAGCTTGGTATTTAAATTTGATATATTTCAAGGATGCGACAGGAAAGATTTTGAAGAAAATCCCCCGCCCACAATTAACCTTTATATGGAATATTTTTCGAAAATCTTGATTCTCTCAAAAATGGATCTAGCGATTTTGACTAAAATCTCTTATATTTAAGAAATTTATGTGACAAATAAAATGTGTATTTTCAATTTTCTGGGAATAGCCTCTGAGGACGTGTTTATTCTGAAATCTTTTTTTGAATTTTGCATAACTGGTAAATCGTAAGAGATATTTATGTAGATTACGATAAAATGCACAATTTGTCATATAAATTTGTTTGTTTTCGTGGAGTTGTTATTGATATCAGTTTTAAAAAACAAACTTTTCTTATATAGGAATTTGTCAACCCCTGTCCGTACCAACAAAGGAACTTCAGTCACATAGCAACCAGTTTTTTACTATCACTTCAACCTGGGGTACTCCCTTAAGACTATATCTGCTAATTTTTCTCAATTATCAGGAAGTAAAAAGAAGCACAAGCTTTTTAACAATAATTTGTTGCAGAGATGTGGAAAAACTCATTTGAATGGAACACATCAGATTTTTTTGTACATTAAGTGATAAATTTAGTTTTTTATGTTTGTTTTTAAATTACTTTTGCATTTTATTTGTTATTTATTTAGAAGTTTAATTATTTAAATGTGGAATAATTTTTATAATTTTAATTTATTCTAATATTTATTAGGTTTTGTTATTATGTACTTTATTATAATTTATTATTTTTATTATTTTTATTTTATATTGTATATTTTATTTATTCATTTATGAATAGTCTGTTAACAATAAATGTATACTGTGTGAATATATACATTTTTAAAAATCAGGCATTAATTAGCCCAGGGTTTTTAATTTTTATTATTTATTATTTATTGTCGTACATAGGTACTAGATAAAGTAATAAGCTTTATAATAATATTTTCATAATAATAATGTCATATGAATAAAACAGTTCAGATTCTTTACATAAATATTGTAGGTGGTTTTCAGGATCCTTAATACAGTAAATGTTGCATGGTCTCTGAATATATTTTAGAAGATGAGCAGCGATGTAAACTTAATTAAGCGCTAAATGACGAACGATGACCCCGCTGTCGTTACGGAGCACGTTGGCAGAATGCACCTCTTGGCCTTGGCTAGTCAGTACCCTTGAGGCGAGTATCAGGTAATTATTTTCTTCCCTCCCGCCAGTCTGCCCACTGTTTTGACATTCTGCTCTCATACTTAGCCTCATCCTTTTCTAATCTGAAGCGGCCCGTCTGACAAGGCTTTATGCAACCCGCCAGTACCGGCTTGGGTGGCTCGCTACGTCATGCTCTTGCTACTGGGCGAGGGAACACAACGCATACAAAGGAATCGAGTGAGAACACTACACTCTTTCTTGGCCCCCTTACCATTAAATCACCTTTTCCTTCTTCTCGTAAACTTTCAACTCTTTTATAATTCTTTTCTGTTACTATACTTCATTGTTTTAACCTTCCAGTCTAGTAGCCTTTCTGCATAACTGTTCTTGTTATTCTCCATTTCGACTACAAATATTACACAAAAAGTAAACGAGTAATGGAGTTCAAAGACAAAAAATACCACATTTCAAAATAATCATAATATTCCCTATTTTTTCTTTCTCTACATACTATATACATAGTGTATAGAGAAGGTATTGCATTCCACCCAAAAGTTCGATACCAAGATTTCGCTGAAAACACATGTTTTGGGTCCCCTTAAATACAAAAAAAAAAAAAAACATGTTTGGAAAAAGGTCAGTGTGTCGTGTGTCTGTGGACAGCATTGCTCAAAAACGAAAAGTCCGTTAAATACCAAACTTGGTATTTAAGTTCAGTATCTTCCAAAGATTCAACACGAAGACCTTGAAGAAAATTCCCCCACCACAAACTACCCTTTACATGGACAAATTGTCGAAAGTTTTGATTTTATAAAAAATGGCTCTAACGATTTTTATTAAAATATCTGATATTTAAGATATTTACATGTCAAATAAAATGTATATCTTGAATTTTCCGGGAATAGCCTCTAAAGACTTCTTTAATCTGGTTAATATTTATTGAATTTTGCATAACCGGTATACCGTAAGAGATGGACAAAAATTTACCACACAGAAAATGAAGAGCACATTAAAACACACAATTGATGTTAACTATATTTTTTTCGTAGAGTTGATCATTTTTGAGATATTCGTTGTTTTTGATTTCAGTTTTGAAAAACTTGCACTTTTGTCACACAGGAATTTGTCAACTCCTGTTTATACAAACAAAGGACTTCAGTCACATAGCAACCAGCTTTTGACTGTCAATTTAACCTATGGTACTCCCTTATTTCGCTTCTACTTGCAAAGAAGCAAGTAATAAGACTATTTCTGTTAATTTTTTTCTCGATTAGAGTGAAGTAAATAGAATCGTAAGCTTTTTAACAATAATTTGTTGCGGAGATGTAGAGACAGTCATATGAATGGAACACATCCGATTTGTTTTTACTTTATTCCATCTGTGTTGTATTCCACCCCAAAAGTTCAATGTTGAAATTTTACCGGAAATAATGTGTCCATGTCCCATGAATAATAATAATAATAATAATAATAATAATAATAAAAATTGAACGGGTCGGTCCTCGCGGTGTGTGTATATTTCCGTGTATGTCTGTGAATAGTATTACTCAAAAAATCTGCTGTGTTCCATTTCTCTGCTTCTTTGTAACAAATTATTATTAAGCTTATTCTATCTACTTCATGCTAAACGAGATAAACACTAATAGAAACGTTCTTATTACTTAGTTTCTTATAAGTTGAAGAGATATAAGGGAATATACGACTGTCAAATGCTTTAAAATGTTCTATGGAATTGAAATCAATTATTTGCGTAGCCAGGAGTTGACAAGTTCCCATATGATAAAAGTTTAAGTATTTTTAAACTGAAACCAATATCAGAAATATCTGTAAAACGCTCAACTCCCAGAAAAAATGTATATGGCATAAAATGTGTGCTTTAACGGGCTCTACAAAATTCATCCAGGCTAAAGATGGCTTCAGAGGCTATTCCCAGACAACTCAAGATGCAAATTTTATTTACCATGTAAATATCTTTGATACTCATTTTAATCAAAATCGAGAGCCATTTTTGAGAAAATAACTTTTTTTGAAAATTTTTCCATGTAAAGGGTAGGTGGGCATGGGGGAATTTTTTTGAAAATCTTTGTGTAGCATCCTTGAAAGATACCAAGTATTTAAGGGACACACATACACACGGATATTTTTCACCCTTTACATGGAAAGTTTTTCGGAAAAGTTTATTTTCTTAAAATGACTCTAAAGTTTTGATAAAAATACCGCATATTAAAAATATTTGCAAGAAAACTGTTATCTGGGAAAAGTTTCTGAAGTCCTTTTCATTTTGAATTAGTTTTGCATAATGGTAAACGATAAGAAATAGAAAAAACTTTGTTATACAACAAATATAGATCTCGCTAAAACATACACTTTATTACGATACTTTTGTGGAGTTAAGCTATTTCCGAGATATTGCTTATTATTGATTTTTATTTCCCAATACTTCATTATTTCATTTTACGACTGAAGCATTATCACTACAAATATGTGTATCTACATATTATCGTATAAAATATATATTCAGACTACTGAATAAACTTCGGCGAAGTAAGATAAGAGCTTTATTTAAATTGAAAATCATAAAGCACAAACTAAATTTACTCAAACAAAAATCTAGATCTCGGCCATTTTAGAAACGCTTTCTGTCGTATTTTGAATTTTCTTTCACTATAAGAGAAACCTTAAAAATACCTTATGTTTGTCATTCACTTGCTTTTTAAACGTCTTCTTTCTCTTAATTCGTGATGTGACATGTTATCACGCGAACGAATCAGATGTTAGCTTCATTCCAGCTCTTATAAATACCAGTCTCCGCAAGCTCAATCCATCAGTTCACCCTGAAGACGAGGAAGATGCACTTCTTCGAAACGTTGGTAACAAGCCAAGTTTTTACTTGGTTGGAAGCCCAAGAACATTTTGAATTAATACGTCGCCAGGAAAGCTTCAGTTCTTATATTATGTTATCTGTATTACCTAAATAAAACATTTTCCAGATAATATTTAACATGGTTAATATAAAATAAGAGTATTAGCATATAAAAATCTGGAACTATTTGAGTTTAAGTAAATAATAATGAATGAATGAATAAGTGTATTTATTGACATAGCAATATCATACATAGAATTTCAACAATAGCACGGGTCCACAGACCGTACGTGCTTTTGTAATACACATTACAAGCAATATTAAAACAACAACAACAAAGAATTAAAAGAGTAAACACGAAAATAAAAAGACAAAGGAAATACACAGTCCAAAGCATTATTAAACAACAATAAAGAATTAAGAGTGAACCCGAAAATATAAATACAAAGATATTCAAATATAGCAATTTAAATTTACAGCACAGAGTACACCTTCATAAATGCACCCTCTTATAATAGAAAATTACACTTAAAAGAAATATATACACATAATATATACAACATATATAAAACCATAGCACAACAGTGACCTAAGTATGACATAATATATATGTATGTAGAACAATGTAGTCACTTTTGTTTAGTTGATCTTATCCCCCCCCCCTTCTCTATTGGCAGCCTCCTCAGATCTCAGCTGTCTTGCCTTAAGTATAAATTTACCTAGCCCGTCCATGTTTTCCGTGCCTGCCAGTAGCGTCCAACATGCTTCTAGCCCTACATTCGCAGTGGTAAAAACTCGCAGCAAATATTTTTCCTGCCATTCCTCCGTACCCCTACATCTTGCCAAGATGTGAGTCCACGACTCTTCCTCCTCGCAAATGGGACAGATTCTCGTACCATTCTCGTCAGCAATTTTCGTGCTCCTCCATGCTCCTAGTCTAATCCACGTGAGCCCCTCTCTAATGAGTTTGGTACCTGTTTTGATGCATTGCTCCATACCCCACTCCGATTTCAGCCCAGGCTGTACTTCTAATGACACCTTCTCTGTGCATTGCACAATTATTTATTTGCTGTCTGTCAATATCACAGAGGCGGTTCTTAATTTTTCTCCAAATACTTCGCCTGTTTTCCTGCCCGGCCATCCAAATGTCTTCCATCCCAATGGTTTCCAACCCTTTCTTTAATTTTGATGCCCACGTCGAATTACCTTCCATTCGCAACTGTTCACGGTAGCAGACTGCCCTAATTAGAGATTGGTTTCCGTGAACGATTCTCAGCCAATATTTAACTGCTCTGATTTTGCACTCCATCGTTTCACTATGTGCCCCGAATTCCCTCATTATTCCGCAGTTTGCCGTACCCCTCCCTACACCCAGAATTCCTTTCAAAAATTGAGTCCTCACTTGATCCAGATTCCCTGTTTGTTCCCACCCCCATATTTCTCCTCCGTATGTCATCGTGGATCTAACTGTCGCACCGTATACAGTTTCCATTAAGGTTATGGATATATTCGGTATTCTGTAGCGTATCCGGAGAGCTTCCGCCGCTTTCACCCTTGCCTTGTGTTTCGTAATGTCAATGTGTTTTGTCCATTTTCCATTCATTGCGAATGTGAGTCCTAAGTACACAAAAGATTTAACATTGTCCAGTATCTGTCCTGCATATGTCCAAGTCTCCTCCCTGCTATAAACACAACCCTTTTTGAAAGTCATTGCCTTAGTCTTATTCACATTAACTGTAAGTAGCCATTCATCGCAATAATTCTTGTTTGTCCAGTCCTCGTTGCAATCCGTTTACTGTCGTAGAGCACAATACTAAATCGTCTGCGTATAAAAGTGTTGGGATCTGCAAATCCGCTACTGGTGCTTGGATATTCTATTATTTGGGTTAAATCATGTTTCTTGAAAATTGCTACATCCAATTAATTCAGTTCACTAAAAAATGACTTACGCAAAGATTTATTTTTATATTTCATATAAATACAGTCCATTTGAAAAAAAAATTAGAACTATTTGGACAGCATGAGTAATTTTATTATATTAAGCTAGAGCAACAATAGGTATAATTCGAGTAACAATAAATATTACATAAGTAGCAGGAAGCAGAAGATTAATCATTAGTGTTTAGTTAAATGTGTTTCCATTATTTGTTTGTGTATTTAGCTTTAATCAGTTAATATCGTGATGAAGCAAATATAAAATAGAGTATTCAATATTTTACTGAGTGTCTTTGAGCTTTTATTTCTTTTTCAGAACAATTTTATTCTTTCAACACTCATATCTTTTTACTTTATCTAGCCTCTTATGTACAATGTACATAGGGATAGAGAAGTATTATATTCCACCCAAAAATTCGATGTCGAGATTTCACAGGAAATATGTTTTAGGACCCCCTGAATAATAATAATAATAATAATAATAATAATAATAATAATAATAATAACAAAAAAAAAGCATTTTCAGTAACAGGTCCGTGTGTGTGTTTGGGTCTGTGGACAGCGTAGCTAAAAAATGAAAAGATGATTAAATACCAAACTTGGTATTTAAATTTGGTATCTTTCAAGGATGCGACACGAAGATTTTCAAGAAAATCCTCCTACCCATTAAGTACCTTTTACATGGAAAAATTTTCGAAAATTTTGTTTTTCTTAAAAATGGCTGTAACAAATTTGATTAAAATACGACATATTAAAGCCATGTCTATCACAAATAAAATGTATATCTTGAATCTTCTGGGAATAGTTTCTAAATACCTATTTATTCTGGATGAATGTTGTTAATTTAGAGTAACTAGTCAACCGTAAGTGATAGACAAAAACTTACTTACAAAAAATGTACATCTTGTTAAAACACACACGTTATGTCATATACATTTTTTTCGTGGAACTTACCGTTTTCGAGGTATTTCTTGTTATTAGTTTCAATTGTAAAGTACCTATACTTTTCTCAGAGGAACTGTCCGTTTTTTCTTTTGTTCTACTCCTGGCCAAGGAAAGAATGTCAATCGCATAACGAATACTTTTAAAACATTTGACTATCACTTTAGCCTACTGCATTCCCTTAGTTCCATTCTACTTATAAGGAATTAAGTAATAAAATTCTGCTAATGTATCTCGATTAGCATGGTGTTGAAAGAAGAATTGTTTTTTATAAGAAGTTTGTTTATAGAGTAGCTAGAGAAAGTCATGTGCGAGTAACGCATCAGATTTTTTAAATATAATTAAGCGCCCCATTCAAGTGCAAATATATAATATTGCTTAATGCTAGTTCTTAATTCATAAGCACCAAAAGTGGTAGACCAGATGACACATGAAATAAAATATTAATTGGGAAAGCAAAATTAATAAATAAACGTTCCAAGTCAAAGTTACAATCCCCCCACCAGACACTCTATGGCGTGAGGATCATCATTTAGGAGAACGTTTCTTGGCGAATGTATACATAAGTGCAATTTTTAAATAAAACAAATGTTAAATAAATATTTGTTGAGAACGGAAAGTTTGAGAACGAAAACCCTGGATTTCCATTGGTTTTTATGTTCTCATATAAAAGGTGAAAGGTGGCTAAAGCTGAGATACAAAAGAAAGAATTTTTTTCCCCTTCCATATGTGCTATTCTTTAAAATAGCATTACTAACAATTTATTAGACATTCTATTCGTTCCAGTAAGCTGTAAGTTTGCAACTACATTAATTACATTTCCTTGTGTGTATATACTAATTTATATTTCACTATGATTCTCCTTTCTCTCACCATACCTCTACTTAGAAATTAACTTTTACGCACGTGCTGTGTTCACGTTAATTGTAATTTATGATTTTCGCACTTGCATTCTTTTTCACAGAGCATCGCACGTAATCTAGCATTACAATTTTACAGACTCGACATAAAAATAGTCCATAACGTAGTTTATTTACTGTTCTTTGACGATACCAGCTTTTTTATATATGGCTTGTTTGTGTAAAGTTTCACACAAAAACTGAGAAAGCGTGGGGAATTAAATTAGAAAACAAATTTTAAACTACGTTATATAGTAACCCAAAAAGCAGCTGTGCTAATAAATTTATTGGGCCTTTCAAAACTCACTTTGAACTTTAAACCGCTCTAAACATTATAATATTTGAGATAGAATAAGAGCAAAGCTAATCTCACAGGGAAGCATTTTTCTTCTTTGTTTTTTTTTTTTTTTTTTTTTTTTTTTTATTTTTTTTTTAGTCCACTGTTACCATGAGTACAGTATTGTTGAATAAATCATTGCTAATTTTATTCATACTGCTATAAGCATTTATAAGTTACAAATCATAGCTCTATTACAAAATGATAGGAGTTTTTGTCAAGATATGAGAAAATTTAGAACTCTTAACAATTTAAGAGCAGGCCCATGTGCCATTCGTAAAGTTCCAATAAAGTAGCTGCCGTGATGTCAAGACTTTTGGTTGTTGGGTTACCTTAAAGAACGAGTTTCCTAACCAATCCAACAACCCGATAGCAACTGAAGAAGTTGCAAGTATTCCTAGATATCTGCAAACTGCTGTGCATGGAGTCTCAGAAAGAATTGTGTATACATTGAACAAAAGAACGTATAACATCTTCCCTATGTTTTATAAAATCCACTACGGACTGCCTCCGTGGTCGAGTTGTCAGCGAGCTGACTTCTCACCCGGATGTCCCGGGTTCGATTCCCGGCTGAGGCGGGGAATTTTTCTTTAACCAGATTTATTCCCTATCCCCCACAGAGTCTGGAAGTATGAAATGTGAGAGTGAAAGTGCGTGTGTGTATTAGTAATATAATAATGATTAACCTAATGTTCTAACCTACAGTAATACGAGTTGTTTCACAAGTCAAAGCCCCCAATATGACCATTGAAGTTAAAGGGGGCTATACAAATGAAACAATATAAAAAAAAGATCTATTACGGTACTGTGTTTTTCCTATCTCAAATATTAATATGTATAACGCTTCAAAGTTTGATGTGATATTTGAAATGCTTTTGAAAGATCAACACTACTACAAAACCGTTTTACTATTATCAGATGTACAAAAACATAAAATATGCACAATACAATGTTTTTCTTAGTGCACTATAATAGCTGAATGTGAAAAGATAATCTGATGTTAAAAGGTATCCCTGTACAAATTCATCCATAAAATCAAACACATTTTAATTAAAATAAAATTACAAAACTAAAACTGTTCTAATGAATTTAAAATGCCTTTAAAACTATATAAAACAGCAATACAAATTTACTATAAAATTTTAATGAATTAAAATCAGAATCACAAAAATGTTAAAAAAATGTGATGTGTTCCATTCACATGACTTTCTCTACATCTCTGCAACAAATTATTCTTAAAAAGTTTATGCATCTGTTTACTTCATGTTAATCGAGAAAAAATTGGCAGAAATAGTCTTATTAGTTGCTTCCATGCAAGTAGAACGGAAATAAGTAAAATAATAGGCTGAAGTATTAGTCAAAAGCTGGTTGCTATGTGACTGAAGTTCCTTTGTTTCTATGGACAGGAGTGGACAAATTAACAATTGAGGAAAGTATAACTTTTTTAAAGCTGAAACCAACAACAAAGAATATCTCGAAAACGGTCCACTCCACAATAACAAAAATTGTGTGCTTGAACGCGCTCTACATTTTCTGTAAAGTGAGTTTTTCTTTATCTCTTACGGTTCATCATGAATAAAGTAGACTTCTGAGGCTATTCCAATAAAATTTAAGATATAGATTTTATTTGTCAGGTAAATATCTATAGTAAACGATATTTTAATCAAAATTGTTAATGCCATTTTTGAGAAAATCACAACTTTCGAAAATGTTGGGGGGGGGGGGATTTTCTTGAAAATCTTTATGTACCATCCTTGGAAGATACCACACTTAAATAGCAAGTTTGGTACTTAATGGGCTTTTCGTTTTTGAGCTATGCTATCCATAGGCACACAGACATACACGGATATTAGGCGCGTAAAACTAGAGTGCGATGTCTCATTCTTTCCTCAGTAAACACTACATATAAAAAGGTAAATTAATTCGAGTGATATGATGTTTGTTTTCCATTTGTTTTTACTAAAAAGGAACAGTACATTTGTATACAGTTAAACTTTCTCACTATACCTATAACAGCCCACAGTTAGATAACATTTTCTCAATTTTTACTTTGCTTCCTAACGTACTTTAAAAATATATGGTGTGCTCCATTCACATGACTTTCTATAAATCTTCGTAACAAATTAATTGTTTAAAAGTTATTCTTGTGTCTAATTCATGCTAATCGAGATAATTATTAGCAGAAATGGTCCTATCACTAGCTTTTTTGTAAGTAGATCTGAAATAAGGAGTACACTAGGCTAAAGTGATAGTCAACTATTTTAAAATCGGTTGCCATGTGACTGAAATACATTTCTTTGCATGATCAACAGTTGAAAAATTCCAGTATGAGAAAAGTGTTAAGAATTTTAAAACTGAAACCAATATCAACTGCATGAAAAAAAATATATATGACATAAATTGTAGTCTGTAGTATACTTTTGTCTACTGCTACTGTTTATTGGTTATGCAAAATTCAATAAAATTCATCCAGAATGAAGAGTTTTTCAAAGATCATTCCCAAAAAATTCAAAATATACATTTTAATTGTCCTGTAAATATTTTTAACAGATGTTATTTTAAACAGAACAGTTAGAGCCATTTTTGAGAAAATCAAAAGCTTCAAAAACGTTTTCATATATAGGATAGTTTGGGGTAGGGGGTTTCCACAAAATCTTCGTGTCGTTTCCTTGGAAGACTAAACTTAAATACTAAGTTTGGTATTTTACCGACCAATGAAAGTTCGGTATCCAATTTTTGGGTAGAAGGTATTTACCCACCAAATATGTGGTAAAACAGTAAAAATGGAGAAAAATTAAGCAGATTTTATGAGCTACTATTGTAAGAAACTTCTATACTCAAAGTTATTTTTCGAATAGCTAAATCCCTCAGTTAAGAACATCAACTGACAAACTACTGCGACTCATATTAAGGGGAGTGATATTGCCTTATCTTGCAAATGTTAAAGTTTGACCTATTATCTGAGTAGCTATTTAGTATAATGAGCTACAACTTTCAAGATATATTCACCAATACCTTTACTGGTAATTGATGAAAAATGGAATACTTCTGTTTATTGGAAGGAAATGTATGATTTTCTTAATAAAGCTCTTAAAATGTTATTGAAAAATTATGATTTTTAAAGTTAAAAAATTTAATCCACATACATAATAACTTCTTCGTTACAATAAAAATTAATTAGCTGCAAATGTGTAGAAAAAATTTCAGGCCATGGTGTAAAATAGTTTGTGAGATAATGGGTCATTTTTATAGAAAATTTTGATTCCAGAAATTGCTTTCAAACATAATATTGAAAAAATATAAATTAACTTTCCAAACACAACTTCGCAGCACTTCGAAACTCTCACATGAAGAGAATATGAGCAGGATTTTGTATGGACAGCAGTTGAGAAATTTCTGTAAGAGAAAAGTATGTTTTTCAAAGCTGAAACTAAAACAGAGGAATAACTTAGGACAGCATAGCTCAAAAACGAAAAGATCGGTAAATACCAAACTTGGTATTTAAGTTTGGTATGCTCCAAGGACGCGACATGAAGATTTTCAGGAAAATCCCCCCACCCGTAACTACCCTTTACATGGAACTTTTTTCGAATGTTTTGATTTTGTCAAAAATGGCTTTAACGATTTTGATTAAAATGTCGTATATTAAAGATATTTACATAACAAATAAAATGTACAACTTGAATTTTCTGGTAATAGTCTCTGAAGAATACTTTATTTTGGATGAATTTTACGGAATTTTGCATAATTGTTAAACCATAAAATAAAAAATGTAGAGAACATTAAAACACACAATTTATGTTATACACATTCTTTTTTTCGTGCAGCTGATCGTTTTTGAAATATCATTTGCTTTTGGTTTCAGCTTTAAAAAGCGTATACTTTTCTCATACGGGAATTTGTCAACTCCTGTCCATACAAATAAAGGAACTTCAGTCACATAGCAACTAGATTTTGACTATCACTTAAACTTATGGTATTCCCTTATTTCGCTTCTACTTACGAAGAAGCATGTAATAAGACTATTTCTACTGACTTTTTCTCGATTAGCATGAAGTAAATAGAAGCATAAGTTTTTTAACAATAATTTCTTGCAGAGTTGTAGAGAAAGTCATGTGAATGGAACACATCAGATTTTTTCCACAGCATACGGTAGCAAAGGTAATTAAGGTCGTTTATTCAAAGCAGGGCAATTTACGTGGTTTTAATTTTTCCTCTCTGGGTAAAAGAGTAATTATCGTTTCGTGTGAAGTCACGCAGTAATGTGAACTATTGTTGCTCAGCTATTATATAAACCGGATATTCTCCTTCTCTTGTGGCGTTAAGCTGAAATTAAATTAATTAGAGGTATTTTAGGAGCCACTGAGTAAAACGCCCATGTTAGTTCTTCTTAATGAGTCTGAAGGAGATGGTGGTGCCTTGTTCCGAAGGATGGACCTGTAAATTCACCACAGGGTCATTAGAAATGCAAATCGAAACCTCTTCTTGCTGCAAAACACTTTGGATTGTCATTACCACCGTTGTGGTTTCAGCACCGAACAAATGCGCTCATTTCCTGTACAGAAAACTAGGAATGTTAAACGCTGGGGTGAAATGACCGAGCTTCTCTGAATTACAGACATGATTATACGAGGATAACACTATCTCATAATAATTGGGTGAGGTTAGGTGACTGGTTACTCCTTGCCGTTCACTCTTCAAGCTAGGCAGCTTTCCGCATGGTCGGCTTTTGGCTTAAGCTATGAGGGGCATAACTTAACCCTTTGCTGCCTGTTTTAAGCGTAACTATACAAATAGGGTGTTACTCTAGGATTAATTTCATGTTATACTAACCTTCAACCATAAACGACAAGTAATCAAGACTGGTTTATACTGTAAAAGTATGTACAATTTTTTTCCTAAAATTACAGTGATTTTTTTAAATAAATAAAGGAGAAAACTGACATAACTACAGCCAAATGTAACCACATTAACTTCCAAGCATCACACCGATTATTTTACTTGGACTCTTCCCGTCCTTTACCACAATCATTGTGATTTGAACTTGCAACATTTGGCTTTGAATGGATGGCCAGTTCATTACCTATAACCTAACACTCAAGGTTATTTGAACCACTTTTTTGGTAGCCCTTTGGCAGCATTATGAAAATTGGTTTAGAAGAATTTAAACGTTTAATTGGGAAGAAAAATATTAATAAAGGATCCACATTTATTTTCATTTCTATCTTCTCTGTTATTTTATATAATAATTTTATAGGTTTATTCCCAAATATTTTTACTAGAACTCCAGTTTTAAATTTGAATTAAAGGAAACACAGCATATGTAGTATACTAGTGCAGGCAACTATAGGTGTTGGAATTCCAAAATAAGCTGAGGTTCTCAGTGTCAATTTGGATACATTCCCTTCCATAGAGGAGCAGTTCCGAGCCCTTCAGTTGTGGTGAGCGTTGCTTATCTCTAGCACTCTGGTACTTCTAACTTTATAGAAAGTCGCGCACAACAACTGAACTCCTCATGCCAGTAGACTGTTCGATTGTGTTGTACTCGGCAGTGTGATTATTCTGACTCTGCCTAACCATCTCCGTATTCTTTTAATTACATACTTTTACTCAGACAAACATTTACATAAATGTTTTATTACATATTTTCTTGTAGATACAGAGGAATAAGGGAATATACTAAACCTGAGCGATAGTGAAATCTTTTACAAGCTGGTCGCAATATGATGATTTTTTCCTCTTTGCTTGACGAGAAGTAAGAAAAACGAATAACGCTATTCCACTTGAGAAAAATATGAAGTACTTATTTTAAAATTGAAACCAATAACATGGAATGCCTCGGGAATGATAAACTTTAGAAAAAAAATATTTGATATAATTATGTGTTTTAAAAATATCTAAATTTTTGTATACTAAGTTTTAAGCTTTTTAAGGTTCCCCAGTTATGCAAAAGCTATTCAGAATTAAGAGGAATTCAAATATATTCGCAGAAAATTCACGTTAAGCATTTTATTTGTGTTGTAAATATCTTTAATGTGTCTTTTATTACCATAGGAACGCAGGCGATGACAGTGGTGATACAGGAATGAAGATGGAGCACCGGTGGAATGCGATGGCGGGGGAAACCGGAGAACCCGGAGAAAACCCGCCCCTGCGCCGCTTTGCCACCACAGATCTTACATGCGGTCGCTTGGGATCGAACCCGGGCCGTTTAGATGAGAGGCGAATGGTCACACCACTCGGCCATGACACGGCCCTTCTTTAATGAGTGGAATTTTAATCAAAATAATGTCTCATATAAAGAATAGTTTGGATTGAGGGATTTCGTTAAAAATATTTGTGCTATATTCTTGGAAGATACTGAACATAAATATCAAATTTAGTGTTTAATGGACTTTTCGTTTTTGAGTTATCACACACAAACACACACACATGTGCTCGCTACTACCGACACTCAGACCCAATGACGTAATCTGCAGCTACGTATGAGTTTTGGGAAAGTAAGACTGTCTTATACTTCTGGTGAAGGTGTATGTGTCTACTCGGGGGAAAATTATAAATAGTACTACCACCTTGCTAGTAAAATCAGGCTTAAAATTAAATTTTGCAACGTGCACAAATACTTGAGCTATCCTAGCAATGATGAGGGATCTAACACCTTGTAAACTCTGGATGTGTCACTCAGCTCACTGATGTCTCTTCATCAGTGTGTTTATGCCACGGTAATTTGGCGAGACCTGCTGAGATGACAGCGAGTTGATTGATAGCGAGGCTCTAACAACAGCTGTCAACTTCGATATGCAAGAAAAACCTCTGTTAATAACTCATAGCCAATGTATGCTTTGTTCGAGGCCACTTTAGCTACCTTTACAATGGCACCTGAAAGTAAACTACATACAGCAGTGAAGTTGTAAACGAAGCAAAAGATAATGTAAAAAAACGGTACTCTATTCACATGATTTTCTCTACATCTCTGCAAGAAATTATTGTTGAAAAGATGTTTCTATTTACTTCATTCTAATTCAGAAAAAATTAACAGAAATAGTATTTATTACTTGCTTCCTTATAAGTAGATGCGAAATAAGGGAGAACCATAAGTTAAATTGATAGTCAAAAGCTGGTTGATATGTGACTGAAGTTCCTTTGTTTGCATGGACAGTAGTTGACAAATTCCTGTATGAGAAAAGTGTAAGTTTTATTAAAGCTGAAACCAAAAACAAGGAATACCTCAAAAACGATCAACTCCACAAAAAAAAAGTATATAACATAAGTTGTGTGTTTTAACGTGCTCTACATTTCTTGAGTGGTAAGTTGTCCATCTTTTACGGTTTAGTACTTATGCAAAATTCGGAAAATTCATTGAGATTAAAGTAGTCTTCAGAGACTACTCCCAGAAAATTCAAGATATTAAGTTTATTTGTCAGATAAATATATATAATATACGATATTTTAATCAAAATCGTTAGAGATATTTTTCATTTTCGAAAAATTTTCCATTTAGTTGGGGGAGGATTTTTTTCTTAAATCTTCGTGTTGCATCCTTGGAAGATACCAAACTTCAATACCAAGTTTGGTATTTAACTGTCTTTTCGTTTTTGAGCTATGCTGTCCACAGACACAAACACACACACACACACACACACACACACACACACACACACACTTTCCCCCCCCCCCAAATTTTGTTTTTGATTCAGGAGGACCAAAACATATATTTCCGGTGAAATCTCGCTATCGATTTTTTGGGTGTAATGCAAAACCTTCTATATACACTATGAACATAGTACGTGTAGAGAAAGTAAAAATCTCATGTGTTCCATTCCCATGCCTTTGTCTATCTGTTCAGCAAACAAGCTACTTGTATAAAAAATCATAATTTTATCTATATAATGGTAATCAAAATAAACATTACCATAAATTGTCTTATTAGGTACTTAGTTCCTTATAAGTAGAAGAGATATGAGGGAATACACTAGGCTAAAGCGCTAGTACAAATGTTTTAAAAGCTGTCGCTATGCAATTGTCATTGAAATTCACAACCCGGGAGTAAAATAAAAGAGTTATGAAACTGATGACGGCTTCTCGGTTCAGAACATTTAAAATATTTTAAAGTCGAAACCAATAACAGGGAATAGCTCTGAAATGGTTTGCTCTACAAAAATTGTTTATGATATAAATTGTGTGTTTTAACGAGATCTACATTTTTTTCCCAAAACAAGGCTCTATTTCGAGAAATAGGTTTACAAATGTATAAGTTTTGGAGAGTACAAAAAGTAATAATTTTTTCTATAATAATTAAGAGTTTAATACAAAAATTATGATAGTATATAAACAGATTTTTAAAATGGTTTACTGTAACACCTGAATTTTTTATTTGATTGTTTCAATTTTATGTGCCAAGTGGCTCATTTTTATGATAATAATGACTTTCAACAACAAACAATTATTATTCAAATAATCATACAAACTATAATTATGATACATTGCAATAATGTCTCATTTACTATGTATAATAAATCGTA
Source organism: Hymenopus coronatus (assembly GCA_030762935.1). Taxonomy (NCBI): domain Eukaryota; kingdom Metazoa; phylum Arthropoda; class Insecta; order Mantodea; family Hymenopodidae; genus Hymenopus; species Hymenopus coronatus. Next base: position 40,201,191 of record CM060886.1, read on the forward strand.
TAAATTTCAACAATATAATATCTTATTTACTATGTATCTTACAAATGTAACAGATACCTTAAATTTAAATACGCATTGAAAATTCAAATTATTATAAGTCACTGTTAGTTTGCATCACATTTTTACGTTCTTGCTCAGGTATTAGTTCCTTTTTAAAGTATATTTAACTATTGTATAGGTCTTTTCAGGCAATTTATATGCCGAGCACTGATAGTCATACTGAAGATGTAGAGCCCCCTGTCTAGAAGCCTGAAGGTGTTGCTTCCAGGGATCATGTGATGGAATTTTGGATTAGTAAAGTAGTAGCCGGTTTGTGTTTATTGCTTTAAGATAAACAAGATGGGCACAGACATGCGGATATGTTTAAATAGACAGTCTAAATGACGCATTAGTCCGCTTTCGTGCCACTGAGATAGCACTACCCCGAACACCTAAGCTTCATTTTAAAAGAAGTGGACGGAAGCAGAGTTAACTGTGATTTTGTTTTGTTTTCTTTTTATTTTCTCTACACGTACTATGTACATAGTGTATAAGGAATGTATTGTATTCCACCCAAAAATTCGATACCGAGATTTCACCGGAAATATACGTTTTAGGGTCCCCTGTACCCATAAAAAAGAATTTTCAGAAAAGGGTACATGTATGAGTGTTTGTGTGAGTGTGAACACGATAACTCAAAAACGAAAAGACGGTAAAATACCAAACTTGATATCTAAGTTTAGTATCTTCCAGGGATGCGACATGAAGATTTTGAGAAAAATCCCCCCACCACAAATTACCCTTTACATAGAACTTTTTTTTTTCGAAAATTTTGATTTCCCAGAAAATGGCTGTAATGATTTTGATTAAAATATCGTATATTAAAGAATATTTATCTGAAAAATAAAATGTATATCTTGAGCTTTCTGAGAATAGCCTCTAAAGACCTCTTTATTCTGAATGAATTTTGCTGAATTTCGCGTAACTTGTAAACCGTAAGAAATAGATAGAAACTTACTACACAAAAATGTAATCACTTTAAAACACACAATTTATGTTTTATACGTTTTTTCGAGGGATTGAATATTTCTGATATCTTCCTAGTTATTTGTTTCAGATTCAAAACACTTAAAATTTTCCTCTCGCGGAATTTGGAATCTCCTGGCTCTGCATACAAACAGATGTTAAATCACATGGCAGTCTGCTTTTAAAGGATTTCACTATCGTTTTAGCCTATTGTGTTCCCTTACTTTCCTTCTACTTACAAGAAAGCAAGTAATTAAGACAATTTCTGCTAATGTTTACCTGTATTATGTTAAAGTAGACAGAAAAATAAGTTTTTAGTAATAATTTGTTACAGCGATGTAGAGAAAGTCCTGTGAATGGAACACATCAGCAGCAAATTCAAAGCGGACCTCTAGTTATTGGGCCTAGATAATCTTGTTAATCTACGCTAACGATTGCCATTAAATGTCGAATCTTAATTGGCTGTTTATTTGTGTTTATAATCGAAGCTATAAAATTTGTATTTGAAGACATTAATGGCGGTCCTTTTAAACTTCTGGATGCTCACTCCTCGCGTCGTTACAACCATTAAGAGCAAGTTATCGCTTCCCGATCACTGCTTTCTGCCAACTTGAGTAGAAGCGATGACGAAGGACGAGGGGCGTGGTTGGCCGGCCTGCATGCCCTCTTTTATCACCAATCATTGTCTTCAGTCACGCTGAGATGATTTACAAGACTGAAGAACCGTTAGGGGGCAGATGACAGCACCATCGCCACGATGCTCTTGCAATTGTTTGAAGCAATATAGGAAATAGCAAAAATCTTCTGCAAAAAAATCACATGACTTTCTCTACATCGTTGTAACAAATTATTGTTAAAATACATGTGCTCTCTACTTTATGATAAACATTAGCAAGTAGAAGGAAATTAAGGGTATACACTAAGCTAAACCGATAGTCAGATTTCTTAAAAGCAGTTTGCCATGCGTTTGAAATCCGTTTCTAAGCAGCGCCAGGAGTTGACAGCCTTCCGTTTCTTAAATCTGAAAACAAAAACAAGGAATACCTCAGAAATGGCGAATTCCACGAAAAAAATGTATATACCATTAATTGTGTGTTTTAACTAGATGTAGACATATTTTGTGTAGTACGTTTTTGTCTACCTCTTACAGTTTACAACTTAATGTAAAATTCCGCAAACTTCATTCAGAATAAACATGTCTTCAGAGGCTATTCCGAGGAAAGATATTCAAGAAGTTCATTTTATTTCCCATATAAATATCTTTAATATACGGTATTTTAATCAATATCGTTAGAACCATTTTTGAGAAAATAAAATTTTCCAAACTGTGTGGGGGGATTTTTCTCAAAAATTTCGTGTCGCATCCCTAGAAGATACTAATTTTAAATACCAAGTTTCGTGTTTTACCGAATTTTTGTTTTTGAGTTATTTTGTTCACGAACACACAAACACGCATACACACATGGACCTTTTTCTGAATATGCTTTGTTTGGCTACAGGGAACTCTAAAACATAATTTCCGATGAAATCTCGGTATCGAATTGCAATATTCTATCTATACTCTATGTACGTAGTACGTGAGAGAAATAACAAAGGGAAATGAAGCGAAACTCAAATATTTTAAGCTCATAAAATATACTTTTTTTCAATTTTACACCAACTTAGCAACATTTCTGAGTATCTCACCGACCAATCAAAACATTAACCCCAAAATATAGGTACAGTGTATCTCAGACAAGAACAATACTGTTGTAAACAAGAAGATGAAATGAACTTAATCCACCACTGTTTAACGTCATATGTGCGTAGATAATGTTTGTAACGCTAGCTGCAGCAGCTTGACAACTAAACGAGGAGGCCCCTGTCAGAAATTTATTTAATCTATATATTACGAATTAATATTATCGTTAAGTATCGGCTGCGGTGCCGTATGTAGTAAAAGCGGGCGTTAAACACTATAAAAATCTGATGTTTTCCATTCACATGACTTTCTCTACATCTCTACAATAAATTATTCTTAAAAAGCTTATTCTTCTATTAATGCTAATCGAGAAAAAAATAGAAAGGTTCTTATTTCCTTGTAAGTAGAAGGGAAATAAGGTATTACCATAGGCTAAACCGATAGTCAAATGTTTTAAAAGCTGGTTGCTATACAATTGAAGTACCTTTCTTTGTATGGACAGGAGATGACAAATTTCCGTATGAGAAAAGTATAAGTGTTTAAAAGCTGAAACAGTTAACAAGGAATATCTCATAAACGGTCAACTCCACGAAAACAAATGTATATAATATAAATTGTGTGTTTTAACGAGATCTACATTTTTTGTTAAATAAGTTTTTGCCTATTTATTACGGTTTACCAGTTATGCAAAATTGCGCAAAATTCAACCAAAATAAGCATGTCGTCCGAGGCTATTCCCAGAAAGTTCATATACATTTTGTTTGTCATGTAAATATCTTAAATATAATACATTTTAACCAAAATCGTTAGAGGTATTTTTGAGAAAATCAAAATTTTCGAAATTTTTTCCATATAATGGGTAGTTGGGGTTGGCTAGATTTTTTTTGAAAATCTTCGTGTTGCATACTTGTAAGATACCGAACTTAAATACCAAGTTTAGTATTTATCGGTCTTTTCGTTTTTGAGCTATGCTGCCCACAGGCACACACCACACAACAAAAATGCTTTTTTTTTGGATTCAGGGGGTCTCAAAACATGTATTTCTGGTGAAATCTCGGAATACATTTTTGGATGCAATACATAGTACGTGTAGAGAAAGTAACAGTATTATGGTGTAGTAGAATTATAGTACCTTTCATGTTTTTTTACCTCCTTCCTTTCCTCCTTACCTCCCTCACTTCTTTTCTTCTTGTTTTTCTTTCGTTAGCAACGCATTTACCTCTCTCCATTTCTTGAGGTTTGTCTCCGTAGTTTTAGTTTGGCAGATTAATAAGCCTGTTTCACGATGGCCAAGTTGACCGTTTTTAAATGATATACAGGTATTCCGGGGTTGTAAGGTTTACGAGATAAGGTGACTTAAACATCAGAAGCGATCCTGCACTTTAAACAATACCATACATCAGATATTGTTAATTGTCACCATTATTCACTACTACCCGTCCCATCTGTTATTACCGATGGCGAACGCTCGCAGCGTTACGTCACTGGACAGGCGCTGTGTAAAGCCAGTGTGCATTAAACGACTGTTCAAGTACAGAGGTTTGTTAAACAAATGTGTTCACTCATTGTGAACAATGTCCCATTACAGCAGTGCTGATATTACATTAGGCGAGTTATAATAAATCCGATAACTATTGAAAATTATCTAGTGTTAATGAGATAAATAGAAAATCAACATAAATACCCACTGTTTATAGCATTACGCGACGGACTGTCCCATGCGTTCGATCCGCGCCAACTCCCCGCGGGCAAGATTACAGATTCTAGTTCAGTTTTAGATTTAGGTTCTTTCCTGAGCCTTCCCTATTGGTTACGGAGACAATATGGCCAAGTAACAGGTGAACGACAAGTTTCGAGTTAGGTTAGGTAGATGTATGTAATGAACTGGATCGAAATAAGGGATAAAATGGACTTTCTGAAAATCGGTTCTTCTTTCCAATGTGAAATGCACAGTCTTCCGTTCATTTTGTCTGTTTGTGCATGGGCAGCCATGTTGGTCAATGGACCAATGATAGAGTCAAATCTAAAAATGAACTAGAATCTGCAATGTCGCTCCCCGCGGATCCTTAAACAACAGCAACTCTAGCGACTCCACCGTCAGTAGTAGCCTAAATTGGAACGCGCTATATATGTGTTATTCACTATATTTCCATGAGAAAATGAATTCGATTTGGGTCCACGTTCCGCACTGAATACTGCGTAGAAACGTGGACTCGGATCTTATTCAACCTTGGATTTGATCCTCTGAGAAATTAATATCGGATAGGGTCGGATCGAAATTTTGTTGCATGTATTAAAATAAAAGGAATGCTACAAACATATTATCTTCTACTGAATTCTTTACAACCCGCTGAACGCTCGTCATATTGTTTTCTTCAATAAACTTGTCAGGAACTGCTGTAATAAAACGCACAATAGAGTCAGTTTTTTTTTGTTTCCATAATATCGCAAATTTATTCTTCTCAAAAGTATATACTAGCCTCAGATTCTACTTAAAATACACAGAAATCATAAATATTTAACAGATTCATCAACGTAAATCCAAGTTGACCAACATAAAACCCTGAATTATTTATTCTCGAATCTTGCGTATTCTAAACGATTTCAGTTCGTACTGAATTTAAAGTGTGACGTACGCGAATCGTTTTCAGATAGTATAGACTCATAAATTTCAATTTCCCAAGTGTAGTGTTTGTTAAGAAACTGATCGTATGCTATAAAATTGCAACTTATACCACTGTTTCTTTATTAATGCAAAGCTAGCTGCGTATTACTTAAAAAAATCTGATGTAATTCATTCACATGACTTTCTCTATATCTCTGCAACAAATGTTTGTTAAAAAGTTTATGCTTCTATTTCTTCATGCTAAGTGAGAAAAAATTAGCAGAAATAGTCTTATTACTTGCTTCCCTGTAAGTAGAAGCGAAACAAGGGAGTAACATAGGTTAATGTGATAGGAAAATATGGTTGCTATGTGAAGTTCCTTTGCTTGTATGGACAGCAATTGTTAAATTCCTGTATGAGAAAATTATAAGTTTTAAAGCTCAAACCAAAAAAACGGAGTATCTCAAAAACGATCAACTCCACTAAAAAATGTATATAGCATAAATTGTATGTTTTAATGTGCTCTACATTTACTGTGTGGTAAGCTTTTGTCTATCTCTTACGGTTTACCAGTTACACAAAATTCCGTAAAATTCATCCAGAATAAAGTAGTCTTCTGAGGCTATTCCCAGAAAATTGAAGATATACGTATTATTTGTCAAGTATATATATTTAATATATGATATTTAAATCAAAATCGTTAGAACCATTTTTTATAAAATCAAAATTTTCGAAAAATTTTTCAACTGAAGGGTAGCAGGGGGTGGGGGGATTTTCTTGAAAATCTTCGTGTCGCATCCTTGGAAGATATGGAACTTAAATACCAAGTTCGGTATTTAACGGTCTTTTCGTTTTTGAGCTATGCTGGCCACAGACACACACTCAGACATACACGGACATTTTTCTAAAAATGCTTTATTTGGATTTTGATGGTTTCAAAACATGTATTCCCGGTGAAATCTCGGTATCCAATTTTTGGGTACAATGCAATTTCTTCTCTATACACTATGTACATAGTGCGTATAGAGAAAGTAATAGTACATTAATAGTGTATAACTGCGCATGTCTTCTGTTTATATCTCTTTATTTATGTATATGTCGGTTGTAAATATTTATTTAAGAATTCATGAGCCTAGAACACATCTGTGTGGATTTGCGGGATGCAGAGACCTTAACAGGACCGTTACGAAGATGAATATATCCTAATACGTTCCGTTCCAATAATCAATCAGGTCGAAACTGATTACAATTAATTTGCTGGTTACCTAATTCAACTAAATAAGGATAATTATTTATCTATTTAATAATTTGTATACTTTTCTCTTCCCAAACTAGTTCATGCTGTAAAATCCTTTTTCAATAATTTATTGTTTTATTCCATACATTCAAATAATAAATTAAACTAAATATGTAAATTAGAAAACCGTTTACAGTCTGTACCTTTTAGAGATAGTTATTGTATGATAGGAAATAAAAGAAAAGGCCCTGAGTAGGACAGGAGTTGGATAGGTAGAGTCAGACTGATTCTACCAGTGGCAGACCAATCGGTTAGAGACCGGGAGATCCGTGGTTCCAATCCCGGCTATGGCATTGAATTTTTCAGTCTGTTTCTACCTATCCAACTCCTGTCCTACACAAGGCTTGTGTGATAATACAATACAATTAATCCAATACCAATTGACCATAATAGCCATTGGAGTTGTCATCTGAAAGAATAATTTGAAATCACCTTGTGGTTTACCGGGGAACATGCGAGTCAGCGAGAAATTCAATAGTATGCCGGCATGTTGCCATCGTAGCTCAGTGGTAGAGCAACCGGCTAGAGTTGAATTTTCAGTCTGACTCAACCAACTCCTGTCCTATTCACAATTTCCTAAAATAGTCAGAATTGTTCTTATTTGAGGCAGATAATTAATACTAATTCTGTGGTGAATGGACAGCACTCTGACTTCTCAACACACGTATCTCTGGTTCGACTCCCAGCTGTGGCGGCGAGGCTCACTTTAACCAATGGTTACAAATAAAGCAATGACATTTAAAGTTCAAATTAAACATATTATAGATATTATTACCAACTATATAGATCAACTATTTTGTCATATTTTATGGGTTACCAGCCTCATGAAGTGCAATGGGAGAATGAAGATGATTGGTTAAATTATTATATTATTGATATTGCGCAAGAGATACGTACAAATAGAATCTTATGGATGCATTCAACTTGGACATTAACTTCTAAATCATAAAAGAATAACCATCATATTCGTATTTCTTCCTGTACAGTAAAAAAAATTATGTAATACTGATCACTACCTTTTCTGCAAAAAAACTGTTCTTACAAAGGATTAATTATTCTTTTGCATATATCATACTAATTAAGACAAACAGCAGGATGTTTATTACTTTCTTCCTTCTAAGTAGAAGGGAAATAAGTGAATACGTGAAAATACTAGGGTAAAGCGATAATTGGCCGCGCCGTTAGACGCTTATCACCAAGGCGGCTTATGTTCGATCCCAGGCGACCGCATGTGGGATTTTTGGTGGACAAAGCGACGAAGCGGCGGGTTTTCTTTGGGTTCTCCGGTTTCCTCCACCATCGCATATCACTGCTGCTCCATTTTCATTTCACGTATCATCAACGTATGGCCAGGAATGAAACAAAACAAATATATATGAGAAAATTATTAGAATTTTAAGATGAAACCGATAACAAGGAATATTCGGAAATGTTTAACTCTACAAAAAACTAAATATGACGAAAATTGTGTGTTTTAACGAACATTTTTATTGTAATAAATTTCTATCCCTTACGGTTTCCCAGTTATACAAATGCCTTTCTGAATGAAGAAGTTTTAAGTGATTATTTCTAGAAAATTCAACATATATATTTGATTTCCTGAAAATATCATAAACACATAGAACTTTAATTAAAATAATTAGGGCCATTTTTAAGAAAATCAAAATGTAAAAATATTCAATGTAAAGGGCAGCTTGGGGTGAGGAATTTTCCTAAAAATGTTTTTGTCGCATCTTTTGATAATGCTAAACTTATATTCCAAGTTTGGTATTTAACAGACTTTTGTTTTTGAGTTATACTTTCACAGACTCGCGCACGCGAATCATTTATACAATGCTTTGAACACATATTTCAAAACAAAGCAAATCATAATATATTTCAGATGAAATCTCGGTATCCAAGCTTTAGATTGGGTTCCTTACCTACTATGTACATCGTACATATCTGATTTTGAGAAAGTAATAAATAATAGGTTTTACTTTTTCTACATAGTACATGGTACGTAGGCAGAGAAACTCTTGTAGTCCACCCGAAAATTCGATACCGAAATTTCACCGTTAATACTCGTTTTAGTTTCCCTTATATCCAAAAGAAGCATTTTTAGAAACAGTCTATGTATGTGTGTGCGTGTGTGTGTCTGTGAGCACGATAACTCAAAAACAAAAAGTCGGTAAAATACCAAATTTGGAAATTGAGTTTAGTACTTCCAAGGATGCAACCAAATTATCCTTTACATTGCAAATGTTTCGAAAATTTTGATTTTCTCAAAAATGGCCCCAGCGATTTTTATTAAAACATCGTGTATTCAAGATATTTACATGACAAATAAAATGTATATTTTGAATTTTCTGGGAATAGCCTGAGATGAGCTCTTGATTCAGGATGAAGTTTTCTGAATTTTGCATACCTTGTGAACAGTAAGAGAAAGACAAGTACTTATCACACAAAAAATGGAGATTTTGTTAAAACACACAATTTATGTCATACATTTTTTCGTGAAATTGACTATTTTTAGACATTCCTTGTTATTGGTTTCAGTTTTAAAATACTTAAAACTTTTCTCATATGGGAATTTATCAAATCCTAGCAATGCCAAGAAATAGATTTCAATCACAGAGCAACCAGCTTTTAAAATATTTGACTATCGCTTTAGCCTAGTGTAATCCCTTATTTCCCTTCTACTCACAAGAAATGAAGTAATAAGACAACTTCTGCTAATTATAATGACGACAATAGACGAATAAGCGATTTCACAATAATTTGTTACAGAAATTTAGAGAAAATCAATTAAATGGAAGACACCATATTTTGCTTTCTCTACACATACTATGCATATAGTGTATAGAGAAGGCATTGTGACCGCATGTGAGATTTGTGGTGGACAAAGCGGCGCTGGGCGGGTTTTCTCCGGGTTCTCCGGTTTCCGCCGCCATCGCATTCCACCGGTGCTCCATCTTCATTCATGTGTCATTAGTGTCACCGCCTGCGGTGCCATAAGTAGTTAAAGCGGGCGTTAAACACTACCAAAAAAAAAGAGAAGGTATTACACTCCATCCAAAAATTCGATACCGAGATTCCACGGGAAATAGACATTTTAGGGTCCCCTGTATCCAAAAAAAAGTATTTTTAGAAAAAGGTCCGTGTGTATGTATATGTGTGTGTGTGTCCGTGTGTCTTTGAACAGGATAACTCAAAAATGAAAAATCGGTAAAATACCAAACTTGGTACTTAAGTTTAATATCTTCCAGGGATGCGACACGAAACTAGCTTTACATAGAAAAAAAATCGAAATTTTTAATATTGCTCTAAGGATTTTAATTAAAATACCGCATATTAATGATATTTACATGGCAGATAAAACGTATATCTCGAGTTTTCTGGGAATAGCCTCTAAAAATCTCTTTATTCTGCTTGAATTTTGTTGAAATTTGCATAACTGATAAACTGTAAGAGTTAGACAAAAACTTACTACAGAAGACATGTAGATCACACAATTCTATGTGAATGAAAACACCCAATTTCTGTTATATACTTTTTATTCTTGGAATTGACCATTTCTGAGATATTCCTTGTTGTTTGTTTCATACTTTTCTCACACGGAAAGTTGTCAACTCCTGGCCCTGCATAGAAACGGATTTCAACCACATGGCAACCGGCTTTTTAAAGATTTGACTATCGTTTTAGCCTAGTGTATTCCCTTATTTTCCTTCTATTTACAAAGAAGCAAGTAATTAAGACAATTTCTGCTAATGTTTATGTTTATTATCATAAAATAGTAGAGAAGGTCATGCGAATTGAACACATCAGGATTTTAGTAAAGACGTGCAGTTTCAAGAGCGGTGAAACTTGCTGTCACATACTTACAGCAGGACGGTCTAGGTGGTGTAGTAAGGTTATGAACCGCGGTGCTCAAGGTGGGAGTAGGAAGTACTGCGTCGTCATCGTGTTTGATCGAAAGGAATCTTGACCCGAACAAGGAATGTGCCACTCAAACACGTAAACAGTGAAAAATGATATTCAAAGCAACCAGGATCACAAGCACGCAAACATAATGAAAACACACCCAAGGCCGAAATCTGTCACCGCCACGTCAAGGAATTCGTTACGCCCCTCCTTGGCTCATCTCGCGCAGTGATTCTGCATTCTTTGTACTTTATTTTCTCTCTCTTTCTCTTTAATTCCCCTTCCCTCCACAAGTTTTCAAGTTCTGCGAGTACAAGAGGAAATTTTCACACGAGACTAAGAGACAGCCTCGCGACCCGACATACATAAAACACACAAGCTCACGTCTTGAGGTTTCATACGCGTGGTCTTCCATTTGCTGGCAAGCGCCAATGTTTGTCATTTATCACGCAGTGAACTGCTATTATGTACATGGACTTTTTTAGCATGAGTTCTGAATGTCCTGTGATGCACCAGTTCCACAAACTTATGGTAAGCAGATTTAATGACGTAACCTGACGGTTTAGGCGACGTAGAAGTTCCAAAAACTTACCAAAAATCCATCTAATAGCGTGCTCTAGCAGTTGCAGTGACTCAGACCCCAAAAACTTACCATAAACACATGCAATGACGGGATCTAACGGTTCTGGGAATGTAAGGTTAAAAACATTTACCATAAATCTATTTAATGACGTGCTCTCAGTTCTAGGGATATAAGGTCCAAACACTTAACATATAGCCATCTAATGACGTGTTCTAACAGTTCTCGCTATGCAACAGTTCAAAACATTTACCTTAAAGCCATCTAATGACGTGATCTAACGGTATGGGGATGCAACAGTTCAAAACATTTACCATAAATCTATATAATGACGTGATCTAACGGTTCTGGGGATGCAAAGTTCCAAATATTTACCATAAATCCATCTAATGACGTGTCTAACAGTTCTGGGGATGTAAAGTTCCTAACATTTACCATAAATCCATGTAATGACGTGATCTAACGGTTTTGAGGATATAAGGTTCCAAACATTTACCATAAATCCATCTAATGACGCATCTAACGTTTCTGAGGATGTAAAGTTCCTAATATTTACTATAAGTCCATCTAATGACGTGATCTAACGGTTCTGAGGATGTAAAGTTCCAAACATTAACCATAAATCCATCCAATGATGTTATCTAACGGTCCTGGAGATGTAAAGTTCCAACCATTCACCATAAATCCATGTAATGACTTGATCTAACGATTCTAGGGATGTAAAATTCCAAATATTTACCATAAATACATCTAATGACGTGATCTTATGGTTCCGGGGATATAAAGTTCCAAATATTTACCATAAATACATCTAATGTAGTGATCTAACGATTCCGGGGGTATAAAGTTCCAAATATTTACCATAAATACATCTAATGACGTGATCTAACGGTTCCGGGGGTATAAAGTTCCAAATATTTACCATAAATCTATCTAATGACGTGCTCTAACGGTTCTGGGGATATAAGGTTCCAAATATTTACCATAAATACATCTAATGACGTGATCTTATGGTTCCGGGGATATAAAGTTCCAAATATTTACCATAAATCTATCTAATGACGTGCTCTAACGGTTCTGGGGGTATAAAGTTCCAAATATTTACCATAAATACATCTAATGACGTGATCTAACGATTCTGGGGGTGTTAAGTTCCAAATATTTACCATAAATATATCTAATGACGTGTTCTAACGGTTCTGGGGGTATAAAGTTCCAAATATTTACCATAAATACATCTAATGACGTGATCTAACGATTCTGGGGGTGTTAAGTTCCAAATATTTACCATAAATACGTCTAATGACGTGCTCTAACGGTTCTGGGGGTATAAAGTTCCAAATATTTGCCATAAATACATCTAATGACGTAATCTAACGGTTCCGGGGGTATAAAGTTCCAAATATTTACCATAAATCTATCTAATGACGTGCTCTAACGGTTCTGGGGATATAAAGTTCCAAATATTTACCATAAATCTATCTAATGACGTGATCTTATGGTTCCGAGGATGCAACAGTTCCAAAATCTTGCGTTAAATCAATTTATATTCTCTGAACATAATTAAACAAACAAACAAAAACAGCATATTTATAAAATGCTCTGAACACATATTTCAAAACAAAGCAAATCATAATAGTGCGTGCATGTGTGAGTCCTTATGTCCGTGTGTATGTGAACAACTTAACTTAAAATCCCCCACATCAAACTATCCTTTACATGAAACATTTTTCGGAATATTCAATTTTCTAAAAATAGTGCTAATGATTTTGATCAATGCCATATATTTAACACATTTACTGACAAGTAATGTATATATGTACTTTATATATACCTATATATGTATATTTTTTCATATTTCTTGGAATAGCCTCTGAAACCCCATTCATTTTGGAGGACTTTTATATAACCGATAAACCGACCTACACCAAATTTTACTACACAAAAAACGTATACCTCGTTAAAATATACAATTTATGTCAAATACAGTATTTGTGGAGTTAAGTATTTCTGAGGCATTCCTTGTTATTGGTTTCAATTTTAAAGTTATAATTTTTAAAATTTAAATACCTACGTTACTTGCTATTTAAGTTCAGCATGCACTAAGAATGTGACAAACCAAGCTATCCTTTACATGAAACATTTTTCGAAATGTTCCATTTTCTCAAAAATAGCTCTAACATTAAAATTGCATTTATTAAAGACTACTGGCAAACAAAATGTATGTCTTGAATTTTCTGGGATTAGCTTGTGAAGCCTTCAATATTATGTAGGACTTTTGCATAGCCGGTATACACAAAACCTTACAGCACAAAAAGCATATAGTATATCTCGTTAAAGTGCACAGTTGATGTCGCATGTCCGAGGTATTCCTTATTAATTGTTTCCTTTTTGCAATATTTTATATTTCAGTTCAGCATCTTCCAAGGAGTGGCATGAAGATTTTCAAGAGAATCCCACATCCCAACTGTCCATTGTTTAGAAAATGTTTCGAAAAATAAATTGAATCTGTGTAGTATAAAATAATACTAGAAGTACTGCTAATAAAACCAATGTTTTAAAATTTGATTATTATGGGAGGATAGGCCTTATTCTTTTTTACTTAACACACCCCTCACATAACTTTTTATTTTTTTTTAAAATGACTAACAATTCCGGTTAAAGATATTTTCATAAAAAACTAAAGGTACATCTTGAGCTTCTGAGGGCCTCTGGATTTGAGATGAATTGGTAAACCGTAAGCGACTAAAAATATATAATAAAATCAGTTACACTAATGTTTATCTTGATTTGCATGAAACAGATGGAAGATTAAGCTTTGTTAAGAATAGTTTATTTAAAATAAATAGAGAAATCATTTGAATATAATAAAAAAGACTGTTTAAAGTATAAAATTATTTTCATTTATTCGTTTGTTTCCATGTTCATATAAAATAGCCATATTTAACTTTATAAAACAGCGACAGTTAAATGTATTTATTTTAAATATTAATTGTAATTTACAAGTATTTACTTTCCATTAATTTAAAATAACAATTGGAATACATTCCTGTTGGGTAGTCATTCATTAATTTCTGTGCAATTTTTTTCAATCAGAACATTTAAAACCGCGGCCTTTAACCAGCAATACTCATGGTTCAGACTTATACAAAACAATTATAAAATATCCAGATTTGCAGCACCGCAATATTATTAGATACAGGTAAATTAAAATTATTATTAGGAAACTATTTCCATTACAAAACATAACTTTGTATTTGTTTATTATTATAATTATTTTAGCAGAATATTCTTTCTTCTGTTTTAAACTTGAACATTATAGCAATGCCACAGGAAACAATATTTTGATCAATTCTCCAATGTTTCATGATCCAATTTGTGATTGGAAGATTTTTTAATGTTCTCCGATGTCTTATGATCCAATTTGTAGTTGGAAGAGTTTTGGGACCGATTTTATAATCTTAATTTCATCATTATGCCTAAATTGTGTCCAATACTAATGCTGTTCATTATTGTTTAATAATATTACCTTTGTTTATATATTTATATTTGAGAAGAATCTTCTCTGAGAATGATATGCATTCATTAGTCATTAGCTGTATGCAAATGGTTTCTTATTTTATGCTCAAATTTTATTCTATATTCTCTTCTATCTAATGTTCCTAAGTTAATCAGATCCCACAAACTGAGAATAAGAGAAAAGCTACACGACGCCTCACAGCTTACGATACAAAGTGCATTCGATTGCAATTGTCAAACGATGAAACGTAAAAAAGGAACTCAAATGAACACTTTTCCGATGATATGGAGCAATGCACATGATAAGTAGCCTTCTGCTGTACCATTGGGCATCTGCCAAGAGTCAGTACGTAGATGAAAGTCAGACATCATGAAAAACGGGCATTGCTACATGTATGTACGACGAAAACAAGATCGGCTGTTTAAATCAGAAGTGAATTGCGAAAAACAAGAAGAAATTCCACTTTTTCTGTTGTGTTACTTGGATAGAGCATGAGATTTCATCATGAAACATTTAAATATATGAAAAATATCTCGGATAACACCAATGTTAAGTTTTATGTTAACGTCCTCAACAGTCTATCGTGTTGTTTGCTTTGTGAATTTATCATGAACTCTCCAATGATTACCAGATGGCCCAACAGCGACGAATTTTGCGTGTGCAGATAACTCTTCGTGATTATAAAAATTGCAGAACTCAGGATCTATTCTTTGTGAAATAAAACAGTTCATAAAGACTAATTGTTTTAAAAATCCAAGCATACGCAGATCCGTGGCGTTATGAGCGAGAGGGGCCTTCGTTCTTCTCCTGTTGCATGTCAGCGTAAACGGAGAAGGAATCGCGCTCAAGAGGCTTGTACTAGAGCCTATATAATATACAAGAACAGTGTACACACACGGAGAATGTTAACATGATGTCACTTTAGTTACAGAACCTTTATATTTAGAGAATAAAGCCACCTTTTAGATTAAAAAAGTAATTAAAAATATGTTTCATCAATATCCGCCGATAAAGAGTTTTGTAATTGTGTAATACGTTGTTCTTAGTAAGCATTAGAGACTAGATCACCTGTAGGGTTAAATCAAAATATTAGGGCGCCGTAACAAAAGCCGTGCATTAGAATACGTAGTGTTTCACTGCACTACTATTTCTATTATTATTATTATTATTATTATTATTATTATTATTATTATTATTATTATTATTATTATTATTATTGTTATTATTATTATTATTATTATTATTATTCCAATATTCATAACGTTCCACGCGTCTCAATTTTTGTTTAAATGTGCATAAGTATCTAATATAATATTAAAGGCAACAAATTTGTCTAACATTAATAGTCATTTTTAAAAAGAATGTTGTATGGAAAATAATGAATTTTGGAAATGAAAATGTCTAACTTTTATAAAAAAAGTATTCTAATTCAGTAGTCAAAGGTTACTGAAATATCACCGCGTATAATTTTTTGTACGGTTCAAGGTTCCATTAAAAATGGCAACCCATTTTGTCAAATTTTGTGGCGCTTGGTACATTTTGATTATGCAATTTATTTACAAAATGAAATCTATTAAATAATGTATATCTTTCCAGCTATTTATACAATCTAAATGGAATCTGGCATTCATATTAACATATCGACAATACAATCACAGTAATTTTTTTCTATACCAACATATAGAAATGTAAAATTGCACTCTCAGTGTGGTTATTTATTTTATTTTTTGTTATTTATATAGGCCCCTTTAACATCTGAGATCATGTCGAGGGCTTTGCATTTGAAACAACTCGTTGACTGTAGGTTCTTTAGATTGTATTTAAATAGTTTTATTTTTAATTTATTTTCCATAAATACAAACACATTCACTTTCGCATACATACCACCAGACTCTGTGGGGAGTAGAGAATAATTCTGGTTAAAGAAAAATTCCACGCTCCAGCCGGGAATCGAACATGGGACCTCCGAGGGAGAAGTTAGCTTGTCGACCACTCGAACACAGAGGCAGTCATCCTGAGTGTTCTTTAAGGGGAGATAGGTGACTCAATGTGCAAAAGTGTTTCCTTTTACTAAAATGCCAATTTCTCTCAAACTATTACAGATAAGCTCTACAAATTTCATGTACATTGATGTCTGCTACATACACAGCATAAATGTTGTATATATTTGATAAGTAATTTTCATGAATAAGCTGTTTTTATCCTGTGATTATATATTATTGTTACTAGAAATTTATTTTCCTTTTCTGCAAAAACTTATCTATGATACAGCTTTGAAATTTAGTACAGAGACTCTTAGTAATAGGTTCTTTAATTTGATATACAATCATCTCTGTATCTTGAATAATACGAACATTATTTAATATCTTTAGCAAAAAAAGTATGTGTTTTTACTTTCTCTTTACGTACTATGTACATAGTGTATAGAGAAGGTATTGCACTCCACCCAAAAATTCGATACCGAGATTTCCCCGGAAATATATGTTTTCGGGTCCCCTGTATCCATAAAAAGCATTTTCAGAAAAAGGTCCGTGTGTGTGTCCGTGTGTCTGTGAACACAATAATTCAAAAACGAAAAGTCGGTAGAATACCAAACTTGGTATTTAAGTTTAGTATGTTCCAGGGTTGCGACACGAAGATTTTGAGAAAAATCCCCCCACCCCAAACTACCCTTTACTTGGAACTTCTTTCGAAAATTTTGATTTTCTTAAAAATGGCTCTAACGATTTTGATTAAAATATCACATATTAAAGATATTTACCTGAAAATAAAAAATATATCTTAAATTTTCTGGGAATAGCCTCTGAAGACTACTTTATTCTGGACGAATTTTACGGAATTTGGCATAACGGCTAAACCGTAAGAGATGGACAAAACCTTACCACACAAAGAATGTAGAGCATATTAAAACACACAATTTGTGTTATATACATTTTTTTCGTGGAGTTGATCGTTTTTGAGATATTCCTTGTTTTTAGTTTCAGCTTTGAAAAACTTAACGTTTGTCACACAGGACATTGTGAACTCCTGTCCATACAAACAAAGGAACTTCAATCACATAACAACCAGCTTTTGATTATCACTTTAAACTATGTTACTCCCTTATTGCGCTTCTACTTAAAGGTAACAAGTAATAAGACTATTTCTGCTATTTTTTTCTCGATTAGCATGAAGTAAATAGAAGCATAATTTTTTAGTAATAGTTTGTTGCAGAGATGTAGAGAAAGTCATGTGAATGGTACACATCAGATTTTTTCATTAATTAAGCTATTAGATTCATTCTAGATCACATTAAAGAACTTTTTACTAGTCTCTGTACTAAATTTCAAAGTTGTTTCATAGATAGTTTTTGCAAAAAAGAAATAAAGTTTTAGTAAAAATACTATATAACATCAGGAATAAACACAGCTGATTCATAAAAGTTACTTACTAGATATATACAACATTTTTACTGTGCATGGACATGAAATTTCTTGAGCCTATCTGTAATAGTTTAAGAGAAATTAGTATTTTAATAAAAACATACACTTTAGCATATTTCAGTCAGCTATCTCCCCTTAAGGCTAGGAGAGTGTTCTAAGCACCGTAACGTGGAGATGTGCGGCAAAGAAGCGCACAAAAAGAAGGATCTGCGATAGCATCATTAACACAAAAGAAAAACAGGCCGGCAGTTCTTTACGGACAACGTGCCGCATATCTTAACATAAAACTAGCACTTGTACAACGCCTACGTTTTTAGTCTCTCACTACGCTTTTCTTCCACTTTTTATTCTTCTTTCGCCTTTTGTTTTGGTTAGCGAAAATTGCTAGAACAATCGTATTCCTTGTGTTACAAGACAATGGCGATATCAATAACCCCTGTCCCCGAGGCTGTTGGAGAAATATGTGATACAGTTTTAATCGTGCTTTAATAACATCGTGACTCTGAGGAATGTGCTGTAGTCATTGAGATGGGGGTGGAGGAGGAGGTTTCAGCGACCGCTCCGAGATACAGTTAGCCAAGGAAAAAACGAAATTGGCGCGCGTAATGAACTCACAACAATAGGAGTAGCAAAACGCTCTGGACAGAACAAATATGCCTACCTTCTGAAGGTCCACAACTCCAGAGGAGTTAAAGCAATGATCAGCTTCTTCAATATCAACATTAGTGTCTAGGTAGCGATTTTTTTAATTTACTTTCTCTACACGTACTTTGTGCATAGTGTATGGCGAAGGTATTCCATTCTACCCAAAAATGCTATACCGAAATGTCCGGTGAAATTTCGCCAGTACACACACACAAAAAAAAAAAAAAAAAAAAAAATGTGTTCCACTCACATTACTTTCTCTACATCTCTGCAACAAATTATTGTTAAAAACCTTATATTTCTATTTACCTCATTCTAATCGGGGAAAAAATAGCAGAATTTGTCTTATAACTTGCTTCCTTGTAAGCAGAAGCGAAACAAGGTTAAAGCGATACTCAAAATCTGGTTAATATGTGATTAAAGTTCCTTTGTTTGTATGAACAGGACTTAATAAATTCCTGTATGAGAAAATTATGTTTATAAAGCTGAAACCAAAATCAAGGAATATCTCAAAAATGATCAACTCAACGAAAAAATGTATATAACATACATGTTTTAACACGCTCCACATTTTTTGTGTCCATCTCTTACGGTTTAGCGGTTATGCAAAATTCCATAAAATTCATCCAGAATATAGTAGCCTTCAGAAGCAATTCCCAAAAAAAAATCAGATATACATTTTATTTGTCAGGTGAATATCTTTAAAATACGATATTTTAATCAAAGAAGTTGGAGCCATTTTTTAGAAAATCAAAATTTTCGAAGAAAGTTCCATGTAAAGGGTAGTTGGGGTGGGGGATGTTCTTGAAAATCTTCGTGTTGCGTTCTTGAAAGATAATTAAATGAAATACCAAGTTTGGCATTTAACGGTCTTTTCGTTATTGAGCAATGCTCTCAACACACACCACACATACACACAGACCTTTTTCTAAAAATCCTTTTTTTTTTTTGGATACCTTTATTTCTGGTGAAATCTCGGTATGGATTTTTTGGTTGGGATGTAATTCCTCCTCTATACACTATGTACGTAACACGTGCAAAGAAAGTAAAACATAACTATATTTGAAATGCTCCATTCACATAAGACAGGGCAGCAAACAGAGCCGAAGAACAAAATTGAAATTCAAATGAAACAACAAACCATAATAATTAAAGAATTATTGTAAAATGTGAGAATACCTGGTAAAGAATCAGGTCTGAACACTCACCATATTTACTTGCGCATAGCTTAACATAAATGAATAACTATAATGAAACTAGATCATTCGCAATCATGTAATTTTTCTGGTTTTTCCATTTGTTCCTCATTACTATTTAGCTATAGTAGTGACCGGAGGCAAAAAAAAAGATAAAAGTATACAACTCTATCGGATCTGGGGACATTCTAAAGAAATGCATGAAACTTTAGAGGTTCGACAATTCGAGGGTTTCCCCTTATTTTACTTCATATTAGTTTACTGCACGTGATTTAGATGTTTTAATTTTTTCCTTTCTCTATACGTACTATGTATATAGTGTAAAGAGAAGGTATGTGTGTGTCCGTGTGTCTATGAACACGATAACTCAAAACGAAAAGTCGGTAAAATACCAAACTTGGTATTTAAGTTTAGTATCTTCCAGGGATGCAACACGAAGATCCCCCACCCCAGACTACCCTTTACATGGAACTTTTTTCGAAGATTTTGATTAAAATATCGTATATTATAGATATTTACATGACAAATAAAACGTATATTTTGAATTTTCTTAGAATAGTCTCTGAAGACGGAATTTTGTATAACTGCTAAACCGTATGAGAGGGACAAAAACTTATCACACAACAAATGTAGAGCACCTTAAAACACACAATTTATGTTATACACATTTTTTTCGTGGAGTTGATTGTTTTTGAGATATTCCTTTTTTTTTTCAGCTATAAAGACGTATACCTTTCTCATACAGGAATTTGTGAACTTGTGTCCATACAAACAAAGGAACTTCAGTCGCAGAGCAACCAGCTTTTGACTATCACTTTAACCTATGGTACCCCTTATTTCAATTCTACTAACAAGGAAGCAAGTAATAAGACTATTTCTGCTAATTTTTGCTCCATTAGATGAAGTAAATAGAATAATTTGTTGCAGTGATATAGAGAAAGTTATGTGAATGGAACACATTAGATTTTTTGTTTAAATTTAAGCGTTCTTTAACGTGGTAGGTCATATCGGAAGATGAATATAATGGGTGAAGTGATGCTCAAGTGAGCTCGAGATCTCTAAAAGTTAATGAGTTACTCAACATTTATCTTCTCAGAATCAAAGAAAACCCCATCTGACCTCTAGAGTGTTAGTTAGCCATGCTACCGAGGTGGGCTGCTGTGAGATTCTCATTTATTCAAACATATATTTAAGGAGTTCATAGAAAGTAAATGGTTAACACTTTCCTCAAGTGTGCGTGTGTGCAATTACAGAACAATCATTTCATTTGCTTTGCGCGCCTCTCTGTAGGCTATAAAGCAATTCAGGAACTCCTAGTACTGAAAAAAAGTCTATTCTGTTAGATTCACATGACTTTCTCTATCTATTCTGGAACTGATTATTCATACAAACGTTTATTCTTTCCTGTACTACATGCTAATCGGAATAAACAGTAGCAGAAATAGAATTTATCTTTGTATGATCAAGGTAAAGAAAAAATATATAAATAAAGACTTCCTATTTGAGAAAATGCTAAGTTTAGGAAACTTTAATATCAATAACAAACAACATCGGAAATGGTTAGCTATTAAAACCGTATAAAATGTGTGTTTTAACTAGATCTAAATGGTTTAAGTAGTAAGTTTTAGTATATTTCTTCGGCTTACCAGTTATGCAAAATTAATTAGAATTAACATAATTTCAGAGACTATTCCAGCAAATTCTTAACCGGATCAAATATAAAAATTTGAATACTCAATTGATGAAAAAGAATAGGATTTTAGAATAGAGATTTGGTAAGTCCACGAAATGTATATTACAAAACTTATAAATAATAAAGATATTCAATCCAATAATAAAGCTATAACAATAGATGACGTTTTGTTTATTTAGAATTTAAAAGATTTAATTTGCAATATGTAATATTTTAATCAAATAGCTATAGACGAACATTTCAAAAAGTCTTGCATGTAAGGAGTAGTTTGAAGTGGGTGAGTTTCCAGAGAATCTTCTTGTCGCATCCTTGAAAGATATTTAACTTAAATACTAAGTTTGGTATTTAACTGACCTTTCATTTTAAAGTTATGCTACGCATGCAAACATATCTAAACACATCAGTTTTTAAAAATGCACATTTTATATTCAGTGGTTCTCAAAACCAGTGAAATCTCGGTATACAATTTTTGGGTGTAATATAATACCTTCTCCACCTACTATTACGTAAATAACGTTTGGCAGATATAGTAAAAATCTGATGTGTACCATTCACATGACTTTCTCTATATCTCTGCAATAAATTACTTTTAAAAAGCTTATGTTTCTATTTATTTCCTCCTAATCGAGAAAAATTTAGCAGAAATAGTCTTATTATTTGCTTCCTTGTAAGTAGAAGCAAAATAAGGAAGTACCATAAGTTAAAGTGATGGTCAAAGGCTGGTTACTATGTGACTGAAGTTCCTTTGTTTATAAGCACTCGAGTTCACAAAATCCTGAATGAGAAAAGTGTTTTTTATAGCCGAAACCAAAAACAAGGTATATCTAAAAAACAATCACCTCCACGAAAAAAATGTATATAACATAAATTGTGTGTTTTAAAGTGCCCTACATTTGTTGTGCGGTAAGTTTTTCTCCATCTCTTACGGTTTAGCAGTTATACAAAATTTCGTAAAATTGACCCACAATAAAGTAGTCTTCAGAAGCTATTCCCAGAGAATTCAAAATATACATTTTATTGTCAGGTAAATATCTTTAATATACGATATTTTAATCAAAATCGTTAGAGCCATTTTTTAGAAAACCAAATTTTCGAAAAAAGTTCTATGTAAAGGGTAGTTTGGGGTGGGGGGATTTTTCTCAAAATCTTCGTGTCGCATCCCTGGGAGATACTAAACTTAAATACCAAATTTGATATTTTACCGACGTTTCGTTTTTGAGTTATCATGTTCACAGACACACGGACACACTGACACACGGACACGCGGACACACACACACACACGGACCTTTTTCTGAAAATACTTTTTTTGGATCCAGGGGACCCTAAAACATATATTTCCGGTGAAATCTCGGTATCGAATTTTTTGGTGGAGTGCAATACCTTCTCTATACACTACGTATATAGTACGTATAAAAGATAAAAAAAACATTGTTATATACAATTCTCTATTTATTATAACTATATAATAATATAAAATAATAAATAAAATCAAAACAATAGAGAAAGTAAAAATATGCTGCCACATTTAAAAATTATTTGAAATTAAACACCACTAAACAGAGACCTTAAAAATTAACATTTTTAGGAGTTTTGCTGAACTGTATAGATGTGATGATGATGATTATTATATTAATATTAATAATAATATTTTATCAGGTGTAATCTATAATTATATAAATATATCATGCCTTCTTGAAATGGAACTATTTTATAGGTTTATGATGTTGTTTATTAGAGTTAGTGTGATTGGAGTTTCAGTTTTGAAACCTGGGAAAAGTAATGCGAAAGACTGGTACAGTAAAATAAGAGCTTGTTAAGAACAGAGATGTAACTACGCCCATTCCTTTATTTACGTTTACCTTAGAGCATTTGATTCAACTCTTCGCTGAATTAATAGGTCGGGTTTGGACCTCTAGGGATCACGATTTGGTCCAGTCCTGCCTGCTAATAGCTGCTAATAGGAGGCCAATACAAGGTTTCGTTCATATATTAAATAACTTGCTACAATCATAGGCGCGTTGAATCGTTGAACACTATCAATATCTGTTTTCTCATTACCATATATTTTGCATTCGTGTTCTAAAAGTTGAACGATAAAACCTGCTGAGTAACCTCTGCTTTCTTTGTATCTGCTCACACAAGTTGCGACGCATATATTCCATTGGTTCCACCCTACATAAACAGCAAGCCAAAAAGAACTATATCACTTGGCACAACCAGCTATTACGAGACTTTCAGCATTGATTGATGAGTGGCCGCAACGTGGCCGAGTGGTTAGACCACTCTCCTCTCACCTAGACAGCCCGGGTTTGATCCTAAGTGACCACATGTGGGATTTGTGGTGGACAAAACGGCTCAGGGGTGAGTTTTCTTTGGGTTCTCCGGTTTCCCATGCCATCGCATTCCACCGGTGCTCCATCTTCGTTCCATGAATCACCAGTGTCATCGCCTTCGATGTCGCAAGTAGTAAAAACGGGCGTTAAACACTATCAAAAAAGTTGATTGATGAAGGTCAATACCGGAACAAAATGTACAGTAACGAAAATGTTTAATGAAAATCAATCAAAAGTTTTGCTTGAATCCTTAAATATTGAGGATAGTTCCACAAATGCCTTTGGTGGGTCGCATATTGTCTGAGGGTTTTTTTTTTTTAAATTGGCTGTCTAGGTGAGAGGCCTGAGAAAGTGCATTGAAAGAGTGCGACTGATAGTGTATTCCAACACTCTCGTTCACCCATTGGAATTGGCAGTTCCAACATGCTTCTGTCTCGGTTCCAAAGGTCCCCAATTGATACTGGGTTCATCTGAAATGGTAGGAACTCACAGTAGGTTTCAGGTTTACTGACTGAATTCTGCGGTAGCCTAGCTCACGATATTTTCAGTTCATTCTAACGTTTTTGACGTTTAGTGCTAATAACAGTTTGTGCAACTGTTTGTTGATTGTAGTTACTATAGGTAGTCATCACGATGTATACTGCAGAACAGCTATGTTTATTGTGTTAAGGCTTGCTCGAAAAGATTTACTTGTGAAGACTCTAACCTATACAGAAATTACCTGCTGTTGCCGTTTCTACAAAGCAACCATTTATATGTTCCGGACATTTTAATAGACTGGACACGAATACAACCAACAAAATTAAGACGATTAGGAGCTATCATGAAAAGAAAATCAACCCTTACCAACTACTAAAATAACTGGTTTAAATAACTGGTCTGCTCGCTCTAAATTCATGTGATTATTATTTATAGGAAATTCTTTAAAATATACTTTACGCAGTAAATTCCAATTCACGGGACGAATTACATAACAGCAGTCGGTATACATTTTTCATCTTCAGATTTACGTCGAGTGAGAGCTCCAACACTTTTCGAATACTTTATGACTACACACACACATATATATCGCTTCTTTAATCTTATCTAGAGGAGAAACCTTATTTGGTCTGCCTATGCTGCGCAAACGGATTCGTATAGCAGTGCCATGGAAGCAACGGATGATCGGTTTCTTGCACCGGGCATTTAGTAAATGTTTCCTAATTGGTTATTACATTTTTATTAGCAATATCTGCTTTAGCGATATTTAAATCAGGAGTAGGACCATTAAGAGTTGACATATCCATACTTGAAGAGACTAGAAACTACATTAGAAAAACAAGTGATAATTGCAAATTGGAATAATGCTCTGTAATAACTAACTGGTGCGTATTTGTAAAATATACCTTTACTGTTTGGAGTATATTCAATTTGATATTGGCTCAAAAAGTGGATTAAGCAACTGTAGTAATTAGCACTTATTGCCATGCAACAGTGATATTAAATGCACAAGGATTAAAATTGGTTTTCAAAGTACTGGACTGTAATGC
The DNA here is from genome assembly GCA_030762935.1 of Hymenopus coronatus. NCBI lineage: Eukaryota > Metazoa > Arthropoda > Insecta > Mantodea > Hymenopodidae > Hymenopus > Hymenopus coronatus. Next base: position 40,226,602 of record CM060886.1, read on the forward strand.
AGGGTACATGAAGTCCCAAATTCGTGGTTCCAAAGCCTAGGGCAGCCCAAGTCCGTGACTTCTTTACCTCCGTCCACAAGAACATGCGTCCTGGGAGGTGGTATATGGTAAGCATTCCGAAACTGTGACCGCGAGGACACGATTTCCGTGACCAGGAGTTGCTACTACTCCAAGTAGCACCACAGCTGGTCACAGGGCTTCAAGAGGTTGAATGCGATTCGTTCCGGACCTTGCAACAAAAGGAAAAATACAATGCATGTGCCGGATTTAAACCGGACCTTTCGCTCCGCAGGCAACAACGCTACAGCGTCACCATGCAAACGGTGAAGGCTTTTACATATGTAGAATTACTTTAATATATGGTGGAAGTTCAATGCAGAGGCTTGATTGCCGGCTGGGACGTAGACATTTTTCTACATTTTCCAAGAGTCAGGAAATACTCGTATGGGGTGTTTTTCATGGTAAAAATATTGAAACCTACAGTTTGACAGCAATAAAACCATCATTTGTTTTTCGGTCCAAAGATGTCCGATGTGATTATATAAATAAAGACGGCTTTACAGTTAAGGAAATCAAAATGTGATACCTCTTTCTATTTTTATTCATTTGAAAACTTACACAATATGATACAATTATTTTTATATTTTAACCACAGAGGCAACCAAAATGAGATTTTGGAGAAGTGTGGCCTGTTGCACTTTTTGGATAGAAAGAAATATGAAGATAATAGAAAGAATTAAAGAATAAATCAATTTAGAAGTAATTGTTAAGAATACATTCAAAGCATTAAAGAATAGGGCATAACAAAAATAGAACTGGATTAAACGGAACTGTCAAAGGAACTGTTAAACCAGAGAAATTTATCCAAAGAGAGAAAACTATCAGACTGGAACAAGTCTTTAAAGGCTTAACTCTTGAATTTCGATGAAGATAATATAAAATTGAGATAAATACTTAATTATAAAACTACAATGTTTTTCAAATGGGAAGAGCTCTACTCTGCAGCGAATGAGATGCGTTATCCTGTTCTGTGTTGCCAGGTCCCTACCTGCACTCTTTTCATATTTCTCTCTCACTCGCACACTGAGCATGCTAATCTGCCTAGCGACATAATGCAGACGTAAGGAAACCTTAACTGCAAATGTTGAATATTTTGTCTTAGCGCAAGTAGTGTTTATGAGAGACGGAATCACTTGATTGCAATATCGGGATTGCAATATAGCAGTACTCCGGTTGGCTGCCGGCCTGGCGGCTTTCAAGGACAAACCTCATCCCATTTGAAAGTCACTATAGTTTGGTAAAAAATAAATGTTACATGTGAGACATAACGTTTTTTGCTTCAGAAGTTCTTAGGCTCCTTTCAACCATATGCAACAACACCACACCGTCTGAGACCGTAAGAGAGTGTTCAGACGAACAACTTCCTACTTGCAACTTCTTCGACACCAAACGTAATAGTAGAACCGTGCAACTAATTGCAACGAACACCACTTCCAAGCATCTAAAGGAATTAACAGAGCACTGTATGCATTCACACGGTCTACTTGACAACAGCAGAACAACCGGAGTAGAATATCAAGCTGTTTATTTTATTATTTGAAAGTAAGCCTATATTATGGGGTTGTCAAGTGGCAGAATGTACAAATAATGCTAAAAAATCTAATGTGTTACACTCACATGACTTATTTTTACTTAATTCACCTCTCTCTTACTGATCCAATTCACCTCTCTCTTACTGATCCAATTCACCTCTCTCTTACTGATCCAATTCACTTCTCTAGCTGCTCTACACACCTCCTACAAAAAATTATTCTTCTTTGTACACAATGCTAATCGAGATAAATATTAGCAGAATGTTATTACTTAGTTCTTAATAAGCAGAAGAGAATAAGGGTATGCGCTGTGCTAAAATGATAGTCTAATGTTTTAAAAGTACTTCACAATTGAAACCAATAACAAGGAATATCTCAGGAACGGTTACCTCGACAACAAAAACGTAAAGGACACAAATTGTGTGTTTTGTCGTGATATACATTTTTTGTGCAATGAGTTTTTTTTCTATCTCTTACGGTTTAGCAGTAAAGCAAAATTCATCCAGAATAAAGAGGTCTTAAGAAGTTATTCCCCAAAAATTCGAGATATAAATTTTATTTCGGACATAAATAGCTTTAAATACGGGGTTTTAATTAAAATCTTTAGAGCCACTTTTAAGAAAATCAAAATTTTCGAAATTTGTTCCATGTAAAGGATAATTTTTAGTAGGGGGATTTTTTTTTGAAAATCTTCGTTTCGCATCCTTGGAAGATACTGAACCTAAATATCCAGCTTGGTATTTAACGGTCTTTTCATTTTGGGGCTATGCTGTCCACATACACACACACACACACACACACACACACACAAAGACAGACAGCCACACACACACAAGCACCTTTTTTTAAAAATGCATTTCTTCGAACTCAGGGGACCCCAAAACATATATTTCTGGTGAAATCTCGGTATCGAATTTTTTGGTGCATTAAAATACCTTCTCTATCCCTATGTACATTGTACATACGGGGCCAGCGAAAGTAAAAAAAGAGAAAGCTTGAAGGTAAGTGTGCGCTGATCTGGTGCCACTTTAGAAATTTGTTAGGAGAAAGTCAGAGAAAAACTGTTGTTTTTATTATTATTATCATCATTATTATTATAATCATCATTATTATTAATAATAATACTATTAGTAATAATTTATATAACGTACAGAGACGCTGACAATGACCTTATGAAATTGTCAGGGTTAGGATTTGCATGCATTATCTATATTCAAATAAAAGTATATGCATAGATTTTTCGTAGAATGTGAAGTTAAATAAATCATGTAAATGGAAACCCAAATTCCGGATTCAAATTGCGGCAATGTCATTGAATTTTCAGTTGTTTTGTATTCCAGTGTGCGGTCGAATTCTGGGAACTCATATATCCATGCCAGGCGTCGTCATTCGTATGTCTTTTCATTCTGAATGTATTTGAATATATTCGATTTAATTTACTCAAATAAAAATATATATTGATATACAGATATTGAAATTATATTCCTGAATATCTTTGTAACAAATTTCCTGTTGAAATTCTCGTGTAGTGGATAATTTTTACTTTCTCTATACTGACTATGTACATAGTGTATAGAGAAGGTATTGCACTCCACCCAAAACTTCGATACCGAGATTTCACGGGAAATATATGTTTTAGGGTCCCCAATATCCATAAAAAGCATTTTCACGAAAAGGTCCGTCTGTGTATGTGTCCGTGTGTCTCTGAACACGATAACTCAAAAACGAAAAATCGGTAAAATACCAAACTTGGCATTTAAGTTAACTATCTTCCAAGGATGCGACACGAAGATTTTGAGAAAAATCCCCCCACCCCAAACTACCCTTTACATGGAACTTTTTTCGAAAATTTTGATTTTCTCAAAAATGGCTCTAACGATTTTAATTAAAATTTCGTATATTAAAGATATTTACCTAACAAATAAAATGTATATCTTGAATTTTCTGGGAATAGCCTCAAAAGACTACTTTATTCTGGAAGAATTAATCATAACTGCTTAACCGTAAGAGATGGACAAAACCTTAACACACATAAAATGTAGAGCACATTTAAACACACAATTTATGTCATATAACATTTTTTCGAGGAGTTGATCGTTTTCGAGATATTCCTTGCTCTTGGTTTCAGCTTTGAAAAACTTTTCTCATACAGGAATTTGTCAACTCGTGTCCATACAAACAAAGGAACATCAGTTACCTAGTAACCAGCTTTTTACTTCACTTTAACCTATAATACTCCCATATTTTGCTTCTATTTACAAGGAAGTAAGTAATAAGTAATTTCTGCTAATGTTTATCTCGATTAGCATGGTGTTGAAAGAAGAATCATCTTTCGTAAGAATTTTGTAGAGTAGCTAGAGAAAGTCATGTGAGTGTAACACATCAGATTTTTAAATATATAATTATTATATCACACAGAAAAAACATGCCAAAAAGCGCATTGTTATATTAATTAATATTTAAAAACTAATCAATAACTAATATCAAAATTCCAGTCATACATTTCATTTTGCACATTTTGCAGTGCTTTATGGAAAAATTTCAGATCCCTGACTGTATTTTTATGAGAGAGTGGAATAATAACAAAACAATGAACCCGAGGAAAATTGCTTGAAATTACACATAGAGATAGATTTTTCAAAAATGGTTGTTGAAACAACGCTGTGAGATATATATGTAAATTTAAAATATGTGCTTGAAAATATGGTGCATGTTTTTCACAAAAATTAAAAAAAATTGACCGGAGATAGATAAAATATATCGCAAAATGTAAGCGAGACAAATTAAATAAGCGCACAGCCTCAAATCATATGAGAACATTTTATATGGAAGGAACAAGGTCATCAGCAACCATGACACTAAATGTGTAGCCGCTAGAGAGTTAGCTTCATGATCGTTTAGAGTAGATCAGAATTAGAGGAGCCTCCAGTAACTTCAGCACAACATCTGATGTAAGCCACAGTTGGTTATTTTTCTTTTAACGTGTCTCCTGGGAGGCAGGATTGTAGTAGCAGTATTTTATATTAGAATAATACAATATTTGAGTCACATAGTCACATGGGTCGGGTGACAGTACATGCTCTCTAAAAATAATTGAATTTAATATGTTATCTACATATATATATATATATATCTTAATAACATTGGACACACACACACACACATTTGCATTCACAACTACACCACGTATTCACACATATAGATTTCTCAAACACCAAATAAGTCTACACAATATTTATACAAGTATTTTATCTCTTAGTGCACGAACTTCCATTACGTATGTACCCAGGCTTGGCCAGTTTTGGCTGTTTAGAATCAAATCCCAGAATACTGACCTTCGTCTCTTTGAAGCTAAAAATACTTCCGGTAATAATTTTTACTTTCTCTAGCCCCGTATGTACAACGTACATAGGCATAGAGAAGTATTGCATTCCACCCAAAAATTCGATGTCGAGATTTCACCGGAAATATATGTTTAAGGACCCCCTGAATCCAAAAAAAAAGCATTTCCAGAAAAAGGTCCGTGTGTGTCTGTGAACAGGATAACTCAAAAACGAGAAGTAGTTAAAATGCCAAACTTTGTATTTAAGTTCAGTATTTTCCAGGGATGCGACACAAAGATTTGGAGAAAAATCCCCCCACCCCAAACCACCCTTTACATGGTATTTTTTTCGAAAATTTTTATTTTCTTAAAAATGGCTCCAACGATTTTGATTAAAATATCGTATATTAAAGATATTTACCTGACAAATAAAATGTATATCTTGAATTTTCTGAGAATAGCCTCTAAATACCTGTTTATTCTGGATGAATTTTGCTTAATTTGGCATAACTAGTAAACCGTAAGAGATAGACAGAAAGTTACTGTACAAAAACGGTATGTTTTGTTAAAATACACAACTTATGTCATATACATTTTTTTCGTGGAGCATACCGTTTTCGAGGTATTCATTGTTACTAGTTTCAGTTGTGAAGTACTTATACTTTTCTCAGACGGCAGTGTCCGTTTTTCTTTTGTTCTACTCCTGGCCAAGAAAAGAAGCGATTTGTAATGACAATCGCATAACGACAGCTTTTAAAACATTTGAATATAGGTTTAGCCTAGTGTATTCCCTTATTTTCTTCCTACTTATAAGGAAGTAAGTAATAAGAACATTTTACTAATGAATACCTCGATTAGCAAGGTGCACAAAGAAGAATAATGTTATGTTTGTCGTTTGTAGAACAGCTAGAGAAAGTCATGTGAGTGTACCACAACAGATTTTTACTTTCGCTAGCCCCGTATGTAAATGCACATAGGGATAGAGAAATATTGCATTCCACCCAAAAAGTCAATGTCGAGATTTCACCGGAAATACATGTTTTAGGACACCCTGAATCCAAAAAAAAGCATTTCCAGAGAAAGGTCCTTGTGTGTGTGTGTGTGTGTGTGTGTGCGTGTGTGTGTGTGTGTGTCCGTGTTTCCGTGTGTCTGTGAACACGATAACTCAAAAACGAAAATTAGCTAAAATACCAAACTTTGTATTTAAATTCAGTATTTTCCAGGGATGCGACACGAAGATTTTGAGAAGAATCCCCCACCCCAAACTACCCTTTACATGGTCCTTTTTTCGAAAATCTTGATTTTCTTAAAAATGGCTCTAACGATTTTGATTAAAATATCACATATTAAAGACATTTACCTGACAAATAAAATGTATATCTCGAATTTTCTGGGAATAGCTTCTAAAGACCTGTTTATTCTGGATGAATTTTTCTTAATTTGGCATAACTAATAAACTGTAAGAGATAGACAAAAACTTACTATAAAAAAATGTAGGCCTTTTTAAAATACACAATTTACGCCATATAATTTTTTTTCGTGGGGCTTACCGTTTTCGAGGTATTCATTGTTACTAGTTTCAGTTGTGAAGTACTTATACTTTTCTCAGTCGGCAGTGTCCGGTTTTCTTTTGTTCTACTCCTGGCCAAGAAAAGAAGCGATTTGTAATGACAATCGCATAACGACAGCTTTTAAAACATTTGACAATGGGTTTAGCCTAGTGTATTCCCTTATTTTCTTCCTACGTTATAAGGAACTAAGTAATAAGAACATTGTGCTGAATACCTCGATTAACAAGGTGCAGAAAGAAGAGTAATCTTATGTAAGAAGTTTGTAGAACGGCTAGAGAAAGTCATGTGAGTGTAACACATCAGATTTTTTCCTAACAATCTCCATCAGCACGCAATTTGCCAAATAAAGTAGAGACCCCCAGAGGAGATCCTCGATGTACGCTAGTAAGTATGGATTTCCAAACAGTCCTATTCTCGCCTTGGAGACAGCATAGAAAGGAAAGGATCTCAGCAGTCCCGCTAAGCACCAGGGAGAAATCCTTCCAAAGGACAGTTCGCCCCAAACTGTCCTATTCTTGCCTTGGAGACAACATAGAAAGGAAAGGGTCTCAGCAGTCCCGCTAAGCACCAGGGAGAAATCCTTCCAAAGGACAGTTCGCCCCAAACTGTCCTATTCTTGCCTTGGAGACAACATAGAAAGGAAAGGATCTCAGCAGTCCCGCTAAGCACCAGGGAGAAATCCTTCCAAAGGACAGTTCGCCCCAAACTGTCCTATTCTTGCCTTGGAGACAACATAGAAAGGAAAGGGTCTCAGCAGTCCCGCTAAGCACCAGGGAGAAATCCTTCCAAAGGACAGTTCGCCCCAAACTGTCCTATTCTTGCCTTGGAGACAACATAGAAAGGAAAGGATCTCAGCAGTCCTGCTAATCACCAGGGAGAAATCCTTCCAAAGGGCAGTTCGCCACAGTCCTGCCTAAACAAACTATTCGCCGTCCTCTGGTCCTAAAGCTCTGAAACAGATTAAACGAACTAACGGTAACATCAAATGGATAGGCAATTCATCGTCGAAGGAGTATTGTCCCGGCATTCGCATACTGATCTGATAAAACCACGAAAATCTCCTAGTCAGAGTGGCCGGCCCGGGAATTGAACGCGGAACACCCCAGCCTCAGTGTTGCTGTAGAAATGCACAAGAAGAAGATACGTCAGAGATTGCCTCTGCAACCCGGTCGATGACTTGAGGATGAGCACTGGTCCAATTCCCAACGCCAGACGCTGTTCGGCAATGACTCACCGTCCAGTCATTCAGCAAGACATACCTGCGCGTAAGGAATGATGATGACTACGGATACACCCACGAATGAAAAGAAATGAAGCACGAATTGAAACCTTTAGATGACCTCTGTGAGATTTTGGCCACGAAATATCTCGAGGCAAAGTGTACCGCAAGCTGCTTATATCAACATTTGGTAACAGTGCATTTGAGATATCAATCTAAAGCTTTCTGGTAATTTTTTATTTACTTTCTCTATACGTGCTATGTACACCGTGTATGGAATTGAATGTTCTGGCACCCCCAAGGTGTAATATACTTTTTCTTGTAGAGTGGGCCGTTTTCGAGATACTCTTGTTATTGCTTTTAATTTCAAACAACGTAACCTTTCTCAAATGAAAAACACCTTTCATTTTTCTCTCTTGTTTTACTGCAGCCCATGCAATGCAAACCGAACTTCAATGTTTCACATAGCAACCAGGTTTTAAAACATTTGACTGTCGCTTTAGCCTAGTGTATTCCCTTATTTCGCTTCTGCTTACAAGGAAGCAAGTAATAAGACTCTTTCCGCTAACTTTTGTCGATTAGCATTAAGAAAATAGATGAATAAGCTTTTTATTAATACTTTATTGCAGATATGTGAATGGAACACATCAGGGTTTTTTATTCAGGGGTCTTCAAAACATTATTTCCGCTGAAATCTTGGTATCGAATTATTAGTTGGAGTGCACTATCTTCCCTATTTACTATATACAATGTGCATGCGTGCTGGAGAAACTAAAACTTGTGCATTCAGTGATTCAGTATCTTTCTGTGGTCTTAATGCTCTAAAATAACAACAGAAATAACTTTGTCTCATCAGCCATCTCTAATGAAATATGTTTACAATAGCTTTTCATATTTCTAATTTCAGCCCAGATAACTGATGGAGCAAGGAGATGAGCGAACAAAGAGAGGGGAAAAAAAGAGAATTACATGGGACGGTGAGTCAGCGTGTGGGTTCGACGACATCCTGGTTCGATTCCGGCGTTGTACAACTTTAGGGAAGCAAGGACCCGCAATTCATGTTCAGATCATAAGGTGAAAATCCTGCTTGGCAGCAACGAGGCCTGCATACTGATTTGTATGGTAACTATATTTTTCATTTATATTTGTTTTCTTTCTTTAAGTCATGTATCTTGGCAAGTTTTATTTTATTATTAACTTCTTGTTTTTAATTTCTCTAGCCTGCATGTACAATGTACATAGTGAATAGAAAGGTATTGTATTCTACCCAAAAATTCGATGTTGAGATTTTACCCGAAATATGTTTTCATTTTCCATTGGTCTGAAAAAAAAATAGAAAAAGGTCCTTGTGCGTGTGTGTCTGTGGACAGCATAGCTCAAAAACGAAAAGACCGTTAAATACTAAATTTGGTATTTAGGTTTAGTAACTTCCAAAGATGCGACACGAAATTTTTAAGAAAATCCCCCCCATCACAAACTACCCTTTACATGGAAAAAATTTCGAACATTTTTATTTTCTCAAAACTGGCTCTATTTTGATTAAAATCCCGTATATTGAAGATATTTACATCTCAAATAAAATGTATACATTGAATTTTCTGGGAATAGCCTCTGAAGACCTCTTCATTCTGGATGCATTTTTCTGAAGTTTGCTTAACTTCTTAACTGCAAGAGATAGACAAAAACTTACTGCACAAAATATGTAGATCTCGTCAAAACAACCAATTTATATCCTTCACATTTTTGTTGTAGAGATAATCGTTCCCGAGATATTCCTTGTTATTGTTTTCAATTGAAAGGTACTTATACTTTATTCAGACAGGAAGTCTTCGTTTTTCTTTTGTTCTACTCTGGCCAATAAAGAATGACAATCGTATAACCACAGCTTTTAAAACATTTGACCATCATTTTAACGTAGTGAATTCCTTTAGCTCCCTTCTACTTATAAAGAATAAGAACATTCTATCACTGTTTATCTCGATTAGCATGGTGTAAAAGGAAGAATAATATTTTGGCAAGAAGTTTGTTTGTAGAGCAGCTAGAGAAAGTCATGTGAGTGTAACACAAGATTTGTTTTAGTCTTTCTTCCTTCATCTTAATTAATCTTTACAAACGGTGTTTTTATTTTTTATTTTAAAACTGGTGGCATTTTACTCTGATCTTTCATTTCATATACGCCTTTACTTTCTCTATCACGTATATTGCCGTAGTATTAAAATTTAAATCAATTCTTTCCTGGACAGAGAGTTATCGATGTAATGTTGGCGAAATAGGCATTATATTTGTATATACGTATATTATTATATACGAGGTACGTCCAGAAAGTAAGTTCCGTTTGGTAATTAAATTAAATTGTGTACAGATACAGAATAATTATTTATTGCACAAAATTCTACAACTCTTAAACTACTTTTCCACATAACTGCCGAAATTTTGCAGGTATTTGTCATAGCGTGGCACAAGTTTGTCGCCTGTACCCGACGTGAGCAAAGTTTACGAAATTTCAGTTTTTCGGTAACAATTTCATAGGGGAAATTCCATAGCGAGAGCACTAATTGTAAACTTGCGGTTTTCCTGGATCTTGTCATCAATCGCGTGAACCAGTTCTTCTGTAACCAAAGATGGACGCCCACTTCGTTCCTCATCGTGCACTTCACTACGTCCTTCATTGAACTGTCGGACCCATCTTCTCACCATTGAATCACTCATCGCATTTTGTCCGTAAACTTCACTTCCGTAAACAATTGGTTTCACTTTCCTAGCATTCAGAAAACTAATCACAGATCTGATTTCACAAGCGGCGGGATTTTCAATCAACACCGACATTGTAAACAAGCGCAACAAAGCGTATATGGCTGACAGCGATCTCAAAATGGCGCACGTTTCTTCTCCTTGATACAGAGTGTCTACCGCTCATGTGCGGAACTGCGATCGCAGAGCTGCAGCGGAGATAAGTTGAAACGGAACTTACTTTTTGGACGTTTTCATATACATTCTTTATCGTCGATTTAGTGGTTTTTATTTGATATCGTTTTAGTTTGTCTACCAGTATTTAATGAACATTGAAAGTATTATCTTCCGCCCAGAAATATATACAAAAATTTCATCAAGATACATGTTTTGAGGTTCCTTGAAACAAAGAATTTACTTTTTAGAAAACAAGTCCAAGTGTGTGTGTGTGTGTGTGTGTGTGTACCTGTGAACACCATATCTAAAAAGAAAAGTCCGTTATGTACAAAACTATATGAAATTGGTACAAGTTCCACATCTTCCAAGGATGCAACAGAAGATTTTCAGAAAAATCCTCCTCCCCAACTATACTTTAAATGAACATTTTTCTAAAAGTTTTATATTCTCAAAAATGGCTGTAAAATTTGATTAAAGTGCTTTAAGATATTGTTATGACAAATGAAATGTATACGTTCAATATTCTGAGAATATTCTCTGAAGACGGCTTCATTTTAGATGAGTTTTTCTATAATTAGTAAATTGTAAGAGATAAACAAAAACTTGATATACAAGCAATGTAGATCTTGTCAAAAAAAAAGTTATATTATGAACATATTATGTAGAGTTAACCATTTCCGAGACATGCCGTAAAACTGGTTTCAATTTTAAAATGTTTCTAATTTTTCTGAAAGGGAAAGTCGCTATTCGTTTCATGTATTTTTTATTTTATTCCTGGCCATACGTAGAAAACAGAACTTCAATGTTTCACATAGCAACCAGCTTTTAAAACATTTGACTGTCGCTTTAGCCTAGTGTATTCCCTCATTGCCCTTCTACTTACAAAATGCAAGTAATAAGAGCATTTCTGCTAATATTTTTTTCAATTAATATTATTTAGTTGAAAGAATCATATTTTACAAAAATAGTTTGTTTGCTGAACAATTATAGATAACATGAACACGAATAAACATTATAATCTTATTTTTATTACTTCCACAAATCACTCATCCAAAATAACATACCTACAGAAAGTATTGAACAGAAATTGTTTCCCAATTTATAGACGTCGTCCTTCGTGGTTTAATGGTTACCATGTTAACTTCATATACCCAAGGTCGCAGGTTCAAACGCGATGGATTTTTTCGGCCGTAAAAATCCTTAACATGTCTTCCTTCGGAAGGGAAGTAAAGCCGTCGTCCCGTGTCATAGATTTACGGCACGTAAAAGAATCTCAAGCCTGACAGAGAGACCTCTGAGTAAAATTAAGCTGCTTTTCACGCCCAGTATAGAATGGGACGCTGAGAATCAGAGCAGTTAAAGAGCGTCATAAATAAATCGCAATTTCATTTTTTTTTTTTTTTTTTTCAATTTTCAACTTGTACACAGTATATATTATACACTAATTTGTTATATATTATGAATGTATTGTGTAGAAAAACATTTACGTGGTAAATTACTTATGCGGGAATTGTATTGTGATGGCCGCAAATTCTTCCATTCGCATTCCCTCGTCAAATAAGTCATTAACGATGTCTGCACATGTAAGACGACCCCCCATTGTTATGTCGTTTAATGAGGCTGTTATGAGGGAAATGTGAGCGATTTGTTGGATAGGAAGGTTCTGACTACAGAGAACACCGACATTTTGAATCCCCTGAGGGTGCTCTTGGTCTTCACTCAGGCGAGATGACCTCATGGACAAGAAGCGGACGAAGTAAAGAGCGCAACATTCCGATTCTATCTCGCATAACATGCTCCGGCCTTTTAGGGTTTTCATTGTCCCACGCTACAAACTCAAATATTGATCCAGGAAAATCACCTATGTTATTATAATGTGAAAGCTGTACATGCCTTGTATCTTCTTTTGTTTGGTTCATTTTAATCTATTTCTACAGCATTTAATAGCAATCAAAGTGAAAGTTAAGGCATTTGATGACAGTAAAACAAAGAAAAGAAAGCCTAAAACTAAGAGAAGACTAAATGAAAAAAAAAAAAACTGCCAAAGATTGGATTGTTAGGTTTTTTTTTTTTTTTTTTTTTTTTCTTGTAGTCTAATAATTCGGAATTTTCTCTTTAAATCAACATACATTTTAATAAATTGGCATGGTAGCTATATTTTAAATATATATTTTACAATGGCACGGCATCTACGAGGGCTGTTCAATAAAGAATGATCATAATTTTATTACGGTCATAATTTTTCGCACTAAAATTCAATCTTATTATATACTGTTAGCTTAATGTGAAACAAACACGCCGTAGTAGTTTCATTGTTGGTACTCCTGGTTCCCGCCTGTGAGAACCAGGCAAGTTCAGACGTGTTCAGTATCGCCTACCGCTACAATGAAGGTAACACGCGAGAAACAATATGCGGCTTGGAAATTCTGCTTTCGTCTCAACAAATCTTCAGTTGAGGCCTATGCAATGTAACAGGAGGCCTATGGAGAGTCTGATCTTCCCTACAGCACAGCTCGAAGGTGATTTAAAATGTTTAAAGAGGGGAGAAAACCAATTTCAAAGGAAGGTGGACCCGGTGCTCCAGTTACTGCTCTTACGGAAGAAAACATCAACACTGCTGCGGCCATTGTGACAGAGGATCGAAGAATTACCTTAAGATCACTTTCTGAAATATTGAACATTTCATTGGGTGCCACCCACATGTTGATGACAGAAACATTAAACATGAGACCTGTTTGTGCGCGATGGATTCCAAGACTGTTGATTCTCGAACAAAAGGACATTCGCATGCAGGTCTGCATGCAGTTAAAGTTGATGTTAGAGGAAGATCCGGAGTTTCTTTCAAACGTAATCACTGCTGATGAAACTTGGCTACATCATTTTGATCCTGAGAGCAAACAGCAAAGCTCAGTGTGGAAATCTCCTTCATCACCAACCTGGTTGCTTCTGCTGGGAAAGTTACGGTCATTTCATTCTTTGATATTCATGGGATGGTTTATCAGAATGTTGTACCTGCACACACATCAGTAACTGGACGATATTACAGGGGTGTCCTGAAAAGATTTTAAGTCCACATATCCGTGAAGCAGACTGGATGCTGCACCCGATAATGCGCGGCCGCATATTGCCAATATTGTTGCTGAATATCTTGCAAAAATCAACGTGAAGTGCATACCTTACCCTCTCTATAGTCCGGATTTAGCCCCATGTGACTTTTTTCTATTCCCTAACTTGAAGAATCGCCTTCGTGGGAGGCATTATCCATCATCAGAAGCAGTGGTGAAGGCTGCAGAGGAGATTTTGAAGGATCTCTCAAAAAATGGTTTCCAGCATGTCTTTGAAGACTGACAGAAACGCTCGGACAAGTGCATCGCATTCATGGGAGACTATTTTGAGGACCATCAAAATGATGAGGATGAGTAAAGATACGTTGTCAAAAAAAATTGTGATTATTCTTTATCGAACAGCCCTCGTATGATTTTGTACTGCGAGATCTTCAGAGCTAAAAATACGAAGCAATACGGCTTTAGAGTGTAAAAGTAGACTTGTCTAAGTCGCAGAAATCCTTATATTTATGTATCTGTGAAGAAATCGCAGTAAACATCATAGATGTAGTGTCATTGTAATATATAAAGTCTTATTTTCCAAACTCCGTCGCGTATGTCGGCGTATTGCTGTTTTCTTGATCAAGGAAATTTCAGCTCCTGAGCTCGCCAATATATGCACATGGTGACGAGGGATCAACTTATTGCGCACCATAGGATGAAATCACAATTTGTGGACATGAAAATGGCAGAAGTTAGCGGAATACAATACCTTCTCTACATACTAAATAGACAAAGTAACAACACAAAATCCGTGAGTACCAATCGAAATAGTAAAATCGAATATTCTGCATTGCCAAACAGATGCAGAATTCCTCAGGAAAGTGAAAGCAACATATGAAAGTGAAAGAAATATTTTTCATTAACAAACTAAACGATAAAGTCACCTACATCACCGTATTAATGTAAGATTAAATACCCTTTAATATCAATAAAACTATTGTTTAGTTAAAATTAAATTTGGTTACAAAGTTTGAAAGCAAAAAGTATTTTTCAAGAATAATCACTAAACCTGACTCCATTTCTGCCATAAACAGAGTAACTGACTGTAATGTATGTAATAAAGTAATCATTATTTATAGGCTTCATAAATTAGCGCGACATTTTAGCACCCTAGCTAAAGATTCTGCAGTTGTTCATTACAAATGCCAGTAGCGCTTTGGAGGGGAAAAAAAAAAAAAAAAAAAAAAAAAAAAAAAAAAAAAAAAAAAAAAGTGGAAGTGTAGTATTAAACCTCAAGCTCACCGCCCAATAAATCATTTTATGCGGCCCCACTGTGTAAAAAGTGATCAGGATCATTAGCTCATTCTCAGCCATTTTTAACAGTCTTAATGAACATGGTCATTGAACCGGTTTTCTACTTCTACCTCGAAATATTCTAAGGTATCCAGCCAATTTTTCTTTTTTGGCCACATCGTATTTTCAGTAGAAAGACGTTAACTGCCTCGGTTACTGTTCCATTCGCACGTTAAATTCACCATGGTCATGACATCATCCAACTTCTGCTACCTACCTTTGTTCCCCACTTGCATCCTTGGGCCATTCAACTAAGTGCATAAATAGTCTGACGAAACATCCGTTAAAAGCAAAGCTCGTGGTCGCATGGGCGCGTTCGCTAAGATAAAATAACTAAGCTTTGGAAACACTTCTCTCTTAACAATTAACAATACGTAATCCTCATTATGCAATAGAATCATGTCTCCTAGTTAGTTCTAATTAACGAAAAACATAATATTAAATGACTACATGGCTTTCAGCATACTTATCTTGAATAGTAGTGTGGATATTGGAATTGCTTTATCAGGTTGAAATATATCTAAGAAGTTTATTTTCCCTAAAGGTTCACTATTGTTATTAAAACTGTTTAAAGTTCCATGTTTACCAAATGCAGTGAAAAACGACATTTTTCTTCATCAAAGGGTCAATTGTTATACTTTTCTATACTTAAATGTTTATGAAAACGTTTGAAAAGTTTCAGACGCCAATGCTAACGAAATAGTTGTATAAGCAGCTAGTTTTAAATATTTTATATCTAAATATAATATATTTAAATTATACCTGTCATTTTTAATTGCATCTGAAGTAATTCTTTATATTTCATTATACTTCAGCCTAGCAATACTTTTTAAATAGAAACGTGAAGTTTTCTTTGGATGTTTTGAAGACCTTTTCATACGATAATTTAATAGAACTTTCCAAGGAATTCAAAAAGGATATTCTAAGTTATCTTGTACCTCGTTGTAAACTTTATTTCATTATTTGCTTTGTTTATTCTCTATGTATTATATTTCTATTTTTAAAAAATTAAACAACAGCTACAATAAAAATACTTGTAAAATATTAAATATAATGCATGCAACGATTTAGAGAACATGTTTAAATGTTGTAGCGAGAGACATGTCTTTAGCAACTGCATTTAATTCTCAAAAAACCTAACCAATATTTAAATAGTAAAAATCCGCACTAATTAAATTGCACATTTGGCATAGCTAGTACTGAACCAGCAATGATAACATTTGAACTCTGTGGGTTCAACTGTTAGATTTCAAAATTGTATTACATGCAAATATTTTACTTCAAATCTGATGATTTAAAACTTTTGCACAGACTTTATACCTAATTTGGAGCATTTGTGGTAATCGCTGTTCTAGTAAAATCATATTTCTCGTTTATTAACGTTGATAGTTTGATAAAGTGATGAATCGAATATTTTCTGTTTTCTTTGCATCATATTTCTCAGATTTTAATTTTGTAAATTAGCTTTAAGATGAACTCATTTGAAAGTAATGGTGTATATACGAAGATTAAGAACACTTAATTGAGAATTACGCTTTTATGTGCTGGTTTCATGCAACAATGAACAGCAACGCTTTTTCTATACTTCCTATTATCCAATTTTCCTGAGCATTAATCCAAGAAGGTTTAAGAATCTCACTAACGTACAAGAACATTAGGAACAAACTTGAATGACTCATATTTATAAGTTAGTTAGACACGAAATGAGTACAGCGTGAGAAAAATGAGAAATAAATCGGCATCTTACACGTTTAATTATATAACTCTCCGAAATATTATTTAGATATGAGTGAGCTGTCGAATCAATAGTCATTACCTATAAACCGTAATTAGTAATTCCAGCATTTTCCAAAATGTGCAACGGAAACCCACACACTTAAAACAAATAAACATATATCGCAGACATATATTTCTAGTAGAGAGAGAATTGCGTAAAGAACTAGAAGCTTTAATAACGATATTAATGCAATTTAATATTTTTAAACTCTTAATTATTTCGTTTTCTTTTCTTGTCCAATTTGCATTAATAAAAAAACAATAAAAATCTAATGCGTTCTATTCACATGACTTTCTCTACGTCTGTGTAACAAATTATTGTTAAAGAGCTTATACTTCTATTTACTTCATGCTAATTCAGAAAATATTAGCAGAAATAGTCTTATTACTTGCTTCCTTGTAAGTAGAAGCGATATAAGGGAGTACCTTAGGTTAAAGTGATAGTCAAAAGTTGGTTGCTATGTGACTGAAGTTCCTTTGTTTGTATACGGACAGGAGTTGACAAATTCCTGAACGTGAAAAGTGTACGTTTTTCAAAGCTGAAACCAAAAAACAAGGAATATGTAAAAAACGATCAACTCCTCGAAAAAAATGTATATTACATAAAGTGTGTGCTTTAACGTGCTCTATATTTTTGTGTGGTAAGTTTTTGTCCATCTCTTACAATCTCAATTGATCCAGAACAAAGTAGTCTTCAGAGGCTATTCCAAGAAAATTCAAGATGTGCATTTTATTGTCATGTAAATATCTTTAATATACGATATTTTAATCAAAATCTTTAGAGCCATTTTTAAGAAATTCAAAAATTTCGAAAAAATTCCATGTATAGGATGGGGGGATTTTCTTGAATATCTTCGTGTCACATCCTTGGAAGATACCAAACTTAAATAGCAAGTTTGGTAGTCAACGGTGTTTTCGTTTTTGAGCTATGTTGTCCACAGACACACAGACACACACACTGGACCTTTTTCTGAAAATGCTTTTTTTTGGATTCAGGGGGACACAAAACATGTAATTTCTGGTGAAATCTCGGTATCGAATTTTTTGGTGGAATACAATACCTTCTGTATACTCTATGTACATAGTACGTGTAGAGAAAGTAAAAAGGGAGAAAGCACATTAGAGGTAAGCTGGCGCTGCTAAAATACAAATACTTTCTTTTCAGACTTAATACTGTGCAAGAATCTTTAAAAGCTGTTATAACTTCAGTCTTAATGTGAGATAATTTCCAGTAGTTTTGGGTTTTAAGACATTGAAACAAAAAACTTGTAAAGAGTCTGCAAACTGACCATAGACTTTACACCAATGCATTTGGAGTATTTATGCAGCGTCGCCTATTGTATTCGTATAGCAGCCTATGAAAATGTCAGCTTGGAGCACAGAGACCTTGTAAATTGATTCGCAGATAAAAATTAGTTTTTTGTCGTAGCTAGAATTAGTAGATTACCAGAATAAGTTTGTCTTCGAAATGTTAAACATAGCTGTAGTATTTCATAGTGTATTTATGAGTAATGTAGTGCAAAAGAAATGTATAATTGTTATTGTTGTAAGACGTCCTTTTAGAATGTTACAATGTGCTGTATTTGCTTATACAGTTTTCGCTTAAAAACACAAATATTGCGAAATTATTTTTATAAAAGTTGTAAACAAAGCAATGAATGAGCTTGGATGTTTTATTCTCTGTTTATCTTTTGGTATAAGTTTTGAATTATAAATAAATAAATATATATATATATATATATATATATATTTCGATATACATACACAAATATATATACGCTAGAAAAACACCAAGAATGGGAATATTTTATTTTAACCGTGCCTTTTATGAATCAGTATTTTGCAGTATACTACTTGACTTTCTTTACATGGTTAAGCAGAATACGAGAACTGCAATTGAATGCTAAAGACAATACCTGTTTAGAATACACTTGGAAGCAGCATTTTGATTATGTTACAAACTTGGCGAATGCCGTCAACAAAGAATGAAGGATAGGATAGTTTTAAAAGCTACATAACATGTTGAATATTTAATTGTATTCCTTCGTTTCATTTGTAATTTTTATATGTATAATCCCAACATTCAAGGAACTTAAATGTTCTCCAGAACACAAAAATAACGCCAAATGAATAGAGTGAACAAAATATATGGCAATTAGCCTTTAAAAGATTTGACTATCGTTTTAGCATAGTGTGGATGTAATTCGTTTCTTTGCATTGCCGGGAGTTGATAAATTTCCGCATGTGAAAAGTTCTATAATTTTTAAACTGAAACCAATAACATCCGGAATAAAGAGGTCTTCTCAGGCTATTCCCAGAAAATTCAAGATATACATTTTGTTTGTTGTGTAAATATCTTTAATATACGGTATTTTAATTAAAATTGTTAGAGCCATTTCTTAGAAAATCAAAATTTTCGAAAAATTTTCCATGTAAAGGATAGTTTGGTGTGGGAGGATTTTTCTCAAAATCTATGTGTCTCATCTATGGAAGCTACTAAAATTACATACGAAATTTGGTATTTTACCAACTTTTCATTTTTGAGTTATCGTGTTCACAGGCACACGGACCTTTTTCTATAAATTATTATTTTTAATACAGGGGACCCTAAAAACCCTAATTTCTGGTGAAATCTCGGTATCGAATTTTTGGATGGAATGCAATATCCTCTCTTTGCATTATGTACATAGTACGTATAGAGAAAGTAAAAATTGATGGTTACCTACGAACTAGAATCTTGGCTTCGCTTATGCACAAGTTTCATAGAATATTCTTTTGAGTTCTATAATATGATAATTGTTCCATTTGTTGACGTGTGTGTGTGCATAGATGCTAAACAAAAGTGTAGCGATATTTTGCGTACTTTGCTAAGTATGTACTACGAATTTTAGAAATACGTCTTGCCTGCGCAGAATTGTATTAAAATGAGTTTGAGTAAGCCACTTAGTTTTAAATACGATTTGTTAAAAAATATAATAATACAGATGTAAACTGTTTAAAAGTGACATCGAATTAAATTATTTAAGAGTAAATGAAGACGCCGTTTCATAATAATTACTGTGATTCTTTCAGATTGAAATTTAATGCTTGCGTTTTAAGGTTTATTCGCAAATATCTTAAGAACAAGATACATTTATGATTATAGTCGAGTGTCGAAGAAGGAATGACTTTTCATTTATTCCATAGATAATAGAATAGCAATTTAGGAGATAGGCGGAGGGGCTTAACCTCAATTCCCAACATTAGAGCACGGTATTGAAAAAAAAATAATAAGTTTGAAATTTATATAACATTCTATAACATTCTCTGTTCCAACTCTGCTCGCCTGAGTTACTTAACCAACAAGTATCCTGAGCCCGGTGGGAGCGGAAGCGTGGTAGTCACTTACGTCATTACTAGACAATACGCCACTTGGCGCAACTCAAGTGATTTCACTTCTTACCAATCTTGAGGTAGTGTAGTTTTCATCACATGTCTCTAAGTTAAACCGGGGAGGTATGTTGACTATTTGTGAAAAGTACTATTTCTGTTTGCTGTTAAACAGGATATGTCAAATAGAATGCGACAAGCAAATGAGACATAGCGCCATTATAAAATACTTCATTCAACCGTGACAACTGAATGCTTAGAGCTGTGATTCATGTTGCAGGTAAACTCCTATAAGTAGTAAGTACTCCGCTGCTCTATGGGCGCACCAAAGCTGAAACAGTTTGATCTAGGTTGATGAAATCTTTGACGTAGTATGCAAATTCTTCTTCTTCTTTCTTCTTATAGGCCTTAGGCCTGTTTAGTCCAGAATTTTGAGTCTCTCCATCTCCTCGTCGGTCTCCCAGGGAATCTTCTCCCATCCGTTGCTAAATTATATCTGGCAATTCTTACTATTCTGTCAGATGCCATTTGTGCTACATGTTATTTCATTCAGTTCTTCTTCTATCCACCCATTCACCATATTTAGTCACTTTTTACTTTCTCCATACGCACTATGTACATAGTGTATAGAGAAAGTATTGCACTCCACCAAAATTTCGATACCGAGATTTCACCGGAAATATGTTTTAGGGTCCCCAATATCCAAAAAAAAGCATTTTCACAAAAAGGTCCATGTGTGTGTGTGTGTGTGTGTGTGTGTGTGTGTGTGTGTGTGTGTGTGTGTGTGTCCGTGTGCCTGTGAACATGACAACTCAAAAACGAAAAGTTGGTAAAATACCAAACTTGGTATTTAAGTTTAGTATCTTCCAGAGAAGCGACACGAAGATTTTGAAAAAAAAATCCCCCACCCCCAACTACCCTTTACATGAAACTTTTTTCGAAAATTTTGATTTTCTCAAAAATGGCTCTAACGATTTTGATTAAAATTTCGGATATTAAGCATATTTACCTGACAAATGAAATGTATATCTTGAATCTTCTGGGAATAGCTTCTGAAGAGTAGTTTATTCTGGATGAATTTTACTATATTTTGAATAACTGCTAAACCGTAAGTGATAGACAAAAACTTACTATACAAAAAATGTAGAGCACATTAAAACACACAATTTATGTTATATACATTTTTTTTCGTGGAGTTCGTCGTTTTTGTGACATTCCTTATTTTTGGTTTCTGCTATGAAAAACGTATACTTTTCTCATACTGGAACTTGTCAACTCCTATCCGTATAAACAAAGGAACTTCATTGACATAGCAACCAGCTTTTGACTATCACTTTACCTACGGTTGTCCCTTATTTCACTTCTACTAACAAGGATGCGAGTAATAAGACTATTTCTGCTAATTTTTTCTGATTAGCATAAAGGAAATAGAAGTATAAGCTTTTTAAGAATTATTTGTTGCATGAGAAAGTCATGTGAATGGTACCCATCAGATTTTTAATTTCTTCAATTTCCAATTTTCTTCCTTCTAGTTTCCATTACTATCCTTCTTAGTGTAATCATTTTATTTGTCTCCAGGATCTGTCTTGTTTTAGAGGTTTCTGCTCGTGTCCCTAAGCATAGGTAGATATGAGTCGTAAAAATGTTTTATGGAATCTTATCTTAGTGCCCTTATTTAAGTATTTATTGCTCCATATTTAATTATTCATTCAGCCTGCTAATCTTACTGCTTTATTATTTATGTCCCTACTTAATTCATTTCCCAAGTACTTTACTACCATTACTTGTTCTATTATTTTGCTGTCTATTTTCAGCATAAATATTACTTATTATCATTAAAAAAAGTATGCAAATTAATAAGCAAATTTATATTAGTACGTGCTGGTAGCAACTGACAATTAGATCTTGGTTTTATTACATCTATATCGCGATATCTACGAAACACGTTCCTCTAGCGGTTAGTGCCAAATCTGGGCTATGTATTCTCGTTAGATTAAAGTGAATAACGCGAAATTGTTCTACCAATCATTAACTTACAATAGATGTATTAACCTATCAAAGGTGTCTTACATATTTCAAACGCAAAATGTACACTACCACAGCACTAAAGGAGTTATCTACCCTTGCTTTCCGCGCAGTAGGTAATTCGCAGGAGCATCGAGCAAATACCAGTTGATGGCCCCTGGGTTGGTGAAACATAGCTAGTGTGCCCGGCTACTGGACACAGATCACTGTCATTCCACATGCCTAAAGCCCGTCTGGCCGCGAACGGGTCGTATTGTTCAAGATACATTGATTGCCCTAACCCTTTTGAAATACAAAACTCTCTGTGTTTTCTTATTAAAAACATCCAGTTCTAAACTAGATGACTAGATGAAAGCTTCAAAAATTAGGAGGTGCGCAGATTTGAAAAAGTTAAATAAGTTAGAAAACAGTAGGTTGCAATAGACTGAACAAGAGGATGTAGATTACACAATGAATTGTTGTTGGCACCAAAAGATCATCTCACATATTAGAGATTAAACAACCACTGCGCAGTTTTAAATGCTCTAAATTCTTCTACACACCAGCAAAATTCACCTAAAGCTCTCATTTATTTATTTACCTAAAACTATACTGAAGTAAAAAATCTAAGTGGTTGAAAAAGCCTAAATCAAGTCATTTTCCACCTCATTTTTACTTTCTCTACACGTACAGTACTCTTGATACCGAGATTTCACCGGTAATATATGTTTTGTCTAAAAAAAAAAAAAAAAGCATTTTCAGAAAAAAAAAAAAAAAAAGTCCACGTGTATGTGTCTGTGTGTCCGTGAGACTGTGAACACGATAACTCAAAAACTAAAAGTCGGTAAAATACTAAACTTGGTATTTAAGTTTAGTACCTTCCAGGGATACGACACGAATAGTTTGAAAAAAATCCCCCACCCCAAACTACCCTTTACATGGAATTTTTTCGAAGATTTTGTTTTATCAAAATGGCTCTAACGATTTTGATAAAATATCGTATATTAAAGATATTCACCTGACAAATAAAATGTAGGTACATCTTGAATTTTCTGGGAATAACCTTTGAAGACTGCTTGATTCTGGATGAATTTTACGCAATTTTGTTTAACTGCTAAACCGTAACAGATGGACAAAACTTACCACACAAAAAATGTTGAGCACGTTAAAACAAAGGATTTGTGTTATGTATATACGTTTTGTTCGTGGAGTTGATCGTTTTTTAAATATTCCTTGTTTTTGGTTTCAGTTTTAAAAAACTTATACTTTTCTCATTCAGGAGTTCGTGCATACAAACAAAGGAACTTCAGTCACATAGCAACCAGCTTTTGACTATCACTTTAACCTATGGTGCTCCCTTATTTCGCTTCTACTTACAAGGAAGCAAGTAATAAGACCATTGCTGCTAATTTTTTCTCGATTAGCTTGAAGTAAATAGAAACATAAGCTTTTTAATGGTAATTTATTCCAGAGATGTAGAGAATGCCATGTGAATGGAACGCATCAGAGTTTTCAGTTTTATTGTTGTCACAAATACTTGCGCCTGGCTATAACTCATAGGAGTAAAATAGGAAACGCAGTCAGTGACGAATTAAGAAGATTGGAAGTTGTTTTAGTTCACCAACTTTTCAGAAGATGGCAGCTTTCATATTAATGGTGATGGGAAGCAGTTGGACTTGGCATGTGAGTAGAACGATATGTAAAACAGACGTCGTCTTCCCAGACATACATTATCACTGTATGTCTTTTCATGATGGATGGGTTGGAAAAGAAGATTCTACTGCATAAGAGGCGTGTCTTCTTTTCAAATTTGCCAACTGACAAGCATCGTCGTCGTCCATCTTTTTGTTTTCCTTGTCCTCCGTCTGGAAGTGAAGAGTTGCAACACTGTCGGAATATGTGGACCGGTTCCCGTCTCCTGCCCAAGTAGTAGAATTTTAGCATAAAATGTCCATCTACCATGCGAGATAGAGCCAGTTTCCTGTGCGAAAAGCAATTTACAGGGTGATCCTTAAGTTTGTTTTTATCTCTACTGCACTTGAATAATTAATGACCACTGGAATGGGCTGATACAGTTTACACGTTACACATGCACCAAAGTGGTTTTTGCTGTGGCGAAAATATTTATTATTCTAGATCAAATGTTTTGAGAGTACATCTTGTATTGCATAGCTTCTAAGAATTTGCAGCCATATAAACACGGACGAGAACCGGAGTTTTCAGCACGGTATGGCCGTTGTATGTGAATAATTTCTGAAAGATGGCAAGGAAAAGATATGAGGATATCTGATGTGTTCCATTCACATGACTTTCTCTGCATCTCTGAAACAAATTATTTTTAAAAAGCTTACGCTTCTGTTTACTTCTATTTATTACATTAGCAGAAATAATCTTATTACATGCTTCCTTGTAAGTAGAAGGGAAATAAGAGTACCATAGATTAAAGTAATAGTCAAAAGCTGGTTGCTATGTGACGGAAGTTCCTTTGTTTGTATGCACAGGAGTTGACAAATTCCTGTATCAGAAAGGTATGTTTTTCAAAGCTGAAACAAAAAACAAGGATTATCCAAAAACCGATCAACTCCACGAAAAAAATGCATATAACTTAAATTGTGTGTTTTAATATGCACAACATTTTTTCTGGTAAGTCTTTGTCCATCTCTTATAGTTTAGCAGGTATGCAAAATTCGGCAAAATTCACCCTGAATAAAGAGGTCTTCAGAAGCTATTCCCAGAAAAGTCAAGATATACATTTTATTCGGGGTGCAAATAGCGTTAATATACGTGATTTTAATCAAAATCATTAGAGCCATTTTTAAGAAAATCACATTTTTCGAACATTTTTCCATGTCAAGGGTAGTTTGTAGTGGGGGGATTTTCTTGAAAATCTTCGTGTCCCCATCCTTGGAAGATACTATATCTAAATACCAAATTGGCTGTTTAACGGTCTTTTCGTGTCCACGGACACACACACACACACACAGACAGACAGACAGACACACACACACACGGACCTTTCTCTAAAAATGTTTTTTTTTTTTTTTTGGATTCAGGGGATCCTAAAACATGTATTACCAGCAAAATCAACGGTATCGAATTTTTGGGTGGAATATAATACTTCCTCTATACACTATGTACATAGAAGTTGTAGAGAAAGTAAAAAAATATTTAATGAAAAAGCTGAAAAGAGATCTTTAGTTTTTTAAACACCAATGAAAGTCTCATGTGGAAGGGAAAAGTATACAGATATGACAAATAAAGGGGAGCGAGAAGGTATTGCACGGCTGAAAGCAGAAGTATGGAGGTTAAAAGTTTTAAGGAAGGGTATTTCATAAAACCAATGCCCTATGTGTGGCGGAAATGTAGATATGAAACACATTTTATTTAAATGTAAAGGTACGGAAGTTTAGAGAAAAGAGTATATCAATAAGAAATGGTTTAAAATAGAAATGTAGCGATAGTTGAAATATTTCAAAAAGACAGTAAGAAGATTGGACAATTCTTATACAAAGTGAAAAATAAATGGCTATGGACAGTAAATAGAGACAAAATAGTGTAATAAATAAATTGTTGTAAAATATGACCGGCAAAGAGCCTGGGCTGAACACTGGACATATTCACCTGTCTACAGGTTATCATAAACAAATAAATAAACACATATGATGCGAGAAACAGTACGTGATAGTAGAAGGAACATCAGCAAAGCTTCGCGAGGATATGTGGGACAAATCTGTCTACTCCATATTTACTCAAAGTAAATGGGCAGCCGTATAGAAACCATTACTGTCAACGTAAACATTACAGGACCAGCAAGTAGAAGAATTGCTATTCAGACTGAACATAACATTAACATAAACCTGAAAATTATATCGACAAAGAGTTGCAACAAAAAAAAAAATTAAATAATCTGATGTGTTCCATTCCCATGCCTTTCTCTATATCTCTGCAACAAATAATTATTAAAAAGCTTATGTCTCCTTTTACTTCATGCTAAAAATAGCAGAAATAATCTTATTAAATGCTTCCATGCAAGTAGACGGGAAATAAGAGCGTAGCATAGGTTGAAGTATTAGTCAAAAGCGGGTTGCTACCAGACTGATTATTCTTTGCTTCTATGCACAGGAGTTCACAAATTCCACTATGAGAAAAGTACAAGTTTTTAAAACTGAAACCAATAAGAAGGGAATATCTCAAAAACGATCCACTGCAAGAAAAAAAATGTACATAACATAAATTGTGTTTATTAACGAGCTCTACATTTTTTGTGAAGTAAGTTTTTGTCTCTCTCTTACGGTTTGTCAGTTTTACAAAATTCAGTAAAATTCATCCAGAATAAAGTAGCCTTCAGAGGATATTCTCAGAAAATTCACGATATACATTTTATTTGTCAGGTAAATATCTTTAATGTACGATATTTTAATCAAAATTGTTAAAGCCATTTTTGAGAAATTAAAATTTTTCGAAAAAAGCTCCATATAAAGGGTACTTGGTGGTGTGGGGATTTTCGAGAAAATATTCGTGTCGCATCCTTGGAAGATACTGAAATTAAATACCAAGTTTGGTATCTAATGGACTTTTCCTTTTGAGCTATGCTGACTCTATCACACACACACACACACACACACACACACACATACACACATACACACACAGACACGCACAGGGACATTTTCCTAACAATGCTTTTTTTGGATTCAGGGGGTCTCAAAACATATATTTCCGGTGAAATCTCGGATCGAATTTTTGGGTGCAATACAATACCTTCTCTATATACAATGCACATAGTACGTAAAGAGAAAGTAATAAGAGATGGAGTGTGCGGCTAGTGATTTAACTCATATTCAAGATCCCCGATTTTGATTCCCGGTTAAGGTGAATTACTTGGATGAAGTTATTCCAAGGTTTCTCCTTATCCTAAAAAGACAAAAAGATCTAGGAACCCCAAGCTCATTTGATCATCATTTCAACCATTTCGTTAATTAGTCACGTGGTATGATTTGAAAGAGAATTAAACTTTAAAGAGAGACAGAGAGAGAGGAAAAAATAAAATGGCTAATTATATATGAGGTACGCAAAATAATGCTTTACTGGCAGAATGTTAGTCCAGAACAGAGAAAGTTCACTAAAGTTGTCGTGTGTATATAAACACTTATTAGTTTATATCCACAGTTATGATGTATAGTAGGAAGTTATCAACAAAAGAAAATACGAAATAAATAAAACTTAAAATTAAAATTTTAATGAATGGTAATTATGTTCCATGTTTATAGTACAAATCTTAATTTCCTTTCTAAGTAATGATAGGTACGAAGTACTTATTTGTCGTTTAACTGTCTAGTTTTGTAAAAAGGAGTGATATTCTGGGAAAAATATCAATCCGAATTAGAAGCATTAACTTGTTGACACTGCCTTGTTTGAAAAAGATTGTCCGGGCATGTAGAACGTAATCTATTGACAGTGGACGTTTCGTCCATTACTGCGGTGGACATCTTCAGTGGCGTGCCTGAAGTGTTCTCTTGCTAGTCTCGGCTGCGACATTTTCTTTCTAATGACACCGTATTTTAATGTCTTACTTTTGTTTAAAAGGTCGGCGCTTCGGGCGCTATAATCTTATCTTTCGACGCGTTAAGCCAGTCTGTCAAATTTAGTAAAACATGAACGGTTTCAATGGTATGACTTTTGTATTTTTATTATGGCTATAATTTACAAGTTCATGTTAAACAATGTTTTTCTTAATGCCAACAATTTTATAATAAATGACTAAAGGTTTTGTTAGTATTCTGTAGATAAAAATAGATTGCTTACATTTATGCTTTACTTATTCTGAGTCGCGGGTTGAAATTTGACCTAAGACCGTTGGTTTTTAAGTGTGCTTAAAAGTGACAGCTCCATATCAATAAATTTCGACTCACCGACGGCGCTGATATGACCCTGGTAATTCACAACGTCGTTAACAAACAAAATATTATTATCACCTTTATGTCAGCAAAACCATGAATAAAAAAGTCCATGTTTAACAAAGTTATCTGCGTGCACTTAGAGCCTAAAATACTAAATAAAAATCTGATGTGTTCCATTCACATGACTTTCTTTACATCATTATGTAAAAACTATTGTTAAAAAGCGTAATCCCCTGTCTGCTTTATGATAATCGAGGTAAACATAACCAGAAATTGTCTTAATTATTTGCTTCGTGTAAGTAGAAAGAAAATAAGGGAAGCCACTAGGCTAAAACGATAATCAAATATTTTAAAAGCTGGTTGTCATGTGATTGAAAACCGTTCCTATGCAGGTTAAAGAGTTTACAGTTTTCCGGGCGAAAAGTAAATATTTTCAAGCTGAAACAAATAACAAGGAATATCTCAGAAATGGTCAATTCCACGAAAATAAAAGGTATATGACATAAATTGGGTGTTTTAACGTGATCTACATTTTTTGTGTGTTAAGTTTTTGACCATCACTTATAGTTTAACAGTTAAGCAAACTTCAGAAAAATTCTTTCAGAATAAAGAGAGGTCTTTAGAGGCTATTCCTAGAAAATTCAAGACATAAATTTTATTTGCTATATAAATATCTTCAATATATGGCATTTTATCAAAATCGTCGAGCCATTTTTGAGAAAATCAACATTTTCGAAATCATTTCCATATAAAGGTTAGTTTTGTGGTGGGGGAATTTTTCTCAAAATCATCGTGTCGCATTCCTGGAAGATATTAAACTTAAATGCCAAGTATGGAATTTATTGGCTTTTCGTTTTTGAGGACACACTGACACACACACACACACGCGCGCGCGCGCGCACGCGCGGATCTTCTTCTGAAGATACTTTTTTTTAATACAGGAGACCCTAAAACGTCTATTTCAAGTGAAATTTCGGTATTGAAGTTTTGGTTGAACCTTTTCTATACACTATTACATAGTACTTGTGGAAGAAGTAAAAACACATTATTGACTAAATGGAAAAGCTACTGGTGCATTTTATATAGCACAAGAAGACCAACCAATGCCAAGACTCCTGGGTACTTTACCTCCATCTACTTTACGCTGTGTTTCACTGAGGGCAGTATTAAGAGTGTTTTGTGACTAAGGTTTTGAAAACCTCGGCCACATATGTTTAGACCAGGATAAATTAAATATTAAACAATGCCTCAAGAACTTCAGGAGGTTAAGAGAATTTCATTCAATAATTACTAGTATCAGCTGAATATTGAACCCAGGACATATGTTCCGCAGGCAGGAATGCTACCGTATCACGAATAAGATGGTCACTAACTGCACTACCTATATGAACGGCAATCTACAGTAGATATCGACGGGTTAAGACTAATGGAGGCCGTGATAGAAAGATACATTTGATATCTACGTCAGGACCAAACAGATGAATAATGGTGGTTATAAAATGATGGATGATTCGCTAAAGGAACAGTTCAGGGTAATGGCTTAATACTGCTTCTGTCGGAATAAGATCGATAGATACCTATCGAATACTATTTGGTCATTTAAAACTCTTGTCGGACTACCAATATAGCCGCAGATATCTGGAGCACTAATACTGTACTATAATATCAATTTTACTGATTTCAATTCTATTTAAAAAGGAGAATGTACATAAAGCCTTTATTGCATGTCCAGCAATACAAAGAAATATTTGCCTACTGTTCGAGGGGTCCCAAATTTGATTCCCGGCTGTAGTGGATTATCCTTCCCAGATTTTAGAAGTATGAATTTAAGTGTGAATGTGTTTGTGTTTGATCTAATAGATGAAATAGAAATCAAGTGGCAACAAACAGTACACAAGTTAAAGTGATACAACTATGAAATTTGACCAAAATTGTGAAAACTTAAAAAAATATTCTTTTTCATAATAAAATAATATGAATTCTAAAATTTAGGACAGTATATTGTTTTTTCCTCTTGGCGCACTCTGGCCACTAATTAACTGAAGCATTAAATATGCAAGCGCATGCTTATTAATAGGCACACACAACTTTTAAACCTTTTGTTTTCTCGCATACTTTTCCATACTCAAAATGCTCCACACCACGCAATGTTTTATCAATTTGTTTTAAAAATTGTATACTGTCTCTCAGGAGTACATTAAAGGAAACTGTCATATTGTTTTTCGAAATAATGCTCCAATGTTAAGAAATAAGTATTAAAATTTAATAAATTGGTGTTTTACGGAGTGCGAAAAATAAAACGTGTTCTACAATAATTAGGGTTAATATTAATAATATATTATGGCATCTATTTTTAAATCCATTTCTGTAAAACTTTATGTTTACTTATGTACATAGTAGCCAGAGAGTAAATTTTATTCTACCCAAAAATTCGATGTCGAGATTGCACCGTAAATATATGTTTTGTGATCCTCTGAGTCTAAAAAAGGTATTTTTAGAAAAAAGTCCGTGTGTATGTGTCTTTGGACAACCTAGTTCAAAAACGAAAATACCGTTAAATACCCAACTTTGTATTTATGTTTAGTAACTTCCAAGGATGCGGTACGAAGATTTTCAAGAAAATCCCTTCACCACAATCCACTCTTTACATGGGAAAAAAATTGAAACTTTTATTTTTCTCAAAAATTACATATGTTATTGATAAAATACTGTGCATTAAAGATATTTGCTTTACAAATAAAATGTATATTTTATATTTTCGGGGAATAACTCTGACATCCTCTTTAGTCTGGATGCGTTTTGCAAATTTTGCATAACGGTTAAACCGTTACAGATAAATACAAATTTACCACAATAAATCTAGATCTTGTTAGAACACATAATACAGGTCGTATACATGTTTCATGTAGAGTGGGTCGTTTTCGAGTTATTCCTTGTTTATTGTTGAATTTTGAACTATTTAAAGTTTCTCAAACGAGACCATGCAGAGCGAACCGTGTTTAAAATATTGTAAAGTCTGAGAATTGAACAAAAATATGTTACAATGTTTTAAAACCTTCCAGAAAAAATATTAAACAAATATATGTTTTAATTGTATTAATTTATGAATTATCACCATTATTGTTTAGCCTATCTTTTGTTCTTTTATAACTGAAATATCCATGTGTGTCGCCCTCTATGGTGTAATGGTTACCATGCTAACATCATATACCCAAGATCGCGGGTTCAAACCCGGCGGAGAACGATGGATTTTTTCGGTGCATAAAAGTCCTTAGCATGCCTTCCTTTGGAAGGGAAGTAAAGCCGTTGGTCCCGTGTCGTAGATTTACGGCACGTAAAAGAACCTCAAGCCTGATAGAGAGGCCTCTGAGCAAAAGTATGGGGTCTTTCATGCCAAATATAGATTGGGACGCTGAGAACCACAGTAGTTAAAGAGCATCCATAAATAAAACTCCATTTCCATTTATATTCATGAGCAAAATAATGTATAAAGTTCGTGCAGTAATATTAATAAATAAATGTTTAAATCATTTAACTAAAATGTCAGTATTTGAGTAATACGTGCTCAGCCAGGTTAATTTTATTGTAATCTTCCTGTACACATATCAAAGTGATTCTTCTCTACAGAAATAGCTGCTTTGATGTTAGACTTCACATTGTCTTTTTTGCTGTAACGGAATTTCTAAATGGCTTCCTGGAAATAAGAGACATATTCCCAAGAAATCTTCCATTCCATTCTAAGCTGCTGTATTGCAGGATCTGTCATCTTGGAAGCCCTATTTCGTCACTACTAGGAGAGGATTTTGACGGTAAAATTCAAATGGAAGGCGAGGATTGGCAAAAGAAGCGGGCGATACAGGAGATAGCGAGAGGCGGTTCAAATTACATGTACGTAAATGAAACGCAAACGTTAGCATTGTCGTCATACACGCAGAGGCACGTGCAGAGAATTCTCAGCTCTTAAAAAGCAGTTGACTCACGAAAAGAGGCACTGCACGTATGCTGAAAACACGCTTAGCGATGCACAGTGCACGAAACACGGTTGGCCACGACTGTCCTCGGGGAATCCCCCGTAGTGCCATTGTATAGGAATCTCACGTACGGCACGCTAGAGTTCAATCCCAAAATTCCACATTTCGTAAAGAATGGTATGCATCTCAGGCAAGTAGCTTCCAAAATGTATTCCCAAGTCAGAAACCTTTCAAAACTAAAATTAAAAATCTGATGTGTACCATTCATATGACTTTCCCTACATCTCTGCAACAAATTATTTTTAAAAAACTTATGCCTCTATTTACTTCCTGCTACTCGAGAACAAATTAGCAGAAATAGTCTTATTACTTGTTTCCTTGTAAGTAGAAGCGAAATAAGGGAGTACCATAGGTTAAAGTGATAGTAAAAGCTGGTTGCTATGTGACTGAAGTTCCTTTGTTTAAATGGACAGGAGTTGACAAATTCCTATATGAGAAAAGTAAGTTTTGCATAGCTGAAACCAAAAACAATGAATACCTCAAAAACGATCAACTCCACGAAAAACATGTATATAGCATAAATTGTGTGTTTTAACGTGCCCTACATTTCTTGTGTAGTGAGTTTTTAACTAAATCTTATGGTTTAGCAGTTATGCAAAATTCCGAAAATTCGTCCAGAATAAGGTAGCCTTCAGACGCTATTCCCAGAGAATTCAAGATATACATTTTTTTGTCAGGTAAATATCGTGAATTATATATGATATTTTAATCAAAATCGTTAGAGCCATTTTTGTGAAAATCAAAATTTTCGAAAAAAGTTCCATGTAAAGGGTAGTTTGGGGTGGGGGGATTTTTCTCAACAACTTCGTGTCGCCTCCCTGGAGGATACTAAATCTAAATACCAAGTTTGGTATTTTACCGACTTTTCGTTTTTGAGATATCGTGTTCACAGACACACGGACACACACACACACACACACACACACACACACACGGACTATGCATATAGTCGTGTAGAGAAAGTAAAATTATAGGTTTTGTCACATTATACCTCGTCTCTCATCAACATTTCAATAATTTTGGAGCGGTTTGTGCGTCTTTTGCATATTCATATATTTCTGAATAAAAATAATTTTGCACATTTCGGATCAAAAAAATCTTATGTGTTACACTCACATGACTTTCTCTAGCTGCTCTACAAACGTCTTACTTCTTATTTCTATACAATGCTTATCGAGATAATCATTAGCAGAATGTTATTACTTAATTCCTTATAAGTAGAAGAGAATTAAAGCTATGCCAAAGCGATAATCAAATCTTTTAAAATCCGGTTGCTATGTTATTGAAATCCGTTTCTTTGCACGACAAGCAGTTAACAAATTCCCTTATGAGAAAAGGATAAGTAGTTTACAACTAAAACTAATGACAAGCAATATCTCAAAAATGTATATGAGGAATCTATGAAAAACTGTACATGATCTAAACTGAGTGCTTAAACGAGATCCACGTTTTTTATGTCAATCTCTTGCAGTTTATTAGTTATACAAAATTTAGCAAAATTCATTCAGAGGCTATTCAATATATACATTTTAATTGTCATGTACATATATTTAATAAAGGTATTTTAATCAAATTTTTAGT
Source organism: Hymenopus coronatus (assembly GCA_030762935.1). Taxonomy (NCBI): domain Eukaryota; kingdom Metazoa; phylum Arthropoda; class Insecta; order Mantodea; family Hymenopodidae; genus Hymenopus; species Hymenopus coronatus. The sequence goes on from CM060886.1 coordinate 40,260,274, forward strand.
AATTCTTGAAAAAATAAACATTTTCGAAATATTTTCCATGTAAAGGGTGTATTTACAGACACACACATAATGAAAATGCTTATGCTTGGATATGGGGGACCCTAAAACGTTTATTTTTGGTGAAATTTCGGTATTTTATTTGGTTGGAGTACCATGTGCTTACTATGTACTATATAGAGGAAACGCTATACTTCTGTTGAGCGTAACTTAACTCATTGACCAGAAAATTCTCAGTGTGTTACGAGATAGCTATTGCTTATCTACCATTTGATGTATTCTGGTACATTCATTAAGATAAGCCTGACAAGAGCATTATTTCTTCTACAGTCTGCCACACAAATGTAACCATGTTCAACATTACGTTAGACATGCTTTACAAGACTAAAAATTGAGTAATTTACACTCCTATCTTATTCTCTATTTTACTTTCTAATTAATGTTTTACAAACTATGAAATCGCTGGGTATAAATCTCAGAAAAACACATCTTCAACCGTATAAATAAATGAGAGCATTTCAATTTGAATTTAGAAATTAACGCTATGCGATAACATGTGGGCAACAGACATATATATATATATATATATATATATATATATATATATATATATATATATATATATATATATACAAAGAAAATAAAGCAACTTATATGTTGAACTCATGCGAATTTCTTTACTCACTCTTGTTCAATACTCTTTCAAACTCCAATTCTTGCATTTACTTCATGTTAATCAAGACAGACATCTGCAGAAATTGCCATATTGCCATATACGGATTTAGGGGAATAAAGTAGGCTTTAAGCGATAGTCAAATCCTTTAAGAATGGTCTCTTAACTCTACAGATCGCGGGTTCAAACCCAGTATAGGCTGATGGGTTTTAAGGGTGTAAAACCTTCGCGGGTTCAAACCCAGTATAGGCTGATGGGTTTTAAGGGTGTAAAACCTCTTGGTATAACTTCTTTGAAAATATATAAATTTCGTTCTCTTGCATAACCATGACCCCTCCTCAAAATTTTTTTCAAATAAATAACGAGAAATGTCTGAGATATGATTTATCTCTACGAAAAGTTGAATGTGGTTAAGGAGATATACATTTTTGTGCAATATGATTTTGTATTTTACGGTTTGCTAGTTATCCAAAAATCATTCGGAATAAATAAGTCTACACAGCTATTCACAGATAATTAACTTGTCATGAAAATACTCGAAATATATTATACTTCAATCAAATCAATATTCTCACAAAAATCCATGTAAGAATAGTTTGGGATGGGGAGATTTAGTTGAAAAACTTCGTGTCGTAATTTTGGAAAATGATGAAATTAAATTACCAAATTTATTATTTAACGAATTTTTTTTTACTTATGCTATTCAAAGAGGCACACACAGACACAAATATGCATTTTTTTTTTTTTCCAAAATCTAGTCTTTTATTTCAGGCAACCTTAAAACATGTTTCCAGTGAAATCATTTTGGGTGAAATGCAACATTTCATCTCTTACTATATTCCTCCTAAACCAAATTGCTCACTGTGTGTAAATTTATGGATCTTAAAGTTTCTGAAGGAAATTTGGGATTAACAACAAATAAAATAGACGGTCTTAATCACTCTTATATCAAAGTTTTGTTTCATTCCTTTTCTTTGCTCATATTATTTCTTATGTGCTTGCATTCCTCCTGAAACTAAAATGGTTATCTCGTAAGTACGAGGTAGTCCAGAAAGTAAGTTCCGTTTGGTAATAAAATAGAACTGTATACAGATACAGAATAATTATTTATTGTACAAGATTCTACAACTCTTACACTACTTTTCCACATAACTGCCGAAATTTTGCAGGCATTTGTCATAGCGTGGCACAAGTTTTTGTATACCTTCTTCATAGAAGTTTGCCGCCTGTGTCTTCAAAAAGTTGGAAACATTTTCTTTCAGCTCTTCGTCACAGCTGAAGTGTTGACCGCCAAGGAAAGACTTGAGATGTAAGAACAGATGAAAGTCGCTAGAAGCGAGGTCAGGGCTGTACGGAGTATGGTCAAACACGTCCCAGCCAAATCCCTGTAGGAGGTTTTTCGTCACATTTGCAGTATGTGGACCCATCTTCTCACCATTGAATCACTCATCGCATTTTGTCCGTAAATTTCGCAAATTTGCCGATTAATTTCAATTGTTTCACTTTCCTAGCATTCAGAAAACGAATCACAGATCTGATTTCACAAGCGACGGGATTTTCAATCAACACCGACATTGTAAACAAGCACATCAAAGCGTATGTGGCTGACAGCGATCTCAAAATGGCCCACGTTTCTTCTCCTTGATACAGAGCGTCTACCGCGCATGTGCGGAACTGCGATCGCAGCGCTGCAGCGGAGATAAATTGAAACGGAAATTACTTTCTGGACGTACCTCGTATATTTCCTCTTTCCTTTCACGTATGTGATGCCAACGTACAATTTGCTTTAAGAAATCTTTGTTTTATTTCTTTTATAGGTCGCAATCCAGATCGTTAAGAGGTGCTATTCAATTGTATAATGAGAGAAAATTGTGTCCACCTAACATTATAAAGCTATCTACTCATATTTGATATGCTTAACAACTGAGAAGGCATTTTTCTCGGTTGTCGCAGAATTTACATGTTTTTCAAAGTGATTGCTTAACTTGGTGACCTGAGAGTGGAGGAATCTTCATATCATTTCGTTGCATATTATTAAAGATTTTTGTGTTAAGTGAAACTCATGATGTTTGTTTTATAAATAGCATTGGTCACAAAGATAAACTACAATAATTTAAAAGTCCACCTACTGCGTTTACTTAAAAGTCTACTCGACCATTCCGACCGATGATTGTTCCACCGCCAAAGGGTACTTACAAGATTTGCAGCATTACCAGAATTTGGAGGCCTGTCGAGGAAAGGTTAAAGAAGACTTACATTTCACCAATGTTTTACATCCTTTTTGTATGAATATCAGGAGATTTTTCATTAATTGTTATATTTCGCCGGAGCTGTACAAGGTTCAATAACAAGGGGTAAATATTTTCTAAATTATTTTAAAATAATTTGATTAGTAAGGGGTGAAATTAATGAAAATTTTAGTTTTAAAAGCTAAGTGCAATGAGGTGCAGCCAGAATGTTTATATAGGATTATAAAACTGAAACAATTACGAGAAGGAACACACAGTTATCCCCTACTTAAAGAATATGACGTTCTGTAAACATTTCTTTGGGGAGAAACCGTTTCAATTTAGAGAAGTACAGTTACCCAGATGGATGTGTAAAGAGAGAGAGAGAGAGAGAGAGAGAGAGAGAGAGAGAGAGAGATAGGGTCAGTGAGAATGGGATAAAGAAACGTTCGTCAAAGCCACTATATATTTCAGACTGTTTCAGCTTGTGTGCACGCCTAAAGAGCAGCTAGTTACTCATGATTCACAGCAACATGCAATAGCTAGAAACTGATGGCAAGTTATTGTCACGGCTGAATCAATGTTGGATTAACTGACAGAAAGAGTAAGTAATTGTACAATGGTCCTTTCCCAGTGACGTATTGACTACCACGCTCTCCTCTAGCCCTCCTTCCAGGTTTGTGGCTGAGTACGCTTCAGTATTGTCACTCAGAGGAGTCGGATTGGAACAGCCTGCCTGGTATATAATATTGTGGCTATCTCTGCTGCAAAGGGTTTAATATTTCTTATTCCATTAGTTTATAATTAAAGTAGAAAACCTATAGGATGAATGAATGATTATGATGACAATATAATAAAATGGTTCAATTTATTTCTCGATCTTTTTTGTAAACTGCAGTGCTTCTCTTAGACCACATTAATGAATGGAGTATTATAATGATTAAAACTCAGAAACTGGTACACCATATATGTTACAGACATAGGAAGCTCAGTTCAATAACTGACGAAGAAACAGAGCTAGAGAATTGTGGAAGAACAGAAGAGAAGCATAATTTCGTATTCCTTAAATGGTGACAACATTGGAACTTCTGATTCTTATGCATTAAAACATTTAATCTTAAATCAAAATTGATTTTGAAGAAGTTATTAATTCAATTTAAAAAAAAAACATACACATATTTCCATCTCCTATTCAAATATTTGAGTTTAGCTAAATCGTACTTACCTTGTCAGAAACCAGGTTGTCGGCCTAAGAAGCGATTAAACATCACCTGAAATTAAATAAATATTGTGAATATTTTGTTATTGCTTTACAAATTTTATTTTCTACTAAACTTATAAAATTGTTTTCACAAAAATGCAGTTCAATATTACGACTCTTCAATACCATAATCTAAGCATTTATTCATGAAAAGTGGAGAATCCGGAAAGGAATATTTTATGATCAGTTTGAGTAACACCAGGGCTATAAATTGGAGTCTACAATAGTCACATAGAATCCTCAATAGTCCCACCAAACACGATGGCGTTTATAAACGTTATTACAAATAAAGATTCTACATAAACACTTCATACATTAGAAGCCGAGAGTTTTTAAATAGGTCCAAAAACACTTAGGAAATATAAGCAACCGAATATCTACACCGTAGCGAATAACAAGTAATTGCAAAGCCCCCTGCAGTTCCTACCATTCATATCTTCCTTTCGGAGCATAAACACCTACTACACAGTGCCTGTGACCCCCTAATTCTGTACCTAAAGAAGAACAAAGACGTCCTTTCCAAGCAGATAAAAAAGCAATTCCTTCCTTAAGTATGCCGAATTCCGGTTAACTTTATGCAGGTAACAAACACGGTAAAAATGTTTCAAATTTAGCCGAAAAATCACACCTTAAATCACTGCGTTATATATTAAAAATGTTTAAAATTTGTATATATTCAACGCACTGCTTTTCACTGAAAATAGATACGCCATTTCGATTTATATTCGTCCAATATTTTAGAGCATATTTAATTCCGATAAACAGCGTGAGTATCCGTAAATGGCAAGACTAGGGTCAAAACAATTTCAAAGCTAGAAATAATTATACCAAAAAAATTTGATGTGTTACACTCACATGACTTTCTCTAGCTCTTCTACAAACTTCTTACATAAGATTATTCTTCTTTCTGCACCTTGTTAATCGAGGTACTCATCAGCACAATATTCTTATTACTTAGTTCCGTAGAAGTAGGAAGAAAATAAGGGAATACACTAGGCTAAACCAATAGTCAAATGTTTTAAAAGCTGTCGTTAGGCGATTGTCATTACAAATCGCTTCTTTTCTTGGCCAGGAGTAGAACAAAAGAAAAACGGCCACTCCCGTCTGAGAAAAGTATAAGTACTTCACAACTGAAACTAATAACAATGAGTACTTCGAAAACGGTAAGCTCCACGAGAAAAATGTATATGACATAAGTTGTGTATTTTAAAAACCCCTACATTTTTTGTAAAGTAAGTTTTTGTCTATCTCTTATGGTTTACTAGTTATAGCAAATTAAGCAAAATTCATCCAGAATAAACAGGTCTTCAGAAGCTATTCCCAGAAAATTCAAGATATACATTTTATTTTTCAGGTAAATATCTTTAATATACGATATTTTAATCAAAACCGTTAGAGCCATTTTTAATAAAATCAAATTTTTCGAAAAAAGTTCCATGTAAAGGGTAGTTTGGGGTGGGAGGATTTTTCTCAAAATCTTCGTGTCGCATCTCTGGAAGATACTAAACTTAAATACCAGGTTTGGTATTTCAGCTACTATTCGTTTTTGAGTCATCGTGTTCACAGACACACGGACACACACACACACACACACACACACACACACACATAGACTTTTTCCTGAAAATGCTTTTTATGGATACAGGGGGTTTTAAAACATGTATTTCCGGGGGAATATCGACATCGAATTTTTGGGTGGATTGCAATACTTCTCTATCCCTATGTACATTGTACATACGGGGCTAGAGAAAGTAAAAAGTAATGGAATACTCAAAATGGATTTACTTTGTATTACAAATTTGTCGACAAAATAGCAAATTTTGTGATAAATTGGGCTGAGTAACTTGATCAAAATTTGAGCACTGGTGTTTGTTTAACTGAAAATATGATTTTGTTGTTACCATTTGTTATTTGTAGCATTGGAAAATTAAATAATACCTCAAAATTATATTGTTATCATTCACCAGGTCTGTTTTTAAACGTGGAAACTATTTAATTTGAAAGCTAAAGCAATCTAGTAGGTTCGTTTATCAATACTTAAATTCTATTACTTCCCTCCAGTTTTTTTAAAGCATGAGGTAGTGTCCCTTTCTCTCCTTCGCTGTATATTAGAGAATATAAGTAAGTATTAGCCTAATCAACAACTAACACAACAGAACAATTTTATGAATATGGAATCATGAATGATTTGCTTGTACTTTAAGTAGAAAATGTAATGTCTTTGGCAGATTCTTTCAAAGCCAAATTTAACTTAGTAGTGATATATAATATATGTTAATGAGCTTATTTGGAGTTATCTTTAATATTGCTGTAGAAAACATACTTGGTCCATCAACTACCTTCTTGTTTCAAACCATTCTGACTTCCTGTATATCAGGTTTTCACCTCCTAAATGTTTTCCGATTTTTGACCCAGTTTCTAGCCGTATGACTGAATAGCAAATATGAAAATACGAGTTTTCTGTGGACTTCCTTGGCGTACAATTTTAATAGGAGAAAAACTATATGTTAAACTAAACTGCATTGTCAAAATAAACATCTAGAATTTTAACTACGTTAAAAAATCGTTTTGCAATTCTATTAGTTTTACTCAAATCTTATTACACTATGTATGTATTTTATGACACCATATGTAAAATTTGTATTGTACAATTATATTCAAGGTGTAGGGCCTTTCAAAAGTCACTTCAAATTTTAAAACGGTATAAATATTATAATATTTTAGATAGGAAGAAGAAGAAAAATAAAGAAGCCACATATTTGGCAAAGTATAACATTTTAGGAAAATATCCTCCGCTCTCTTGTTCAACATACACATTCTTTCTGCTACTTCATACACAGTTTCCTACAGATTATGTGTTGGAATATTAGCAATTTCTTGCGAGATAGCATCTTTCAGTTGCTGTCGGGTTTTTGGATGAGTTAGGAAAACTCGTTCTTTAAGGTAACCTCACAACCAAAAGATGGTCTTATTGAGATCTGGAGACCACGGAAAATGTCAACCGATGAGACGGTCGCCAAAGATTGGATAAATGTTTTGCAGATCTTTTGTAATCAGCAACAAAGCCAGTTTCCTCAGACTTCCTGATTAAAGCTTCATAATTACGAATGGAACATGGACCTGCTCTTAAATTGTTAAGAGCTCTAAATTGTCTCGGGCATTGAGAACTTCTCTTACTTTCATTGCATTGAATAAGCTGTATTCTGCCATTTAGTGATAGAGCCATGGTTAGCAACTTACAGATTCTTATAGCAACGACCCCTGACCTTGAGATCAGAAGCTAACAGAGCTACTCAGTCCGATGCCCCATTTTGCCCAATATGTGCCTTCTTTTCTCTTTATCCAATCTCAAATATTATAATATTTATAATTTAAAGCTTGAAATAACTTTTGAAAGACCATCTATCAAGTCCTCGCTATTTTTACTTTCTCTATATGCGCTATGTACATGGTGTATAGAGAAGGAATTGCACTCCACCCAAAAATTCGATACCGAGATTTCACCGGAAATATATGTATTATGGTCCCCTTTATCTAAAAAAAGCATTTTCACAAAAAAGTCCGTGTGTCTGTGTGACTGTGAACACGATAACTCAAAACGAAAAGTCGGTGAAATACCAAACTTGGTATTTAAGTTTTGTATCTTCCAGGGATGCGACACGAAGATTTTGAGAAAAATCCCCCCATCCCAAACTACCCTTTACATGGAACTTTTTTCGAAAATTTCAATTTTCTCAAAAATGGCTCTAACGATTTTGATTAAAATTCCGTATATTAAAGATATTTACCTGGCAAATAAAACGTATATCTTGCATTTTCTGGGAATAGCCTCTGAAGAGTAGATTATTCAGAATGAATTTGACTGAATTTTGAATAACTGCTAAACCGTAAGAGAGGGACAAAAACTTACTACACAAAAATTGTAGAACACGTTAAAACACACAATTTATGTTATATACATTTTTTTCGTGGAGTTCGTTTTTGAGACATTCTTTATTTTTGGTTTCTGTTAAAAAAAAAAGTATACTTTTCTCATACAGGAATTTGTCAACTGCGGTCCATACAAACAAAGAAACTTCAGTGACATAGCAACCAGCTTTTGATTATCACTTTAACCTATGGTATTCCCTTATTTCGCTTCTACTTACAAGGAAGCAAGTAATATGGCTATTTCTGCTATTTTTTTACTGATTAGCATGAAGTAAATGGAAGTATAAGCTTTTAAGAATAATTTCTTGCAGAGATGTAGAGAAAGTCATGTGAATGGTACACATCAGATGTTTTGTAATTATAACTGAAGGCAATTACTGAGCTACTGTGGCTTTCAGTTCTAGAGTTGTTTACAATTGCAAGGCCATGTTGTAGGAATTACATAAGCCCAAATGTTTAAGAACATTTTCATTCAACGTAGAAACTGTTTGTTACAAGTAGATCAAAGAAGTTAAATTTAGAAAACTAATAATTGTAATTTCTTAAGAATATATGGAATTACAGCAAGGACAAATGTTTCAGGAAATTTTCATTCAACATAGGAACTGTTTGTTATAAGCAGATCAGAGCAGTTAAATTTAAAAAAATAATAATTGTCATTTCTTACGAATATATGGAATTATAATCTTTCAAGAAATTCTCATTCAAATAGGAACTGTTATAAGTAGGTCAGAGCAGTTAAATTTAGAAAACCAGTAATTGTCATTTTCTTGGTCTAGTGCTTCCGGTGTAGACCGCGTCTTGAGGCTAAAAGCTGTCAACATTTCGCCCATCTTATGATTAAGTTTCCTCAGGGTTGACTGGACCACGATAATTCTAATGTTGGCCGTAGAAGTTTAGGAAAAAATATAATAATTGCCATTTTTAGGAATATATGGAATTACAGTAAAGCCAAATATTTCAGGAAACTTTCATTCAACGTAGAAACTGTTATAAGTAGAACAGAGCACTTAAATTTACAAAAATAATCAGTCATTTCTTAGGAACATATGGAAAACATATTAAAAACGGAACTTTATCAAAAAACATATCAGAGTAAACTTAGTGGTGTTAGTTCGTTAAATGTTTTGCCTTTCGTAATAAAGAATTAATGAAAATCTCTTAAAGTACCTACTCGGTGAACTCATTATACATGCATCCAGTCATCACTAGAATCTGTTAATTCTGCTGTGTTAATGAATGTAACTGAGTAGTATTGTGACCATTCCTCTAATTTGCAGTCATCATTAGAATCTGTTTAATTTTGCTGTGTTAATGAATGTAACTGAGTAGTATTGTGCCCATTCCTCTAACTTGCAGTCATCACTAGAATCTGTTTAATTCTGCTGTGTTAATGAATGTAACTGAGTAGTATTGTGACCATTCCTCTAACTTGCAGTCATCACTAGAATCTGTTTAATTTTGCTGTGTTAATGAATGTAACTGAGTAGTATTGTGCCCATTCCTCTAACTTGCAGTCATCACTAGAATCTGTTTAATTCTGCTGTGTTAATGAATGTAACTGAGTAGTATTGTGACCATTCCTCTAACTTGCTGCTTAGTTTAGAAAAACTCGAGTTCTTTCTGTCTTGACACTACACTACCTTTAATTACTGATTTGATTAATTCAACTACTTCAGATATTTACGGATTATCACGGAAGAATATACAGGATAGAAATATTTGTTTATTTCCTAAAAATGTAAATGTTAAACGAGCAAGAAAAGGCTTATTCTGTGAACATTTCAATACATTATAAGGTAAATCCATTAATACCCAAACGACGTACTGCAGCTGCTTGTAGATATACCAAAGGCGAAGGTATTCTTCCGCGAGTGTTCATCATAGTCCGATGACTTCTACCTTCTAGGTATTGTGATAAAAACATTGTAAAATGTCAAGACATATCTGGAGGTAATATTTAATTGTCTCTTACAGTGGAGAAAACTTTTGTAATGCAATGATCGTTTTTTACTTTCTGTATACGTACTATTTATATACTGTATAGAGAAGCTATTTTATTGCACCCAAAAATTCGAATTCACCGGAAATATATGTTTTGAGACCCCCAGAATCCAAAAAAAAAGCATTTTTAGAAAAATATCCGTGTGTGTGTTTGTCTGTGTGTGTGTATGTGTGTCTGTGGGCAGCATAGCTCAAAAAATAAAAAGACCGTGAAAAACCAAACTTGGTATTTAAGTTTGGTATTTCCCAAGGATGCGACACGAAGATTTTCAAGAAAATCCCCCACCCCGAACTAACCTTTACATGGAAAAAATTTCAAAAAAATTGACTATCTTAAAAATGTCCCTAACGATTTTGATTAAGGTCTCGTATATTTAAGATATTTACTTGACAAATAAAATGTATATCTTGAGTTTCCTGGAAATAACCTCTGAAGACTACTTTATTCTGGAAGAATTTTACGGATTTTTGCATAACTACTAAACCGTAAGACATGGATAAAAACCTACCACACAAAAAATGTAGAGCACGCAAAACGCACAAATTATGTTATATACATTTTGTTTGTGGCGTTAATCGTTTTAAGGATAAGCCTTGTTTTTAGTTTCAGCTTTGAAAAACATACCTATCTCATACAGGGTTTTGTCAACTCCTGTCCATACAAAGGAACTTCAGTCTCATAGCAACCAGCTTTTGACTATGACTTAAACCTATGGTGATCCCTTATTTCACTTATACTTACAAGGAAAGAAGTAGTAAGACTATTTCTGCTATTTTTTTCTCAATTAGTATAAAGTAAATAGAAGTCTAAGCTTTTTAACAATAATTTGTTGCAGAGATGTAGAGAAAGTCATATGAATGGAAAACACAATATTTTTATATATATTTTTAGCTTCTTTCGGTAGGTATTTGAAAAATAAATATGTTAGTACACACCAGAAAAGTTTTCTATATGCCGTTCTTTCAGACTGGAAATTAAAAAGAATCTTTGACAATAACAACCTCTGTATGAAAGATTTACTGAAGAGATCGTAAACTTTATTGTATTTAAGGTTAAATTCCTCAAAGATATGCCAGGACTATTATTCTGGGTGAAACATAAATTGGGTTTATTCAACTAATTCGTACTGTGCAGAAGAGAACTCATTTGTTATATAATGCAATGAATAAACAGTCATATATCATTGGTCAAGAGCTGCTCAAACATGCAAATGTGCAGTTGAAAAGAAATCGTTAATAAAAGGCAAGTAGGTCCGACACATTTATTTTCGACAAGAATGGTAGGTGGGATCCGTAGAGCTGCGTGCTCATTTTTATTTATTGATTTATTTTTTCTTTTGTGTTATTTAGCGTTATTCTCATGTATACTGCTTCGTAAATTGTGCTCATTGCAGAGGAGAATGCCTTTTGCAACAGAGAAATATGATACCATGGAAAATCTCTCTCTAACCACCATGTCTTTTTGACATTCTAAACATATGATTAAATAAATAACAGTGATTATTAATATCTTAATCTGTATTAACTTTATTGTATCAAAGTTAATTAATAGAAATGCGGAACAGGTAAACACACAGAACCTTATAAAACATTACGTAGCCATTTTTCGAAATTATTTGTATGGTTTGAACAGAACCTAAAATTAATTATGGTTTAGAAATATATTTTATTGTTGTTGCACATCTGTTATAATCTTTGTTACAATATGTTCTCGTAACTTGATTTTATACACTTACTTAACTGTTATAACGGAGGTTAAAATATTTTTTTTTTTTGTAATACTGAATTATAACATTTTTGTTAAAAGCCCTAAATGTATATTTTATTCAGTGCCAGTAGGCAAACTAATTTATGAATAAGACTAATAAAAAATCTCATGTGTTTCATTCACATGAGTTTCTCTATATCACTGCAACAAATTATTCTAGTTACTTCATCTAATCAACAACAAAATTAGCAGAAATGGTCTTATTACTTACTTCCTTGTTAGTAGAAGCGAAACAAGGGAGTAGCTTAAGTTAAAGTGATAGTCAAAAGCTGGTTGATATGTGATTGAAGTTTCTTTGTTTGTATGGACACGAGTTCACAAAGTCCTGTATGTGAAAAGTATAAGTTTTTTATAGCTGAAAACAAAAACAAGGTATATCTCAAAAACGATCAACTCCACGAAAATATATAATATACTCACCACACAACAAATGCGTGTTTTAAACTGCTCTACATTTGTTGTGTGGTGAGTTTTTGTCCATCTCTTACGGTTTAGCAGTTATGCAAGTTTCCGTAAAATTGACCCAGAATAAAGTAGTCTTCAGAGGCTATTCCCAGAAATATACATTTTATTTGTCAGGCAAATATCTTTAATATACGATATTTTCATCAAAATTGTTAGAGCCATTTTTTAGAAAATCAAAATTTTCGAAAAGAGTTCCATGTAAAGGGTAGTTTCGTATTGCATTCCCGGATGATACTAAACTTAAATACCAAGTTTGGTATTTTACTGACTTTACGTTTTTGAATTATCGTGTTCACAGGCTCACGGACACAGGACACACTGACACACACACATACACACACGGACCTTTTTTTCTGAAAATACTTTTTTTGGATACAGGGGACCCTAAAACATATATTTCCGGTGAAATCTTGGTATCGAATTTTTTGGTGGAGTGCAATACATTCTCTATACACTATGTACATAGTGCGTATAGAGAAAGTAAAAAAAAAATTGAAATTAGTTTTTATGATAGCCAATAATATTTAGTATTATATATTATTAAACACATTAAAGGGTCGTCTCCTTAGCGCGGTGGTAGCGCAGCTGCCTACCAAGCGGGAGACCTGGGTGCGATCCCCAGTACCGGCGTGGGGATTTTTTCCCCGCTGGGAGACCTGGACCGGGGTGCACTCAGCCTCGTGAGGTCCCTAGGGGGCCAATTGAGGAGCTACTTGATGGAGAAGTAGCGGCTCCAGGTCGTGAGGACCGCATTAACCGGCCGGGAGGGGCTCGAGGCGCTGACCACGTCTCACCCTCCAATACTGCACCCCATCCATGACGTCTGTAGTGGACCGAGATGGGGGGCGCAGCGGCCGGGCGGTAGGCTAAGGCTCCGCGTGAGCTGTCGTGCCATGGAGTTAAACACATTAAAGACTCATCTAAACGGACAAGCATTTGAACTATCATTTTTTTTCTCAAAGGAATGACAAATGCAATATAAAGCAATGTGTAGTTACGAAATCCTGCCCTTTCCTCCGCCCCTTAAATATATAGAAGGGTTCGCACCCTAACTTAAAGGTCCCTTTATAAATAACACATAGCCACACCTCTCTTAGATTTTCCTCTTTGACGGGCCTTTTGCCGAACCGGAGTAGGAGGAGCTATACTGTAAGCAAGACCAATGAGGTACAAAATTATATTTCTTTTCATTGCCATAATAGGAGCAGAAATGCTGACAGCCATGTTGGACATTTTAATACACGATCCATTCTTTTATTGTGTTTATTGCACTTATGAAGTTTAGATTAAAAAAAAGAAAAGAAAAAATAGTATACCCTCAGAGGGGCAGGGGCTGGTTTTTTCCGGTTTCCCGCACCATCACATTCCACCGGTGCTCCATCTTCATTCCACGTTTCATCAGTGACATCGCCTGCGGTGCATATATAGTAAAAGCAGGCGTTAAACACTATCAAAAAAAATCTGATGTGTTCCATTCGCATGACTTTCTCTACTTCTCTGCAACGAATTACTGTTAAACCGCTAATGCTTCTATGTACTTCATGCTAATCGAGAAAAAATTAGCAGAAATGGTCTTATTATTTGCTTCCTTGTAAGTAGCAGCGAAATAATGGAGTACCATAAGTTAAAGTGCTAACCAAAAGCTGGTTGCCATGTGACTGAAGTTCCTTTGTTTGTATAAAAAGGAGTTGACAAATTCCTATACGAAAGAAGTATAAGTTTTTTAAACCTGAAACCAATAACTAGGAATATTTAAAAAACGACAAATTCCACGAAAAAAATATATATTACATAAATTGTGTGTTTTAACGTGCTCTCACTTTTTGTGTGGTAAGCTTTTGTCTATCTCTTTAGGTTTAGCAGTTATTCAAAATTGCATAAAATTCTTCCAGAATAAAGCAGGCTTCTGAGGCTATTCCCAGAAAATTCGAGATATACATTTTTATTTGTCTGGTAAATACCTTTAATATAAGATATTTTAATCAAAATCGTTTGAGCTATTTTGAAAAAATCGAAATTTTCGAAAAAAGTTCCATGTAAAGGGTAGTTGGAGGTAGGGGGATTTTCATGGAAATCTTCGTGTCGCATCCTTGGAAGATACAAACCTAGATATCAAGGTTGGTTTTAACGCACTCTTCGATTTTGAGCTATGCTGCCCACAGACACACACACACTCACACACACACACATACACACAGACACACTTGGGTGCATTACAATATCTTCTCTATACATTATGTACATAGTACGTATAGAGAAAGTAAAAAGCAGCAGAGATAATAAAATTACAAAAAGGAAAGAATAAAAAGTTGTGTTTTATGTCTTTTGTTGCCCTGGATTACAGTAAATGCTATTCAAAGCACGCACACACACACACACACACACACATATATATATATATATATATATATATATATATAACGTTTAATGTAACCCTAAAGTGAGAAGTCCGCGGAATCGATTATTGTCTCTTTAATGTATATGAAGGTAAAGGATATTTCATTTTTAAGCAATAGTAACTTCCTAACGACACATCACTTCAATTTTTATGATAATAATGTTGCGTTTGCTTGGCAGCTAGTTTCGTAGGGTATTTATGTTCGTTTATCGCACTTCATAATGTGGGCAACGGAGCAACGTTAGAATATAAAGTTTTATGTTTTGTTAAACAAATCTCCCTCAGACACTTTGAGAACGATGGTAAAAGCTTATGATAAACAAGCGACGCCAAAGTGAACGAATGGCATAAATGTTTCAGTGCTGAAGATATTACTCTATATGTATAAGGGCACTACTCCAAAATGTAAAGTCTGTTAAATATCAAACCTCTTTCAAGGATGCGAAACGGAGATTTTTCAAGAAAATCTCCCACCCCAAACTTCCATTACAAGGAATCTTTATTGAAACTTCTTATTTCCTTAAAAATGACTAACGATTTTGATTCAAAAACCATATGTTTAAGATGTTTTAATTACAAATGAAATGTATATGTTGAATTCTTTGGAATAGCTTCTGAAGTCCTATTAACTGCGGTTGAATTTTGCATAATTGGTAAACTGGAAGACATAGACAAAATTTACTACATAACAAATCCAGATTTTTATGTTATTTGTTTTTCTTTCGCCTGGGCAAAACCTTCACATAGTGACCGGCTTTTAAATGTTTTAACTATCGAATAACTTTTGTATTTCCTTATTTTCTTGCACAAAGGAACAATACATAATAAAACCATTTCTACTAATGTTATCTTGATAAATTTCAGGTTTTCAAAAATTGTAGTACATCTCTTTATTCTACTTCACCTCATAAAACAATCAAAACTTTTACACTTACTCTTAGGAGTAAAGGGGTAGAGCTTAGTTCATCTTTTAGAGGAAGCAGCAAAATATGGCAATTTGCATATTTACAAACACACAAGAACAGGAATATGATAACGAGTGACTCTATTTATTGTTTCTTAAGTTTTTACCTTCTCTAGCCCTGTATATCGAATGTGCATAGGAATAGAGAAGAATTGTATTCCACCCAAACATTCAATGTCGAGATTTCACCGGAAAAATATGGTTTGGGGTCCCCTGAGTCCGAATAAAGCATTTTCAGAAAAATATCTCTATGTGTGTCTGTGTAAAACATAGCTCAAAAACGAGTTTGGTATCTTCCAAGGATGTGACACGAGGATTTTCAAGAAAATCCACCCACCACAAATTATCTTTACATGAAACATTTGTATGAAAATGTTGATTTTCCAAAAAATGGCTCCAACAATTCTGGTTATAATGTCGTATATTAAAGCTATTCACATCCCAAATTAAATGTATATATTTAATTTTCTGGAACGGCCTCTTACGATCTCTTTATTTTACTGAATGCTAAATCATAAGACATATACAAAAATTTACTCACAAAAGATGTAGATCTCGTCAAAACACACAATTTATGTTCTTTTCGTTTTTGTTTTGGAGGTAACCTTTTCCAAGATATTTTTGTTATTGGTTTCAATTGTAAAATACGTATACATTTCTCATGTAGTATGTGTCCGCTTTTCTTTTATTCTACTCCTGGCCAAGCAAAAAATTGGTTTGCAATAACAATCGCATCACGAGA
This sequence comes from Hymenopus coronatus, assembly GCA_030762935.1. Classification (NCBI taxonomy): domain Eukaryota; kingdom Metazoa; phylum Arthropoda; class Insecta; order Mantodea; family Hymenopodidae; genus Hymenopus; species Hymenopus coronatus. Next base: position 40,276,704 of record CM060886.1, read on the forward strand.
GCTTTTAAAACATCTGAATATCACTTTAGCATAGCGTATTCCTTTAGTTCCCTTCTGCTTATAAGGAACTAAGTAATCAGAACATCCCGGTAATGTTTATCTCGATTAGCATTGTTTAGAAAGAAGAATAATCTTTTGTAAGAAGTTTGTAGAGCAGCTAGAGGAAGTCATGTTAGTGTAACACATCAGATTTTTTATTTCCTTTTATCATTCCTTTGTACGTTATATCATAAAAATCTTGCAAATTCAGCATAAACACCAGCACTATAGCAGCTACAACTTCTTTGTCATTCATAAATTAATTAAAACTGAACTGTTAAAATAAAGAATTAGGCAAACATTTCTTTTGCATTTTATGCGAGTTTTTTTTTTTTTCTGATTGGCATTTTCCTCCATAGTCCCATAGTCCTACATAGGATTCAATTTTCTCAAGAACTAATGCAGGTGGGCAAATTAAAGTTTTATGTGATAGAAAGAACATCTCAATGGTGTCATTGATATACCTTGTTATTTATAAGGTTGATGGTTGTGTTTTAGAAATTAATTGTTAGATTCTAAAACAAAAATGTGTACTTAAGCAAAATGTCATATCTTCTTGAGTGAATCACTTTATGACACGAAAGTTGATCAGTGAACTAAGAAAGTGTGCATCAATAGCTTTGGTCCGTTCTGCTGAACAGTTTCCGAGACAATGGATAATGAACGAGGTTATGAAATTTAATATTGGCAGGGCAAATGTATCATACCTAATGAAAAACTTTTTCAAAATTTTAAATAGCTCCTCATCCTGAGGGAGCAATGATAAATAAATGGTGCTGTTGCATGTAATATAAAGCTTTTATCTACAACATCATGAATTATGTTTCAGTCTCACATGGTTCTTCTCGAATCACCAAGATATATACGTTGGTCAACAGACGTTCCAAACTTGGGGTGGGATGCTCAACGTTGTTATATAAATCACTGATACGTCCATTCATCACATATGCAGCTCCTGTGTGGGGTGCAGACAGCAAAACACATATTCATCGCCCACTACAAAATAAGTGCATTTGAATTCTCACAAATTCTCCTTGGTACGTAAGAAGCAATCAACTAGGAATTCTTCCACTACAGCAAAGCATCAGGGAACTTGCAAAGTCTCTACAATAAATTTCCTCAAGTCTATGGAGCTCAGACATATCACATAGAAACAAAAACCTGAAAGAGAACAAGATTAAAAATGCCTTTCTCTAGCCGTTCCACAAACTTCTTACATAAGATTATTCTTCTTTCTGCACCTTGTTAATCGAGGTACTCAGCACAATGTTCTTACTACTTAGTTCCTTATAAGCAGGAAGAAAATAAGGTAATACACTTGGCTAAATCGATAGTCAAATGTTTTAAAAGCTGTCGTTATGCGATTGTCTTTACAAATCCCTTCTTTTCTTGGCCAGGAGTAGAACAAAAGAAAAACGGACACTCCCGTCTGAGAAAGGTATAAGTACTTCCCAACTGAAACTAATAACAATGCATACCTCGAAAACGGTAACCTGCACGAAAAAATCTATATGGCGTAAATTGTGTATTTTAACAAGGCCTACATTTTTTGTACAGTAAGTTTTTGTCTATCTCTTACGGTTTATTAGTTATGTCAAATTAAGCAAAATTCATCCAGAATAAACAGGTCTCTAGAAGCTATTCCCAGAAAATTAAAGATATGCATTTTATTTGTCAAGTAAATATCTTTAACATACGCTATTTTAATCAAAATCGTTAGAGCCATTTTTAAGGAAATCAACATTTTCGAAAAAAGTACCATGTAAAGGGTAGTTTGGGGTGGGGGGATTTTTCTCAAAATCTTCGTGTCGCATCCCTGGAAGATACTGAACTTAAATACAAAGTTTGGTATTTTAGCTAATTTTGTTTTTGAGTTATCGTGTTCACAGACACACGGACACACACACATGGACCTTTTTCTGAAAATGCTTTTTTTTGGATTCAGGGGGTCCTAAAACATGTATTTCCGGTGAAATCTCGACATCGATTTTTTTGGTGGAATGCAATACTTCTCTATCCCTATGTACATTGTACATACGGGGCTAGAGAAAGTAAAAAGGAAATTACCCCAGGACAATCTACTCAGCCAATTAGACGGCAACGATTTTTCTCACCTTGAATAAATTATATAGCAGCAAATGTTTTATATGTTTTGCATATATGGGTTTATTTTCATTACTTAATTTGTAGCTACGCATTTACTGCCATTATTTTATTTCATTCTTTACTTAATGTTTGCTACTCATTGTTACTTACAAGTAGATATTAACATCAGTGAAAATATGTAAAATACACATTATTTTTTATTTTTGTTTTTGTTTACAATAGAGGAGCCTTATAGGTCAACCTCATCATGTAATTTGTTATTGTCATATTAATTATTCTCAATGACCTGTAAAGCAATACTGCTGATCGGTCAAAAATAAATTATTAAAAAAACTGAAAATAACGGGAACATGGCTGTGTATAATTGATATATTTTGCAAATTCTTCACTTGAAATTTCCGACATAACAATCCAAGGTTTCTTCTAGGATGAGTAAATGAGATAACGCTTGTGCCTATCGTAGGCAGCGAACATGAAAATTAGTTAATGTGTGCTCTTGCATGCTAGGTCCTGCAGGAAACACGGAGGTGTCAGACTAGACACAAAAATAACCGGTAGTAATAAAAAACTGGAAACCAGAGTGTCATAAATAACAACATAAATCACGGCTTTGTATTTTGCTTTGCGGCGTTTATCACTTGCGGATCTTCCTGTTTGTGGTAACCCGTCAAACAAAGCCTTTAGACAACGTAGGCGTTTCGAGATACTGCTTTGTATATACACGTGGCCCCTTTACAACCAAGTAGAGCAACAGGTCCAGCCCTCGCTCCACTGCTATGGGAGTCGCAAGGAAATGCCTTTTCTACACAGATTCTCATCTGGTATGAGCGATTTTAAAATCACGCTGCCAAACAACAGGTTAACTTCAGATAAATACATTGAACGATTATTTAATATCCTTTTCGAAAACCAGAACATAAAGGACCAGGTCAAAAGATGCATAAATAAGATAGGATGCACAAGCCTAACTTGTTTTTCCCATATTGAATCAAATGGGGCAAACATTAGGTAATTACGTTAGTCAGGTTTACCTCAATGCTGTTTTTGGCTCAGATTAAAGCTCCTACATAATTTCCTTTTCGAGATCCCTCGTCTATAAAGAGATCTCAACAAGCACTTACCGCTTACACAGGTTTGCCAGTCGCATAGCATGTTTTGGAAGCCACCTCCTACTTGATGAATTCATTCCAAATTGCAAACATCATGTCCTTACATTTATTACTTTCTCTCTACGCATAATGTACATAGTGTAAGAGAAAGTATTGCATTCAATCCCAAAAATTTGATACCGAAATTTCACCGGAAATGCATATTTTGCATTCTGAATCAAAAAAAAAACCCAAATTTTTTTGGAAAAGGTCCGTGTGAGTGTCTGTGGCCAGCATAGCTCATAAAGTCTTGGTATTTAAGTACAGTATCTTTCAAGGTTGCGATACGAAGATTTTCAAGAAACTCCCCCTACCACCAACTACCCTTCACATGGAAAACATTGCGAAAATTTTCTCAAAAATGGCTCTAACGATTTTGATTAAAATATCATATGTTAAAGACATCTACCTGAGAAACAAAATGTATATCTTGAATTTTCTGGGAATAGCCACTGAAGACATGTTTATTTTGGATGAATTTTGCGGAAGTTTGCGTAACTGGTAAACCGTAAGAGATAATGTACATTTGCTAAAACATACAATTTATGTTATATACATTCTTTTCGTGGAGTTGGCAATTTTTGAGATATTTTTTGTTATTAGTTTCAGCTTTAAAGTACTTATATTTTTCTCATACGGGAATTTGTCAACTCCTGTCCAATCAACAAAAGATTTTCACTCACGTCACACATAGCAACCAGCTTTTAAAACATTTGTCTATCACTTTAGTCTAGTGTATTCCCTTATCTCTCTTCCACTTACGAGGAAGCAGGTAATAAGACTCCTACTGCAGATTTTTTCTCGATTAACATTAAGTAAATATATATTAAGCTTATTAATAATAATTTGTTGCAGAGATGTAGAGAAGGTTATGCGGATGGAACACATCAGATATTTTGCGTACACGTTTCCTTTTACAACCGTCTGATGTGTTCCATTCACATGACTTTCTCTATATCACTGCAACAAATTATATTTACTTCATCTAATGGAGTAAAAATTAGCATAAATAGTCTTATTACTTGCTTCCTTGTTAGTAGAAGCGAAATATGGAGGTACCATAGGTTAAAGCGATAGTCAAAATAGTTGCTCTGCGACTGAAGTTCCTTTGTTTGTATGGACACGAGTTGACAAAGTCCTGTATGAGAAAAGTACAAGTTTTTATAGCTGAAACAAAAAAACAAGGAATATCTCAAGAACAATCAACTCCGCGAAAAAAATGTATATAACATAAATTGTGTGTTTTAAGGTGCTCTACATTTTTTGTGTGGTAAGTTTTTGTCCATCTCTTACGTTTAGCAATTATGCAAAATTCCGTAAAATTGACCCAGAATAAAGTAGTCTTCAGAGGCTGTTCCCAGAAAATTCAAAATACATGTTTTATCTGTCAGATAAATATCTTTAATATACGACATTTTAATCACAATCGTTAGAGCCAGTTTTTAGAATCTCAAAATGTTCGAAAAAAGTTCCATGTAAAGGGTAGTTTGGGGTAGATGGGATTTTTCTCAAAATCTTCGTGTCGCATCCCTGGAAGATACTAAACTTAAACACCAAGTTTGGTATTTTACCGACTTTTCTTTTTTGAGTTATCGTGTTCACAGACACACGGACCTTTTTCTGAAAACATATATTTCCGGTAAAATCTCGGCATCGAATTCTTTGGTGGAGTGCAATATCTTCTCTATACACTATGTACATAGCACGTATAGAGAAAGTAATAAAAGACGCAAGTGATTAAGTCCGTGAGTCTTTCATGAATTCGTGAGATTAACTCATGTGTAGATGAAAGGTCCGTCCACCCTTGAAAACAGTATACGTACATTTATAGGGGTCAACTGTGTATAAAATTCCTCAAAGATTTGCTTACACACATCAGTGTTTATTGTTGTTTCCAAAAATGTTGCTCCCACAATCCGATTTGATAACACTGCACACATCGATTTGTTCATGTGAAGAGGTCACTCAATCGTATAGGAATTCTTTGTTGACCGGTAGGTATAATGGTGTTCAGGGACTTTGTATGTCCTATCAAATAGAGCTAGGCTTCATCACTCAAGAAATACTGCAGCAAATCCAACATTCCACGCTCAATTTTTGACATAATTGACATATTTTGCTTTACTCTCCCCCTTCAGTTCTTTGACACATTTCTTCATCAGTTTATGGTATAAAATAAGTTGACAAGACCTTGACAACGTTCTCTTCTTTGCGACAGTTTATATGTCGACTTTTTTGGACTCTGGATCATTCGTGCTGAGTATTCGCGATCATAGCAGGGTTAGGTACAAACGGGCTATTCTTTTTAGCGTTTGCAACTGACCCTGGAGTCCGCCATTTTGTCATCAAATCCTGTATACTGCTCTTTGATGGTATAGTAATGCTGGGGAACTTCTTTGCAAAAATGTTTCGCGAACCGGCAGACGCGTATGCCTACACTATTGCGATTTTTTTTGAAGAGGTTAAACCTCGCTGAGGTATTTACTTCACCCGTCTTAACCAAGTCGCATGCGCCCACGTTTTGTATTGACAATATTAAAGTCGCATGTGCCACCTCGTTTTAATCCAACTATTTATTGTTTCAGTTCTTAAATAGGTTATCAACAATTGAGGGCTTATCTATTCGAACCCCCTCTGATTTCCTAAAATGACATCTGATATTTTAATACCAAACCGTTTTAGTTCTACATACACCCGACTTTTAATGGTATTAACGAAAACAATTGTTGCGGAAAATTTATTGTTTTGGATATCTTTCAAGTAAGTTTTATACATATATGTAATACTTATAATAGTTAATGCAAGAACAAATGGAAAAAACAATTATTGGAATCAGTTGAAAAATTCAATTAAATTTTATCTGATGTATTCCATTCACAAAGCTTTCTCTATATCTCTACAACAAATTATTGTTAGAAAGCTTATGCTTCTATTTACTTCAAGCTAATCGAGAAAAAATTAGCAGAAATAGTCTTATTACTTGCTTCCTTGTAAGTAGAAGCGAAATAAGGGAGTACCATAGGTTAAAGTGATAGTCAAAAGCTGGTTGCTATGTGACTGAAGTTCCTTTGTTTGTATGGGCAGGAGTTCACAAATTCCTGTATGAGAAAAGTATAAGTTTTTTTAAAGCTGAAACTAATAACAAGGAATATCACAAAAACGATCAACTCCACGAAATATATATATATATATATACAACAATAATTGTGTGTTTTAATGTGCTCTACATTTTTTGTATAATAAGTTTTTTTCCATTTCTTATGGTATAGCAGTTATACAAAATTCTGTAAAATTCATCTAGAGTAAAGTAGTCTTCGGAGGCTATTCCCAGAAAATTCAAGATATACATTTTTTTTGTCAGGCAAATATCTTTAATATATGATACTTTAATCAAAATCGTTAGTCTTTTTTGAGAAAATCCAAATTTTCTTGCAAATCTTCGTGTCGCATCCTTGGAAAATACGAAACTTAAATACCAACTTTGGTATTTAACTGTCTTCTTGTTATTGAGCTATGCTGTCCACATACATACACACACACTAACACTACAGACACATACGCACACACGGACCTTTTCCCAAAAATTATTTTTTTGGATTCAGGGGCACACAAAGCATGTATTTCCGGTGAAATCTCGGTATCGAATTTTTCTGAGCAATACAATACCTTTTCTATACACTATGTAGATAGTACGTAAAGAGAAAGTAAAAATAGCCTTATGTTGGCTAGTTAGTATTATCTGGATACTAAATACTTACGATTATAAGTCGCTTTAAGGTCTCCTCTGAAGGGAGACATATGGTTGGTTGAACCGGGAAAAAAATATGTAATCAGTTGGAAAATTGAATGGCACACTGGGGCCGCGCCGTGGCAGAGTGGTCAGACCATTCGCCCGGGTTCAATCCCAAGCGACCGCATGTGAGATTTGTGGTGGACAAAGCGGATTTTCTCCGGGTTCTCCGGTTTCCCTCGCCATCTCATTCCACCGGGGCTCCATCTTCATGTATCATCAGTGACATCGCCTGCGGTGCCAGAGCAGTAAAAGCGGGCGTTAAACTACCAAAAAAATGGCACACCGGTATGCTGTCTCAATAGCTCAATAGTAAGAATAACCACACGGAGAGCGGTGGCTTTGAATTTTTCAACTGGTTCCAATAATAACAAACCACTGCCCTGTGCAATTTTGAATATACAAAAGAGAGGGATGTAACCATTATAATAGATAAAAGAATATTTACTAGGATCGACTGACAAGTACCGGCCTCACACAGATATGGTGCCACTAGGCCAGTTAGACGGTAGCATCGTATAGCTTAACTCTAGAGTAGGTTGTATCCATAGTTACAGGTCAGTGGCTTGTTTAGTTTTCGAATAACAGCATTTTAAACAAGACAATAAATACTTCATTTGAAAGACTTAACGCCTAGAGAAATGAAGGACAGATGGACAGTACATTGAACGACTCTGCCCCTTCATATTCAGTGATTAAAAGGCGAGTTGCAGAGTTTAAAATTGGACGTACGAGTACTAGTAATGAGCCTCGCTCTAGACGCCCTGTAGAAGTGACAACTCCAGAGATCATTGAAAAAAATCACCTTTTAGTACTGAAATATCGCAGATTAAAGTTGTTTGAGATAGCAGAGGCTGTAAATATAACAAAAAAGCGTGTAGGTTTTATTTGAAGTGCTGTTTTGGACTTTCACAAGGTCCATGCAAGATGGTGCCGCGTTTGTTGACATCTGATCAAAAGTTGCAAAGAAAATTTGTTTCTATTAAGAATGTGGAGCTCTGCCGTAAACATCCTAGTGAACTTTTGAGACAGCTTACTTCATTACACTCCAGAAAGTAAATCACAGTCAAAACAGTGGATTGCGCCAGGTGAACCAACTCCAAAAAGGCAAAGTCAATGTTGTCAGCTAACAAGGTTATGGCGAGTGTTTTCTGAGATGCACTGAGAACTATTCTTATTGATTACTTGGAAAAGGGTAAAAGTATCACTGGTGACTAATACTGCAACGTTTGAGTGGTGAGGTGAAAATAAAAAACCTCAGTTGGCAAAAAATCTTGTTTCATCACACAATGCATCGTTTAGTCACTGCAATGGGGAAAATGTGCGAATTAAATTTGGTACTTCTTGAACATCCACAGAGACATTACATTTTAGTTTAAGGAGAATAAATTCAGATGAACATAAAACAGTGAAATTTCTAGGTTTGCATATCGACTCAAATTTGTGCTGGCAAACTCATGTTACGTATGTTGTAAAAGAGTAATGTAGAATATTTAATTGCGGCCTATTATGGTCATATTCATAGCCATCTGAATTATGGACTTTTGCTCGCTTCATCATTACGAGTTTTTATTTTACAGAAGAGAACTTTAAGGCTAATTTATGGAGCTCCACCCAGGACTCATTGTAAACCACTTTTTATTCAATCTGCTATTCTTACTTTACCGTCAATGTACGTTCTGGCCTGCCTCTTGTATGTCAAGAAAAATATTAATGATTTTACTACCTGTGACAATATACATAATTAGCCAACACGGAAGAACTCAAATATTTATATACCCAAAAGTAAATATAGTGTAAGTGTAAATAGTTTCTGTTATATCTCACTAAAACTTTTCACCTTCTTGCCTATGCACATAAGACATCTTTCGTTTCAGAGCTTCAAGAGGAGGCTTGGGTCAATACTGACGGTTAATCCTCTGTATACTGTTGACGAGTTTTATAATGTAAATATGTGACGATAGAATGTATAATTGATGTATATAGTTTACTGACGAAGTCATGAATAATTATATTCAATAGACTAATAAACGATCTATCTATCTATCTATTCGCCAGATCTAAAACCCAGTGACTACCACCTGTTCCAAACCTCAAAACATTTCTTGGAGGACGAAGATTTCACACCAAGAGGAGATCATTGATGCGGTAAACTGTTAACCTTGAGCACTACAGAGAAAGTTTAATTAAATTAGAACACCGATATAACAAATGTATTAGCCTTTCTGCAGATTATGTTGAGAAATGAAGCAAAAAAAATTGTTTTTTTTAAATGCTGTTTTCATTGAGAGGCCCGGGATTTATCAGCCGACCCTAGTTCTTTCTCTGCTTAGTACATACTAAATATATATCGGTACATAATACAACGTGTTTTTAGAATGTTTTAGGTTTTGAATCTTAAATTTTAAAACGAGCTAAATAGATAAGAAGGAATTATCTAAACGACTACTTTATAGGAGTTTCTTTTTATTTCCCAGTAAAGTGTGATTCTGTCTTGAGGTAAAGTGTTTACTCCGAAAGTAATATTCTTTAGGGCTCACTGATTTCCTTCTGATACAGTTTGCAAAATCTAGAGACGAACGTACATGCAGATAAAAAGGTATTACAGAGCGTTTAGCTCGCTTGACACGTTTCTCCTTCGGACAAGGGGGGGAAAACTCGTCTCACTTGACGCGCTGCAACGCGATAAAAACTACATTGGCCCTGGGGGGGAGCTGTGATGCCCATTTAGATCTGAACAGCACAGAGCACCCTCTACTGGCCTGCGAAAATTATAGTCACTTATACAGCATCTTTGCGGTTAGCAGTGGCGTGCACAAAATTATTCTCTCGATCGTTGTACAACATTTTACTAATGTTCCCTTACACTATAAGCCATATAGAGCTTCAACATTAAATTAAAATGCGCATTATTTGAGAAATAAACATTTTGAGAGGAAAGTCTCTCAAACTACGATACTTTGTAAATACTCTGTTAAAATTTAAGGAACAGTAGGATTAAGGTTTTTAACGATTTTAGTTTTAAATTAATTATTTTTAAAAAAACTAATGCTTCTTTTTACTTCCTGTTAATCCAGAGAAAATTAACAGAAATAGTCTTATTACTTGTCTCAATGTAAGTAAAAGCGAAATAAGGGAGTACCATAGGTTAAGGTGATAGTCAAAAGCTGGTTGCTATGTGACTGAAGTTCCTTTGTTTGTATGGACAGGAGTTCACAAATTCCTGTATGAGAAAAGTATAAGTTTTTTTAAAGCTGAAACCAATAACAAGGAATATCACAAAAACGATCAACTCCACGAAATATAGCACAAATTGTGTGTTTTAAGGAGCTCTACATGTTCTGTTATGTAAGTTTTTGTCTATCTCTTACGGTTTGCCAGTTAATCAAAATTCCGTAAAATTCATCCAGAATAAAGTAATCTTCCGAAGCTATTCCCAGTAAATTCAAGATAAACATTTTATTTATCAGGTAAATATCTTTAATATACGATATTTCAATCAAAATCTTGGAGCCATTTTTGAGAAGTCAAAATTTTCGAAAACTTTTCCATATAAAGGCCAGTTGGGGGTGGGGGTATATGCTTGAAAATCTTCCTTGGAAGATACTGGTCTTAAACACCAAGTTATATAAATAACATACTTTTCGTTTTTGAGCTACGCTGTCCACAGACACGCGCATACATACACAAACACGCCATACATACACGGGCCTTTTTCCAAAACTGCTTCTTTTTTTCTTCGATTCAGGGGGACCCAAAACATGGATTTCCAGTGAAACCTTGGTATCGAATTTTTGGGTGCATTACATTACCTTCTCTATACACCATGTACATAGTACGTGTAGAGAAAGTAAAAAATGCATACTTAATATCAGCAAATAAAGAAATGGCTGTGCAAAATATGAAATCCAATTCACTTAGTTTCTTACATAATAATGTAAATTAAACATGCAAATTTTCAAATAAACCGTTCGCCTTTAAATTTGTCACGAAAATAAGATAAGAGTTTTTTGATACTGTAATACAGTGAAAATAAATATAAGCTTTTAATTTAGGTTGAAGTTATTATTCGTGGGGAAATAAAAGTGTTTTTTTTTAATTGTTCATTTGCATAGCCCCTTTAAATTGTATGGTCATATTGGGTGCTTTGACTTGTGAAACAACTTACCCGATCATAGTAGGTTATTGTCATTAGGTTTATCATTTTATATTATTAAACACATGTGTATTCATTCTCACATACATGCTTTCAGACTCTGCGGGGGATAGGGAATAATTCTGGTTAAAGAATTTTCCGCCCCAGCCAGGAATCGAACCCGGGACCTCTGAGTGAGAAGTCAGCTCGCTCGCCTTGACCACTCGACCACAGTGGCAGTCCAATAAAGTTTTATTTATATGAAGTTGTTGAAATTAATATGTTTCTTGTTTTTAAATGTAAATAATGTTTATGAGCAAATGAATAAAGCAATATAACAGCCATACTTAAATTTTAGATAGCACACTTGAGATTATGTATGCAATTTTGCAACAAAAAAAAAAGAAAAAAAATTCAGTGCAAACATATAAGGCTGAAAAGGAACCACATACAAAAAGAAGTGCGGTTCAATGTTGCCATTTTCATCTATGTAAAAGCTCAGTCCCAGCAACCCTTCAGCTTAGAAAGTAAATATTGATTGATATGTTCTCGACTTCGGAAAAATTGTGTGCAAGAAGCTCTTTTTTATCCCTAGCAATTTGACTTTACACGCCGGGAATATTTGGATTGACTTTAATAAACTAATAATTTGTAAAAGCTTCAAAAAAGCTACTAATGAAAATCTTAAGTTTAAGTTTAGTGCATTAGGTTTATCAATTTTGGTATCAATAATTTGAAAGTGGATAACGCAACCTTAAATGTATTTTTCAGTTCAATTTTGTCGTTCCATTTAGTGTTGCAGCTGCAGAATTAGTTTATTTCTTTTTTCTCCGTCAAACTGGATCTAGTAATTTTTTAGGTTTTATTATTTCCACCTTTACTTACTAGGTTACTTTCAAAACCTTGAAAACCTCTCTGGTTCTTTGAGATACGACGCTAGCTTCAACATCTTGTATGACTATAAATATATTTTTTGTTTTATCTCAGAAAACTTAAACCTACTATACACCCTGGAATTAGCTGTTCTATAAGGTAGATAACACGTTTGTTTTCTGCGGTACTGAAAGTTAAGTGAAACCTCTTAAGTCTTAAAAATATTGTAATGAGGAACAAAATTATTCCCCCATATAGTATTTTAATGTAATTTTCCAAACGGAATTTGTTGGTGTTATTAGAAATTAATGTATGAGCTATATAGTGAAATGTGTTGAAAGATGGAAAAAATTACACGCCATCGGAAAATTTTAAAAAAGCCTTAATAAGACAAATAAGTATTAGAAAAAGGCAACATACTTTATTACATATTTTTACTTTCTCTATACGCACTATGTACATAGTGTATAGAGAAGGTATTGCACTCCACCCAAAATTCGATACCGAGGTTTCACCGGAAATATATGTTTTAGGGTCCCCAATATCCAAAAAAAGCATTTACACAAAAAGGTCCGTGTGTGTGTGTGTGTGTGTGTGTGTGTGTGTGTGTCCGTGTGCCTTTGAACACGATAACTCAAAAACGAAAAGTCGATAAAATACCAAACTTGGTATTTAAGCTTAGTATCTTCCAGGGATGCGACACGAAGATTTTGAGAAAAATCCCCTCCTCCCCAACTACCCTTTACATGGAACTTTTTCGAAAATTTTGATTTTCTCAAAAATGGCTCTAACGCTTTTGATTAAAATTCCGTATATTAAAGATATTTACCTGACAAATAAAATATATATCTTGAATTTTCTAGGAATAGCTTCTGAAGAATAGTTTATTCTGGATGAATTTTACGGAATTGTGAATAACTGCTAAACCATAAGAGATGGACAAAAACGTACTACACAAAAATGTAGAGCACGCTAAAACACACAATTTATGTTATATAAATTTTTTCGTGGAGTTCGTCGTTTTTGAGACATTCCTTATTTTTGGCATCTGCTATGAAAAACTTATATTTTTCTCATACAGGAACTTGTCAACTCCGATCCATATAAACAAAGGAACTTCACTGACATAGAAAACAGCTTTTGACTATCACTTTAACCTATGGTAGTCCCTTATTTCGCTTCTACTTATAAGGAAGCAAGTAATAAGACTGTTTCTGCTAATGTTTTCTGATTAGCATAAAGTCAATAGAAGTATAGGCTTTTTAAGAATAATTTGTTGCAGGTATATAGAGAAAGTCATGTGAATGATACACATAGAATTTTTATTATTTATATTTTATCTTTATACATATACGATTATAATTATATTTTGCTCATTGAAAAAGTGTAGAAAATTTATTCTTGAATAAAGTCGAGTTCCATTATTTACTTTTAATATATAATGTGTTAAAGTACTTTTAGCAAAAACAGAATTTACTGCATCTAAAATGTTGTCTACCTATTCTGCAACAAGTTACTCTTGCAAACACTTGTTTTTTTATACTAATCACGCTAAACATTAAAAGAAATATTCTTGCTTATTAATCTGTATATACAACAAGTAAAGGAAGACATTAGGCTTAAGAATAATCAAATAATTTAAGTTTTTCGCTAAGTGATGAAATTGAAATTACAAATGTTGCATGGACAGGAGGGAGGAAATGAGTTGCGGCTCCCCATTTGAGAAAACTAAGGAATAAGAAATTTAAATAAATAACAAGCAAAATCTTGAAATAATAATACCTCCACAAAAATGATATTTTCCAGATATAAATGTTGTTTTAAAAGTAATCTACAATTATTGTGTTGTATGATTTTGTCTATCTCCTACTATTTGCCATTTATGCAACTCAACCAGAATGAAAAGAACTTCAGAGGCCATTCATAGAAAATTTAGGATATATAATTTTTACTTTCTCTAAACGTATTATGTACATTGTGTAAAGAGAAGGTATTGCATTCCACCCAAAATTTTATACCGAGATGTCACCGGAAATACATGTTTTAGGGTCCCCTGTATCCAAAAAGAGTATTTTCAGAAAAATGTCCGTGTATGTCCGTGTGTCAGTGTATCCGTGTGTCTGTGAACACGATAACTCAAAAACGAAAAGTCGGTAAAATACCAAACTTGGTATTTAAGTTTAGTAGCTTCCAGGGATGCGACACGCAGGATTTAAGAAAAATACCCCCATCCCAAACTACCCTTTACATGGAACTGTTTTCGAAAATTTTGATTTTCTCAAAAATGGCTCTAACGATTTTGATTAAAATATCGTATATTAAAGATGTTTACCTGACAAATAAAATGGATATCTTCAATTTTCTGGCAATAGCCTCGGAAGCTTACTTTATTCTGGATGACATTTACGGAATCTTGCATAGCTCCTAAACCGTAAGAGATATATAAGAACTTACTACACAAGAAATGTAGAGCGCGTTAAAACACACAACTTATGTTATATACATTTTTTTCATGGAGTTGGTCGTTTTTTAGATATTCCTTTTTCTTGGTTTCAGCTCCTATCCATACAAACAAAGGAACATCAGTCACATACCAACCAGCTTTTGGCTTTCACTTTAACCCATGGTACTCCCTTATTTCGCTTCTACTTACAATAAAGCAAGAAATAAGACTATTTCTGCTAATTTTTCTCGATTAGCATGAAATAAATAAAAGATACGCTTATTAACAATAATAATTTACAGAGATATAGAGAAAGTCATGTGAATGGAACACATCAGATTTTTTTTTTACATGGGAAGCAAAATGTATATGCTGAATTCCTGGGAATAGCCCTAAAGAATTCTTTATTCTGAATGCACTGCTGAATTTTTCATAACTGGTAAACCGTGTGAGTTACTATACAAAAAATATAGAGCTCGTTAAAACACACAATTTATGTTAGTGGCATTTTCGTGGAGTTGACGTTTTTTGAGATATCCTTTGTTATTGGTTTTAGTTTTAAAATACTTATAACTTTTCTCATTCGGAAATTGTCAACTATTTGCAATGCATAAAAACGGATTCAAACCACTTGCAATCAGATTTTAAAATATTTGACTATCGCTTAGGCTAGTGTATTCCTTTATTTCCCTTCTGCTTACAAGAAAGCAAGTAGTAAGACCATTTATGCTAATGTATATTTCGATTAGCATGAGGTATATAGAAGAATAATGTATTTAACAATGATTTGTTACTGAGATGTAGAGAAAGTCATGTGAATGGAACGCATACAATTTTTCATTTGAGTAGCAAATGTCCTTGCTAATGTGCTCATTTATTCCATGACCTCTGACTGCAAATCGTTTTTACTTGTAAGTTTTGTGCCTAAGATAGATAAGGGACATCTGCTGTTTTATTTTTCTTTCAATTTTTTAATTGACAATGGTGAGGATTTTTAGATACCTACTATAAGGGATTTTGATTCCTTGGTGGAAATTTTCGTATTATATTTTGACACCTAAGCAGGAGATATATTCTAATATTAATAGCCGCTTATTAATACTGTGTGGTTGGCATAGCAAATGTGTTAATTTCCTTGTTTTCCATCTTGGGTCCTTTCATATTGCCGATAGCTGTGAAAACTTCATCAATAGCGTTAAAATGGAATGGGATAAAACTCTTCCGGGCACAGACTTTCCTCACTCCTCTGTTCATTTCGATGTTATCTGAGAATTGGTCGTTACATTTTATACTCGCAAAGTTGTTGGAATATGTTATTTATTAAAAGAACATGATTTTGTATTTTCCTATTTTATACAATTTCCAAAGCTGTTTATAGTTCAAGCCTACACTCACTTTTTCCAAATCAATGACTCTCATAAAAGCTGGTTTATAATTTTATAACGATTTTCACTGATATTACTTAAAATAAAAAATGCATATATCCAAACGTCCTTAATGTTCATCCCGCAAGGATATGTCACTGAATTTCTCCGCAAAAATTGTTGTGGTTACCTTTAACAAAGTTAAAACTATATTCATAATTTTGGGGGGTTTAATTCCCTCCCTCCTTTTTTAAATATGATATTGGTTTTCTGTCCTAAGGAATCTGTAATTTATTGAATATTTGCTTAATAAGCCAACTTAGTTCTGCTAATAAATCAGTTCCCCCGTATTATATCATCCGATATTGCATTACTCCAAGCGATTTTCTGTTTTTAGCTTTGCAGCTGGCTTCGTCTCTAACAAATTATTATTTTAATATTATTTGTCTTTTATTTATTTTCGGGTTTAGACGAATATAGGGCTAATAGTTTTATTTTTTGAAGCGATAATATATTTTTATTTCCTTCTTTTGATTACTGGCCATTCTGTTTCAGAAGTACATAGAAGTCTCTGTGAAAGTTGTTCGTATATGCCTTCCAGTAGTCTTCCTTTTCATCTGATTTTTTACTTTACTTCGTTTCTATCTACTTTGTAATTATTACATTCTATGTCTTTGTCCTTTATGTTTAAAAAAAAACATGTTTCTTCTTATCTAATACTTTAATTTAATCCCAAAACAATAGAGTTTTAGTCCGATTATGATTATTTACAATAACTTTCTTGGACCATAATGCTTCATAACATGCCTAAGAATGTTGGTTTTTAATTTGTCCCAATCTTGTCAATATTACTTTCATTGTCTAACTTACTATTACTCTCACCAGTTCTCCACTGACTAACTCTTTAGCCTAATGTGTTCTCTAATTTCCCTTCTACTTATTAGGAACTAAGTAATGAGGTCATTCCTTCTAATGCTTATCTCAATTAGTATGAAGTAGATACAAAAATAATCTTTGTAAGAATAGTTTATTTATAGAACAAAGAAATTCATATGAATGGAACACATATTTTAAAGGTATGTCATTCGGTTAAGCTTTATGAGTTCCTCTTGGACCTAAAATGGAATCTGTAATAAACGCATGTTCAAATAAAATAGAAAAGACTGATCGTCTTTTCAGACTTTTTCTCGGTTCTGCAATACTACACTTCCCACACTTGTATGGCAATATGCATTACCAAAATTATTAACATTCACTAAACCCCTCGAAAAAGGAAATTGAGTACTTTTTGTTAACCTAGTTAATATTATAAATCTAGAAAAATTAGAATATCATATTGATCCTGAAAAAATAGCTATTCCAGAATATTTAAATGAATTAAAATAACAATTAATTTAATCTATATTTTAATACAATTCTCCCTTACCATAATCCTAATAAGCTTGCCTGAAACATCCCGATCGGTCACGTTTTAGGGTTTTCTGAAAAAAATGGAAACCATTGCTATAAACAGTGTGTGTTTAAATTGTAAGGTTACTTTCTTGCAAATATAATTCTAAGAAATTACACAAGATATAGGATAGCAATATATTATTTCTGTGAAATTAATTTCTGTGAAATTAATTTCTGTTTTATTTTAATAACATCACATTATTTCATAGCTGCAGCTAATTTAACTAAGAATGCCTTCATATACATACATCCTATAAGAATTCTTAAACAGCATTTCTTAAACAGTGGGTCATGAAGGTAGGGCATTTAAAACTGGCAGAAACCGCTTAAAGATTTGAGAATGAATAGCATCAAAAAACTGTGTTATTTTCTCTACACGTACTACGTATGTACATAGTTATAGAGAAGGTACTGTATCCCACCCAAAAATACGATACCGAGATTTCACCGGAAATATATGTTTTTCATATGTTTCTGAATAAAAAAAACATTTTTTAAAAAAAAAAGTTTGTTATTTAACGGTCTTTTCGTTCTTGAGTTATGCTGTCCACAGAAACACAGACACACAGACACGCACACACAGACACGCACACCCGCACACACGGACCTTTTTCCAAGAACGCTTTTTTTGGATCCAAGGGGACCCAAAATATGTATTTCCGGTGAAATCTCTGTATCGAATTTTTGGGTGCAATACCTTCTCTATACACTATGAACATAGCACGTGTAGAAAAAGTAAAAATACCAAAGGAGACAGCCATCCAACGGATGTAGACATTAACAGTTGTATTGTTAATGTAGGAAAATGTTGCTTCGTTCTCCTTCCTTCGTTTCTTTTCATTTTCTTTTCTTTTTTGTTTAATTGCTTCAACATCTAGGTCATACTGCGATGGTTCTGTAGGAGCTTTGATGCATTATTGACCACATTATGAACCAGTATCTGCCGGACACGTGTACTTAGATATTTATATAGTTTGCTTTCTACAGCACTTGACTTTTTTTTCTGTTTCATTTGTTTTTTCTTTCTTTCCTTTTTATTTTCTCTATACTCACTATGTACATAGTGTATAGAGAATATATTGCACTCCACCAACAAATTCGATACCGAGATTTCACCGGAAATATATGTCTTAGGGTCCCCTGTATCCAAAAAAAGTATTTTCAGAAAAAGGACCGTATGTGTGTGTGTTTCCGTGTGTCCGTGTGTCTGTGAACACGATAACTCAAAAACGAAAAGTCGGTAAAATACCAAACTTGGTATTTAAGTTTAGTATCTTCCAGGGATGCGACACGAAGATTTTGAGAAAAATCCTCCCATCCCAAACTACCCTTTACATGGAACTTTTTTCTAAAATTTTGTTTTTCTTAAAAATGGCTCTAATGAGTTTGATTAAAATATCGTATATTAAAGTTATTTACCTGAAAAATAAAATGTATATTTTGAATTTTCTGGGAATAGCCTCTGAAGGCTACTTTATTCTGGATGAATTTTTCATAACTACTAAACCGTAAGGGATGGACAAAAACTTAACCCACGTTAAAACACACAATTTATGTTATATACATTTTTTTCGTGGTGTTGGCCGTTTTTGAGATATTCCTTTTTCTTGCTTTCAGCTTTGAAAAACATACTTTTCTCATACAGGAATTTGTCAACTCCTGTTAATACAAACAAAGGAACATCAGTCACATAGTAACCAGCTTTTGACTTTCACTTTAACCTATGGTACTCCCTTATTTCGCTTCTACTTATAATAAAGCAAGAAATAAGACTATTTCTGCTAATTCTTCTTGATTAGCATGAAGTAAATAAAAGATAAGCTTATTAACAATAATAATTTATAGAGATATAGAGAAAGTCATGTGAATGGAACACATCAGATTTTTTTCTGTGGGTTGTGTTTGATGAATATTAATTCAGCATTTTTGGTGACTAACGGAAATCACGAGAATGCCGCAGTCAAATTAACCATAAATGAGTGTTGGATCACCTTGATCGATATTAACTTTCTTTATAGCTGCAGTAGTTACGAAGGTATAAAGTGGGCAGAAAGACTCATAAAGTGGTAAATATACCTATCAAATTTTTTCAACTAAGCCGTTAGTTCTAGATCGACACTGTCATTAAACATATACTAATTACTCTTACTTCATTTAATTTGAATAATGAAATTAATGTAGTAATCGATGATAGTGTTTAATTGAACCACTTCCCTTCGTGTTTTTATGGTGGAAAGCTAAATTTTCTGCATTAGTCCTGGTAACCTCATATGCCTATGTCTATTGCCTATTGTCTCTAACGTTTTATATATTTATTATTGTGACATGGAATATAATCGTGCCATTTCTTTACCGGTTAAATCTTATCTTTATTTACTTTTTGTATTAATACGATAATTCATGTAACAGTATAGGTGCAAGTTATTGTTCTTTTTAACGGTCAATATCAGGTGTGGGTAATCGACTGCCAATTCACCACCAATATTAATGTTATTAATCTTACTTCCAGAACCACCAAGTTCAACAGCAAATCATTATTTTTGCATATTATATTCCTATCATTTACTGTTGACAGAAAAACACGCTTGAAAAACACATACATTAAAAATGTCGTCTTGTGTTTTCGAATTCCTCCCCATTTACTAATGATGCACGTGCTAAATTTGTATCCTGATATACTATTTATATACTTTTTCAGGTATATGCAAATTAGCGTTGCACTAAAACGTAAACGTAACGGGAATGAGATCCAAACGCAAATTAACGCTGCAATAAAACTTAAACGTAACGGGAATGAGATCCAAACGCAAATTAGCACTACAGTAAAACGTAAACGTAACGGGAATGATATCCAAAGGCAAATTAACGCTGCAATAAAACGTAAACATAACGGGAATGAGAGCCAAACGCAAATTAATGCTACAATAAAACGTAAACGTAACGGGGAATGAGATCCAAACGCAAATTAGCGCAGCAAAAAAAGGTAAACGTGGTCAGGAATGAGAACCAAAAGGAAATTAGCGCTACAATAAAACGTAACGGGAATGAGATCCAAACGCAAATTAACGCTACAATAAAACGTAAACGTAGCCAGGAATGAGAACCAAAAGTAAATTAGCGCTACAATATAACGTAAACGTAACGGGGAATGAGATCCAAACGCAAATTAACGCTACAATAAAACGTAAACGTAACCAGGAATGAGAACCAAAAGTAAATTAGCGCTACAATAAAACGTAAACGTAACGGGGAATGAGATCCAAACACAAATTAGCGCTGCAATAAAACGTAAACGTAGCCAGGAATGAGAACCAAAAGTAAATTAGTGCTACAATAAAACGTAAACATAACGTGGAATGAGATCCAAATGCAAATTAACGCTGCAATAAAATGTAAACATAACTAGGAATGAGAACTAAAAGTAAATTAGCGCTACAATAAAACATAAACGTAACGGGAATGAGATCCAAACGCAAATTAGCGCTACAATAAAACGTAAACGTAACGGGAATGAGATCCAAACGCAAATTAATGCTGCAAT
The DNA here is from genome assembly GCA_030762935.1 of Hymenopus coronatus. Taxonomy (NCBI): domain Eukaryota; kingdom Metazoa; phylum Arthropoda; class Insecta; order Mantodea; family Hymenopodidae; genus Hymenopus; species Hymenopus coronatus. The sequence goes on from CM060886.1 coordinate 40,297,595, forward strand.
AAAACGTAAACGTAACGGGAATGAGATCCAAGGCAAATTAGCACTACAGTAAAACGTAAACGTAACGGGAATGAGATCCAAAGGCAAATTAACGCTGCAATAAAACGTAAACGTAACGGTAATGAGATCCAAACGCAAATTAACGCTGCAATAAAACGTAAATGTAGCCAGGATGGAGAACCAAACGTAGTGTGTGTCTTCTATGGTATGTAGTATATGGCTTGTACTAGGGTCGGATGATAAGTCCCGGGCCTCACACAGATATGGTGCCACTAGGCCAGTTAGACGGTAGCAGCGTATAATTTAATTCTAGACTAGCTTGTATCCATAGTTACAGGTCAATAGCTTGTTTACGTTCCGAATGACAGCATTTTAAACAAGACAACTTTAGAGTTTTCATGAAAATGGAGGATTTGGAAAAACGAGCAGTGATTAAATATTTCCTACAGAAATCAAGAAGGAAATGGATAGTACATTGAAAGACTTTGCCTCTTTATATTCAATTATTGAAAGATGGGTTGCAGAGTTTAAAATGGGACGTACAAGGACTAGTCATAAACGTCGCTTCGGACGCCCTCTAGAAGTGACAACTTCAGCGATCAGAGATCATTGAAATAATCCATCGTTTAGTAGTGGAAGGCCGCAGATTAAAGTTGTTTGAGATAGCAGAGGATGTAAACATATCAAAAGAACGCGCAGATAATATTTAAAGTAATATTTTGGTCTTTCACAAGGTCTGTGCAAGATGGGTGCCGCGTTTGTTGTCACCTGCTCAAAAGTTGCAAATAAAAACTGCTTCTGTTAAGAATATGAAACTCTACCGTAAAAATACCCGTGAATTTTTCAGACGGCTTATTACCATGGATGAAATTTGGATACATCACTATACTCCAGAAAATAAATCACAGTCTAAACAGTGGATTTCGCCAGGCGAACGATCTCCTAAAAAGGCAAAGTCAATTTTGTCAGCTAACAATGTTATGGCGAGTGTTATCTGGGATGCACAGAGAATTATTTTTATTGATTACTTGGAAAAGGCTAAAAGTATCACTGGTGACTACTGCGCAAGCTTACTGCAAACGTTTGAGTGATGAAGTGAAAAGTAAGAGACCTTATTTTCCAACAACAAAAAATGTGTTTCATCACGACAAAGCTCCGGCCCATCGTTCAGCCATTGCTGAAAGTTGAAATTGCTTGAATATCCACCCTATTCGCCAGATCTAGCACCCAGTGATTACCACCTGTTCTCAAGCCTCAAGAAATTTCTTGGAGGACGAAGATTTCACAGCAATGAGGAGGTCATTGACCGGTAAACAGCTATTTTGAGGACCTTGATAAATCGCACTACAGAGAAGGTTTAATTAAATTAGAATACCGATATGAAAAATATATTAGCCCTTCTTGAGTTTGTGTTGAGAAATAAAGCAAAAACAACTTTTTTAAATGCTGTTTTCATTGAGAGGCCCAGGACTTATCAGCTGACCCTAGCACATTAAAACTTTCGATCCGTGTTTTGAAATTCCTCCTCCTGCTTTAAGTTATATGCAGATTAGTGGTGCCATAAAACGTGAACTTAACCGGGAACGAGAACCAAACGCGTTTGTGGCTTGTATCACTTCCTGGACAAACGCCACTGCTACAACAGCTATGAAAAAGTGGGCCCTGTAGATGAATGTATTAACCTGACGATCGCTTAAAATTAAACGCCTCATCTCTTGTTCTTTTTCTCTCTTGGCGATATCATCTTCAGTAATAAGATAAAAATTGGCGGTGGCGGTGGCAGCATGTGATGCGAATCGGGAACAAGTTCCAAAGAACCTCCTCCTCCCAACACCAGGTAGCAGCACACGCGCACTACACAGAGTTGACGTAGGCAGAAAATAATTAAATTTAAAAAGAAAATCAGATACACGGACTCTCTTTGTACTCCACGAGGGCGTTGAACGGTACCAAAAGGTCGTAATCTCTTCTTCTTTATGGACTATGTGCGTACAGGGAGGGCGTCGACTATAAAATAAGGGCGTGAAGGGCTCCGGAAAGAGACAAAAAAGGAATGACAAAAATGGCGCGATCAACGGATCCTAGTTCTCATTTATCGTACTAGTTAGAGCCACCTGGTTATAGTGAGAAGTATGTAAGATACTGAGATAATGATAATGCAATTTTACTCTTATGTTATTAGTAATTAAAATGAAGTTATTTTGGAAGTTGATAGCGGCCATTTAAGTTCTTTAATACATCTATAGTGTCATTCTCCCAAAAGTTAATATCCTGAAGTTCTATGCTGGAATTTTAAGGCTGCTAAAGTGCTTAATACCTTGAGGCGTCGCTTGATAAATTAGGAATTCAAGAGCAAGAAGAAGCAAATACTCAACCAATAGTTTAGGTTTTGGCCGGTAGAAATGGAAATTGTGCTTTATTTTTGGATGCTCTTTAACTGCTGTGGTTCTCAGCATCAAATTCTTTCCGCTTAATTTTGCTCAGAGGCCTCTTTTATCAGGATTGAGGTTCTTTTACGTGCTGTAAATCTACGACACGACCAACGGCTTTACTTCCCTTCCGAAGGAAGCCATGCTAAGGGTCGTTAGGCCCGAAAAAAGCAATCGTCCTTCAGTAGTCTTTGAACCCGCGACCTGTCACGCTATGAAAACTGCCGCAGCGAGTGGAGAAAAATGTTACTACATAATAAATATATATACCTATAGATATTATGTAGTAATATATATGTAATATATATGTTCGCGTAATTACAGTTGAGAACACTCACCACTAAGTTCAAGGCGCATACTCGTTGTCAAGCTATTATACGATGTGAAAGTAATAAGTGGAGAAGTAATCAGTTTAATGAGTGAAGTTAAGGTACGTCATTAAAAAGGGAAAGCTCCTAGAAATAATCATAATCAGTTAGTTTGTAAAGAAAAGTGCTTGTCTACATGTCTTACTTCTAGTCAAGAATAAAACGAATAGATAAAGTGAACGTGTGTTAACTGTTTCGCAAAACTACTCCCAAACTACCCTCATTGTCGCTACCACCCGAGTGAGTCAATCCTCATGGAGTCTGAGCTACGCCGGAGGCAGAATCATCGGTAGTGGATCTTCAAAATCAGGCAGGTGGGAGATCTACTCTCTTGGCAGTGGAGTGAGTGCAGAGGCACCCGTCAACGTAAGAGTAAGACCACCTCCATACTTGGCTCTTCAACGGGGTGTTATGACCGTCGCAAATGCTCAAATGATCACGGGGTCCATAGAGCTTAAAGTTACTCAACATACATCTTCTCAGGATAAGGGAAACCCCCGAAAAACACCTTATCCGGGTAACTCACGCTTAGCCAGATTCGAACACACTACCTGTTGAATGTGAGGCAGGCACGCTACCACCACATTACCCACGCGGGCTGTTTTAATGTTGTTTTGCTTCTGAAAGGTATTACTTTCCATGTAAAAGCGCGTGTCAAAGCTACAGTAGGAAAGAACAACCTCTAGAACATAAAGTGCTGTGGTTTATGGTTGGAATTGATCCAGTGAATTATATGCGTATCGCATATTGAGGCCTCTAACAAGTTTATGGTACGACAGGGTGATTTCAACACGACGGCCAAGTCTGCGACTTTTACGCCCACTTATCCTCCGGTTTGCCAAATTTGAAGGCGTGCATCCATGTCCCGCATTTCCAGAAGAGCATTCTGGCTGAAGTTTCTCCAATACTACCACTAGGACAGCTATAGGTTAACACATTGGATACCGAGCACGAATATAGCTCGGGCCATGTGAAATGTTCATGAGGTCCATGCTCGGGCAGGTGTTTCTAAAGCTTGTAATGCAATTCCACGACCTCAACTCGGTCTTGGGCTATGCGGCAAATAACATACATCAGTTATCGTTTAGTTCTCTGATTTATGCTGCCATCTGTCCTTGATTTAGTTAATTATTAGGAATTTTGGAAGATTTAGTAATATTGGCTGCGCTCGGGTAGTCGCGCCATTTTCTTTGAAGGTTTATTACTGTTTATTACGTTTGTGCTCTTAAATGTTAAAATGCTGCACTTTCCTCGATTTCTGTGAACTGAAGCTGAAATTCAGGATACAAATGAAGCTGTGGCAAATCCTGATTCCGAGGGAGAGTTTTACGAACTTTGAATAAATGGAGTCTAAGCAGCTTTACGCAGTTTTTTTCATACTCATGCTTGATACTTGTTGTAAATTTAAAATAAAATATTAATACGGAAGTTATAACTATTTTCTTACTTGTTTGGGAAATCCTTGAATGCCATACTTTTAGATTGTTTCAATACTTTGCGGCAGATTTAATTGATGTACTGTAAATAATAATTCTAAGTAGGCGTAACACCCCTGGGTTTCTTGGCACTTCAACTACTGAAACGCCCGGGCTTCAATGTGTTAAGAGAGGTGACTTCACCAGTTTTATCAGCATTGGATTTCTTAGGATGGGTACTGTATTCGATTCTAGCTTAGGGTTGAATGGTTCTTTTCTCTCAGGATGGTATACAATACCATTCTATTTTCCTCTCCAAAAACCTTTATTCCCAATTACTTTTCTGAGTTAATGACGTCACATCAGACATAAGCTTACGAAAACGATAACTTAATTTATTGCGTACTACACAACAACAATTTTGCTATTTTATTTTGAGGTTTCTCATAATAATTTCAACTCCCATTAACATGCTCATATCACACACCATATATTTCAAAATTCATATCCTCAATTTTCATTTATTTGTATAGTTTTTGTGCGAATATGTACCATTATACCATTAGAAAACACCATTTTTATTAGTGAATTTCTCTACTAAAGGGCTTAATAGTTGCTATATCAAGTAAGAAATTGATACATGAATACTACTATTTTTCTAACCTTTTCAAATAAAATTCAGTACATAATAATGGAAGGAAGTGTTTGTGTAAATAGTCGAAATCATTTTGCTATATTTGTGACAGTTTTTCTATGAAGCAGAGAAAGCATAATCTCATTTGCATAGGAAAGTGTTTTGTTCTTAACGACAAATGAGATTTTTTTTAATTAAAACAAAATATTTTATAAGCGTTTTTTATTATTTTTAAATTATGTACATGCTTATTTTTACGTGAATTTTCGAGAATATTTCTTATTTGGAGAGTAATATGTTTTAAGATAAATTATAAATATTACATGCATGGCAAAATGTGAATTTGTTTGAAGTTACAAAAATACAATTTTAATTTAACATTTGTGTCTTCATATCAGGGAGCTAGAATGTTTAGAATTTCAACGAAAAGCAGTTAGCTGTTACAATTCTTACATAAAAATAAAATAAGAAATAGCAAAGCCTTCTTTCTGAAAATTCCACTTTGATAAAAGATGCAATATTGGAATCTCAATAAAAAAAACTATAGATAGCTTGTTTTATCCCGATTTAATTCGCTGAGAGCCAAATACTAGACAGTGATCACTTTGGAAGCAGAATAAGTGCAGTAGGAGAACGCATGGATCCCATTTTAGAGATACTTAGAAGACAATTTAAAAGTTTTGCTGCCCAATGACTTTGTCTACATTGTATGCCATATGAATATGATGAATTATGATATGACAATAAAAGTTTTAAATAATTTTTTGGCCTTTAAGACTAGTTAGTTGATTTAGTAACGTATTGGTTATTTAAATAATGAAATGCAGTATTGAATCAACTAAAAACTAGTTGTATTATTTCAGATTCGCTTCTTTGTTAGAAAGAACAACATTCTTGATCAGCTAAGCCATAATCCTGTAAGTAACAAATTACATGTTGTAACAGCAGGCGATTTTACAACATTTTCTGTGAAAAGCTCCTTTAATACATTTGACTAGCAATATCAAATCCTGACAGACAGATAGTTTTCTCTACGTATCACTTAGTTGTAAAGGAGAGAAGCACAACTATAACAAATGAAAATGTCACAACATGTTATGTTGCAGCTTGATGATATCTGATGAGAACATTTGATTCTATTCATGTTAATGTTTTGAAATAAAAGGTTTTGAATTAGAAAATAAGGCGTAGTAATATAATGCTACTTTAGTTACCCTCAATTTTCATTTCAATCATGACGTTACTCAATTTTTCCCGAATATGCCCGTACGAAATAATTTGAATATGTAATATTCAACAGAAACCACTACTAATTAAATTTATTTGAATTTTTAAAATAATTCTCATCCCTAATTTTTAAAATAATTGTCTGCTCATTTGTAACAAAAACTTATAAACAATATTTTGGAATTGAACTGGGAGATCAATTCAGTCCTTGATCTCGTCATAAGGGGTGCAGGTTTTGTGTTGATGGCTTATGAAATTGGACAAAGAGGAAGAACGAATCACTGCAATTGTGAGGTGTGAACATCCTCATTATTACTATAGCTTTTGTAAATATCTAATGTAAAGAGTTTTAATGCAAAGAATAGAGTAGGAATTATATACACAAACTTTCAATCTCCTTTGAGGCCAGTGGTCCATGGCTCAACATCACTGGTTGATGTATGTGGATTTGAAAATAATCACAACAGGGATTCGCAAAATGTCCATATTATTTGTGCGAACGGGATAATAGGACAGATGACATTCATTGCAAACATAGACAATGGTCTAAAAGAGTTTAAACCTAGATAACAATAACATAATAATAGGGAATAGCCTAGTGGATCCTAAGAAAATTCTTCATCCACTTCTCCACATAAAAGTTGGTGCAACTAAACATTTCATAGCATTATTTGACTAAGATGGTTTACATATGACTTTAAATATCCAAGTGACAAATTTCGTCCTCTTTCCAAAACAAAAGAAGAAATTATTTGGGTTCGCAAATCAGAGTTATAGTTAGAGGCAGTTTATAGTAACTGTCACTTCTAATGTGAAAAATACTGAGGGATATATTTAAAGAAGTACGGAAAAAAGCTTCCTGATTACCTAAAAATTGTTAACAACATATTATAGAGGTTCAGAACTTTGGGATGCAACAGAATCTCAAATTACAATTTCTGTTTTCACATTTGGATATATTTTCTGACAACATGGGGCAGTCAGTAAGGAACAAGCGGAGATGCTTCATAAATATTCGAGAAAGGGAATGCTACCATTATTGAACATTACTGCTGGATGATGTGTATGGATTATGCGAAAGTAAATTCAAAAGACAAGCATTCCAAAGGAACAACATTTTACTGATGTGCTGTTTATAAATGAACGTAAATGTGAAATTAGAAAATCAAATGCTCAAGTTCATTTTTGACTCTAATAGATATCATGATTATATATTTTTTCAAAGCAAATAAGTCACTATTTTAACGGAAGTCATTTCAAATATAAAACAGCTCCCAAGTTTTAATTTGTATACCTGTGTAGTTTAACTCGTGCTTTAAAAATATCGTTTAACTACGAGACTGATATTTCGTTTCTCATTGGTCACGTCACACACTTCTCTTTAGGAAAGAATCTCCTTCTTATGTGCGTAAGAGCGTTGAATTCTGTCTCTTTGTTTGGAACTTTCACTAATTCTGTAAATCTTCCCCTTTCAGACTAGATAACTGACTACGTTTTTCTACCTTACCTTTCTTTGTCTCTGGGTCCCAACGTTTTACATTGCAATGTATATTTCACTTGCATTCCTTTACTCTCAACGTATTCGTTGCTACGCGAAAATACTGTCTCAAGGTCGAAAGTGATGATGCATAGAAATAATTCTCTCCTAAAAGTACATCCGCTTCTCACTATGTATAATTCTTGATACTATGTTACCGCCTTAGCGTTCGCTAGGAAATGCAACAATCACAAACTCTTGATGTATGCCTGGAGAACACCTCGTACTTGGATATTTTGTGCTTATCATCCCAAGGAGGAACGACGATATGAAGGAACCGCAAGGTCTATAGCTCTCAGGCAAACGGCCTCAGAGATCCCTAAGGAATTCAAGCTTGATGACTCGGCCACACCGGCAGGCTGCTCAGAAAAGGCTTCCATCTGGTGGAACTGGCTAGAATTTTACCCATTTGAGAAGCGTAACAGGCGAGCACCTACACCTCTGTCCGAAACCGACTTACACTACAATCTATATGAAATGATTAGGAACGAAGAAAGGAATTTCGTCGTAGAAGAGAACCTACACCAACCTTTTGCTTTCCAAGCAGGAAAATAAAAAAGCTTATAGTCAGAGCGGTACATTAGGAAACAAAACCCAGTGCTGACTTATTATTCAAGTGTTTTAAACCCATTTAAATCTGTTATATAATTTATATCGTTTAAGTAAAACATTACATTTTAATTGCAAAAATAAAAAATGTAAGTGTTAAAAATATTTTCAATTATGATAAATTAATTCAATAACAGCTTCAATGTTATACTCTGCTTAAGGTACTTAAATACATTGTAAATATAATTAATGCTGCAGATTCGTGTCACCGTGAAGCCGCCTCGCACAATAAACTAACCCTTAGTCAGGAAGGCTGGTCATATCGGCAGAGAAGTGTGTAGCTGTATAAAACACACTCCGGCTTCAAATAAAACCTTTTATAATTGAAGCAGGATTAAAAAGGTTACTACATAATGTGCTCCACAATTTCAAGGTGAGCATGAGATTTACGAATTTAGATATGCATGTCTATCGACGACATTGAAGGGAATGCGGATACAGGATCATTTGCCCAAGGTCAATGAAGGTTAGCTAACAGACAGAGCATAATTATATTCATGGGTACTTTAGGAGCTCCGACTGCAGCTAAACAAATAGCTTCAAATCACTGTAATTATGCCTACGTGTATAATAGCGGATCAAAGTGGATTGTTCCGTGTAAGATATTTTTCTTTTCGTACATCTCAAGTTGGTGATATTTCAGCACTGTTGTTTGCCCAACGCCTAGTTGATCTTTGGGAAGGTGTAGAGGAGGAGGAAAACATTACTACCAGTGGTCAGATCTTGTAGCAGGAGGCACATCCCAGCGAGAACCCTAATATCTACAGATTACTCATCCAAGCAGCGCACCTTCCACGTCCGCCTATTCCCTTGGGGCAGAAAGTTTTGAGGGTAGAAACAATTCTTACCTCAAAGATTCTCCTCCGTAAACCACTGTATACTACAGCTAGTGCTGTAACGTCCGACGTCAGGGTAGAAATGAAGATCCTCAAAGGATCTGCTCCGTAAACCACTGTATACTACAGCTAGTGAATGTAACCTCCGACATCAGGGTAGAAACGGAGATCCTCAAAGAATCTCCTCCTCAAACCATTGTATACTACCCTTAACGCTGTAACCTCCGACATCAGGGTAGAAACGGAGATCCTCAAAGGATCTGCTCCATAAACCACTGTATACTACAGCTAGTGATGTAACCTCCGACGTCAGGGTAGAAGCAATTCTTTCCTCAAAGAATCTCCTCCTCAAACCATTGTATACTACCCTTAACGCTGTAATTTCCGACGTCAGGGTAGAAACAATTCATTCCTCAAAGTATCTCCTCCTTCGCAAAAAACGATATACTATCCCTAGCTCTTAAGCTTATAAAATGAAGACAGGAGCCAACTGAGGCGGAATAAGGGAACTTCTGGTGCATACGAATCTATCCTAGCAGCCCGACCAAGAAAATTTACGCGGGGTGGAAGGGGTGGCGGAAGAGAAAATATTCTAGATAGGGTCTAATGCAGGCGAGTGTCAGATACTTAAGTCTGAGTTATCTCTTTCTATACAAAATATTTAAACAGCATATGGGACTACTTATAGCAAGAATAAATATGTTAAGACTAAAACAGTGAATGTCGTAGAAAATCCATTTGGTTTGATATTTAGTGAACGCTTACCTTTATTTTTTGTGTATTAAAATGAGTTGAAAATAGCATTTCATTTGATCAAACAAATGCATTACACGGCTAAAATATTCCTGCTTCAACGGCTTACTCTCCTCTTTGTAAGACTTACGCACCCACTCTAATACCTTGTGTTAGATCAACCAAACTCTGGATCATGGGTAATCAATCCAAACTTGGTACTGATGGTGATTAAGAGGAAGGAAACGAAATGTGGCGATGAAACAGATGATGGGAAAATTCGCGGATCAAATTTCCAATGGTCGCCCTCCATGATGTCAACCACTAAAACCCAAGATGGCCGGTTCAAACCTGGTGGAGGATGATGGACTTTTTCGAACGCAAAACTCCTTAGCAAGGCTTACTTCGGAAGGGAAATAAAGCCGATGGTCCCATGTAAGGTTTATTTGCAGGTAAAATAACCCTATACCTTGTAGTAAAGAAGGTTTCTGGGCAGAATTTCGCCATTTTGCGTCAGCAAGTCGCGATTTCATTCTACAGCGCCACTGAAGGACGAAATCACTGCCACTGATCCCTCATCACCATGGTGCCTAGCGGCGAGCTCACGAACTAGAAATTCAAATCCGATCACGGTAAAACATCGTAGTTATGCCCTATACTCCACACAGGCGTTACAGGAAATAACAAACCTACTAGAGCAACCGGCTAGAGACCGAGAGATCCGAGGTTCAATTCCCGGCTATGGCATCGAATTTTTCAGTTTGACTCTATCTAACCTGTCCTACACACAGTCGCCATTGGGGTTGTCATCTCAAAATAATTCTAATCTGTAGCTGACAGTAAAGAACATATTCAAAATCAATTTGAAATTAGTTTAACAATTTGCAGTCACACAAGTAGCTGTTTACAAGTGAAGCATGAAAACATTTGGCGAAAAATGTAAGGAATTCGGCGATTTATAATTTATTTATTTACTTGTTGCAGAACTTTGAATAAATCCCATATAAAACCTAAATAATGCAATATGGTATGGATTTTAAAAGTAATTTAGAAGTAAGAAAGAAGAAAAATTCCCATAAGCATCAAAGAAAAACTAAACTAAATTTCAAATTAAAATAAACTTATACAATAATTGTCTCGTTACAGTCCATTACTTTTTGCAGAAACAATTACTGTTACGAAAGAACAAAAGTATGCTGTTGTTCCTATTACATATCAACGCATTCGCGCTAAGACAAAATATTCAAATTTTGCAAAAATATAATTCACTAGGAGAATAGAGAGTAATGTTCGTAGCAGAACCGTAAAAACCACACATTATCTCAAATAGTTTTCATGATATACATGAATAAACATTACATCACCAGGCAGATTTGCATGCTCAGTGTGCGAGTGAGAGGGAAATATGAAAAGTGTGGGGGTAGCAACCTGGCAACGCAGAGCACGATAACATATCTCATTCGCTTCAGCGTAGAAGTGTTCCCATTTGAAAAACATTATAGAGCAATGTGACCATATTAAGACCCGACATTGGAGCTAGACATAGACGGCATCTCAGTTTACCAGCTTGCGAGCTTTGCGCTGCAGCGAGGACTACGAGCAAATTCTTAATACATAGGAGAGACGAAAAGACAAGAAAAGTTGGTATTCCTTTCATTTTTGTAGCGAGTGTATTTGTGTGTATGTGTATGTGTAAACATGCGTGTGTGTGTATGTGTGATAGAGATAGAAATGAAATTTAGTTTTGTTAATAGACGCTATTTATTAGACCGCTTAGTTTTGATCAGAGACCTCTTTATTAGGCTTGAGGTTCTTTTACGTGCCGTAAATCTACGAGCCGGGATCACCGGATTTACTTCCCTTCCGAAGGACGCCATGTTAAGGATTTTAGCCTGAAAATATCCATCGCTCTGCGTTGAGTTTGAACACACGACCTCAGGAAACAGAGGTTAGCGTAATATACACAGCCTATGGAGGAAGACAGATAGATGGAGAAAGGGAGAGAGAAGGAGTGAGATTGCTTCACTTACATAGCCCCCTTTTACTTCTGTATGTCGGCGGCTTTGACTTTTCAAACTGCCAATTTGTGCCGTTGAATTTTGGGACACTCCAATGAGCTCGGGGTCCAGAACTTACCGTAACCGAGATTCGAACTGGGTTTTCTTATATGTAAAGCAGACACGCTAATGCCACACTATGATAATTTATTGACTCCTTGTGGTGTTCGAAAAAACAAAAATAAAAAGGTTTTCCAACTGGTTGTAAAATGTCCATGAAATAAATCATAATTCAAATAGAAAAGGGTCATAGTAATAAATACATAAGTTGTGTATTCCAATGTTCTTTATTAATATATATTAAACACTTATATACTTTACTGTATATCATTTTAAACAATCTCAATAAAATACAGTTTCATTCCAAAAACGTAATATTCGTGCAACTGATCGTGCAACATTTCTTGTGCATAAAATAAGATACAGTATCCTCTCCAAAAATGTAATATTCGTGACATAGATATCAATAAAGCAACATCTCTTGTGAATAAAATAAAATACAGTTTCATCTCCAAAAATGTAATATTCGTGCCATAGCTAAATATAAATCAACATTTCTTGTGAATAAAATAAAATACAGTTTCATCACCAAAAATGTAATATCTGTGTCACAGTTAACAATAAAACAACATTTCTTGTGAATAAATGTTCTATAATTGTTCTTAGTTATTCTACAGCATATTTTCACCATACTACCTTTCTTTTCCTGGAATTCCTCTGTTATTTGCAGAATGTAGGTGAAAATATATTGCCGGTATTGTATACATACATAAAACGTACAAAATTTAATTAATGACTTTTAGTCGTGTTGTTATAAAGTTTAGATACAAAAATGTCGCAGTTGAAACGTCCACTAGAGCACTTCGACCTCGCCGCTGCCACCGAAGATGTCTACTGTAGTCGTAGACGAAACGTCTGGGAAGAAGAAGGAGGAGCCTAGTAGACCACGGCCCACAAGCCCGGATTATATTCCAGCCAGTATTGACACCGGCCGTGAAAGCCTAAGAATTTCGACAAAAATGTTTGTTTTGTCGAGGATTTTCTATTTGAAAGACTAGGTATTAAACGCAAATGTAGTGTTTGTGATTTAATCGCTTGCACACCAATGTTAGTCTCCTCTTGATCATTATAAAGTCAGTAAATGAATTCAAAAGTAGTTGCACCGCTTGTGGTAAAGATCAATCCACAGATAACCTTGTTCTTTCCTGAGGAATCATTTTAACTGCTAATCAGGGAGATGAAGGATAAAGAGACGTAAACTCTCGTTAATGACTATTGTTTTCTAACAACGAAGCAAACGATATTATCGTCAGAAAGAAAAAGAAAGCGAATGAATAACGTGATTCATTCCGGGAATATTAAAGAAGAGGAAAGCAGATTTTGATCAAGGAGCGAGGTTATGAGTTGCATTTTTATTCGGTTTTCATATACTACGCACATAAAAATGACCAACCCATCTGCTTCAATTTAAAATATTCTCGGCTCTCTGTGGGAATAAAATGTTTGAAATGAAATTCTCGCACAATGTTCAGTTATCCGTAACTTGAAGCAATTGGTTTTCAGTTGTTCATGGTTGAAGATAACCTCTATCAGCCAGGTGAATTCTGTAAGGAGTTCAAGCTAGGAAAGCTTCAAATCTGAGTTCAGAGTATACAAACTATACTGAAGAAAATACAGATCTTAATGGAACTAAGTAGATACTGCATATGATGAAAAAGAAATGGAAACATAAAATAACCCCCAAAGGGAAACTGAATCAATGCCCCACTTCAAGAGGGAATGAAGATCTTGAACATAACACCTTAAAATAATTATAATGTACACATAAATAAGTAAATAAAGAAGATATATGTGTAAGTGGCTCTTGCCAAAAGCTCCAGATGTGTATTTAAGAATAAATTAATTTACCATACAAATGTCTTTTCAAATGACATCGAAGATAACTTGATATTTTATATTTACAATTAATACCTATTAAAATAATTTTAGAAATATAATTTATTTTTAAACCAACCTTCATAAATACATCCTTTAACATATATTTTCAGCAAATTGGTGTAAATAGTAAGCCAACAACTCAGTTGAATATATTTATTTACTGTAAAACTTAGTAATGCATTGTTTATTCTTGTTTGCTGCAAATTTAAAACGAGATTAAATATATTTGTTTAATCAATTTGATAAGAAGTAGAATATATTATTTTATGATTAATAACGAATAGAGCTTTTGTTTTGTCATTTAAGGCATATCTTGCATTTTAATACACATTGGGTGGCATATTTTCAAAGCTAAGAACCGCATAACGCCACTGATCCGGTAGAGGGATAGATGCGTTACGTCATTGCTGTCAACAATACCTAGTCAAATGCACGAAAAAAAAGTATATAGATAGGTAGAGTCAGACTGAAAAATTCATGGTAGCTCAGTGGTAGAGCAGCCAGCTAGAGATCCGTGATTCAAATTCCGGCTATGACATTGAACTTTTCAGTCTGGCTCTACCTATCCAACTCCTGTCCTACGCAAGGCTTGTGTGAAAAAACAATTAAATCAATACCAATTTACCATAAAAGTTGGCTCAACTATGAATCCTGAGACTTAAAGTACTTACACCATTTTAAACCGACATTGGGGTTGTCACCTAAAAATAATTTTAAATCACCTTGTGGTTTACCGGGAAACATGTGAGCCAGTTGAGAAATTCAATGCTATGCCGGCATGTTGCCATGGTAGCTCAGTGGTAGAGCAGCCAGCTAGAGATCCGTGATTCAAATTGAATTTTTCAGTCTGGCTCTACCTATCCAACTCCTGTCCTACGCACGGCTTGTGTGAAAAAACAATTAAATCAAAAACTATATTATCAATAATTATTTTAATTGTTCATTGTAATTTAATAGAAGATTTGCTTATATTATAGTTGTGTAAGATTCCGTTATTAGATGGATATTTTCTCAACTAGTGAAGGAGAAGTTGGGAAGCAGTCTAACCAAAGTTAACACCCATACTAACAGAACTAGTGGACCATTGAGGCGGAACATAATAAGATAGGACATTTGCATTTTTATTCGTAACATGTGACGGTGGGTTTGGCTACTGATATGTCCACCGTCGCCCCACGTACGCGGAGTAGAGCCAGAACACCTGTTGTGTTCCTAGCCCACAAGTGTTGTCCTTCGGCTCAACTTGGCATGATTGCCGTTCTATTCGCAGTTTAATTATCAATAAAACCCTGAAACGTCTTTCGGTTGAAGCAGGTGAGCGAAATATTTGCCTAATTCTTTATACTTACATATCAATATAATATGAGTTAAATAGTTTACTAATTAAATCATCCTTTCGAAAATTCTAAAATTAAATTTAACATTTTAATATATAAATGAAACAAAAATTAACTTAAAAAAGTATTAAATTTTAGCATCCTTAAAAAGAATAGTGAGCGAAATATTTGCCTCATTCTTTATACTTGTATATCAATATAATATGAATTAAATAGTTTACTAAGTAAACCACTCTTTCGAAAATTCTAAAGTTAAATTTTACATTTTAATACATAAATTAAACAAACATTAAAAATTAACAAAGTATTAAATTTTAGCATACTTAAATAGAACAGTGAGCGAATAATTTGCCTAATTCTTTATACTTATATATCAATATAATATGAATTAAGTATTTTACTAATTAAATCACCCTTTCGAAAATTCTAAAATTAAATTTAACATTTTAATACATAAATTAAACAAAAATTAAAAATAAAAAAAAAATAGCATTAAATTTTAGCATCCTTAAAATTAATAGTTTTTGTTTTGAATTCAGTGCAAACTAGCGCATCTGTCCAATATTTAATACAGCTTCTTTAGAACGTTCGATTAGCATTTCACCACTTCCTCGAGACTGCGTACACCAGCTAGGGAACTACTCACATTTGTGCACAAACATTACTATCTCTTCCTTACCCACTCTTCTGTGCCTGCTTAGCTTTCTACATGACGAATAACAACAGAAAAATGCTTTTTATTGAAGATGGCACGCGAGCATGCTAGATACATATTTCGTGTAGAATGAGAAATTGAATTTCTGTGTTCAGAGATGTAAAAATGCTGACTGTTTACTGTATTCTAAACAGTTGTGCTATGCGAAATCAGTGTGAAAAAGCATTATTAAAATTTGGACTATACTAAGAGCGATAATGCTTTATTTTAAGGATATGAAGCTATGAAACGACCACATTCTTGAAATTTTTTAGATTTTAGCGCATTAATACACAGTGATTCTGGTGGATCAGTATGCAAATGTTATTTTCAGACAGTTGCAATTTAAACACTTGTCACGTGACTTTTTAAACATAATTTTTAATGGTAACAAATAACACTTCAAATATTCAAAGGCGTGTTTGCCTAAATGTACTTTTCAACGTATATAAATGTTCAAAATGCTTCTTGCAATGTACATTCATCCAATCAGTTTGACTTTTCTACCAAAGAATATTAATATCATAATAAATAAAAATAATTGAATTAAATTTCTGAGTAAAATTAATTATGTATTTGTATTGACAAAATTAATTACAAAAATAATTAAAAAAAGTATGAACGAATAATTTATCATAAGTTGTCCTGAAATAATATTTAGTTAATTTGAAGCTAATCAGATCATTTTTAATTTTATTCCTTTAACGTAAATAGGGACTTTTGTTACAAAATTTTGAAAACTGGACCGCAAGGAGCTTTTTGGTAAAGTTGCTAAAATACTTTTTTTCTCAAAAACTAATTTGTCTCAAAATTTCAGAAGTAGTTATAATAATAGAGCTATGTGAAAAATTGAAGGTAATTGTTTAACAAACATGAATTTGTATGTTTTACAAGTTTGTTTCCTTAAATGAAGATGTCCTTCGATCAATACTGCGTCTCTTTGTGCCCCCCTCCCCATCAAGATTGATATTGGTACGTTTGTGTAGAGAGAAGGTGTCAGCCCAAAAAAGGTTTGTACAGCCCCATTTGATGATGAAAGATTTTGATACCCGGCCACTTGCGTGATTGTCTACCTTGGCCACTGATGTACTTAACATGCCGAACAACGCTCTCAATCACAGTTCAAGGTAGAATGGGAAGACGTCACACTTCCTTGACGTTTTCCGGGTCCCCAGGGCTAGCCTATACAAAATCGTTCGTGGAATACTGACCATTGTTTCTCCTCTAAATAATATTAATGATATTAAACAGTATAAATAGTTAGCCTACTCTTACTGCGCAAAACGCACTCCGGAACTTCTATTCGTCACGCTTTTGGGAATTTGTTACACAATCTTGTATAATAGTCGTATGGAAGTTACAAAGTGTCATTTTCACATTGATATTGCAGATAGAGCTGGGGATTTCAGTTCCAAAATAGAAATATCCGAATCTTGGCACTCTCTCCTATAGACCGAAGTTTTTATATTCTAAAAAAATCTTATGTTTTCCATTCATATGACTTTCTCTACATCTCTGTAACAAATTATTGTTAAAAGGCTTTGCTCCTATTGACTTAATGCCAATCGAGAAAATATTGGCAGAAAGTCTTATTATACGTAATTAGAAGTGAAATAAGGGAGTATCTTAAGTCAAAGTGATAGTCAAAAGCTGGTGGGTATGTGACTGAAGTTCATTTGTTTGTATGGACAGGAGTTGCAACATTCCTGTGTCAGAAAGTAAGTTTTTTAAAGCTGAAAACAAAAACAAGGAATATCTAAAAAACTATTAATTCCACCAAAAAATGTATATGACATAAATTGTGTGCTTTAACATGCTCTACATGTTTTGTATGGTAAGTTTTTGTCCATCTCTTACGGTTTAGCAGATATGAAAAATTCTGTAAAATTCATCCAGAATAAAGTAGTCTTCAGAGGCTATTCCCAGAAAACTCAAAATATACATTTTATTTGTCAGGTAAATATCCTTAATATGGTACAATTTTTTGATCCAGGGGACTCTCAAACGTGTATTTCTGGTGAAATCTCGGTATCAAATTCTTGGGTGGAGTGGAATGCCTTTTCTACCTGTGTACCATTTGCTATGTAGAGAAAGTAAAAAGCAAAAAATAATAAAATGTGACTAAGAAATGTTTCCGGGCTGTTTTGCCGTGGTCTGCTGGTGTTAGGAGTACCAGACGTTTCGTCCACAGCTACGGTGGACATCTTCGAAACCTTCTCCTAGAGAACTTCGACCGCGCCACTGAAGATGTCCACCGTAGTTGTGAACGAAACGTCTGGTACTCCTAACACCAGCAGACCACGGCAAAACAGCCCGGAAACATTTCTTAGTTACAATGACTCCGGCCGTGAAAGCCTACGTTCTCTCAATAAAATGTGAGTTATCTAGCTTCATATGAAATTGTACAAGGTTAAATAACATTAACTTTTTGAGGCACAGCATTAGAATAATCTTAAGAATTGTACCCTCATTTATAATCATCCGTATTTCGTTGGGTGAAAATAAACAATGGCCCTTTTTCCCAAAAAAAGAATTTTTGCCCAAAATTCAAACTTTAAAAAAAACAAACAAAACGTAATGTTATCTTTTGCTTCAAAACTTCAATATATATATATATATAATTGGCTCACAGCATTACATTCAATGAGTGATTTTTTATTATTATCTTTGTAAAGTTGCCTGCCCTGACAACCACTCCTAACGCGAGAGACTATGGCGGGCACAGGAACATTTTATATTTCCGAGATGGTATGTACCTATCTGATGTGTGAGAAATTACTAGATGCCAAATATGGGTCCTTAAGATATGCAGCATAAGAGCTGCGACGTGGTTGATTTTCGTGGTTGTGAAATATGAACCGTTTCTTTTTCATCTGGTATCGAGGTAGACAATGACTTGTAGAATACCATTCAAATCAACTGTTCTTACTTTCTCTACCTAAACATTCTATACTGAGATTTCAATGGAAAAACTCGTTTTAGGGTCCCTTGTTAAAAAAAATCTAATATGCTACATTCAAATGACTTTCTCTACATCTCAGTAACAAATTATTGCTAATAATCTTATCCTTCTATCTATTTAATGCTAGAACAGTAACAGAAACGGTATTATAAGTTCCTTTATAAGTAGAAGAGAAATAAGGGTATATATGTATATATATGTCAAATGTTTTAAAATGTGGTTGCTATGGGATTGAGATCTGTTTCTCTCCGTGGCCAAGTGTTGACAGCTTTCCGTATGAGAAAAGATTTAAGTATTTTAAAACTGAAATCAATAACAAGGAATATCTCGAAAACGGCTAACTCCACGAAAAAAATGTATATTATATAAATTATACATTTTCTGTCTAGTAAGTATTTGTTTGTCTCTTACGGTTTATCAGTTGTGCAAAATTCAATAAAAATCATCCAGAATAAACAGGTATTTATAAGCTGTTCCAGGAAAATTCAAAACTAACATTTTATATGGCAAGTTAATATCTTAAATATAAGGGCTTTTAATCAAAATCATTAGAGACATTTTTGTGAAAATCACATTTTCGATTTTTTTCCAAGTAAAAAATAGATGGGTGGGGAGATTTTCTTGAAAATCTTCGTGTTGCATTCTTGGAAGATACCTAACTTAAATACGAAGTTTGGTACTTAAAGGTATTTTCGTTTTTGAGCTATGCTGTCCACAAGCAGACAGACAGACACACACACTCGCACACACGAACCTTTTTCCAAAAGTACTTTTTTTGGGGATTCAAGGGGACGCAAAACATGTATTTCCGGTGAAATCTCGGTATCGAATTTTGGGTGCAATACAATACCTTCTCTATACACTATGTGCATAGCACGTGTAGAGAAAGTATACAAGCATTCTTAGGAGAATGTAGGTGTGTACGTGTGTGTATTTGATGCCCGTGTGCCTGTGAGCATAAACTCAAAAACGAAAATATATTTAAGTTTTGATCTTCCAAGGATGCGAAAACGATTTGCGAGGAAATAGCCCCACGTGAAACTACCCTATATATGGAAAAAAAAATTTGAAAGGTTTGATTTTCTCACAAATGGCGGAAGCGATTCTGATTACTATATTGTATGCAGGATGAATCACCTTAAACTAAAACTTATACCGCAAATATTTCGGAACTGAATAGTGCTATTGATGTGCGGTGATTGGTAGTCAAGAGACTCCTACGTTTAGCCTATAAACAGTTTTCAATAATACTTAGAAAGTGTCTCTTTTGAAATAACATAACAATGCCCATTTACATCAACAGAATAAACAGAGTAAATTAGAAAGTCAATGGTGTTTGTCGCAAGTAGTTTATCAGAAATCTTATTTTCAAACGTTTACGTTACCAACACTTGTGTAACATGTGATAGCACAAACTATAGAAAAACAAATGGTAATACATGACTTCTGTGAATTCTGACAAGTAAAGAGAAAAATGTGTTCAAAATACCTCATCCAGAATAAAGTAGTCTTCAGAGGCTATTCCCAGAAAATTCAAGATATACATATTATGTGTCAGCTATATATACAAGGTTACTACAAAAGAAATAGACAACTTCAACTGCTTGTAAAACAGAAACTATTAGAGACAGCAACCTAATTATTTTGGACGTATGTTGAGAAACTCTCAAAGTTTCGTTTGTTTGGTAACGCTGTAGTGTTTTGTTTGTTGTTGCAGAAGCTGAAATGGCGGAAAATCCTGTGGAAAATGCATATTGCGTGTTGGAGTTTGCTAGAACGCAATCAGCAACTGTTGTCCAACGACATTTTAGAACACGTTACCACAAAAATGAAATGATGCGCTCACAAAAACCAGCATCGTCTTCATCATGTCGCAACATGTCGATGCACGCCGTATGACCTCATCTTCTTCACTCAGAAACATCTTTAATCTGTAAGGCATCATGTGCAGTCGCTTCCGCAAGATTTTCCATACAATTTGCTGTGGAATTTGTAATTGCATGCTTGCCTAGATGTCGATTTCTGTGGGCTTCTTATGTAGGCAGAACGAACACGTTCAACGTTTTCTTCCGAAACTCTTGGTCTTCCCGAGCTCTTCCCTTTGCACAAACGTCCCGTTGTCTCGAATTGTCTATACCAGTCGTAGATTGACTGTCTAGTCGGTGGCGTTTTGTGGTAACGTGTTCTAAAATGTCGTTGGACAACAGTTGCTGATTGCGTTCTAGCAAATTCCAACACGCAGTATGCCTTTTCCACAGGATTTTCCGCCATTTCAGCTTCTGCAACAACAAACAAAACACTACAGCGTTACCAATAGTAACAAACAAAACTTTGAGAGTTTCTCAACATACCTCCAAAATAATTAGGTTGTTATCTCTAATAGTTTTTGTTTTACAGGCAGTTGAAGTTGTCTATTTCTTTTGTAGTAACCCTGTATATATATTTAACATACGATATTTTAATCAAAATCGTTAGAGCCATTTTTTAGAAAATCAAAATTTTCGAAAATTTTTCCATGTGAAGGGTAGTTGGGGGTGGGGGGATTTTCTAGAAAATCTTCGTGTCTCATCCTTGGAAGATACTGAACTTAAATACCAAGTTTGGTATTTAACGGTATTTTCGCTTTTGAGCTATGCTGCCCACAGATATACACACACAAGGAAATTTTTCTAACAATGCTTTTTTGGATTCGGGTGGTCTCAAAACATGTATTTCCGGTGAAATCTGGTATCGAATTTTTGGATACAATGTAATACCTTCTCTATACAACGTGTACATGGTAGGTATAGAGAAAGTAAAAAAAAAAAAACATGCTGTCGGAAACATGGCAAATTTAGCCCAGGATTTTTTACTTTTAAGGCATGGGTTTCTTTAGCATACAATAACATCAAATGAGACCAACGGTTTTATTTCCCCTCTGAAGAAACCGTTTTTACGTCCGAAGAAAGCCATTACCCACTTTCGGATTTGAACTCGCAGCATTGGCTATTAGAAGTTAGCATGGTAATCAGAATAAAAAATATTGATGTGTTCCATTCACATGACTTTTTCTGCATCTCTGTAACAAATTATCGTTAAAAAACTTGTTCTTCTATCTACTTTATGACAATCGAGATAAACATTAGCAGAAATGATCTTATCACTTGCTTTCTCTTAAGTAGAAGGAAAATAAGGGAATACGCAGAGTAAGCGATACTCAAATGTTTCCAAATGTTTGCCAAGTAGTTGAGCTCCGTTTCTTTGCATTGCCAAGTGTTTAAAAATTCCCGTATGATTAAAGTATTTGAAAACCGAAACCAATAACACGCAATATGTCAAAAATAGAAAACTCCACGAGAAAAATGTATATGACATAAATTGTGTGTTTTAACAAGATCTACATTTCTTGTGTGGCAAGATTTTGTCTATCTCTTACGGTTTACTAAATATGCAAGATTCAGCAAATTTCATCCAGAATAAAGAGGTCTTCAGAGGTTATTCCCAGAAAATTCAAGATATACATTTTATTTGGCATGTAATATCTTCACGGTATTTTAATAAAAATCGTTAGAGCCGCTTTAGGAAAAATAAAAGTTTTCAAAATTTTACCATGTAAAGGGAGTTTGGGGGGGGGGGGGGATTTTTCTTAAAAATCTTCATGTCGTACCCTTGGAAGATACTAAACTCAAATACAAGTTTGGAACTTTACCAACTTTTCGCTTTTGAGTTATCGTCTTCACAGACACACGGTGAGTCACACAAACACACGCGGGCCTTTTCCTAAAAATTCTTTTTTGGATACAGTGGACCTTAAAATCTCGGCATCGAATTTTTGGGTGCAATATAATACCTTCTCTACTCTCTATGTACAGGTGTTTTGTTACAATCCCAATTTGTTATGGTATTGAATTTCTCAATCTGATTCTATCTTTTCAACCTTAGTCTACATACGGCATGTATGATAGAACAAAAATCTTATGTGTTACACTCACATGACTTTCTCTAGCTGCTCTACAAATTTCTTACAAAAGATTATTCTTCTTTCTACACAATGCTAATCGAGCTAAAAATTAGCAGAATGCTCTTATTACAAAATCCTTATAAGTAGAAAAGCTATCGTTGCGATTGTAATTGCAAATCGTTTCTTTGCTTGACCAGGAGTAGAACAAAAGAAAAACGGACACTTCCTGCCTGAGAAAAACATAGGTACTTTACAATTGCAACCCTTAACAAGGATATCTCGGAAACGGTTACCTCCACAGCAAAAACGTAAATGACATCAATTGTGTGTTTTGACGAGATCTACATGTTTTGTGTAGTAAGTTTTTGTCTATCTCTTTCGGTTTACTAATTATGCAAGATTCAACCAAATTCATCCAGAATGAAGAGGTCTTCAGAGGCTATTCCTAGAAAATTCAAGATATACATTTCATTTCTCATGTAAATGTCTTTAATACGGTATTTTAATCAAAATCGTTAGAGCTATTTTTGAGAAAATCAAAATGTTCGAACATTTTTCCATGTAAAGAGTAGTTTGGGGGGAGCGGATTTTTCTCAAAAGTCTTCGTGTCGTACCCTTGGAAGATACTAAACTCCAATACCAAGCTTGATATTTTACTAACTTTTGAGTTATCGTGTTCACAGACACGGAGCCCGCCTGGGTAGTGTGGTGGTAGCGTGTCTGTCGTGAGTTCGAATTTCGCCTAGAGTGAGATTGGACGAGGATAATGGATTTTTCGGGGTTTACCCTTATCCTGAGAAGACGAATGTCGAGTAATTTTAAGATCTATGGACCGTGATACTATTTGAACAGTATTTCACCAATTTCATTCATCGTCCGATATGACCAACCAGGTTAAAGCACATACGTTAAGCTACATAAAAAAACACATAAAGAAATGCGAGCCTTTTCCTAAAAATACTTTTTATGAATACAGGGGACCCTAAAATGTGTATTTCCGGTGAAATGTCGTCATCGAATTTTTGGATGAAGTGCAATATCTTCTCTGTTCACTATGTACATAGTAGTGTAGATAAAGTAAAACTAAATATCAGGTATTTTGTACAAACTCCGGTTATGGTATTGAATTTTTCAATCTGATTCTACCTTTTTCAACCTTAGGCTACATATGTGATATATGAATAAACATTATACTAATAATAAAATGAGTGTCTTAAAAATGTCTCAGTACAAACACATATTTGCTCTCCTCATCTGCGCGGGTTGTTTGCACTTTAAGACAACCACATTGTCTCTATCTGGCTAGTGTAATAACAAGATCTTTGATTACACTTTATCACTACGGTTTGTAACGCCGGTATAAACATTGCCATAACCATTACCACCATCATCAACATTACTGCTGTTGCTGAAACATAACTCCTGATAACATCACAGAGCTCAACAGTAACATTTCTGAGAAAGAGATCTTATTGCCAGAAACATTAACGATTTCCGTAGTGAAATGACAGGAGAGAAACATAACAATGCTCGTGGCTAGTTAGTCACACTTCTATTGTTTTCGCTGCACCTGCTTGTGCGTGCCCCCACTTCCACCTTAAAAATTTCCGCGATGTAAACAAATAAGCAAGGAGAGTATTATCAACTTATAACTAGAGCCGAAATTCTTACGTTATTGTAATTTACTTTCTCTACACGTACTATATACATAGTGTATAGAGAAGGTATTATATTTAATTGTTATTTCACACAAGCCGTAAGTAGGACAATAGGGTCAGATTCAAAAATTCAATGGCATAGGATTTAAACCACGGATCTCCCGGGTTCTAGCCGGTTGCTCTTCCACTGAGCTACCATGGCAACATGCCGCATAGTGTTGCAGTTCTCACCTGACTCGCATGTTTCCCGGTAAACACAAGGTGTTCTCAAATTATTATTATTATTATTATTATTATTATTATTATTATTATTATTATTATTATTATTATTATTATTATTATTATTATTATTATTATTTTATGACAACTCCAATGTTACAAGTACCTAAGTCCCAGGATTCATAGTATAAGCATCTCAAAAAAATAATTTGAGAACCCCTTGCAGTTTATCGGGAAACATGCGAGTCAGATGAGAAATTCAATGGTATACCAGAATGTTGCCGTGGTAGCTCAGTGGAAGAGGAACTGGCTAGAGACCGGGCGATCCGTGGTTCAAATCCCGGCTAAGGCATTGAATTTTTCAGTCTGACTCTACCTATCCAGGCAATATTGAACCCAAAATTTCAATCCCGAGATTTTACAGGAAATAATTGTTTTGGGTTACCATGAATCCCAAAAAAAAAAAAAAAAAAAAAAAAAAAAACATTTTGGGAAGAAGGTCCCTGTGTGTGTTTTTTTGCGTGTGTGTGTCTGTGTGTCTATGGACAACATTGCTGAAAAACGAAAATACCGTTAAATACCAAACTAGGTATTTAGGTTTGGCATGTTCCAAGGATGCGACACAAATATTTTCAAGGAAATTCCCACAATCCAAACACCCTTTACACGGAAAAAATTTTGAGGATTTTGAACTTCTCAAAAATGGATCTAACGATTTTGATTAAATATCTTATATATACATATACATGCCAAATAAAATGTATACCTTGAATATTCTGGCAATGACATGTCATTGTCAGCCATTTTGAGATATACCTTGTTATCGATTTCAGTTTTAAAATACGTAAATCTTTTCTTATACGGGAACTTGCCAACGCAAAGAAACGGGTTTCAATCCCAAAGTAACCATATTTTAAAACATTTGACTGTCGGTTTAGCCTAGTGTATTCCCTTATTTCCCTTCTGTTTATTTCCTTTCTCGTAATGTATTAGTATGAAATAGATAGGAGAATAAGTTTGTTAACAATAATTTGTTACTGAGGTGTGGAGATTGTCATGAATGGAACACATCAGATTTGTATGAGTACATTCCAAGCAGAAAATGTCTACGAACTGTAGTATTTATATTCCTATAGTGAAATTCCATTTTACATATTTTTATATATTTTACAAGCTATTTCACAAGCTGTTCCACAAACATTCTTTACAATAGATATTTTATCTATCTAATGTTAATCGAGATAAAACATTGGCAGAATTGGTCTTGTTAAACGCTTGCTTGTAAGTAGATGCAAGGTAAGGCAATGCTGTAGGCCAAGCGATAGTCAAATCTTTTAAAATTGTGAAACAATTGACATTTGGAGAATGCAAAAGACAACCAAAACAAAACAGATGAAAACGAAAGTTGACTTCCCGCTTGAGAAAATCTTATGTAGTTAAAATTGAAACTAATAACAAGAAATGTCTAGGAAACGAGTAACCCTACAAAAAAAAAAAAAAGGTAATAAAAAATAAATAAAAGCTATTCCATTTCTGCAACAAGAAGTTCGATGTCATTTGTATAATAACCATTTTTAGTATTTCCGCTGCATATATTCCTATGATATAATTATTTATTGTATGTTAATTTTATATTATCTGTGTTTAATAATCCTTTTGCTGCTTTTAGTTTCCTTTTCGATTTCTGTACTAATGAAAACTGTCGATATTTCAGAGTTTCAAGTTTTTTTTTTTTACGTTTATCTTTTTTAGTTAGTTAATTTATAGTTTGTCTGTTTTACTCCGTCCTAGTTGGCAGCCCTTGTTATTGTTTCAATAAATAAATAAATGTCATAAGTTGTGTTTTAATGAGATCTAGATTTTTTGTGTACTAAGTTTTTGGACGTCTGTTACAATTTACGAATTATACAAAGTCATCCAGAAAGAAGAGGTTTTCAAAGGCTATTCTCATAAAATTTAAGATATGCATTTGGTTTGTCATGAACATATTTTAAACATGTGACATTTTAATCCAAAATGTCAGAGCCATTTTTGAGAAAATAAGAATGTTAGAAAAAAATGTTCCATGTAAAGGGTGGTTGGGGTGGGGTATGCTCTTTAAATTATTCGTGTCGGATCCTTGGAAAATATTGTTGGGTGGAACACACTACCTTCTCTATCTACATTGTACATCAACAGCTAGAGAAAGTTATAAATATTTTGTCTTTTCTTTGTTTATTATATATATGTATATCTTCTTTTATAGGTCGTCTCCTTAGTGCGGTGGTTGCACTGCTGTTTGCCAAACTGGAGACCTAGGTTCGATTCCCCGTACCGGCGTGGAGATATTTCTCCCGCTGGGAGACCTGTATCGGGGTGCACTCAGCCTCGTGAGGTCCCTGGGGGTCCAATTGAGGAGCTGCTTGATGGAGAAATAGCGGCTCCAGATGTTGAGGACCGCATTAACCGGAGGCTATGACCACGTCTCATGGACCGAGATGGGAGATGCAGTGGCCGGGCGATAGGCCAAGGTTCCTTGTGAGCTGTCGTTTCAGTCAATGTGTCTCGAATGTATGTAATTAAGAGACATTCCTGACTATAAGCAAGATCCGCAATAGTGAAGAGCTCCAGAGAGCAGATCTCCGGGAAAAATGGATTTTTGCAAATACAAACCTATGGAATCTTGGATTTCCACAAATCAGTTTATTCACACAAAGAATGCCATTTACAACAGGAAATGTGGAGAAGCATCTTTATTTGCTCTGAGCTAGGAAATGAACAATGTATCTGTGTTACGTACTCAATCTCAATGTTTGTGAAGAACCTGATTTTTTTGTGTTGTTTTGTCCCTGTGTCTTTAACGAACAACATTTAAAGTGTTACAAAAATATTATGAACGTGAATACCAATTAAAAATTAAAATCTGTTGTCTACCATTCACATTACTTTCTCTACATCTCTGCAACAAATTACTCTTAAAAAACTCATAATCTATTTACTTCATGTTAATCAGACTAAAATAGCAGAAATAGTCTTATTACTTGGTTCCTTGTTGCTATGTTTGCTTTATTCCTTGCTGGTTGCTATGCCACTGAAGTTCCTTAGTTTGTATGGAAGCAGTTGACAAATTCCTGTATAAGAAAAGTATGTTTTCCATAGCAGAAACCAAAAACAAGGAATGACTCAAAAACGATGACTCCACGAAAAAAATGTATGTAACATAAATTGTGTGTTTTAACGTGCTCTACATTTTTTGTGTAGTAAGTTTTTGTCCATCTCTTACGGTTTAGCAGTTATTCAAGATTCCGTAAAAAGTAGAAGCTATTCCCAGAAAATTCAAGATATACATTTTATTTGTCAGGTAATACCTTTAATATACGAAATTTTAATCAAAATCGTTAGAGCCATTTTTAAGAAAATCAACATTTTCGAAAAAAGTTCCATGTAATGGTTAGTTTGGGGTGGGGAGATTTTTTTCAAAATCTTCGTGTCGCATCCCTGGAAGATACTAAACTTAAATACCAAGTTTGGTATTTTACCGAATTAGTTTTTGAGTTATCATGTTCAATGACACACGGACCTACAGACACACTGACACACGGACGCACGGACACACACATTTTTGTGAAAATGCTTTTTTTGGATACAGGGGACCCTAAAACATATATTTCCGTTGAAATCTCGGTATCGAATTTTTGGGTGGAGTGCAATACCTTCTCTATACACTATGCACAAAGTGCGTATAGCGAAAGTAAAAAGAGTGGACTAGAATGGAACAATAACGTAAATAAATGTGATCTACATTGAATGGCCGTGAGTAAATAAATACATATTCATTTATAGTCCAGACTTACAAAGTACTTTAAATTTCTTTTTTTTTTTTTTTTTTTTTTTATACATTCACAATTACATATTTATTTGATATTACATATTTAATTGCATATTTTACTACATTTTACTACAAATTTAAGTACTAATTTCTCTGTGACAGTACATAAAAATCCGGGGTCTGCTTATAGCTAAAGGAAGCCGACTTTTACTTGATTATCACATTTAATAAACGGAGTAAGCACAGAATACCGAAATCCCTAAAGGTTTCTTTGACAACGTATCAATTATACACAATTACATTTATTTTATCTACCAGGTACTTACTATACATATATGTAGATAGTAGATAGAGAAGATATATTATACCAAAAATTCAATACAGAGATTTCACCAGAAATATATGTATTAAGGACCTTTGAGTCCAAAAAAATCTAGGTATTTATCGCTTTAGCCTTATGTATTCCCGTCATTCTACTTACAAAGAAGTAGAAGGGAAAAATTAGCTTTTATAATAA
The DNA here is from genome assembly GCA_030762935.1 of Hymenopus coronatus. NCBI lineage: Eukaryota > Metazoa > Arthropoda > Insecta > Mantodea > Hymenopodidae > Hymenopus > Hymenopus coronatus. The sequence goes on from CM060886.1 coordinate 40,326,512, forward strand.
TACTTTGTTGCGAAATTGGTGGAGAAAGTTATGCGAATTACAATGTTTACAACGTTCATCAATAATTCTTTTTTATTGTGTTTAACGGCCGCTTTTACTAGAATGGCACCGCAGGTGGTGACACTGATGATATATGGAATGTAGATGGAGCACTGGTGGAATGTGATGGCGCCGCTTTGCGCACCACAAATCTCACGCGCGGTCGCTTGGGATCGAGAGGCGAGTGGTCTACCCAATTTCATTAATAGTAAACACGGACTACCTAATGTATTCCCTTATTTCTCTTCTATTTACAAATAACTAATTAATACAATCATTTCTGCTTGTGTTTACCATGAAACAGAGAGAAGAATTAGCTTTTGTAGGATTAATTGTAACAGAGTAGGTGTAGAAAGTCATGTGAATAGGACGTACTCGATTTTAGAAACGTATAACCTTCATCAATAGTAAACACAGAGTAACGAGTTTGTTACAACTTGTATAGATGAACACATACCTCTGTGATTGGTAGCCTTTATGCTGACAAAAGCTTTTGTTACATGCAAAAAATGCCCCTCTTACATTGAAAAGTGGTGGGTTTTTTCCTCACTAGCCTCTTTTATTCACTGAACGCCTGACTTGCATTTTGTACTGAAGGTATTGTGTGAGAGAGGTCAGAACCTTGGGGTGTGAGCTTGAGATCATATTGTGTAGCCCAGATATATGAACCTGGGTGGAGAACAGCATTCACTGTCACCAAATGTGGGCTGTCTTCAGAGGACATTCCTTCATAACTTACTTTTTACATTCTCTACTTAGTGCATGTACATAGGTTGCATCTCTGCAACAAATTATTCTATTTGCTTCATCTAATCGAGAAAAAAATAGCAGAAATAGTCTTATTACTTGCTTCCTTGTAAGTAGAAGCGAAATGAGGGTGTACCATAGGTTAAAATGTTAGTCAAAAGCTGGTTGCTATGTAACTGAAGTTCCTTTGTTTGTATGGACAGGAGTTAAACAATTCCGGTAAGAGAAAAGTATGTTTTTCAAAGCAGAAACGAAAAAACAAGAATATCTTAAAAATGATCAACTACACGAAAAAAAGATATATAACATAAATTGTGTGTTTTATCGAGAGCTAGATTTTCTGTTAAGTAAGTTTCTGTCCATCTCTTAGGTTAAGCAGTTATGCACAATTCCGTAAAATGCATCCAGAATAAAGTAATCTTCAGAGGCTACTTCCAGAAACTTCAAGATATACATTTTATATCTTTAATATACGATATTTTAATCAAAATCTTTAGAGCCATTTTTAAGAAAATCAAAATTTTCGAAATTTTTTCCATGTAAAGGGTAGTTTGAGGTGGGGAGATTTTCCTGAAAATCTTCGTGTCGCATCCTTGGAAGATACCAAACTTAAATACTATGTTTGGGCTTTAACGGTCCCTTCGTTTTTGCGCTATGCTGCCCACAGACACATACACACACATACATACACACTGACAGACACACAGGTATACACATACGGATATTTTTCTAAAAATGCTTTTTTTGTTTTCAGGGGAAGCCAAAACACATATTTCCAATTAAATCTGGGTTTCGAATTTTTGGGTGCAATACAATATCTTCTCTGTACACTATATACATAGTACGTGTAGAGAAAGTAATAAATGACAACAAGAATGGGAAGAAATGGACATAGAAAGTAGACTGTATAATGCATTTTTAATACTGGACATAAAAGATTAAACCACACACAACCCACCAAAGGTCATATTCATTATATTACAGGACATGGACCATACAAAAAAAAAAATGGGAAAAAATTGGGGAAAAAATTGAGAATGATGTATGTGATTACACCGGAAAACAATTTTTTAATGTAAAAGATATAGCCAAAATTTACTCGAAGGAAAATTTACTAGAAAGATATTATATCATATAATTTTGAGAACTCCTGATTTAATTAAATACTTACAAATCATGGCTAACCATGTGAGTAAAACAGCATGGGGAAAAAGCTAATAGACCAATGAGAAAGAATGTACCGTTACCAATTACTGCATTAGAAACAAAAAGATGTGAAAAATGTAGAAAACAGAAGACTGGAGGAAGATAATTTAAGGCAATATTTACAAGATATATTAGTGGATGAATTTAATTATAATATTGAAATTTAAGAAACATTTTAGAGCAATAAAGATTTAATGCGAATATAAGTGGCAGAGGGAGGAAGGAGATGGAGAATGGAGACGAGGAAAGAAGTTGCCGGTGAAGTGATTAGGATTACCGTAGCTGAATTGACAGTAATGATGGTGAGCGAGGAAGGAGATGAAAAGTGGATATCGGGGCGAAGAAGGTGCCGGTGTATGGAACAGGAACGGTCCTGCTGAATTTGCAGCCATGTTAGTAAGGAAGGAATATGGTAGGAGTGACAATGTTGAAGAGCTAAATAAGAAATATAAGGACAATTATAGAAAAATAATTTGTTAGCATAATGCAGTTATAACATAAAAATATTAAATTATGTATATAAAATAATGTGGAAAGTACTATAGCTAAATACATACACATAAATTACAAATTTAATAGGTAGAATAAATTTATTGTACTAAATATATAACTTAGAGCCGGCTAATATGATGTAATGTATAGATTAAAATAGAAAGCAGCTGGATATCAGTTATAAACCTGCTGGTTTTCCAGCAATATTTCAGTTTTAGAATAATTTGCTTTATTACATTATATTTTAATTTATTTACACCTTAATTTTCTTTTTATATTCTAGATACTCGTTGACTGATTTTAATTTTAATTAGAAATTTTAGTTTTTAGATTAGTTAACTATCTGAAAAAATTAAATAACAGATACAATTTTTAATGCTGGTTTTTGGCAATAAATTTAATGTTGGATAATTCCCCAGTATATTTACATAGGTGCCGGAGTAGCATATTTGGATGTTATTTATTTATTTATGTCTCTGTATGTGTGAATAACATAACTCGAAAACGAAAACTCCTTTAAATACCCAGCTTAATAGTTAAGTTCAGCATTTTCCAAGGATTTATGACATTTTCAAAAAATGTAGCTTTTGTTAAAACACACAATTTGTATCATATATATATATATATATATATATATATATATATATACATTGTTGATTTAACAATTTCCGAAGTACTCAGATACTCTTTATTATTGGATTTAATTTAAAAATACTTAAAACTGTTCTCAAATGGGTATGTCATTTTTTCTCGTATTTTATTCATGGCCATGTAAAAGGAACCGAGTTTCAATAACACCACAACCAGCTTTTAAAAGATTCGACTGACGCTTTAACCTAACGTGTTCCAAAATATCCCTTATATCTACAAGAAAATAAGTAATGAGGCTATTTCTGGTAATGTTTATCTTTACTAGCAAGTTGTAGATAGAAGAATACGTTGTTGTAAGAATAGTTTCTTAGAGAATAGGCAAGGAAAGGCATAGGAATGGAACACATTACATGTTTACTTATTCACTTATCTAGTGCATTAACTCATTCATTTATTGATATTGGTATTGCTTATGTTATTAATATTATTATTAATATTATTATTATTGTTATTATTATAATACCAAGCGGGAGATCTGGGTTCAATTTCCGGTACCGGCATGGAGATTTTTCCCCCACTGGGAGACCTGGTCCGGGGTGCACTCAGCCTCGTGAGGTCCCTGAGGAGCCAATTGAGGAGCCACTTCATAGAGAAGTAGCGGCTCCAGGTCATGAGGACCGCATTAACCGGCTGGGGGCGTTTGAGGCGCTGCACCCCATCCAAGACGTCTGACATGGCCCGAAATGGGGGACGCAGCGGTCGGGCGGTAGGCCACGATTCCTTGTGAGCTGTCAAGCCATGGAGTTAATTAGTTATTATTGTTATTATTATTAAACACACAAACAGAGGTGTAGGGGTAAAACGTTAAAGTTGATGTACAGAGTAAATGCAGATTTCATTATTAATTCCGAGGTGTTCAATTAATTTCTGCTCATGGAGAAGATTAAAAAATCACCTAAAACCTATATTTTCCAATGCCAAAAAACGATGATATTCCACATAAAACTAATTAATTAGTAGGAAGGTAAGGTAGGCTGACAAGAAGTTACATGGGGTATGTAAGAGCACGCATTACGGTGTAAGATAAAACAGGCAGCAATGCCGTCTTGTTCGTATTTGTGTAGAGCGTGTAGTGTTTTTCTCGCCGCCATCACCACAGCAACAGCTCGTTAGAGTTGGTTAATTAAACACCAATTATCCAGGTAACCTGTCCGTCACGGAGAAACTTACGTGATGGTGTCCGTACCATGTTAATTGCCGCCGGTATATTACATACGCGCTCGAAATATGGCTACGAGTCAAGTGCTACCTTTACATTTAAAGACACAAAACAATCATATTGAATATTTTCCTTCTTTGCCCACTCCCCTTGTCTCTCTCATTTCTCTTGTTTGTCAAATCAAATCCTTCTTCAGAACATAGGGCTACTACTAGAGTCGGCTGAAAAGTCCTGGACCTCTCAATAAAATCAGCATTAATTTATTATTTTTCTTTTTTTTTTTTTTTGCTTTATTTCTCAACATAATCTCCAGAAAGGATACTACATTTATCAAATCGGTGTTCCAATTTAATTAAACCATCTCTCTGGTGTGACTTATCAAGGTCCTCAAATAACTGTTTACCGCATCTATGACCTCCTCGTTGCTATGAAACCTTCGTCCTCCAAGACATTTTTTGAGGTTAGGGAACAGGCAGTAGTCACTGGCGAATAGGGTGCATGTTCAAGCAATTCGAAATTTATTTTTGCTTTCTCTACACGTACTAAAAATAAAATAAAATGAAATAAAATCTGTAATACAACATCCTGGCATCTTGTTCCCTATACCAGGAGGTATATTGCAAACTTTATAATTTATTTCCCACTTTGAAATTATTGTTATACATAATTATTTTCCAGATAATACTTATATACTAATAACTCAAAATGTAATTTAAAACAAAAACAAATTAACATGAACTGAAATAAAATAAATTCCAACCATAAAACAACTTTTACTAACACCAAATCATCTATTATTAATTACTGGAATCCAGCAACACAAATAACTGGTAACCAGCTATTTACCCATAAAACTATGCTCTAGATTATTAAGATAAATGAAAAACTAATCCTATACTACTGGTATCCAGCAGTACACTCTACACGTACTATGCACATAGTGTATAGAGAAGGTATTTTAATGCTCCCAATATTTTGATACCGAGATTTTTCCGGAAATACGTGTTTTGAGTCCACCTGAATCCAGAAAAAGCATTTTTGGAAAAATGTGCGTGCGTGTGTGTGCGTATGTGTCTGTGTGTGTGTGTCTGTGGACAGCATAGCTCAAAAACGAAAAGACCGTTAAATACCAAACTTGGTATTTAAGTTTGGTATCTCCCAAGGATGCGACACGAAGATTTTCAAGCCAATCCTACCACTACATTTTACATAGAACTTTTTTCGAAAATGTTGATTTTCTCAAAAATGGCTCTAACGATTTTGATTAAAATATCGTATATTAAAGATATTTGCCTGACAAATAAAATGCATATCTTGAATTTTCTGGGAATAACCTCTGAAGAATATACTGGATGAATTTTACGTAATTTTGCATAAGTGCTAAACCGTAAGAGAGGCACAAAAACTTACCGCACGAAAAATGTGGAGCACGTTAAAACATACAATTTATGTCATATACATTTTTTTCGTGGGATTGGTCGTTTTTGAGATATTCCTTGTTTTTTGTTTCAGCTTTAAAAAAACTCATACTTTTCTCATATAGGAATTTGTCAACTCTTGTCCATACAAACAACGGAACTTCAGTCACATAGCAACCAGCTTTTGACTAATACTTTAATCTATGGCACTCTCTTATTTTGCTTCTAATTACAAGGAAACAAATAATAAAACTATTTCTGCTAATATTATCTCGATTAGTAAATAGAAGCAAAACTTTTTTAACAATCATTTGTTGCATAGATGTAGAGAAAGTCATGTGAATGGAACAGATCAGATTGTTTTTAATTGTTTCATTTATATAGCCCCCTTTAACATTTAAGGTCATATCGGGGGCTTTGCAATAGAAACAACTGTAAGTTTTTTACGTTGCGTTTAAATCGCTTTATTTTCCTCAAACATACACAAATTCACTCTCACTTACATACTTCCAGACTCTGAGGGAGATAGGGAATAATTCTGGTAAATAAAGTTCCCAGGACCAGCCGGAAATCGAGCCCGGTACCTCCAGGTGAGAAGTTGGCTCGCTGACCTGTCGACCACGGAGGCATATATTTTCCTTGTTTAGAGACCACTTCTTTGCCCACTCCCGTAGTCTCTCTCATTTCTATTGTTTGTCAAATCACCTTCTTATTCAGAACATAGGGCTTATTATGCTATAAACGGAATTTTCAATAGCAACTTCACATCATAATCGTTTATTACTTTCTCTAACCCGCATGTACGAGTGGATAGAGAAAGTATTGTATTCCACCCAAAATTCGATGTCGAGATTTCACCGGAAATATGTGCTTTGAGGTCCCCTGATTCCGAAAATACTTTAGAAAAAGGTCCATATGTGTGTGCTTGTATGTACCTGTTGAAAGCATTGCTCAAAAACTAAAAGACCATTAACTATTAAACTAAAATTTTGATTTTCTTAAAAATGGCTGTAACGATTTTTATTAAAATCCCGTGTAATAAAGATATTTACATCCCAATTAAAATGTATTTCTTGAACTTTCTGGGAATAGCCTCTGAAGACTTCTTGATTCTCGCTAAAATTTGCCAAATTTTGCTTAACTGCTAAACCTTACAAAAAATAGGCAAAAACATACTGCACAAAAAATGTAGATGTCACCAAAACAGACAACTTCAGTGCTTTACTTTTTTTGTTGTGTAGGTAACCATTTCCGAGATATTCCTTGTTATTGGTTCCAATTGTGTAGTTCTCAGACAGGAAGTGTCTGTTTTTCTTTTGTTCTGCTCCTGGCCAAGCAAAGAAGTGATTTTTAATGTCAATTGCATAACCACAGCTTTTAAAACATTTGATTATCACTTTAGCATAGAGCATTCCTGTAGTTTCCTTTTACCTATAAGGAACTAAGTAATAAAAACATTCTGCTAATGTTTATCTCGATTGGCATGGTACCGAAAGAAGAATAATCTTTTGTAAGAAGTTTATTTGTAGAGCCGCTAGAGAAACTCATGTGAGCGTAACACATCAGATTTTTAGTGTTCAACGCCCGCTTTTACTACTGTGGCACCTCATGCGATGACACTAATGTTAAGTGGAATGAAGGTGGAATACCGGTGGAATGTGACGCGGGGGAAACCGGAGAACCCGGAGAAAACCCGCCTCAGCCACGGCTGCGTGGCCTCATAATCGTTTATTTCTGTTCAGGTTTAAGTAATGCCTTATAATTCGTACAGAAACAGAATATAACAGCTGTAGTTGTGCGGTAACCTGCCCTAACAGCAAGAAAAATAGCACTTCCAAAAACCATAAAGTGCCTCAAATTACCACACAATATATTAATTTACAAAAAAATCCTTCGCTTCTTAAACTATTTCGATTTTTCTTGTATATTGCATTAACAGACTAGAGCAAGAATTTAGTGTTAATTATTTAGATACAACTAATATGTTATTTCGATCACGATAAAACAACTTTCTTCTACCGCAAGAAATTAACATATACTAGATGTCCTTTCGTTGCATAATTTCAAGATGTAATTCTACTATAGAACACTTTTATTGTAAACCAACCACCTGTGAATACTTTTTAGCAAAGGGCAAACTTTTAGCCAATGCTCCTGCCAAGGGAAAACCACTTCATAAAGGATAAAACACAAATTTATAGTTACCATAAAATTGGGTGTTTTGTTTAAATTAATACAGTATATTCTTAGTTTCAGCGTATTTATAGTAGTTACGTATTTTAAGGATTGTAATTATATTTTCCTATAGAATAATACAAATAGATAAAATAAGATAATAGTGTGCACCGAGATTGATACCACATATACTCACACACATTCACAAAGTATACCTTTAATTGAACCATGACCTTATCAATTATTAAAGTACAAGCAAAGTTAATATGTTTAACTTTTGTGAAATATGGTGCAGATTTGCACTTCTCAAACGAGTTAAAATAGCTACTTTCTTAATAAACCTCATGCCATTTGGTGGCAAAAATTATAATAGGAATACATTCTGTCAAGAAAGTACCGGGAATTGATCATTTAAAAATCCGTTTAAAAGGGGATTCGAAATTATTGTTGTCGCCAAGTTGGTATAACCTTTCTCTATACCCACGTGGAGTTTGATCGTCATCTGTCATCTAGTTTGTTTACAGCACGCCATTTTGTTAGTTCATCTCAAAGGTGATTTGCAATTTTACGATGAATACAAGTATTGAACAAAGAATCTGTCTTAAATTTTGCATTGCAAATGGTATTTCGTGTGTCGAATCGCTGAAAATGTTAAAGAGGGCTTATGGTGAATCGACTTTATCAAAAACACGTGCATATGAGTGGTACAGAGCATTCAAAAGTGGTCGAAATGTGGTGGAAGAATTGACTCGCTCTGATTGGCCATCAATGGTTTCAATTGAACTGAACATCGCTAAAGTGAAGAAAATGGTATCTGAAAATCATCATTTAGATCTGAGAGAGATTGCCGCTAAACTTTCTGTGTCTCACGAATCGATTCGTACCATTTTAAACGATTGTTTGGGCATGACACGCGTAGCAGCTCAGTTAGTTCCGAAAGACTTGAATTTTCTCAAAAAACTCAATCGCATAAGGATTTTTGAAGACATGCTAGAACGAGCCAGTTCCGACCCCACATTCATGAAACGCATTGTAACTGGTGATGAGACGTGGGTTTACGAGTTTGACACTCAAACCAGTCAACAAGCTTCCGAATGGCACCTTCCAACTGAACCGATCCCTAAAAGGGCACGTCAAACTCGATCAAAACTGAAGGTCATGTTGACAGTTTTTTTTTTTTTTTTTTTTTTTTGATTATCGCGGTGTCGTGTACTCAGAGTTCTTGCCAGAAGGTCAGATGGTAAATAAAGACTATTATCTGAGCATTTTGCGGCGTTTGAGAGAACAAATAGGGCCGGATTTGTGGAACGACAACTCATGGATTCTGCACCAAGGTAACGCACCAGCTCACAAGGCTATTATTGTGAACGAATTTCTGGACAAAAACTCAACAAATTCCATCAAACAACCACCGTATTCACGTGATCTGGCTCCTGCTGATTTCTTTCTCTTTTCAAAACTCAACTTACCACTTCGAGGCACACGTTTTCAGTAGATAGAAGACACAAAGGAAAATTCGCCGGTGACAATTGACATCGATTCCTAAAAGTGGCTACAAAAAATGTTTTGATGATTGGATTATTCATTGGCATAAATGTATAATTTCAGAAGGGGCCTACTTCGAAGGCGATAAAATAAAATTGTATGAATAATTCATTTTTTGTGTTTTATTGGCAAATTCCCAGAACTTTACTGACACAGTAGTATATTCATTTTAACACAATAAGAAAGCCAAAATAAAAATCTGATTTCCTGAATTCACTCTTCTGCAACTTCATTCAAAATTGTTTCTGTTATCCACATCTTGATAATCGACATAAAACTGTCACTATACATTTACATATTTTGTTGTAAATATAAGGAGGATATAATAGGCAAAAGGGGTATCAAGATTTCTTAAAGACGGGTCGCAATGAGATGATTTTAAATTATATGATGTGATTTTAGCAAAACGGAAATCGGACACATTGTCCAATGTTTGGCAAGATACTCCATCTGCAATTTATCCATAGAAACCCCTCGTAGCGCATTTCGTATTTCACACATTATTAAAAATCCGACATTTTATGCAAACACAGTGTTCACTTCCTTTTCCACACGGTCTAAAACAAGTGTCACGGATCTCTGATTAATTACTTGCACAAGTTCATCGACAGCTTTTAGGGCTCGAGGCATTTCAGTGTTCAACGTTGCCAAATATATATGCAAATTTCTTCTGTATGAATTGCAAATCTTCATGCAATCCATTTGAAGCAAGAGATTTTACAATCATCAAAGGCACTAATTACCTTAAAACAGTACTGTAATATACAGCATACAATACTGCCGTATAGAGCCCCCAAACACAAACTACACTTTGCATGGAAAAATGGCTCTAACGATTTTGACTAAAATTCCGTACATTAAAGATGTTTACATCACAAATAAGATGTATATTTTGAATTTTCTGGGAATGGTCTCTGAAGACCTCATTATTGAGGATATTTTTACAGAATTTTGCATATCAATTAATCCGTAAGAGATAGACAAAGGCTATCTAAACAAAAAATGTAGACCTCCTTAAACCACTTAATTTATGTCATATAGGTTTTTACTTTCTCTATACGTACTATGTACATAGTGTATAGAGAAGGTATTGCACTGCACTAAAAATTCGATACCAACATTTTACCGGAAATACATGTTTTGAGACCACATGAATCCAAAATAAGCATTTTTAGAAAAATGTTCGTGTGTGAGTCAGTCTGTCTATCTATGAATATGTGTGTGTCTGTGGGCAGCATAGCTCAAAAACGAAAAGACCGTTAAATATCAAACTTGGTATTTAAGTTCAGTATCTTCCAAGGATGCGACACGAAGATTTTCAAGAAAATCCCCCTCAATTACCTTTCACATGAAAAAATTTTCGAAAATTTTTATTTTATAAAAAATGTCTCTAACGATCTTGATTTATATTTTGAATTTTCTGGGAATAGCCTCTAAAGACTACTTTATTCTGGATGAACTTTTACGGAATTTTGTATAACCGGTAAACCGTAAGAGATAGACAAAAACTTACCGAACAAAAATATAGAGCACATTAAAACACATAATTTATGTTATATACATTTTTTCGTGGACTTGATCATTTTTTAGATATTCCTTGTTTTTGGTTTCAGCCTTGAAAAACTTATACTTTTCTCATACAGGAATTTGTCAACTCCTGTCCATACAAACAAAGGAACTTCAGTCACATAGCAACCACCTTTTGACTATCACTTTAACCTATGGTTCTTCCTTTTTTCCCTTCTACTTACAAGGAAGCGAGTAATAAGTCTAGTTCTGCTATTTTTTTCTGGATTAGCATTAAGTAAATAAAAGCATTAGCTTTTTAACAATAATTTGTTGCAGAGATATAGAGAAAGTATGTGAATGGAACACATCAGATGTTTTACATAGAGTTCACCCTTCTGAGATGTTCCTTGTTATTGGTTTTAATTTTAAACTACTTAAAATTTTTCTCAAGTTTTTTGTTTCATCTCTCTTGTTTTAATGTAGGCCATGCAAAAGCAACCGAACTTCAATTGTTTCTCATAGGACCAGCTTTTGAAAGATTTGACTCTCGCTTTAGCCTAGTGTATTCCTTTATTTCCCTTCCACTTACAAGGAAGAAGGTAATAAGAGCATTTCTGCAAACGTTTACCTTAATTAACATGTATATAAAAGGTTATCTTTTGTAAGGAAAGTTGTTTGTGTAACAGCTAGAGAAAGGCATATGAGTGGAACCCCCTACGGTTAACCAAGCATTGAATAAAAGATAAAATAGCAGGTTATTTACTGAAAACTAAAATTATATGTCATTTGTTAAGCAAATATACCATTAAAGTAACCTCTAAACAAATAAAAACACTTTAGCAATATGAAGACCAGCCTGAGATTAAAGGATTTTCCTGAAAATCTTCCTATCGCACATTTAAATTTCAATTGGTAATCAGCATACTTTTTACTATCGGCAGCCGAGCAGAAAAGCGGTTATAAACATACAAACGGACTTTCTAAAAATGTTATTTTGGATTGCAGAGTACCTTAATACATATATTTCTGTGTACCTAATTTTTGGGTGGAATTCAACACTTCCTTTACTTACTTATAGGTAAGTGAGACAGCAATCACTTAAGTGAATGGTTCCAATGCGTTTCTTTTAAAGTATAGAAGGTATTGTACTGCATTAAAATGTCCATATCGTGGAAATACATGTTTTGAGACCCCCTGAATAATAAAAACTATTAAGAAAAATGTACGTGCGTATGTCTATGCGTGACTGTGGGCAGAATAGCTCAAAAACGAAATGTGCGTCAAATACCAAACTTCAGTATTTTCCAAGGATGCGACACGAAGATTTTCAGCAAAATCTCCCCACCCCAAACTGTTCTCTTCATGGAACATTTTTCGAAAATATTGATTAAAATGTACCGTATATTAAAGATATTTACAGAGAAACAAAATGTACTATACCTTAATTTTCCAGGAATAGCTTCTGAAGACCTCTTCGTTCTGAATTTCTGTTGCATAATTGGTAAACTTTGAGTCAGACAGGCACTTACTACACAAGAAATGTAGATCTCGTTAAAACACAATTTATGTAATATTCACTTTTTTCGTGTGGTTAATCATTTCCGAGATATGCCTTGTTATGGGTTTCGTTTATCAAATACCTAAAACTTGACCAAGCAAAAAAAAAAAAATAAAACTTAATCTCACAGCAACCAGTTTTAAAAGATTTGACTATCGCTTTAGCCTAGCGAATTCCATTATCCATCTACTTACAAGAAAGCAAGTAATAAGACCATTTTTACTAATGTTTTTCTCGATTATCATGAAGAAGATCCAGTTTATTAATAGTAATTTGTTACAGAGATGAAGAGAACGCTATGCGAATGAAAAACATTACTTTTTTTGCAGGAATGTAATATCTTTATTTACTGTAGGTAATTAAGTGAATGGTTCACTTGTTTCTTTTAAAAGAATCAGATACCTGACTTGTATTCATTTTATGGACTTTTGGTATATCTCATTCCCCTCCCGAAATATTATAGTTTTTGCTTTTCGTCATTAACTCTCAAAAGGAACTTATTATCGCTAGTAAATTAACCTGTCAGCACTGAATTAATGCACATGAATTAGGTGTCGAAGAATTACAAAAGCATCTACTAGTCGCGTTTTTTTTAACATAATACAACGTTATATATCTTTCTAGAAGAATATTATACTGGAGAAAATTCATACCTCAAAAACATTACATGACATTTTTAGCCTCACTAAAATTATTCATTAACTTTTCTTTCTCCCTAAATTTAATTCTTGTGGATATAAGAAATGACATCAATACACGTAGGTTTAAAATACAACAATTTCTTTAAATGTTTAAAAAGAAGTTCAAAGTTATACAAGAGCATACAGAAAAATCTGATATGTTCCAATCACATGACTTTCTCCACATCTCTGCAACAAATTATTGTTAAAAAGTTTATGTTTCTTTTTGCTTCATGCTAATCTTAAGAAAGTAAAAAGTGGAGAGCTATTTGCGATTACTTTATTAAAGATAACATATTCATTTTTTCCCGGATTATGAATCATAGAAGAAATGAATTCAAATTTATTTCAGAAGGGAACCAAAATTTCATCAGGTTGAAATATTTGTGGTAAGCCAACTAAAGCGCCAGATTTGCATAACTTTCCTTATACATATCTTCATGTTTTCACACCCTTTTATTTTATTTAGAAGAAATGTGTTTAAAATACTTTATTTATATATTACTTTCTCTACACGCACTATGTACATAGTGTATAGAGAAGGTATTGTATTCCGCCTAAAAATTCGATACTGAGATTTCAGCGGAAATACATGTTTTGGGAAAAGGGTCCATGTGTGCGTGTGCGTTTGTGTGTGTGTGTGTGAGTGTGTGTATTTGTGGACAGCATAGCTCAAAAACGAAAAGTCCCTTAAAAACCAAACTTAGCATTTAAGTACAGCATCTCTCAAGGATGCGACAAGAAGATTTTCAAGAAAATTCCCCCACACCCAACTACCCTTTACATGGATACATTTTCGAAAACATTGATTTTCTCTAAAATGGCTCTAACGAGTGATTAAAATTTCGTATATTAAATATATTTACTTAACAAATAAAATGTACATCTTGAATTTTCTGTGAATAGCCTCTGAGACTACTTTATTCTGGATGAATTTTACGGAATTTTGCATATCAGGCAAACCTTAAGAGATAGACAAAAGCTTAATTAACAGAAAATTTAGAGCTCGTTAAAACACACAATTTATGTTATCTACATATTTTTCGTGGAGTTGATCGTTTTTGAGATGTCCCTTGTTTTTGGTTTCAGCTTTAAAAAACTTTTCTCATACAGGAATTTGTCAACTCCTCTCTATACAAATAAAGGAACTTCAGTCCCATAGCAATCTGCTTTTGTCTAGCACTTTAACCTATTGTACTCCCTTGATTTGCTTCTACTTACAAGGAAGCAAGTAATAAGACTATTTCTGCTAATTTTTTCTGATTAGCATGAAGTAAATAGAAGCATAAGCTGTTTAACAATAATTTGTTGCAGAGATATAGAGAAAGTCATATGAATTGAACACATCAGACTTTTTTAAATGTTTCCTGTTACAGTTGAGTATAACATAAAACTCCAGTATTCTATAACTACAAATGTACGAAGAGATTAAGAAAAGGAAAGCTGGCTATGTGTAATTGATTGATGGGATTTGCAAAAGTAGGTCGGAGGTCATTTAGCACGTTCTCGTTTAGGGTCACACACAAACAAAAGGGGCTGTGAACCCTCTTATAGCAACGAGAGCGCACTGAGCCCAGTTTTCTATCAATAGGAGGGAAGTTTCTTATTTAAGGAGCTGTTGTTGCTGCATTTAGGCAACACAGCCGCCTCTGAGAATATGCAAGCAAGCAGGTTCTGCAAGAAAAGAACTGGATCCGGTCGGCATAAGCCCTTTGGGGTGTGAATAACTACAGACCACTTGTTCGGAATAGAGGCCAGGCAGATACCTTCCGTTGGCACGCCTCGTCCGCATAGTTCAATTTACTGCAAAGTATGTCAGAGATGTGGATCTACGAGATTTTAACATGAAACTCTTTTCAAAATAATACCGCAAGATTCTGGAGGGAATGTGCCTTCTTTCTGTTTCCACTTCCTTTTCTACAGCTTGAAGTGTTTGCTGTAGCACTGCAATAGCATTCCCAAAAGAAACTGTGCTATAAACATCGCATGTGTAACATTCACAACACATTCTAGCTATTGTAAACAACGCCATATATTCATAAAATCTTATGTGTAACATTCACATCACTTTCTCTACATCTCTGCAACAAATTATTCTTAAAAAGCCTATGCTTAGCAGAAATAACCTTATTACTTGATTCCTTGTAAGTAGAAGCGAAATAAGAGAGTACCATAGGTTAAAGTGATAGTCAAAAGCTGGTTGCTATGTCACTGAAGTTCCTTTGTTTGTATGGACAGCAGTTGACAAATTCTTGTATGAGAAAAGTATAAGTTTTTCAAAGCAGAAACCAAAAACAAGGAATGTCTCAAAAACGATGAACTCCACGAAGAAAATGTATATAACATAAATTGTGTGTTTTAACGGGATCTACATTTTTTGTGTAGTAAGTTTTTGTCTATCTCTTACGGTTTAGCAGTTATTAAAAATTCCGTAAAAATTCATCAAGAATAAAGTACTCTTTAGAGGCTATTCCCAGAAAATTCAAGATATAAATTTTGTTGGTCATGTAAATATCTTTAATTTTAATCAAAATCGTTAGAGCCATTTTTCAGAAAATCAAAATTTTCGAAAAAAAAATTCCATGTAAAGGGTAGTTGGGGATGGAGGGATTTTTCTCAAAATCTTCGTGTCGTATCCCTGGAAGAAACTAAATTTAAACACGAAGTTTGGTATTTTACCGACTTTTCGTTTTTGACTTATCGCGTTCACAGACACACGGACCTTTTTCTGAAAATTATTTTTTTTTTTGAAAATGGGGACCCTAAAACATACTTTTCCGGTGAAATCTCGGTATCGAATTTTTGGGTGGAGTGCAGTACCTTCTCTATACCCTATGTACATAGTACGCATAGAGAAAGTAATAAAAATGAGTCTTCACGTTACATTACTAACGATAAAACTGATTATGATTACGTTCCAAATTTAAACTAATTGAACCCGGCATACCAAAACAAATATATTTAAATATCCTAAATCAGAGTTTGCTGTTATATAAATCCATGCAAAAAAAACTGACATGCTGCGTTCACATGACTTTCTCTACATATCTGTAACAATATTTTTTTTATTGTTTCATTTATATAGTCCTCTTTAACAAGTAATGTCAAGTAATGTAATGGGGGGCATTGTATTAGAAACAACTCGTTGACTCTAGGTTTTTTAAGTTGGATATAAATCGGTTGATTTCCCTTAAATACTCACATTCACTCTCACATGTATACTTCTAGACTTCTAGGGAATAATTTTGATTATAGAAAAATTCCCCGCCCCAGCCGGGAATCGAACCGGGTGAGAAATCAGCTCACTAACCGCTGGACTACGGAAGCAGTCTGTAACAAATTATTAACGTTATTATCTATCTACTTCATGCTAATCGAGATAAACATTAACATAAATGCTGTTATTACTTAGTTACTTGTAAGTAGAATGTGAATAAGGAGAAAGATAAGCAAAAGCAATAGTCAAAACTTTTAAAAGTTTATCGCTATGTATTGAAATTCATTTCTTTGCATGGCTAAGAGTCGAAAAATTCCTGTATCAGAAAAGTTTAAGCATCTTAAAACTGAAACCAATAGCAATAAATATCTCAGAAATGGTTACGTTTTTGTCTTATTTCTTACGGTTTATCAGTTATACAAAAGTCATGGAGAATGGAGAGATCTTTAGAGTCTATTACCAAAAACTTAATGATATAAATTTTATTCCTCACGTAAATATCTTAATTTTCAAATTATTTTCTATGTAAAGGGTAGTTTGAGATGGGGGTCTTTGTGTCGCATCCTTGGAAGATACTTAACTCAAAAACAAAGTTTGGTATTTTATAGACTTTTCGTTTTTGAAGTTTCCTGTTCAAAGACAAACGCACACGCACGCATGCACGCACACACAGACACACAGGGACTATTTTCTAAAAATGTTTTTAATAAATGGTGCTCTAAAACGCGTATTTCCAATGAAACCCTGGTATCGAATTTTTGGCTGGAATGCAATACCTTCTCTAACTACTATGCACATTATACACACGTGCTAGAGAAAGTAAATAATGAGGCCTCTGGTCACACTATATTCCTCACGGTAAAACTCCGATTATAAATATTTTAAAATTTAAACTAATTGAAATCGTAATAACAAAAACGTATAATTTACATACCTAGATAGGTTTTTGCTAGTAATGAATCCATGCAAAAAATCTGATATGTTCCATTCACATGACTTTCTCTACAGCTCTGCAAAAACAAAAAACAACAAATTGTAGTTAAAAAATTATGCTTCTATTTACTTCATGAGAAACAGTAGCAGAAATATTTGTTTTACTTGCTTCCTTGTAAGTAGAAGCGAAATGAGGGAGTACCATAGGTTAAAATGATAGCCAAAAGCTGGTTGCTATGTAACTGGAGTTCCTTTGTTTGTATGGACAGGAGTTAATAAATTTCTGTATCAGAAAAGTATGTTTTTCAAAGCAGAAAAGAAAAACCAAGAATATCTTAAAAATGATCAACTCCACGAAAAAAATGTATATGACATAAATTGTATGTTTTATCGCAAGCTACATTTTCTGTGGATTAAGTTTTTGTCCATCTCTTACGGTTTAGCAGTTATGCACAATTCCGTAAAATTCATCCAGAATTAAGTAGTCTTCAGAGACTATTCCCATAAAATTCAAGATATACATTTTATTTGTCAGATAAATATCTTTAATATACGATATGTTAATCAAAATCGTTATAGCCATTTTTAAAAAAATCAAAATTTTCGAAAAAAGTTCCATGTAAAGGTTAGTTTGGGGTGGAGGGATTTTTCTCAAAATATTTGTGTCGCATCCCTGGAAGATACTAAACTTAAATACCAAGTTTGGTATTTTAGCTACTTTTCGTTTTTGAGTTATCGTGTTCACAGACCTTTTTTCTGAAATTGTTTTTTTGGATATAGGGGGTCCTAAAACATATATTTCCGGTGAAATCTCGGTATCGAATTTTTGGGTGGAACACAATACTTCTTTATCCCTATGTACATTGTACATATGGGGCTAGAGAAAGTAAAAAAGGGGTAAATTACTTCTTAGGTTCTGAATGTCCATTGTTACCGGAAAAATTTAACTACAGTAACAAAAGTTTTCATAACTGCTGATGCTGCAAGTGATTTGGCATGCATAGTATGGTTAATTTTGACTCTCATAGTTTATGAGGTGAAAATAGGCATGCAATGAAGAAGAGTATGCATTATCATTCACAAAAAAATGAATAAAAACACTTTATTAAGCGTGCAAATTGCCTATAAATATACGGTAATTCTATGATATTTGAGGATCTACTCTTTAGTAAATGAAAAATAAGAAAATTCTGGCATAAGGAAGGGTTATCCCGTTATTCTTTTTATATTTTTGGCAAGCGTTTTCAATCAGCCTCATAAATTAAATACGTTAATTTGATTTTCCGTGTTTGGCTTTGCCACTCGTAGTCCGATACAGACACAAGAGTTTTACTTTCTCTACACGTACTATGTACATAGAGTATAGAGAAGGTGTTGTGGTTCACCTAAAAATTCGATACTGAGATTTCACTGGAAATACATGTTTTGTGTCCTCCTGAGTAAAAAAAAAAGCATTTTTGTAAAAAGGATTGTGTGTGCGTGTGTGTGTGTGTCTGTGTGTGTGTGTTTGTGTGTGGACAGCATAGCTAAAAACGAGAAGACCGTTGAATATAAAACTTGGTATTTAATTTGGTATCCTACAAGGATGCGACACGAAGATTTTCAAGAAAACCCCCACCCTCAATTTCCCTTTACATGGACTTTCTTTTTGAAAATTGTGATTTTCTCAAAAATGGCTTTAACGATTTTGATTAAAATATCGTATTTTAAAGATATTTACCTGAAAAATAATGTGTATATCTAGAATATTAGGGAATAGCCTCTGAAGACTACTTTATTCTGGATGAATTTATTGGAATTTTGCATATCTGCTAAACCGTTAGAGATAGACAAAAACTAACAACACAAAAAACTAGAGCACATTAAAACACTCAATTTATGTTACATACATTTTTCCTGGAGTTGATCGTTGTTTAGATATTCCTTGTTTTTGGTTTCAGCTTTAACCTATGGTCCCCCCTATTTTACTTCTACTTACAAGGAAGCAAGTAATAAGATAATTTCTGCTAATTTTTCATCAACTAGAATCAAGTAAATAGAAGCATAAACTTTTTAACAACAATTTATTGCAGAGATGTAGGGAAAGTCATGTGAATAGAACACATGAGATTTTGTTTTGCTTTAATTGCATATGAATAGTTCAAATCCCTCGATTATATTCGTATACCTTGTACAGAGATACGCTAATTTTAACTAGTTTAAAATATTGTTGACAATAATACTGCGTAGTAGTTTTCTAAAACATTTTGGTACACTCACTTGTTAAAACATCTATAACTTTGTACATTTTAGCGTTAGAGAATAGATCTTTTTTATTTTGATTGGAAATGCTTGCTTTTAGCTATTCACATATATGGTATCCTGCTAATATTTCCTTTATGTGAGGGTTGCGGATTGCTACGAAATTGTGTTTGGAAAATTACAATACATGTTTTATCATGTACAAATGCCCCATTATCTCAGAAACTAATTGACACTAATAGCTGAAATTTTTACCAAGCATTTGCACCTAAATACGCTTTATTTTAACGAAAATGTTTTTATGCATATGGGTTATTTATTTTGTTAACATTTAAAAATCATAATTTTTCGATAGAATTTTAAGAGCTTTATTAAAAAAAAATCTGATGTGTTGCATTCACGTGACTTTCTCTAAATCTCTGCAACAAATTATTGATAAAAAACCTATACTCCTATTTACTTCATGCAAATTGAAATAAATAGTAGAAATAGTCTTACTACTTGCTTCCTTGTAAGTAGTACCGAAATAAGGGAGTACCAAAGCTAAAGTGATAATCAAAAGCTGGTTGCTATGTGACTGAAGTTCCTTTGTATGGATAGGAGTTGACAAATTCATATATAAGAAAAATATAAGTATTTTAAAACTGAATCGAATAACAGCGAATATGTCAAAAACGATTAACTTCAAGAAAAAAATGTATATGACATATATTCTGTGTTTTATCATGATCTACACCTTTTGTGTAGTAAGTTTTCGTTTATCTCTTATGCAAAATTCAATAAAAATCATCCAGAATAAAGGGATTTTTAAATGCTATTCCTAGACAATTCAAGATATACATTTTATTTGGCATGTAACTATCTTGGATGTAAGAGATTTTAATTAAGTTCGTTAGAGCCAATTTTGAGAAAATCAAAATATTTGAACACTTTTCCATGTAAAGGGTAGTTTGATATTTGACGGTCTTTTCGTTTTTGAGCTATTTTGTCCACAGACACACACACACACTGACCTTTTCCAAAAATGCTTTTTAAGGACTCAGGGAGACCCAAAACAGGTATTTCCGGTTAAATCTCGGTAACAAATATTTTGGTGGAATACAATATCTTCTCTATACATTATGTACACAGCACGTGTAGAGAAAGTAAAATTCATGCCTTTCCTTCTAATAAACAGAAATATTCTATCGTTCATCAATAAACAGTAAAGGTATTTATGAATATACTTTGAAAAATGTAGCTTATTATCTTAAATAGTTGCCGAGATAATGTGTCAAAGTTTAAGATTGGAAAATAGGTCATTTCGACTCCCCTTAAATACTGCATTGAAATAAATAAATTAAATAAAAATGTTTTAATAAGATACTGCGGAAAGTAGATATATAGCTGGTTTTAAATAAGGTAATATATTTCGTAAATATGAAGCTAATTTTAGGTGTTATAGGTTAAGTTAACATTAAGGCTTTGAACAGAAATAGCAAAGAATACCACATTCCTACAGGAGAACAAACGCGCGCCTTTTGTTTATTGGCAGTGGTTAGCACGAAAGCTGAGGCCATGCTCTGAAGTACTCATTCCTAAAACGGTGACATTTACGATGTGGAAGATGAAGCAGCTAGACCACACTAACTCCAG
The DNA here is from genome assembly GCA_030762935.1 of Hymenopus coronatus. Taxonomy (NCBI): domain Eukaryota; kingdom Metazoa; phylum Arthropoda; class Insecta; order Mantodea; family Hymenopodidae; genus Hymenopus; species Hymenopus coronatus. The sequence continues at coordinate 40,347,717 of CM060886.1, forward strand.
CCCGACATCTTATTCATCTGTTGCCGCAACAGGAACCTTGCTGCTCTCTCACGGAAATGGCTCAAAGTGACAGCTCCACGAATTCATTTGTCTCTTGAAGCATTGTTCCCCACTACCATTTCCTTTTATTTTTATGGTTCCCGTAAAGATAACGCTTTAAGAAGTGTTCAGGCGGCATTGCAAGTAGACAGGCCAAAATATTAGACAAATACCGTCTTAAAAAAAAAAAAAACGTATGCAAGTTATAGCAGTCCAGACATTTAGTATAGATATTTTGCAATACGCTTAGGAATGGTGCCATCTAAGAATCCTTACAAAATTTTGAAGCTATAAATATGATGGAATAAAGAATATAATTTGCTGTTTGTGACGCGGGTGCCAGCTTTGTTTAATGTATCTATCAAATCTCGTTAAAATGTGAACATTTTCGATATTTCAATTCTGCATTATATTACTTTCTCCACACGGACTATGTACATAGTGTATAGAGAAGGTATTGTAATGTACCCAAAAATTCGATACCGAGTTTTCACCGGAAATACATGTTTTGGGTCCCCCTGAATCCAAGAAAAGCATTTTAGAAACATGTCCGTGTGTGTCTGTCTGTCTGTGTGTGTGTGTGTGTGTCTGTGGGTAGCATAGCTCAAAAACGAAAAGACCGTTAAATACCAGACATGATATTTAAGTTTGGTTTCTTCCAAGCATGCGACACAAAGATTTTCAAGAAAATCCCCCCACCCCTAACCACGCTTTATATGGAACTTTTTCGAAATGTTTGATTTTCTAAAAAATGAATCTAACGATTTTAATTAAAATACCGTATATTAAAGATATTTACCTGACAAATAAAATGTATATCTTGACTTTACTTGAATAGCCTCTGTAGACTACTTTATTCTGGGTGAATTTTACGGAATTTTGCATAACTGGTAAACCGTAAGAGATGGACAAAAACTTAGCACACAAAAAGTGTAGAGCACATTAAAATACACACTTTTCGTGGAGTTGATAGTTTTTTTAGGTATTCCTTGTTTTTGGTTTCAGCTTTCAAAAACATACTTTTCTCATACAGGAATTAATCAACTCCTGTCTACAGAAACAAAGGAACTTCAGTCACATAGCAACCAACTTTTGACTATTACTTAACCTATGCTACTCGCTTATTCGGCTTCTACCTACAAGCAAGCAATTAGACTATTTGTGCTAATTTTTTCTCAATTAGTATGAGATAAATAGAAGCATAAGATTTTTAACAATAATTTGTTGCAGAGAGGTAGAGAAAGTCATGTGAATTTAACACATCAGATTTTTTATTTTCTCTATACGTGCTATGTACATAGTGTATAGAGAAGGTATTGTAATGCACCCAAAAATTCGATACCGAGATTTCACCGGAAATACATGTTTTTTAGAAAAATGGCCGTGTCTGTCTTTTCTGTCTATCTGTCTGTGTATGTCTGTGTGTATGTGTGTCTGTGGGCAGTATAGCTCAAAAACGAAAAGTCCGTTAAAAACCAAACTTGCGACACGAATATTTTCAAGAAAATCCCCCCACTCCCAACTACCCTTTACATGGACCTTTTTTTCAAACATTTTGATCTTCTAAAAAATGGCTGTAACGATTTTGATTAAAATATCGTATATTAAAGATATTTACCTGACAAAGAAAGTGTATATCTTGAATTTTCTGGGAATATCCTCTAAAGACTACTTTATTCTGGATGAATTTTGCATAACTACTAAACCGTAAGAGATGGACAAAAACTTAACGCACAAAAAATGTAGAGCACGTTAAAACACACAATTTATGTTATATATTTTTTTTCGTGGAGTTGATTATTTTTAGATATTCCTTGTTTTGGGTTTCAGCTTTGAAAAACATACTTTTCTCATACAGGAATTTGTCAACCCGTGTCCATACAAACAAACAACACATAGCAACCAGCTTTTGGCTTTCACTTTAACCTATGGTGCTCCCTTATTATTTCGCTTCTACTTACAATAAAGCAAGAAATAAGACTATTTCTGCCAATTTTTCTCCATTGGCATGAACTAAATAAAAGAATAAGCTTATTAACAATAATTTGCCACAGAGATATAGAGAAAGTCATGTGAATGGAACATATCAGATTTTGTTAACTTGTAATAACTGATACTGCTATGGAGTTCAGCAGTCATTTTTTTCATGTGGTTACAGTTATTGAAAAATAGCCATGGAACGTTACAGCAATCAGCAACGCGTAGAAATTGTGACAGTTTATTATCAAAATGGATCATCTGTTTACTAAGCCTTCCGTGTATTACGTGCATAATCGTCCCTGTTAAAGAACAATCGAAGTTTTATCGATAAATTTGAAAGAAAAGTTCCGTCAACGATCAACCTGTATGCAATCGACGTAAGCGCTCCAACGAAAACGCGGTCGCCTAACTGATGTTTTCTTATACGCTGAATGACATTAATTATGTTCAAAAATAAAAAATGAAGAAGCGTCTATCATTTATAGAACGTGTTTTATTTAAGCTCAAGGATGTTCCTACCGTAATAATACGTTGGTTTTATTACATGATCTTGGTTTTCGTACATTTATATTTTAACCTAATTATTTGAAAAAAGAACCTTTTAAATTGTTTTATATTCGATGGTTATTTTAACTTGAGATATCTATTTATTCTTTGCAGTTATTACAAAATGGAAATGGCGTGTTATTTATGGACGCTCTTTAACTGCTGTGGTTCACAGCGTCCCATTCTAAATTGAGCGTGAAAGACCACTTAATTTTGCTCAGAGGCCTCTCCTATCAGTCTTGAGGTTCTTTTACGTGCCGTAAAACTACGACACGGGACGCACGGCTTTACTTCCCTTCCGAAGGAAGCCATTCTCAGGATTTTTACACCCGAAAAAATCCATCGTCCTCGGCCGGGTTTGAACACGCGACCGTGGGTATATGAAGTTAGCATGGTAACCATTACACCGCTATTACATAGTTGTTTTCCAGTATACTCTTTTTATTATATCATTCAGATTTTAGACTGATTTCTGTATATGTTTGATATTCTCTATCTATAATATTTCATTTCACACACACTCACACTCACACACACACACACACACACACACATATATATATATATATATATATATATATATATATATATATATATATATATATATATATAGGCTTTATTTATAATTTCATTGGTTTACATGTTTCTGTGTATTTTTTCCTCATTGTCCTTGTATTATTCTATTTAGATATAAAGCATTTAAACCTGCTGACAAATCATATCCCTGCCGCAATCTTATATTGACCTCTAATTTTCTTTTATTTTAGTAAATGCTATTGTCACAGCCTTAAACATGAAATTGTAAGTTAGTGCACTGTTAACACTTAAAGTAACAAGAACACTAAGATTTTCGTTAATAATAATAATAATAATAATAATAATCTTGCTGTTTATTATAAACCCAGTTTCTTCACTGTACGTGTGGTGTGCTTTAAGGATTAACTTGTTAGTGTTTAAACTTCGGGTCGTCAGACTCTTAATGCGAATGTAGGAATTTTGGTTTTAAACAATAATAATAATAATAATAATAATAATAATAATAATAACAATAATAATAATAATAATGACCTTTAAGACTTTACTGCAACATTTTCAGCATTGCTTTAGTGGTTAATTGTAGTGAGCTTTTTAAAATTAGTATTATAAACAAAAGTGACAAGCACCGCATGTGGAATTTATGTTAGACAAAGCGGTGCAGTGGCGGCTTTTCTCCGGGTTCTCCGGTTTTCCACAGTGCTGCATTCCACCGATGCGCCATCTTCATTCCATATATCAGTGTCATCGCCTTCGGAGCATAAGCAGTTAACGCAGATGTTAAACACTATAACAAAATCTGATGTGTTCCATTCACATGACTTTCTCCACATCTCTGCAACACGGCCCGCCGTGGCCGAGTGGTCAGACCATTCGGCTCACACCTAGACGGCCTGGATTCGATCACAAGCAATGTGAGACTTGTGGTGGACAAAGCGGCGCAGGGGCCTGTTTTCTCCGGGTTCTCCGGTTTCCCCCGCCATCCATTCCAGCGGGACTCCTACTTCACTTATCATCAGTGTCATTGCCTGCAGTGCCATTGCAGTAAAAGCGGACTTAAACACTAACAAAACAAATCTCTGCAACAAAGTATCGTTAAACAGCTCATGCTTCTATTCACTTCTTGCTAATCGAGAAAAAGTTAACAGAAATAGTCTTATACTTGCTCCCTTGTAGGAAGAAGCGAAATAAGGGAGTACCATAGTTTTGAATGGACAGGAGTTGACAAATTCCCGTATGAGAAAAGTATGCTTTTCAAAGCTGAAACCAAAAACAAGGAATATCTCATGTCATAAATATATGACATAAATTGTGTGTTTCAACATGCTATACATTTTTGTGTGGTAAGAGTTGTCCATATCCTACCATTTAGCAGTTATGCAAACTTCTGTAAAATTCATCTATAATAAAGTTGTCTTCGACGGCTATTCCCAGAAAATTCCAGACATACATTTTATTTGTCAGGTAAATATCTTCAATATACGATATTTTAATCAAAATCGTTAGAGCCATTTTTGAGAAAATCTAAATTTTCGAAACAAGTTACATGTAAAGGGTAATTGGGGGTGGGATGATTTTCTTGAAAATGTTCGCGTCGCATCCTTAGAAGATACCAAGCTTAAATACCAAGTTGGGTATTTAACGGTCTTTTTGTTTTTGAGCATTGCCGTCCATATATTCACACACCTTTTTCTAAAAATGCTTTTTTTTTTTTATTCAGAGGGACCCAAAGCATGTATTTTCGGTGAAATCTCGGCATCGAATTTTTAGGTGGAATGTAATACCTTCTCCATGAACTTTGCACATAGTAGGTGTAGAGAAAGTAAAAAGAAATAAAAGAACAAAAGCACAGTGTCTCTGGCATTATTTGCTTGAAAACAAAGAGAAGTTTGTAATTTTAAAGCAATTAAAATATCAATCGAGAGCACTCAGCAAACTTTTACGAAATGTATTCTAGCGGAACAGGTGGCAAAGAGCTTACATACAGGTTTAGCCGCAAGAGTAATTTAAATACCAAGTTGGATAGATCGTGACACGTTTTCTGAACAGCAGTGCTACAATGTTGCAGTAGTCTTCAAAGCCGCATACCCTGGAATATTTGATAGACACGCTAAGTAGAGGGCAGAATTTTCTGATTAATAACTGTTGACAGTCAATGTTGAATTGTGGAAGTGTTGAGTATACAGAAATACCCGCAAGCAGACATGTGCTTCTAAGTTGTCACGTTTTAATAACACGTGCTGTTCTACACCTATTAGATTTAGGTTGTTTAGAGAGCACACATTTTATTTCCGTTTGTGCCAGAAGTACAAAACAAGAAATATACACAAGAGGCCCCGAGTTCGAATCTTGGTACGGTGCTTTATCCGAATACGGTTTTTTTCGGGGTTTCTCTATGGACCCCAGAGTCATCTCAACATAATTTAATCCATTTCATTCATGACCAATATGATACTATCAGGTTAAAGGCCGCTAAACGGTTTTTTTCGGGGTTTCTCTATGGACCCCAGAGTCATCTCAACATAATTTAATCCATTTCATTCATGACCAATATGATACTATTAGGTTAAAGGCCGTTAAACAAAATAAATTCTGATATGTTACACTCACATGACTTTCTCTAGCTGTTCTACAAGCCAATTTCTCACAAAAGATTATTCTTCTTTTTACATCATGCAAATCGCTCGTTTGCTTGGCCAGGAGGGGAACAAAATAAAAACGGAAACTTCCTATCTCGGAAACACAAGGACATAAATTGTATGTTTTGACGAGATCTACATTTCTCGTGCAGTAAGTTTCTATCTTCTACGATTTAGCAGTCAAGCAAAATTGGGCAAAATTCATTCAGAATAAAGAGGTCTTCAGAGGTTATTTCTAGAAAATTCAAGATATATATTTAATTTGGGATGTAAATATGTTTCATATACGGGATTTTTATCGAAATCGTTAAGGCCATTTTTGAGAAAATCAAAATTTTCGAAAATTTGTCTATGTAAAGGAAAACGGAGTGGGGGCATTTCCTTGAAATCTTCGTGTCGCATCCTTTGAAGATACCAAACCTAAATACCAAGTTTGGCATTTTCGTTTTTGAGCTATACTGCACATAGACACACATAGACCTTTTTCTAATTTTTTTTTCGGACTCAGGGCACCCTAAAACATATATCTCTGGGGAAATCTTGACATCGAATTTTTGAGTGAAATACAATACCTTCTCCATCCGCTATGTACATCGTACATGCGGGCAGAGAAAATAAAAATGAAGGAAAGAAACAAGGACACAATTTTGGTATCCAGTAGTTCCTAAGAGTCTTCACAAGAGATTTATAATTCTGATACCTTAGATTAATGCTTCTATTCCACTTCTTCTTCTTCCTCCTCTTCTTCTTCTTTTCTTACTGACCGAAACCTAAGAACCCAATGACTGACATACTATGACTGATATATCTCTGCTTATACCATAATTTCCAAATACTTCTTTTTTCCTGTTTCATGGTGGCATTTTATTATCAGTGTATGTTGTGTTACCAAGGTCATTGCATACTTTTTCATGGCTTGTATGAACTAGTTTTTCCCAACTAATCTATATTTTGGCATTTTTTGTTCGTTCTCTTTTCTAGTGTTTAACGCCCGTTTTTATTACTTGTGGCACTTGTTGCACCCCATCCATGACGCAGCGGCCGAGTGGTAGGCCAAGGTTTCTTGTGAGCTGTCGTGCCATGGAGTTATTACTAATACTTAATACAAAATTGCAATTCATTTTATTTCAACATCGGAGACACTCCGCGAAAGCCCCTTGTCAGAAAAAGAATTGATAAAGTACTCAGATATGTTATCTTTGGGACCTCTATTTCGTTTTAAAATTTGGCAGAATCAAAGTAACAAAAATTGGAGGTTTAATAGGTAAACAAAAGCCTTAGAATAAAATTACTTGCGCAAGTAATACATAGTTGTTACCGCATCTGGACTGCTGCTGCTGCTTATAGAAAGCAAATCTAACAACATTGTGTTACTTAAAGTAATAAATCGCGTAATAAATCCTTTTGAGGATAAACGTAGCTTGTTGTCTAATACCAAAATACTTCTACAACCAACAAACTTGGTTCGCAACATTACTCATACATATCTCACTTAAGTTATTATAGATTAATGTTATTTACCTCCATCCAGAAAAAGGAAAATATGTTAATTTCTGGGAAACGCGAAACGGCTTGGGTCTGCAAATGGTAATCGAGGATGCGATATGGACAAATATATAAATTCCGTTATAAATTTATGCCAGTTACCGCATATATTACTTATTTTATTTCCATGAACAATATATCAAACAATAGAACAATGATACATGTCTAGGAACCTGTTTGTTTAGTGTTTTGTAATACTCTTATTTTAAAATGTGTACTCGATTACCTTTTTTGTCTTTCTTTGTTTTATACGAAAGGAACTTTATAGTTGCGAGTTTCTTGTATAATTTGTTTCATCGTCATCGTAGTTTACTAAAAAAACGAGTTTAGCCAGTTAGACGATTGTTAAGAGCATATATAAAATAAGTCTAAAGTACCTTCACAGATATTCTTTCATTCACTCATTCGTTTATACATACTTCACCGAAGGAGATATGGGTTTCTAATCTGAAGCTAAGTAATGTTAGTCTTTATTTGTATAAATTTGCAATTGCGAGTAACCCAAAGAATTAAAAACAGTAACAATATTTCCATTTCCATTTTTCCGTATAAATATTAAATAACATTTTACCAATAACATGTAGCCGCGCCGTAACAGAGTGTTTCAGACATCTCGGCGTTGAGGCAGGTTTTCTCCTGGTTCTCCGGTTTCCCCCGCCGTCGCATTCCACCAGTGCTCTATCCTTATTCCATGTATCATCAGTGTCAACGCCTGTGGTACCATATGAAGGAAAAGCGGGGGTCAAACACTATAAAAAATCTTAAATATTACAGTTTTTGGAAGTTTGTAAGATCGAGAAATTGGATTTGTTATAACAAATGTTGTTTATCCTCTGACCACTAAGTATCAACTGCGTGTTTTGTTTAATTATTAATTTGTACCGCACGTTATTGCAGTAACGTTTATTAAACCAATAGATATTCTTTCATTCACAATAATATTAAATCCTCTGTGTTCCATTCACATGATTTTCCCTCCCTCTTCTGCAAACAAACTGGTTTTAGAAAAGATTATTCTTTTATCAACATCATGCTATGACATGCAATTGAAAGTCGGTTCTCTTTGAATGACCAGGAGTAAAATAAGAGAGATATGAAACAAATGACGAAATCCCTTTTAAAAATAGTTTAAACTTTTTAAAACAGAAATCAATAATAAGGAATATTTCAGAAATGGTTTACTTTATAAAAAATGTATAGAATATAAATTGTGTGTTTTAACGTGACTTATATTTTTGTACAGTTAAGTTTTAGTCTATCTTTCACGGTTTACACTTACACAAGTCATCCAGAATAAAGAGATCTTCAGAGGCTATTCCCAGAAAATTCAATATATACATTTAATTTGTCATGAGAATATGTTAAACATTAATTAAAATCCTTTGAGCCATTTTTGAGAAAATCAACATTTTCGTAAAATGTACTATTTAAAGGGTATTTTGGGTGGGGATTTGTTGAAAATATTTGTATCGCATATTTTAAGATACTGAACTTAAATACCAAACATCCTATTTAACGGACTTTTTGGTTTTAAGTTATGATGTTTAAAAAAAATATAAATGACGTGTTATTTATGGAAGCTCTTTAACTACTGTGGGTCTCAGCGTCCCATTCTAAATTGGGCGTGAAAGACAGCTTAAGTATGCTCAGTGGCCTCTCTATCAGGCTTGATGTTCTTCTACGACAAGGGACCAACGGTTTTACTTCCCTTCCGAAGGATTTTTACACCCATCGTCCTCCACCGGGTTTGAACCCGTGACCTTGGGTATATGGTAACCATTACACACGGAGGGCGATAATGTTTGATGTTTGCAGACACATACACGGACATAGAACTCTTTCCACAAATGCTCTTTTTGGATTAAGTGTTCTCCAGAGGAACCTCGGTATCCAAATCTTGGGTGGAATACAATACTTTCTCTCCTAATTTGTACAATGTGCATACGTGGTTGAGAAAACAAAAACATATTATTACTGACTTAGAGATTTACCCTGAAGAGATATACTGTAGAAGAAACCGAAAGGTAAGGAGAAGCGGAGGGTTATCTTATAGCTATATGGGAAAGTTTAAGCGGAGTTACAGGTTCTTCTAGTAAAATTGATACTTTGATAGTTGTAAATATTTCCTCATAAAATGGAAAGTAGTGCACTTAACTACCAAAGTTCATTTACCGGAGAGTCGTATTACCTACGGTATCAATCCACCAGTAGATTGTCCAAAAACTCCCATCGATGATTAACTATCCTCTTTCGTGTCACATGTTCCATATCTCATGTAAACTAGAAGACTGGGTGGGAACAGCAATGACTGGAAGCAACATGATACTTCTTTCTTTGACGGCAACTACTAAATCTCAGGAGCTAGAGTTACGAAGGAAAACAGCGCGCAGAATGAGAGCAAACCTAATTCCGGGAAAGGGAGTGACGGGAAGGAAGGGGGGGGGGCTAGGGACAACGGAATACGCCGCCAATTAGTTGCACACCCTGTTGCACAAATTACCACTCTTGATTCGTGAGGACGCACATCACACTAAATAAAATGGGAGATTTCAACGCGCTAGTAGGACTGAAGCACTTTTTTTAAATGTGTATTTAGATCGTTTTGACGATCATAAACACATTGTATATGAATTTACAGTTACACAGTCTTATCATTTTTATCTATCTAAAGGGTAGTTAGGGGGGGGATTTTGTTGAAAATCTTCGTGTCGCATCTTGGAAGTTACCAAACCTAAATACCAAGTTTTGTATTTAACCGTCTTTTCTTTTTGAGTTATGCTGTCCACAACACACACGGACCTTTTCTGAAAATGCTTCTTTTTCTTTTTTTTTCTTTTTTTTTTGGATTCAGGGGGTCCTAAAACATGTATTACCGGTGAAATATCGGTATGTAAATTTTGAGTGCATTACAATACCTTCTCTGTCCACTATGTACATTGTACATAAGGTGCTAGAGAAAGTAAAAAGAAGCCTGCATTTCCAGTCTTCCTAAGCGGTTTGATTTTCTCAAAAATGGCTCTAACGATTTTGATTAATATATCACATATAAAATCCATTTCCATCACAAATAACATGTATATCTTGAATTTTCTGGGAATAGCTTCTGAATACCTGTTTATTCTGGCTGAATGTTGCAGAACTTTGCATAACTAGAAAACCGTAAGAGATAGACAAAAACTTACTACACAAACACGTAGATCTTGTTAAATACACAATTTATGTCATACACGTTTTTTTTCGTGGAATGTACTGTTTTTGAGATATTTCTTGTTATTGGCTTCACTTGTGAAGTACTTATACTTTTCTCAGACAGGTAGTGTTCGTTTTTCTTTTGTTCTATTCCTGGCCAAGCAAAGAAGTGATTTGCAATGACAATCGCATAACGAGAGCTTTTAAAACATATGATTATCACTATAGTGCTTTCCTTTAGTATCCTTCTTCTTATAAGAAACTAAGTAATAAGAGCATTCTACTAATGTGTATCTCGATTAGCATTATGTAGAAAGAAGAATAATCTTTCGTAAGAAGTTTGTTTGTAGAGGAGCTAGAGAAATTCATGTGAGTGTAATACATCAGATTTGTTTTAATGTTTATTTAAGGTCACTTTGACTACAAGGTCTTTTCACGACCGATCAGAAATACATCGTATATCAATTTACAGTTACACAGTCTTACAGATAGGTTAGCATTTGCATTACATTTACAATAAATTAGAAAGGTTTGTATGCATTATAAACTGTAGCATGTCGGGAGTGGGAAGACTTTTCTTCTTCTGCTTTGCAGTGGTCACTCTACAAGGATGGTGTTTGATTGGAGGCCTGTCACAGCTCGTACAGTTTGGAGGTTGGTCCTGTTGGTCCTTAGTGAGAAGATAACACCACGTCAGTTTGGAGTGATCAATTCTTAGCCGAGTAATGATTACTTGATCTACACTAGCTGTAGTATTGACACCGGCCGTGAAAGCCTAAGAACTTTGATTGCTTGATTTCTTCTTTTGAGAGTTCGGGAATGTAGAAATGGTTTGGTGCAGCCAGAGCGAGCTTCCTGAAGTTTACTGTTAGTTGATGACCATTCCATTTTCATGTTTTCATGTACATGTGTTTGATGAAGCTGATGGTGTCTTGGTGTGGAAAGATAATTAACGAATCACTGACGGGATGTTTAGTTGTTTCTTTTGCAGCTTCAGCTGCTGTTTCGTTACCTTTTATGCCAATGTGAGAGGGAGTCCATACAAAGGATACCTTTTTATCGGTCTTATTTATATTGTAGCTTAATAAACGGATTTCGTGGATCAGTGTGTGTTTTGGTTTGGAGCTTTGGGTGGCAAGCAGTTAACTGAAGCACTGAATTGGTTGCTCCTTGTAGTAATTGTGAGCAATAATGAAGACATAGAGACAGAGAGACATAACCTTAAACAACAAAATTCACACTTTAGATTAATAACCAATCTAGTTTTCTTGGAATTGATTTATGACAGGGTTCTGCTGGGGTTTCATTGGCCTCAGTATATCAGCCTAAAGAGGTTACATGCTTCTACATTATAATTTTCTTTTTCTTTGCTTTTATGTTGCGCACTATATTGATTCTGTGATTCAAGGTAGGCTGCACTCTACGTGGAGTTTTAGACAACTTCTGAGGATTTACGTTTATAACTGTCATAGAGCTAAATATGGGAAGGCTAAGACAAGGCAGTATGTAACCAAAGCTGGCTATGACTTTGGAAATCGTTATGATAACTGAGAGCTTTTAACCTTGAAAAAAATCCGAAAATAACAACATGTTAAGTTATTTACACGACAAACAAACTGTATATCTTGAATTTTCCGGGAATATCCCAGGAAATCTTCATTCTAAATTACTTTTGTATAGATCGTAAATATAAGTGATAGAAAAACCTACCATACAAACATGTAGATTTCCTTAAAGCACAAAATTTATGAGAAATAAATATTTTTGTGGAGTAAATCTACTCTGAGAAATTCCTTGCTTTTAGTTTGAATTCTCAAATTTTATCTCAATTAGTAACCCGCTATATTCTTTTTCTCACGCGATCATGCAAGGGTATAGAGTTTAAAAGTCATCATGTGGTGACACGTTCTTTAAAAATCTGATGTGTTCCATTCACATAACTTTCTCTACCTAATCTGCAAACTATTCTTACAAATGATTATTCATTTATCTACCTCGTGCTATCAAGATAAGTATTTCCAGAAATGGTCTAATACTTAGTTCCTTATAAGTAGAAGGCGAATAAGGGAATGTATTAGCCTAAAGCCACAGTCAAATCTTAAAAGTTATCGATATGCGTTTTTCATTAAATTCGGATGTCTTTCCAAGGCCAGGAGTAAAACAAAAGCGATATGAAACGAAAGATATCCTTCTCGTTTAAGTAGTTTAAAATTGAAATCAATACATAACAAGGAATATCTCAGAAATAACTAACTCTACAAAAATTATTTATGACTTGTGTAGAACTTTTTGTCTATCCCTTAAGATTTATCAACTATGCAAAAGTCATTCGGAATAAACATTTCCAGAAAAATTCAAGATATACTTACATTTTATTTGTCATATTATCTTTAATATACTGTATTTTAATCAAAATCGTTAGAGCCATTTTTTAGAAAATTAAAACTTTCGAAAAATATTTCATGTAAAGGGTAGTTAGCGATTGGACGATTTTCTTGAAATTCTTCGTGTCTCATTCTTGGAAAATGTGAAGCCACTTTTCGTTTTTGAGTTATCGTGTTTACACCAAAATTATGAATTTTTCTGGCTTATTGGCCTTGGTCCAGTAGATGATAGCCGTCTTTATCATCATCTATTGGAACACCAATAAGCCCAGAAAATTCACTATTTTGGATTAACTCAGGCCATGAAACCCTAAGCATTTTATATAGTGTTTACGGATAAACACCACACATGGCCTTTTCTAAAATACTTTTCTTTGGATACGTGGGACCCTAAAACTTTATTTCTAGTAAAATCTAGGTATCGGATTTGTTGGTGGAATGCAATACCTTCTCTACCTATACACTATGTATCTACTAAGTAGGGAAACTAAACATCTGACTATCGCGAACCTATTGTACTCTACAACAAAACTATACATCTGTAATAATAGTTTACCTGAATTGACAAGATGCAAAATAGAATAATAAGGTTTTGTAAAAATAGAGAATATAAGACTGAATTGAGCAGTTAGGATTTTCTTTCTCAAAAATATTGCGGTACAGAATTTCCAAGAATAGATCTAATAATTTATACCCATTTGTTGTTATTGCCTAACAGCGTAGTTCGGATGACATTAAAAGCATGAGCAGATATAAATTTGTTTATTATTATGATTATTATTATTGTTATTATTATCGTCGTCATCATTATATTATTAGAGTAGTAGTAGCAGCAGAATATTTATGGTTTTCTAAACACCACATTGCAAGCATGTCAAGTACAATTCGACAAATAACTTGAATGCCTTTTTAGAACAGGACGATTACCCCAACATTCTTAATAAGTGACACAGAGGACTCCTGCAAATAATTATTCATACATTTCACAATCATATACTTTCATTTTTTTAAATTTATATTGTTATTAATTTATACTTTCACTAAATTGTAACATTTATTTGTGAAGTTTTATTATTTCTGTACTAATAACTATTTCTGTTTATGTTAGAGGAGCCAACATAGTCAACCTCAAATGTTAATGTATTTAATCGTTTTGTTATCTGTGGCCTGTTTGCAACATTGCAGATTCTAGTTCAGTTTCAGATTTGACCGTACCATTGGTCGATTGACCAACATGGCTGCCCATGTATAAGCAGACAGAACGAACGGAAGACTGTGCATTTCGCATTCTTTACACGTACTATGTACATAGTGTATAGAGAAGGTATTGCACTCCACCCAGAAATTCAATACCGAGATTTCACCGGAAATATATGTTTTAGGGTCCCCTGTATCCAAAAAAAACATTTTCACAAAAAGATCCGTGTATGTGTCAGTGTGTCCGTGTGTTCGTGTGTCCGTGTGTCTGTGAACACGATAACTCAAAAACGAAAAGTCGGTATCTACCAAACTAGGTATTTAAGTTTAGTATTTTCCAGGGATGCGACACGAAGATTTTGAGAAAAATCCCCCACCCCAAACTACCCATTACATGGAACTTTTTTCGAAAACTATGATTTTCTTGAAAATAGTTCTAAAGCTTTTGATTAAAATATCGTATATTAAAGATGTTTACCTGACAAATAATATGTATATCTTGAATTTTCAGGGAATAGTCTCTGAAGGCTTCTTTATTCTGGATGAATTTTACTAAATTTTGCATAACTGCTAAACCGTAAGAGACAGATAAAAACCTACCACGCAAAAATATAGAGCACATTAAAACACACAATTAATATTACATACATTTTTTCGTGGAGTTGATCGTTTTTTGAGATATTCCTTGTTTTTGGTTTCAGCTTTGAAAAGCTTGTACTTTTCTCATACAGGAATTTGCCAACTCGTGACCATACAAACAAAGGAACTTCAGTCACTTAGCAGCCAGCTTTTGAGTATCACCTTAACCTATGGTAGTCCCATATTTTGCTTCTACATACAAGGAAGCAAGTAAAAAGACTATTTGTGCTAATTTTTTCTCGATTAGCATGAAGGAAATAGACGCACAAGCTTTTTAACAATAACTTGTGGCAGAGATGCAGAGAAGGTCATGTGAATGGAACACAACAGATTTTTTGTTTTCAATCCAGTTCATTCACACACACCTAATCGAAGTCGAAGTCTCAAAATCTGTCGTTGAACTGTCACACAGCCATATTGTCTCTGTAACCAATAGGAATGGCTCAGGAAAGAGCCTTAGTCTAAAGCTGAACTAGAATCTGCAATCTCGCGGCCTTATAGTATAAATGCTGACCTGCCAACGGTAAAATTTAATTAAAAAAAAAAAAACAGGTCGAATTCACAGGTAGCTAGTGGTATCAAAAACAATTCACCTTTGAATTGCGAGTAATTGGGTGTGTATATCCCTCTAGCAAGGGAAGTGAGAGTCTTGTACGCCACTGTGGCCTTGCCTGGTGTTATTGCCTCCAGCGTGCAACCTTGGCATCATTGACCTAGGATGTATCAGTTTACCAAATAAACTACTTCCAAAACTGTGAGACTAATTTATTTTGCATGCTTTATTTCAGAAATATTATGAGTTTGACTATGCACTATATTTTCACGTGGTGTGATGTTATGATAAATTATTTATTACATTTCTAGGTTCCTAAGTAATATTTCAGCACTAGAGATATTATGAGTGACTATGCACTAAGTTTTCACGTGGTATGATGCTATGATAAATTATTTATTACATTTCTAGGTTCCTAAGTAATATTTCAGCATCAGAAATATTATGAGTTTGACTATGCACTATGTTTTCACGTAGTGTGATGTTATGATAAATTATTTATTACTTTCTTGGTTCCTAAGTAATATTTCAGCATCAGAAATATTATGAGTTTGAACTATGCACTATGTTTTCACGTAGTGTGATGTTTGGATAAATTATTTATTACATTTCTTGGTTCCTAAGTAATATTTCAGCATCAGAAATATTATGAGTTTGAACTATGCACTATGTTTTCACGTAGTGTGATGTTATGATAAATTATTTATTACTTTCTTTGGTCATTAAGTAATATCTTCAGCATCAGAAATATTATGAGTTTGAACTATGCACTATGTTTTCACGTAGTGTGATGTTATGATAAATTATTTATTACATTTCTTGGTTCCTAAGTAATATTTCAGCATCAGAAATATTATGAGTTTGACTATGCACTATGTTTTCACGTAGTGTGATGTTAGGATACATTATTTATTACATTTCTTGGTTCCTAAGTAATATTTCAGCATCAGAAATGTTATGAGTTTGAACTATGCACTATGTTTTCACGTAGTGTGATGTTAGGATAAATTATTTATTACATTTCTTGGTTCCTAAGTAATATTTCAGCATCAGAAATATTATGAGTTTGACTATGCACTATGTTTTCACGTAGTGTGATGTTATGATAAATTATTTATTACTTTCTTTGGTCATTAAGTAATATTTTTAGCATCAGGATGAAAGAGAAATAACAATTAACAGTAAAAAATGCAGCTGGAGATCAGTGATGTGGAAGTTTCTAGTTAGGTTTATAATGACGAGATATTTCTCACATTCCATTCCATAAGCAGTCTAATGAAGGAGACGAAACGTGATCCTGTCCTGAGAAACAGAGACAGAAGGTATGTGTTCACCGGGCTGGAAATGTTCCTTATACCGCTTACTCTGCTTGTCGGTGATTTCAATGCTCGTATAAGGTATGTTAATGGGATGTACACATAATTCAAGGGAAGAAATTAAAACCTGCTCGCTGTTAACATGCAAAGAGTGAGAAAAATGCCTCACTAATAATCTCATCCTTAATTTTTGTTCTACCAATGAGCTTTCACAACCGAGTATAACATGTGCTGTATTCCATCAAGAAACTTGATATCACCAGAAATCCACCACTCCTTGATTCAGCTCTCCGCATTTTACTAAAAATGCTTTTTTAGTTTCAGGAGGTCTCAAAAGATATATTCCCGGTGAAATCTCGGTATCGAATAACTATGTACACAGTAGTATAGAGAAAGTAAAAAATATCAAAAGTTGGTAAGAGTGAGGTTATTATTATTTATGATTGTGAAACTTTTCATTCTCCACATGATGGTATACAGGTCCAGCAGAAAAATGTACCAAAAATTTACCTTCTTATACATTTTTAAATATTTATTTTTATCAATCAGTTGAAAATCTATACAGCCATTTATTACAACAATTTCAAATAAAATAATAAGTAAATGGCATTGAAGTTGGCCATATATTAGTATGTCTAATATTGATGACATATATAAATGTAAATCAGATCAGTGTAGCCCGTTATATGCCATATTATAATGTAAAACTAACAAAGCATTTTAGAAAAATATTTTATTAAATGGAAGAAGCTGCAGATAGTCCGTTATATGGTCCCAAAATGCACTAGTAAGGGCTTTAAGCAGAAATTACTCAGCATAAAGGCCTGAAACGTTTCAGTTATTGTTATAGCCAAGAATATTTTAAAATAGGATTTTTTTTTTTTAATTTTTAAGATTTAAAGAGTATGGTCAACACATAGCAAACTTTTCTTGAAAAAAATAGATTTTTAGAAAAATTATTTAGAAAAGGTACATCAAAAATGCTAAATTTAACATTGAAGAGTTGGCTTCTCTAAGAGAGTAAATGTAGAGTTGCCAAGTCTCCCGTATTTCCCGGGTTCTCCCTTATTTCAGCCTTATTTTATTGCGTCTTCCGGCTCCCGTATTTTGGATTATTTCTCTCGAATTTCATACACTGCCATGAACTCTGGGTTTTAGAAGTATACTTGGAATATGCAATATATCGAAGTGGTAGTTCCTTTTTCCTAATGTTGGCAGCAGTATTTTAATTAGCTTTTTGGTAGCAATGTTAGCACGCGTCTCGTTCGCGACATTGCAGATTCTAGTTCCGGTTTAGATTTGACTCTGCCATTGGTCGATTGACCAACATGGCTGCCCATGCACAAGCAGACAAAACGAACGGAAGACTGCATTTCGCATTGGAAAGCAGAACCGATTTACAGAAAGTCCATTTTCACCCCTAATTTCGATCCAGTTCATTTACATACCCCTAACCTAATCTAACGTAGCCTAACCTCGACGAAATCTCGAAACCTGTCGTTCACCAGTCTCCGTAACTAATACTCAAACTCAACTAGAATCTGTAATATCGCGTCTCGTTCATTTGCGTCTTTGAATTGAAGAAAGGAACGAGTGTTGTGTTTTGTTTGTTTGTGGTTCTATAAAACAAGTCAAATAATGGAAGGCGATGAACTGATAGGCCGTGTCAAGATGTCGGGAAAACACTCCTAAAATCTCCTTATTTTCAGTTAGAAAACCTGGCAACCCTAGTATTGCACCACTAAAATAGGATTGTTTGACAGAGTAACTTAAATACTCGTTTTGGCAATTGAGAACAAACTTAAGCTCCATGAAAAAATTTGCTTTACACTGAAGTATAAGAAATGACCAGTATTTTAATTACGCTTGATTCTGTAAGAGGAAAGTTGTAGTAAAAAACAAGATGTCCATTTAACTATAGCTTGCCTACTTCAGGACGCATCTTCTCTAAGTGAGGCGAAAAGGAAGATTATTCAATACCTGAATAGTTTTACCACGATAGATTTTCATGTGGCCGGATGTGTACGAGAAACACAACCTACACATGTATGCAAATAACTGACAATCGCTATCCTAGACGTAGCATAAACCATACAAGAAGTGTGCAGCTGTATATAAAACCGGATTTTACAAAACATGAGATAGGAGTTCATCCAAGGAGTTCATTTCAAGCACATTGCTCTAGGAAACCTACTTAAAGGTGTTTCTTCTCTAAAGAGTGAAACAACGATTTTAAACTTCATTTAGTGAATTCACTCTAGGTTATGTAAAGTATTTGATTCACCAAAAGCGTTTGTAAGTATTTGTTCTTGTAATAACAGCCCTAAAGTAGTATATTGCAACATGAGTCTGGGATGTTAATATTAAAAAATCTTATGTGTTCCATTCACATGACTTTCTCTACATCTCTGTAATAAAATATTGTTAAAAAGTTTATTCTTCTATTTACTTCATGCTAATCCGGAAAAATTGGCAGAAAGGGTCTTATTACCTGCTTCCTTGTAAATAGAAGGGAAATAAGGGAGTACCATAGGTTAAATCGATAGTCAAATCATTTAAAAGTTGGTTGACCTGTGATTAAATTACCTTTGTTAGTATGAGCTGGAGTTAACAAATTCCTGTATGAGGAAAATATGAGTATTTTCAAACTGAAGAATAATAACAAGGAATATCTCAAAAACGGTCAACTCCACGAAAAAATGTATATAACATAAGTTGTGTCTTTTAACGAGATCTATATTTTTTGTTAAGAAGGTTTTTGCCTATCTCTTAGGGTTTACGAATGCAAAATTCCGCAATATTCATCCAGAATAAACCCATCTTCAGAGGCCATTCCCTGAAAATTGAGGAAATATATTTTATTTATCATGTAAATATCTTGGATATAAAATATTTTAATCAAAATCGTTAGAGCCATTTTTGAGAAAATCAAAATTTTCGAGATGTTTTCCATGAAAAGGGTGGTTGGGGGTGGGGAAATTTTCTTGAAAATCTTCGTGTCGCATCCTCGGAAGATATCAAACTTAAATACCAAGTTTGGTATTCAATGGTCTTTTCGTTTTTGAGCATATACACATACACACAAGGACATTTTTCTAAAAATGCTTTTTTTAGATGCAGGGGGTCTCAAAACATATATTTCCGGTGAATTTTCGGTATTAAATTTTTGGGTGCAATACAATACCTTCTCTACACTATCTACATAGTACGCATAGAGAAAGTAAAAATCTAGGAATGCTATTAAAAGATTAGACGAATTCGAGTATTTTCTATTTCCAGTATTCTGCTATACATTTCGCACCATGTATTTGTACGGTCATGTGATTAATTATTTTGAGTAAATTGTTAATAAAAAGAAAACAATTTGTAATCACCATACCCTTTGACACCTCGGATATCCAGTTCAACAACTATTATTAATATCATTAAATAGTAAAGATGCACTATAATTTAGGAGGCTTGAGTCATTTGTATAATAGTTCATGCCGTGACTTAATGTGTTGCTTCAAAATAAAAATATTATGTACTACATTTGAAAGACTTTCTCTAACTGTTCTTCAACAAACTAATCTTACGAAAGCTTATTCTTCTGCGTACTTCATGTCTTCTCTGTGTACTTCACTTCTACATCATCTAGAACGAAGAGAAACCGAGAAGCTAATTCAAGATAAACGATTTATTTGTCATGAAAATACAGGGTTACTACAAAAGAAATAGACAACTTAAACTGCCTGTAAAACAAAAACTATTAGAGATAGCAACCTAATCATTTTGGAGGTATGTTGAGAAACTCTCAAAGTTTTGTTTGTTACTATTGGTAACGCTGTAGTGTTTTGTTTGTTGTTGCAGAAGCTGAAATGGCGGAAAATCCTGTGGAAAAGGCATATTGCGTGTTGGAATTTGCTAGAACGCAATCAGCAACTGTTGTCCAACGACATTTTAGAACACGTTACCACAAAAATGAAATGATGCGCTCACAAAAACCAGCATCGTCTTCATCATGTCGCAACATGTCGATGCAAAAGTCACGCCGTATGACCTTATCTTCTTCACTCAGAAACTGCAACATCTGTAATCTGTAAGGCATCATGTGCAGTCGCTTCCGCAAGATTTTCCATACAGTTTGCTGTGGAATTTGTAATTGCATGCTTGCCCTAGATGTCGATTTCTGTGGGCTTGTAGGCAGAACGAACACGTTCATCGTTTTCTTTCTGAAACTCTTGGTCTTCCCGAGCTCTTCCCTTTGCACAAACATCCCGTTGTCTCGAATTTTCTATACCAGTCGTAGATTGACTGTCTAGTCGGTGGCGTTTTGTGGTAACGTGTTCTAAAATGTCGTTGGACAACAGTTGCTGATTGCGTTCTAGCAAATTCCAACACGCAATATGCCTTTTCCACAAGATTTTCCGCCATTTCAGCTTCTGCAACAACAAACAGAACACTACAGCGTTACCAATAGTAACAAACGAAACTTTGAGAGTTTCTCAACATAGCTCCAAAATAATTAGGTTGCTATCTCTAATAGTTTTTGTTTTACAGACAGTTGAAGTAACCCTGTATGCATTTCGAATTCTACTAAAATTTAATTCTTATTTTTCTTTTAATTTTAATTTTTATTTAATTTGTATATTAAGATGTTAATTTTGAATTTTTGTGAATCGTCAGAGCCATTTTGAGAAAATAAATCAATCAAGATTTGTTGTATGTAAAGGGTAGTTTGGGATGGGGGAACTTTTTTAAAAGTCTTCGTGTTCCAAGTTTGGAAGATGCTGAACTTAAATACAAAGTTTGATATTTAATAAACTTTTCGCTCCTGAGTTATGCTGTGCATACGAACGGATGGAAAGGCGGGCAGATATGCACACAGACTTTTTTCAAAAAATGGTTCTTTGGATTAAGATAATCTCAAAACACACATTTACTGTGAAATCTCGATATCGATTTTTGAATGCAATACATTTCCTCGTTGTTGAGAAAATAAGCATATGGGGGATGTTTTGAGTTTGAGGAATACTCAACGATACCATCAAACATTTGAGGGAATATAGAAATCGGGAATCTCGGGCCATATTAAGAGACGTGTACCTAACATACGTCCACCTTGATCGGGTGAGTGCTTTATGTGTGCTACGAGCCGACTCTCGATGCGATGTATTCGATCCTAAGTCGATTACTAAACAGAAACGATTATAATTTGATTTGTAGTATGGCGTGATTATAAATAAAATGATTAAAATGTTAATACCAACAGTTAATCTGTTGTTTTTACTCACCCTGAAAACAATATGCTAAAATTAGCTGTTTCATTATAATCCGAAATGTATTACTTTTAAGCTAAAAACCTTGAAGTCTTTAAAAGTAAGCATTGGAAAATATTTGCTAATTTATTTACGTATAACAAACTTAATAGCTTAATACGAAATGTTAGAACTCGCACACTTCTATCAATATCGATTAGTAAGGAGCAGAAGCTCCACCTGTTACACTAAGACTGGTGTATTATAATAAGCTTGGCTTCTGATCGATTTATCGAATACTTTCGAGAGCTGAAACGTGATCCTACAATGTGAACAAGAGAGGAGTAGGAAAATGTACAGCGGAATGCAGTAGCGGCATCCTGTATTGCGAAAGTAGCTACGCCCTGTGCCCTCATTGTTTAACCATTATTGGAAATATGGTAGTCAGGCTTCAACAGGCTAATGGGTATAATCCATTAAACACGCACATTTGTAATTATTCGATGGGTGTGCCAGTTAAAAGTTTAAGGTTTATAAGCAGTCTTGTCAGAAATGTACACATTCCTTTCAATTGAATGAATGAATAAGTGTATTTATTGACATAACAATATCATACATAGAATTTCAACAATCGCACGGGTCCACAGACCGTACGTGCTTTTGTAATACACACTAAAAAGCAATATTAAAACAACAATAAAGAAATAAAGAGTAATATATATATATATATATATATATATATATATATATATATATATGTGTGTATGTGTGTGTGAGTGTGAGTGTGTGTGTAAAACATTGTAGTCACTTTTATTTAGTTGTTCTTATCCCTCCGCCCTTCTCTATTGGCAGCCTCCTCAGATCTCAGCTGTTTTGTCTTAAGTATAAATTTACTTAGCCCGTCCCTGCCTTCCGTGCCTGCCAGTAGCGTCCAACATGCTTCTAGTACTACATTCGCGGTGGTAAAGAATCGCGGTAAATATTTTTCCCGCCATTCCTCCGTACCCTTACAACTTACCAATTCAATTAGGAATAGGGATGCCAGATCTCTAGGCACCACCCGGAGTGCCCGTGTTTGGAAAAATTTCTCTGGGTGTACGGGCCAAGGGTTTGAATATCACCTTACTCATGAATAATGATTAATAATTTGGTTCGAATGTTAATTTCTAATTGTTACAAAAGGCTCTGTTTCAATTCTTATCCTGGCAACTTTTCATTGTTTTGTCTGTAGTATTCGGCTCACATTATTAAAGAAATGCAGGCAAGTCGGGGCTCGTTCATTGTCACTTGTCAGTAAGTTATTTAGTTTGGATCGGTGTGAATAGACTACCGCTACCTTTCATGATTCGGAGTAGTTATAGTTTGTTGTTCTGTGATACTGAGTAATAACAGTGAAATAAACAGGCGATATCTAAGTTCGTTGCAACGAAAAGTATAAAGAGTGGTTACAAAAAGTTAATAGTGACGAGGATATGTGTAGGTGTACAATATACAGTATCTCATTTACTGTTAAATATGACGGCGTGAAGGCCGTGAACAAACAAACATTTACAATCAGAAAGGAAAAGTGAATATTATCACACAAAGTCTGATGTGTTCCATCCACATGACTTTCTCTACATCTCTGCAACAAATTATGTTAAAAAACTTATGCTTCTATTTACTTCGTGCTAATCGAGAAAAAAATAGCAGAAATAGTCTTATTACTTGCTTCCTTGCAAGTAGAAGCGAAATAAGGGAGTACCATAGGTTAAAGTGATAGTCAAAAGCTGTTTAATATGTGACCGAAATTTCTTTGTTTGTGTGGACAGGAGAAAAGTATAAGTTTTTCAAAACTGAAACCAAAAACAAGGGATATCTAAAAAAAAAAACAATCAACTCCACGAAAAAAATACATATAACATAAATTGTGTGTTTTAATATGCTCTACATCTTATGTGTGTCAAGATTTTGTTCATCTCTTATGGTTTAGCAGTTATGCAAAATTTCGTAAAATTCATCCAGAATAAAGTAGTCTTCAGAGGCTATTCCCAGAAAATTCAAGATATACATTTTATTTGTTAGGTAAATATCTCTAATATAGGATATTTTAATGAAAACCGTTACAGCCATTTTTGAAAAAAATCAACATTTTCGAAAAAAGTTCCATATAATGGATATTTGATAGTGGGGAGATTTTCTTGAAAATCTTCGTGTCACATCTTTGGAAGATACCAAACTTAAATAGCAAGTTTAGTATTCAACGGTCCTTTTGTTTTTGAGCTATGCTGTCCACAGACACACATACTTGGATCTTTTTTCCAAAACTGCTTCTTTGGATTCAGGGGGACCACAAAACATGTATTTCCGGTGAAATATCGGTACCGAATTTTTGGGTACATTACAATACCTACTCTATACACTATGTACATAGTGCGTGTAGAGAAAGTAAAAAGAAAAATCAATCTCTTCTTAAATTCTTACCAAAACAGTTTTCTGCAGATCACAAAATGACTGCAACGGAATTAGCTTTTACTTAACATGGTGTGAAACACCACCATTCCTACAGTTCTCAAGATTGTGGCAATAACATGTTTACAGAAACTCTTTCGTAACCACAAGAGTAAGATGCAGCAGAACTAAGAGCGAGGTCTTAGTAAAAACATATACTTCTGCCTTATGCTAAAGAGAAGCTACTAAGCGAATTAAAGCAAGGAGTTCAGTTTTCATTGGGTTCAGACGCTTCAAATAAGGGCAATAGACATTACTCGATGGTTGTAACGAACTTTTCCAAAGACAAAAGAAAATGTAACGAGTTCTTGATTTCAATGAAAATAGTTTCTTATTCAGCCAAATTTTCGGTTAATTTTGGTAAACATAATTCTGTCTTTACTATATTAAAAGAAGAAAACGTAAACTTAATCAAAAACAATTTTGTTGCCATGTATTACATAATTATGCTAACTTAGGTTTCAAGCTTCTAAAATATGATGTAGAAAGTCAAGTTCTTAAAATGTAATCAGTCTTCTCTTCATCATCAAAAAACTCAAGAAGAACTAAACACATTTTGCAAGTTTGCTCAGCATGACTATAGTGAAATATTTCAACACATTGTCGTGCGATGGTTATCTTTGCAGTCAGTTGTGGATCTTCTTGTTAATGCGGCGAGTTTTAAAGATGTATTATGTAGCATGGGGCGAAGAAAAAACACTCCCTAATTTGGAAATATATTAGTTCACAACAAGATGAAATAATATTCACTAACACTACCAGAGTGTTTTCTGTATTTCTCAAATGCAACTCTACCCGTATTTTCTAAAGCAGTTAGACTTTTGGAAAAAGAGGACACACTTTCCACGATGTTTACGAGGTTATGTCGGAAGTGAGAACACAAATAGAGAGTCGTAAGTAGGATAAGTTTTATGGATTTGAAGTCAACATGTCTTTAGAACACCTTACAGAAGAAGAAGATATTCTAGTAAAAGAGTGCACACTTGTTTACGACAGATTATTGAACTACCTTAACAGATTGTACAACTTTATTGGGAATGGCAATGTGTATTGAATAGTGTCCGTGCTGGATTTATGTCAACCAAACTATTTCCAGTTAATGATTTGGCAGATGTGGGAAACAAGTTTAAAATTAGTTTCGATGGAAACGAACTGTATCATGAGTTTTCTGTTTTGAAATCTTGATATGAAGGATAATAATTGTTGTAAAATGTGAAGAGAGTTTTTCGAAAAAAGCAGATGTGCCAAATCTGTTCAAAATAATGCAACATGTCCTCGAAAGTCCTATCAATAACGCACACGTTTAGCGAGTAGTGTAATTAGTGCATTATAGTCGGATGCTAGAAACAGAATGTCAACTAAACTTGTGAAAGCCGAGATTTGTGTACAGATGAATTTAGAATAACATCTAAGAAGATTTTTCTAGCGAGGTTCTTAAAAACAATACATTTCTGAATGCTGCGAGACCCTAAAAAAATATGAACTATACGCGTTTATAACAGTAATTTTTACCATTCTTTTTATTTAGTTTGTATAGATTTGATTAGTGGTAATGGTAGCATAAGTACGTTTATTATGTTAGTAGAAACTGTCACCGCAATAATAATAATAATAATAATAATAAAAAAATATGTTTAATAGTTTCTGTTCCATTTGCTCAAACATCCATTTCCCGTTGGCCTGCCTCGAGTACATTCTGGCAATACTTATTAGAATCATCACCTCAGATAAGGAAACTAAAGAGTTAAAGCAAACAACGAATAGTGTTTATTGTCTGTTCCACACCAGTATTGTGTAGGACAGGAGTTAGAAACGTAGAGTAAGACTGAAAAACGTAATGACATTGCTGGTGGTTGAACTACAGATCTCCTGATCTTCGTCCAGTTGTTCTAGCCACAAAGCTACCATGCCTTGCATAAAAAAGTGGGATAGTTGGAATATTAAATTAAAATCACTTTCAAGATGTCTGGTTAAGGTGTTGTTTATCATAAAAACACCTTTCTTTTTCAGTATTCGGGTACTATTACATGCTCTGCAGCAGATTTAAGACCATTTAAAGGCAAACCTAAAGCTGCAACTAAAGAAATTTGCTACTTATATGCTGCATTAGGCTTATATGATTCAAAATATGGATTTAGGAGTGGTATGATAGGTTATCTTTGTACAGACATCCTGACTACACTGTGAGCATTTCTAAAGAATCTAAGAAGGGAAAGAAAAGGAAAAACCAATCTACAGTCTGCAATTCTAATGATATTATTGAAGATGGCGGATAATGTCAAAAACATATCTAGTACAACAACAACAACTACGTATGCATTTATCCCTTTTACAATACTATACCTACATCTGACATTAATCTTTCTGTCCATTTAAGAGGTTGTCTGTTCTTGAACCATCGTGGAACAAGGGCTGTCTTTCAAACGAGTATAGAAAAGGAAACAGCAAAAACATCACTTCAGGATTGTCGACCGCAGAAAACGACAGGGAAAGAATTGTATTGCGGCATACTTGAGAAAGCTGCAGCCCTTAGTTCTTGCTAGCCTACTTTATCTCCACTTATTTCTATATTTTCAAATTTCTTTGCTAGTTATCTAAGCTAAAACGAGGCGTAAGTCGAGCAATTACATCACAGCAGTAATTATGCTCATCTTTCTAGTTGCGCACACTATTTTATACGCGACCATTTAATAATGACTACTTACATTAGCTGCATACAACATTGGACATAATTAGGGATGCTGAATTTTACATTTACAAATGAGAAATTTAGCATTTGGATTCGTATATTTAGCATTTTATAGCATTTTGAAGAAAAACATACATCTTGAATTGATTCTGATAAACAGATATTGTCTCATGAAAAATACTTTAATGTGACATTAATAACACAACATTAGAAAGGGAAACTGAGCTCTCAACAATGACAATGACTCTGATGCTCACAATAACAAAATAATAAAATATTGTTGACATAAACAGTAAGCTTGTGAGATAAAACTAATCTGTCAGTAATATATACACAAGGCTAGTGTCCTCATTTGAGGACATGATTTTTATTCTCATTTTTAAATACAAATTTATGCACACATTCTTGTAAATACAAAGTACCTTTCTTTAATATATGTTAAGAAAATATGATTATTTAAATTTGATAATTATGAAATTGATTTATTTCTCTATACCAATATCAAATTTATAATATGTATTTTACAAACAGAAGAGGGACGAGGAAATTAGTTCCGCGTTTCAGATCAGTGCAGTTGACAAGCGTATCAGAATCATAAACATTTTAAGGGTGCACAAACTCATCAGATGCAACTTCTGGAGGAAAATAAAGAAAGAAAGGAAAATTTAAAAAGTTGGCGATTTCGCGTTTATGTCGCATTTTAGTATAATTTTCGCATTTTGGGTCAATTTCGCATTTTTATTGCATTTTCAAAACACATTAAAATATACTTTAGAGGTCGTGAAAAATGAAAAAAACAAGAATGCAATACTATATAAACATTTCGCGCTATGTCGCACTTGCGAAAAATCTCACTCCTAGATATAACGGTTCTATTGTCACAAAGAAAAATCGAACATAACTGAAATATTTAAAATCAGACCAGCATTAAGTTACATATTTAAGGCACACAATTTTAAGTGTACAAGATGGGAATTTACTGAGAACTTTTCCTATCTCAAATAGCTGTTTTCTTAACTAAGTTCTATAAGTCTTTATCTTCTTTAAGACTTTGACTAACTTACAAGTTTATAAGTTGAATGTGTTTTGCAAGAACGAGCCGTAAGAGAGCAGTTACATCAGAGTGGTAATTATACTCATCTTTCAGGTTGCACACAATATATTTATACTCATATACTGAAATGTGTTTATTTGCTGTTAAAAATCTGTATCGAAATGAAAACCATTTCCATACAAATTTTCATTTCGATACAGATTTTCTCGCTTGCACGCTGCCCTACTAATGGCTGTTCACCACCTGCTCATCTACATAAATTACAGAAACATCTTACGCGTACAATAACCTCCAAGAATATTTAATTATATGCATATAAGAATTATAAGAATATATAATTATTTCATGAATCTAAGCTCATAATATTATTCAAGCAATGTAAAGTAGCTCATGGCATTGGCATCACGAAGACGAGTAAATCAATAACCCAGGGCATGCGCACTAGCTCTACTGTCAAACAAAATATTTTTTTTTTGCAAGAATAGTTATACTTACATATCTTTATCAGTGGATAAGTATTGTCAGATGCTTCATCAATGAAGGTTTAATTTTATCTGTGGAAAATGTTTTCGCTTTTTTCCCCACTGTAGCCTACCGATTTCTGTTTTACTAGGGAGTACAATTTCTTATATTGAGATATATCAATTCCATGTTTCACATTTAGAGCAGTTTTCACTACTGAATAATTTGTTCACAAAGTTGGGGATTTCATGATTTTTGACATTTCTTCAAAGTAAACTATGAGGACATTTTCCGAGACTGAAGTTTCATTTTTTGTTATTCTCCATGGCATGCTCTTACCATGTAACTTTTCGTAGACATTTTTTAATTTCTGTGGAAGTAATTTGCTAAAAACATTACTAGCCTCCTGTGATATATCTGGAGGCGTGCAACTAAATTCCATATCAATATCATAGGCCAAAATATCTCAGTCTTCAGCTTGCAAATCAACTATCACGGTGAATCGAAGTTCATTTGTTATTGACGCATGCGTGCAATACGTATAGCGGTCGGTGGAGTTCATCTTTCTATATAGGATGTCTAAATATTAAATATTTATTGTATTTATTCATGTCGTAGTAAAAGCTATGTATGCAACTCTCATATAATGGCCATTAGAATACTCGTATCCTAATAATCACCATTATAGAATCGTTGCATAAATAACTATTGTGCGCGACTCAGCTACTTTAATGATACAATTGTTGATTTATAAACAGCAGGGTCATCATACAATTAATAATGTGATACTGATTCAAACTAAAAGTTAATATTATTCGGTCGTCATTTTAAGATGGATTACAACAACTAATGCAACAGATTCATTTGATTTTGACAACAATAAAATATACTATATAAATCTGAAATCAAGAAAACTTGGGTAATTTATGCTGAAAAAATCAGACAAGACTTTCTTTACTTTTACAGAAAACGAACTATTCTTACAGAAGATTATTCTTTTATCTGCTTCATGCTAATCAAGATAAACAGCGGAATTGGTCTTATTAGTAGTTTCCTTGTAAGTAGAAGGCAAATATGATACTACTCTAGGCTAAAGTCATAGTCAAATCATTATAATATGCTCGCTATTTGAAAAAATTGGAAATTCGGTTCTCTTTTGCATGGCTAAGAGTAAAACACATTAGATATGAAACGAACATGACTTCCCGTTTGAGATAAGTAAGTGTTTTAAAACTAAAACAAATAACAAACACTGTATCAATCTATATAGATATAGTGTTTGTTATATACATAGATATATATAAAACAAATTATGTGTTTTAACGAGATCTACCCTATTTGTGTAGTAACTTTTTGTATGTCTCTTACAGTTTACCAGTTCTACAAAAGTCATCCAGAGTGAAGAGGTCTTCAGAGGCTATTCCCAAAAAAATTCAAAATATACATTTCATTTATCATGAAAATATCTTAATTGTTTGGTATTTTAATCAAAATCTTTAGAGTCATTTTTGAGAAAATCAAAATATTCGAAATAGGTTATGAAAGGGTAATTTGAGATGGGGGTTTTCCTGAAACCTTCGTATCGAATCCTTGGAAGATACTGTGAACTTAAATACCAAGTTTGGTATTTACTGATTAGTATATCCTAAGTTTTCATCACAACTTTACAAATCTACGTCTCTGTAGGCACATTATTCTATCCACACGGTTCAAATTATGCACTATTAAATGGTCACAGAAAGAGAAAGCCACAGAAGAATAATTAAATAAATATATATCTTGAAATTTGGTAACGTAGCTTTTGGTATCTAGCTTTTGAAATCCTTTGCAGAAAAACGTTTACTGCAGGATGGATGCAGAGCTCATTAATTAATATTTTATTCCAAAAAATATTATGTGTTCCATTCACATGACTTTCTCTACATCTCTGCAACAAATTATTATTAAGAAGATATTTCTCTATTTACTTTATGCTAATCGAAAAAGAATTAGCAGGAATAGTCTTATTACTTGCTTCCTTGTAAGTAGAAGCGAAATATGCGATTATCATAGGTTAAAGTGAAGTCAAAAGCTGGTTACTAGGCGACTGAAGTTCCTTTGTATGGACACGAGTTGACAAACTCCTGTATGAGAGAAGTACAAGTTTTTCAAAGCTGAAAGCAAAAGCAAGGAAATTTCAAAAATGATCAGCTCCTCGAAAAAAAATTATATAACGTAAATTGTGTGTTTTAATGTGCTCTATATTTTTTGTTTGGTAAGTTTTTGTCCATTTCTTACGGTTTAGCACTTATGCAAAATTTCGTAAATTCATCCAGAATAGTCTCCAGAGGCTATTCCCAGAAAAATCGAGATATACATACTATTTGTCAGGTAATTATCTTTAATATACGATATTTTAATCAAAATTGTTAGAGTCATTTTTGAGAAAATCAAAATTTTTGAAAAATGTTCTATGTAAAGGGTAGTTTAGGGTGGGGGCATTTTCTTGAAAATGTTCGTGTCGCATCCTTGGAAGATACCAAACTTAAATACCAAGTTTGGTATTTTACGGTTTTTTCGTTTTTGAAGTATGCTGTCCACAGACACACACACAAACGCACACACGGTCCTTTTTCTAAAAATGCTTTTTTTGGATTCAATGGGTCTCAAAACATATATTTCCGGTGAAATCTAGGTATCGAATTTTTGGTTGCAATACAATACCTTCTCTATACACGATGTACATAGTACGTATAGAGAAAGTAATACAAAATTTATGATGTTAAACACTTACGAAATGTGTCCTATATGTTCGCTTTAATTTTAGCTATCTGTGCTGGATAATATTAAACTATCTACCATTAAAAGGAACTTGCTTGTCCTCAGATGGCACCATTAAACTACAAATCAAAGAAGCTGTAAAGTTGGACTTTTATTTGTCTAAGAGCAACATTTTAGTCACACTTTTTGGTCTCTAGCCTTTATAAGATCCCACAAGAATAAATTAATTTAATGCTATTATTAATCAAAATCAAAGATATTGTACTAAGATATTTTTCCTAGAGTGTTTTTACTACATACCTGATAGGCGTTAGTAGACTGTGACAAGTAAAAGTTTTCAACTATTGGTAATAATGTATTATGTATTATTCAAAAATTTTATTTTCATGCTACAGCATGTTTAAATTCATAGCCTGCCTTAGAATTCAGGTTTTAGACATATTTGGTTTATTATTTTATTTATATTGTTATTTTATTTATCGTTTATTATGGAAGTTATGCAAATTTTGTTGATAAAAACATAATCTCAAGCTTTAAAATTAAAGTATTTAGTATATAATAAATAAATCATACAACTTCCAAACGCTTCCTTTTTCCTTCCACACACTTACACATAAATTTAAACAAAAATAGCTGTCGACTCCTATCTCAGCCAAAATATACGTATTAGCGTATAATTATTAGTACTAGCTAAGTAACAGTATTACTTGCGAATGCATATTGTAAATAAGTAAGGGGAGACAACAATTTGAATAATCTGTCAAATAAGTACGAAAATAAACTATAACACACATATATACAGAAAACCATTATATAGGACTTCACTCACTAACTCATTCCTTTCCTTACTTTCTTCTCTTCTTACTTTCCTCCCTTTCTCCTCGCTCCTTTCTTTTCTAGGAAAGGAGATCGGTGGTTCAAATCCTGGGTATGACATTGTCGGGATTTGAACCGGCAATTTTCAGTCTGATTCCACTTTTTAAACTCCTATACTACACACAGCCAGTGTGGAAGAAACAAATGAGAATTACGGACCTAATAATTACTGAATATCATCTCAAAATAATTTGGAACTTCCTTGCGATTTACCGGGAAAATTTCGAGTCAGTTGTAGAATTTAATATCACTTCGGCATGTTACCATGGCAGCTCAGTGGTTAGAATAATTGGATGGAAACCAAGAGACACGTTGTACAAATGCAGGCCCTGGCATTGTATTTTTCAGTTTGACTCTACCTTTACAGCTTCTCAGACTCTGCTTTACATTCAAAAGGTCGTGAGTTCGAATATTGCTTAGGGTGAGTTACTCGGATGTTTTTTTCGGGGGTTTCCCTTATCCTGAGAAGACGAATGTCGAGTAACTTAAGCTCCATGGATCCCGAGATCATTTGAGCATCATTTCACTAATTTCATTCATCGTTCGATATGACCAACTAGGTTAAAGGACGTTAAGCTACAAAAAAAAAAAAAAAAAAAAAAAAAAAAAAATGAAAATCAGAAGCTATTCCCAGAAAATTACAGAACAAAAATGACTAGTCATGTTTGAGAAAAGTATACTTTTCCAATATTTTTTCATGTATAAGGTAATTTGGGGTGGAAGGATATGGTAGAAATACTTATGTTGCATTTCTTGGAAAGGCTGAAGATAAATATCAAATGTTATAATTAAGAGAGTTCTCGTATTTGACTTATATGTTCATAAACAAATTAAAGCGCACACACTCACACACCTTATTTACTTTCTCTACACGTACTATGTACATAGCGTATAGAGAATGTGTTGTATTGCACCCAAAAATTCAATACCATGATTTCACCGGAAATATAGGTTATGAGACCCTCTGAATCCAAAAAAAAGCTATTTAGAAAAATGTCCGTGTGTGTCTGTGTATGTGTGTGTGCGTGTCTTTGGCAGCGTAGCTCAAAAACGAAAAGACTATTAAATCCCAAACTTGATATTTAAGTTTGATATCTTCCAAGGATGCGACACGAAGATTGTCAAGAAAATCCCCCTACTCCCAACTACCCTTTACATAGAACTATTTTCGTAATTTTGATTTTCTCAAAAATGGCTCTAACGATTTTGATTAAAATATTGAATATTAAACATATATACCTGAAAAATATAATGTATATCTTAAATTTTCTGGCAATAGACTCTGAAGACTACTTTATTCTGGATGATTTTTTTGGAATTATGCATAACTGCTAAACCGTAAGAGATGGGCAAAAACTTACCAGACAAAAAATTTACACTATACCACGTTAAAACACACAATTCATGTTATGTATATTTTATTCGTGGAGTTGATCGTTTTTCGGATAATCCTTGTTTTTGGTTTCAGCGTTTCTTATACGGGAATTTGTCAACTCTTGTCCATACAAAAAAAAAAAAAAGGAAATTCAGTCACTAAGCAAAGAGCTTTTGACTTTCACTTTAACCTATGGTAATCCCTTATTTCGCTTCTGCTTACAAGGAAGTAAATAATAAGACTATTTCTGCTAACTTTTTTCGGAATTAGCATGAAGTAAATAGAAGCATAAGCTTTTTAACAATAATTTGTTGTGAAGATGTAGAGAAAATCTTGTGAATAGAACACATCCGATTTTCTAAGAATGCAGCTTTTGGTTTCAAGGGTTCTCAAAATGTATGTTATTGGTGAATTGTATATAAATACAATACCTTCCCTATTTACTAGGCACACGAGAAAATAATAAATTACAATAGTCAGGAACTCATTGTCAACTAATTTTAAATTCTAATTTTACAGCCTAGGAAGTTTTCGGAAATGCTGACATAAGAATTTTTTTCTCAAACGTGGAGCGAACTCTGTCTCGCTGATAAAATGAAACTCTTATTATAGATACGGACATTTGAAGCTTCAGACAATGCAAAGTCAAGCTTGAGTTTAAAACGTATTTTCAAACATCCTAACCGCAATTAATATCTCACACTTCTTTACGCCTGGAATAGAACACACGTTTGTATAACATATAAGAAGTAGCTATAATAAATGATGTTACTTTCTATTTACATTTATATTGACGTATAAGGGCAGGATAAATGCGCAGTTGCTAAAACTGGTTTAATAAATCTTTGAGAAACAAAGTGTTCCAGGTGGAAGAGAAATACTCTCTAAATTTGAGCAAGGACATCACACAGTCTCTCTCTATTTAAAAACCAATGTAAAAGAGAACTTTAGGTGTCTGCCTCACATTCAAAAGGACACTAGTTCGAATTTCGCTTAGGATGAGTTATCCGGATAAGGTTTTTTTCGGAGTTTTACCTAATCCTGTCGAGTAATCTTCATGGACCTCAAGATCATTTGAGTATAATTTTGCCAATTTCATTTATTCATCGTCGGATATCACCAAACAGGTTAAAGAACGTTAATAATGATGATAACAATAATAACAACTCCATGGCACGACAGCTCAAAAGGAACCTTGGCCTACCGCCTGACCTCAGCGTCCCCCTTCTCAGTTTAGGACAGACGTCATGGAAGGGGTGCAATAATGGAGGGTAAGACGTGATCAGCGCCTCAATCCCTCCCGGCCGGTTAATGTCATCATGACCTGGAGCCACTACTTCTCCATCAAGTAGATCCTCAGTTGACCTCCCAGGGACCTCACGAGGCTGACTATACCCCGGACCAGGTCTCCCAGCGGGGGGAAAATCCCCACCCAGGTCTTCCCCTTGACAAACAGCTGCGCTACCACCGCGCTAAGGAGACGACCTTAAAGGACGTTAAGCTAT
Source organism: Hymenopus coronatus (assembly GCA_030762935.1). Classification (NCBI taxonomy): domain Eukaryota; kingdom Metazoa; phylum Arthropoda; class Insecta; order Mantodea; family Hymenopodidae; genus Hymenopus; species Hymenopus coronatus. Next base: position 40,382,726 of record CM060886.1, read on the forward strand.
AAAAATATCTAGTATAAGGGACGTTCTATAAGATTATCTTAAGGGCATACTAAATAGCAAAAATAGCAAAAATGACATTTCGAATTTATTTTATATATATAATTTTAGGCACAATTCTTATATTTTAAACATATTTTTAGAAAATATTGTGTTCCATTCACATTCATATCGCTATCTATTCTGTAACAAATTATTCTTACACGAGGTTAGTCTTATTATTTATTTACATATACGTACATCGTAAATAATGGAATGCACTAGACTAAAGCGATAGTGGCATCCTATAAAAGCTAGTCGCTATGACATTTATTGCATTAACATTCAGTTCTCTCTGCCCGGCCAGGAATAAAAACAAAAGAAAAATCAATGACGACTTGCTATTTTGGGAAAGTTTTTATATGTTAAACCAATAATAAGGAATACAAGGAATATCTCGGAAATGGATAGCTCCACTAAAAATGTTTCACATAAATTGTGTGTTTAACGAACTCTACATGTTTTGTGTAGTAAACTTTTTTTTCAGATATACAAAAGGAAGAGGACTTCAGAGGCTATCCCAGAAAATCCAAGATATATATCTCATTTGTCACCAAAATATCTTAAATCTTTATATCTATTTCTTTTACCAAAATCGTTGTCATTTTTGAGAAAACTAAAGATTTCTAAAATGTTCAGTAAGGGGCAGTAGGAGTGGGACGTTTTTCTTAAAACCCTTCGTGTCGTGTCCATGGAATATGCAGAACTACAATATCAAGTTTTATTTAATCGATTTTTCGTTTTTGACATATGACGTTCACTCACAGACACACACATACGTTATAAAAAATTAAATTCAGAGCACCGCAAACAACTATTTCCGGTGGAATCTCTGCATTGATTTTTGGCAGAAAACAACACTAGTGCATGCAGTAGCGAATGTAATAAACAGGACAATTTTGTGGTTTTATTATGTCTTCCCAAGCGGATATCTCTATAAAGTGTTTACTCCTGTTCGTTCTCATGACTTTTTTGCTCTCTTTCGATACATGCATTGAATTCACCATGTAAATCTGAATTTACAACAATGCAACCTGCTTGTCAATTTGCAACCACATCTGCTGCAGGCAAAAAAAACTTCCTCTCTTCAAGCTTTATGTATAGAACTGTGGTAGGTAAATCATATATGTACAGAGGCACTTCTGTGCTCCCGTATTTCACCTCCATATTCCATTTATTTGCATATATTCTCGGTTCTTTGTGCATTATGTGTCTCTAATACGTTGAAGAGTCGAGGTCTGTGGCTTGAAATATTACTCGGCGTGATTCTTCAGACCAGAAAGCATTTCCTGACCTCGAACCTGGCATTATAATTCAGTATAGAGCACAGTTATTACACCAGCCTCTATCATGGAGAATCTTGTACTGCACATTCCTACAAATATCTTATGCTCTCTTTCCGCTCGACTTAACCTCACCATACCGTCTACGGTCATGTAAAAAACAAGCTGGAAGATGAACATATAGCCAGACAAGACAAGCCTGCACAGAGTAAACTTGCAGAAATCAACAGGAGCTACACAAAAACTGAAGATGCTTTGCAAGCAAACATATATCATTAACTAAAGCTTGAGTTCACCATAAAAGGGATAATGCTATTAAACGTAAGAAAAGACCACCTCCGTGGCATAGTGTCCACCTTGTCTTACCTTTGCATGGATATGAATGGAAAAAGAAAAAGAAAATCTTAAGTTACAATTTGTAATTTTTACTTGTAAACATTACAAAAAAGTTATCGAGAACTATGTGGCCGTTATAAGCTGTCTCGTCTTGAAATGTTAAACATTTGAAACTAGTAAATCTCCAGGTGTGCTGGCGTTAACTCATTCAATACTTCTTCTATTCGTTCAATCTTTAATTCATTTTTAATTTCTCTACACGTACTATGTATATAATGTATAGAGAACGTATTGCAATGCACCCAAAAATTTGATACGGAGATTTCACCTATATTTCAATGTATGTTTTAGGGTCCCCTGTATCCAAAAAGTCGCCCTCCGTGGTGTAATGGTAACCACGCTGACTTCATATACCCAAGGTTGCGGGTTCAAACCCGGCGGAGGACGATGCATTTTTTCGGGTGTAAAAATCCTTAGCATGGCTACCTTCGGAAGGGAAGTAAAACCATGGGTCCCGTGTCGTAGATTTACGGCACGTAAAAGAACTCAAGCCTGATTGAGGGGCCTCTGAGCAAAATTAAGCGGTCTTTCACGTCCAATATAGAATGGGACGCGGAGAACCACAGTAGTTAAAGAACGTCCATAAATAACACGCCATTTACATTTGTATCAAAAAATATATTTTCAGAAAAAGGTCCGTGTGTCTGTGAACACGATAACTCAAAAACAAAAAGTCGGTAAAATACTAAACTTGGTATTTAAGTTTAGTATCTTCCAGAGATGCGACACACAGATTTTGAGAAAAATATCCCCACCACCATCTACCATTTACAAGGAACTCTTTTTGAAAATGTGGATTTTCTCAACAGTAGCACTAACGATTTTGATTAAAATATCGCATATTAAAGATATTTACCTGACAAATAAAATGCATATCTTGAATTTTCTGGGAATAGCCTCCAAAGACTATTTTATTCTGGATGAATTTTACGGAATTTTGCATAACTGCTAAACCGTAAGACATGCACAAAACACTACACAAAAACTGTAGATCACGATAAAACATACAGTTTATGTCATATGCATTTATTCATGGAGCTGATCGGTTTTGAGATATTCCTTTTTATTTGGTTTTAGCTTTAAAACATTTATACTTTTCTCATACAAGGATATGTCAACTCGTGTCCATACAAACAAAGGACCCTCAGTCACATAGCAACCAGCTTTTGACTATCACTTTAATCTATGATGCTCCCTTATTTCGCTTCTATTTACAAGGGAGCAAGTATTAAGACTATTTCTGCTAATTTTTCTCAATTAGCATGAAGTAAATAGAAGCATAAGCTTTTTAAGAATAATTTGTTGCAGAGATATAGAGAAAGTCATGTGAATGGAACACATCAAATTTTACTTTCTCCCCTTTATGAGTTCTGTTAAAGTTGTCTTTACAAAACGAACCATCATTACAAACTCATATATTTACCATAAGTGTTATTCACATAAAGTTATTCTTCTATACTATTGTTATTTACATTATAGTATGTTGAAGATTAATGTTAAATTATGTTTTAAGTGTTGGGTTACATAAAACAACGATAAACAAAAATAAAATGTTTATACTAGGGTCGGCTGATAAGTCCCGGGCCTGTTAATGAAAACAGTATTTATTTATTTATTTTTCAGCATAATTTCCAGAAAGGCTAATACATTTGTCATATCGGTTTTCTAATTTAATAAAACCATCTCTGGAGTGCGATTTATCAAGATCCTCAAAATTGCTGTTTACCGCCAGCGTATACACGTTTAAAAGGTACAGAAGGTATTGTATTCCACCCAAAAATCTGATACTGAGATTTCAACGAAAAATAAAATATAATATACTAGCGGACCCGATTTAAACACGGAAATTATAAAATGTTTTATAAAGATTGTAATCATTTGCTTTGATGAAAATATATGTAAAAATAATCGTTAAAATACCAACGAATGTGCGCAAAAGTAACAAACTTACAGGAAATTTCCCTGAACCTTATCGCAGCAGCAACTCCCAGGTCAAGCTGAAATTAAAAAAAAAAAAAAAATACTTTCAAATATTTCGACAACATGCACAATGTATAATTTTTAATTACACTGCAAAACGCTTCACATATTAAATACACTTTAATTTAATATTTTCAATAAGCGCAGAATTTAACTCAACGTAATAAGATTACTATGCTACGAAACAAGTAACAAATGAACGAAAAAGTAACAAATATACAGAAAATGTCATTGAATCCGATCGCAGCAACGACCTAATGTCAAATATTTCGATCGCGGCGCTGCCTGCTGGATCCAAAATAAATCGTCCAAAAAGTAACATTAAAGAAAAATAAATTAATAAATTAAAAAAAACAAAACATTATTAATCGGATAGAATCGTGAACTTAAACCATCCTCCAATCCATTTGGACACACACAAAAGGTTTCATCAAAATCGGTCAATCAGTTTAGAAGTTCAGTGACATACACACGAACAGAAAAATTATATGTATAAAGATTTGAGAACCCCTAAATAAAAAAAGAATATTTTTAGAAAAAGTTCTCTGTGTGTGCATGTGTGTATGTGTGTGTGTCCGTGAATATCATAACTATAAACTACTCACTACATGGACAGCTTTTAGAAGGTATTGATTTTCTAAAAAATTCCTCTAGTGAATTTGATTAAAATACTGGAAATTAAAGATATTCATATCATAAATAAAATGTATATTTGGAATTTCTTGGCAAAGGCCTCTGAAGCTCTCTTCATTCTGAATGACTTTTGATAATTGGTAAACCGTAAGAGACAGAGAAAAACTTACTACACAAAAACTATAGATCTCGTCAAAATACGCAATTTATGTCCTTTACATTTTTATTATGACCTAACCGTTTCCAAGATATTCCTTTTTATTGTTTTCAATTTTAAAATACTTATATTTTCTTAAACAGGAAGTCGTTCGTGTTTCTCTTGGTTTACTGCTGGCAATTTAAAGCCCATTTCAATTACAATCGCTCAGCGATAGCTTTTGAAACATTTTACTGTCACTTAGACTAGTGTATTTCCTTAAGGAATAATTAAGGAAACAAGTAATTAAGACCACTTTTGCTAATGTTTTTCTCGATTAGCATGGGATAGCAAAAAAGAAAAAAAAATTGTAAGAGATTTGTGTATATTAATATATTATTTTATTTTTACTCATAGCACCACATGCGGTGGATTTTGAAAATGCATGGAATTAAGTGATAATTGGGAAAGTCTGTTTCCCAGCATTTCAGGACTCAAGAAATGCTGAAAAGGTACTTAGTCAAAGAGACTTAGGATTAGGATTAGACTCATTGACGGGTCCACCCGCAGTCACTGGGATAGAGAACCGAATGGAAGCCTTTTAGATCCTTTGCGATTTACGGGACACCAGGGTGGTAGGGATGAGGGGAGAAATCAGAAGGGCAACCTGATCGGTATGACGATGAGCGCAAGCATGTTCAGAGCTCCTAACGCTTCCATATTGAACCTATCTGCTTAAGTTTAATAGGTATGTAAGATTCTATACACTTCGTACCGAATGAGGACTTGACAAGCTATTTCCCAAAAGAGTTAATTTATGAATTAAGTTTACATATATGCATTTAATATATGATATTTCATCAAAATCGTAAGAGCTATTTCTCAGAAAATCACATTTTAGAGAAAAATATCTCATGTGTTCCATTCACATAAGTTTCTCTACATCTTTGCAATAAACGATTGTTAAAAAGCTTGTGTTACTATTAACTTCATACTAATCCAGAAAAATTAGCTTCCTTGTAAGTAGAAGTGAAATAATGGAGTACCATAGGTTAAAATAGTAGTCAAAAGCTGGTTGCTATGTGACTGAAATTCCTTTAATGGATAGGAGTTGACCAATTTCGTATGAGAAAAGTAACGTTTTTAAAGCTAAAATCATTAACAAGGAATATCTCTAAAACGATCAACTGCACGAAAAAAAATATATATGACATAAATTGTGTGTTTTATGGTGATCTACATTTTTTGTGCGGTAAATTTTTGTCCATCTCTTACGGTTTATCAGTTATGCAAAATTCAATAAAAATCATCCAGAATAAAAAGGTATCTACAGGCCATTCCCAGAAAATTCAAGATATACATTTTAGTTGGCATGTAAATATCTTAAATATAAGATATTTTAATAACATCGTTACAGCCATTTTTGAGAAAATCAAAATTATCGACTTTTTCCATGTAAAGGGTAGTTTGGGGTGGGAGGGGTTTCTTGACAATTTTCGTGTCGCATCCTTGGAAGATATTAAACTTAAATACAAAGTTTGGTATTTTACGGTCTTTTCGTTTTTGAGCTATGCTGTTCAAGACACACACACACACACACATATATATATATGGAATTGTTTTTTCAAATTTTTTTTTTTTTTTTTTGGATTCTGAGGGATGCAAAACACGTATTTCCGGGAAAATCTCGGTATAGAAATTTTGATGGAGTGCAATTTTCTCCATACACTATAACCATAGTGCGTGTAGAGAAAGTAAAAATTGCTCGGAAAGGATAGTTTGGAGAGGAGGGATTTTCTGGTAAACATTCAAGTCCCACCTGAAAGGTATTAAGTTTAAATACATAGTTTGTTATTTATCCGACGGTTCGTTTTTGAGTTAAGTTAATATACAAGACTACACTAGTCACACACATGCACGCACCTATAGACATCAAATCACGTATTTTACAGTGAAATCTCGTCGAATTTTCGGGTGGAATGCAATATCGCCTCTACCTACTGCCCAGGTGGTTACGCGCAGCCTTCCGATCTCAAAGTTGGGTTGAAATTCGGCCAGAGCTTAAAAACCTCAGTCCATGTAATTAGATTTATCTACTGTAAAATAACTCCATGGCAGCTCACAAGGAACCTTGACCTACAGCCCGACCTACCGCTGCGTCACCCATCTCGGTCCATGTCAGACGTCATAGATGGGGTGCAGTATTGGAGGATGAGACGTGATCAGCGCCTCGAATCCCCCCACCCGGTTAATGCGATCCTCACGACCTGGAGCCGCTAATTCTCCATCAAGTAGCTCCTCAATTGGCCCCCCCATGGACCTCACGAGGCTGAGTGCTCCCCGGACCAAGTCTACCAGGGGGGAAAGTCCCCACGCCGGTACCGGGAATCGAACCCAGGTCTCCTGCTTGGTAAGCAGCTATGTTTACCACCGGCACATCGTCGGCGCTGATATATCCTGGCAATTGACGACATTCTTAATAAATAAAATATATTTTGAATCTACTTATTATATACGTGGCAGAGAAAGTAAAAAAAAAATCTGATGTGTACCATTCACATGACTTTCCCTATATCCCTGCAACAAATTATTCTTAAAAAACTTACACTTCTATTTACTTTATGCTAATCAGAAGAAAATGAGCAGAAATAGTCTTATTACTTGCTTCCTTGTAAGTACAAGCCAAATAAGGGACTACATGATAGTCAAAAGCTGGTTGCTATGTCAATGATGTTCCTTTGTTTATATGGATAGGAGTTGACAAGTTCCTGTATGAGAAAAGTATAAGTTTTTCATAGCAGAAACCAAAAATATGGAATGTCTCAAAAACGACGAACTCACGAAAAAATGTATATAACATAAATTGTGTGTTTTAACGAGCTCTACATTTTTTGTGTAGTAACATTTTGCCCATCTCTTACGGTTTAGCAGTTAATCAAAATTTAGTAAAATTCATGCAGAATAAACTACTCTTCAGAGGCTATTCCCAGAAAATTCAAGAAATACATTTTATTTGTCAGGTAAATAGCTTTAATATACAAAATTTTAATCAAAATCGTTAGAGCCATTTTTTGAGAAAATAAAAATTTTGAAAAAAGTTCCATGTAAAGGGTAGTTGGGAGTGGGGGATTTTTCTCAAAATCTTTGTGTCGCATCCCTGAAAGATATTAAACTTAAATACCAAGTTTGGTATTTTACCGACTTTTCGTTTTTGAGTTATCGTGTTCACAGACACACGGACACACACACGGACCTTTTTCCGAAAATGCTTTTTTTAGATAAAGGGGACCCTAAAACATATATTTCCGGTGAAATCTCGGCATCGAATTTTTTGGTGGAGTGCGATACATTCTCTATACACTATGTGCCTATAGAGAAAGTAAAAATGTGTCCTATATCTCCTAAATTACATTCATTTGAATTGTATGTCCTAAAATTCAACATACGTTTTATTGCTAAAACCCTTAATCGGAAAAATATAAAATTGCCTTAATTCTTGTAACTTAAACAATCCTCTGATAATTAATTAATCCACCAGTGTCTTTTCCATCCTGCATTGTTTAACAGCAACAATTTTCTGAATATGTTGCATATTTATAATTCAGTAAAGGGTTAAAGCAATCTCCTGTTTACCATTACTACTGTCTCACTTTCCTCTTTTGAAGACAAAGGCCGGAAAGCAGCAATCATCCTTTGTGTGTGTCTGTGTCACTTAAACTACCACATACCTCCACCTAATACACAAGAAATCTCCTCGAACAAAAGAAACTCATATTTCTTTACTATTTATGCATGGTAACCGGTGCTTCTGGTCCAGAGGGCATTGTAGTTTCCTTTGGGAGGTGGCTTCAAGCTCTGTCGAGGTCATCATATCAACCTTCTTCAGGATAACTTGTTTTTTAGAGCTAAATCCTGTGATGAAATACAGGATGATTTCGTGCACATTGTAAGTGGCCAAATAAAGTCGATTTTTATAGTTTTAAAATAGCGATTAAAATTGAAGCGTCGAGATAGGAAAATACTTCATAGAGATATAAAAATCTGATATGTTCCATTCTGAGACAGCTTTGGCACGGGGCTAAAAGTTATTTAAAAGGGATATATAAATTATAGAAAATATAGGAGATAAATGTATATTTTAAACACGTCTAAGTAGCCGAGTTGTCACGAGCTGACAAGCGACCCAGGTACGGTTAAGGGTAGGACATTGAACTGAAGGGGTGAGGTTACACTGCCCGAGGGTGAACATAGCAAGGAGAAGAGAAACAATTCCCTTGCTGGTCAAGCGACACTTTTGGGCATCTGGCTTAGAACATCCGCAAAACAAATATGTGATATTTGGGGGGTCCATGAAGGCTACCTTTAGTTTTGACGGAAATAGTTAATTTAATACAGACTAGAGTACGGACGAAATCAATGTACCAAAAGTAATAAGTAATAGTAGGCGCGGTCGGGTAAAGGGTAACTTAAGAGTAGAACATTTAGGAGAAATGCGTGTGCGTTCGACGACAGAAAAGGCCGAACAAAATGAATAAATGAGCTCAATAATAATCTGGAACACGAAGAAAATCACCTGTGTCTTACCACACCTGAGAAAGGTTTCATGCTAACAAAATCCTGAGCTAGGGTACCCTCATTTCCACACCATTCCTAATGCCAGAACCTGCACCCGGATTAGGAACCCTCAAGCCCTGTTACCGCCGAAATTCACATGCCTCTCTCTACATCTCGGTAACAAATTACTGTTAGAAAACTTCTTCTACCTACTTCATGCTAATCGAGACAAACATTAGCAGGAATTGTCTTGCTTCCTTTACTTCCTATTGCTTGTTTCCTTTAAGTTGAAGGGATGTAAGGGAATTCACTAGCTAAAGCGAAATAACATAGATTTTTATAGTTTTAAAAAAGCGATTAAAACTGAAACGTCAAAATAGGAGAATACAAACTGAAAGGATTTTTTTTCTACTTTATAGAGATATTATAAAAATCTGATGTGTTGCATTCACATGACTCTTTCTATGTCTCGGTGACAAATTATTGTTAAAAAACTTCTTCTTCTTCTATCTAGTCCATACTAATCGAGATCAACATTAGCAGTAATTGTCTTTGTTACCGGTTTCCTTTAAGTTGAAATATAAAAGAATACACTAGGCTGAAGCATTACCCAAATATTTTAAAAGTTGGTTGCCATGTGTTTGAAACCAGTTTCTTTGGAAAGCCAGCAGTTTACATGAGAAAAAAGTATTTTAACTGAAATATCTTGGATATCTTAAAAATGGTCAACCCCAGCACAAAAAAAAAAAGATACATATGGAATAAATTGTGCGTCTTAACAAGATCTATATTTTCTGTGAAACAAGTTTTTATCTACTTCTTACGATTTACCAGTTACACAAAATTCAAAAAAGGGATTTTCAGAGGCTAGTCCTAGAAAATTCAAAATATATATTTTATTTGTTATGTAAATACCTTTAATATACGGCATTTTAATCAAAATACAGCTATTTTTGAGAACATCGATATTTTCGAAAAATGTTCCATGTAAAGGGCAATTTGGAGTGGAGGGGATATTCCTCAAAATCTTCTTGTCGCATCCTCGGAAGATACTAAATTCAAATACGAAGTTTGGTATAATACCCAATTTTCGTTTTTGAGCTATCGTGTTCACAAACGCATACACAAACACATACACACACGCAGATATTTTTCAAAAAATGTTTTTTTTATATAGGGCTCCCTAAAATGTTATTTCCGTGAAATTTCGGTATCGAATTTTTCGTGGAATGCAATAGCTTCTCTATACACTATGTATAGAGTACGTGTAGAGAAAGTAAAAAGGAATAATAGCGCATTATTTTGTGATCAGCCGTTTATGAAAGAAAAAAAAATCTGATGTGTTCCATTCACAATATTTTCTGTAGCTGTTCTATATACAGCCTATTCAAACAAAAGATTATTCTTTTATCTACCTCTCGCTAATCGAGATAAACATTAGCATAAGTTGTCTTATTACTTGCTGCCTTGTAAGTGACGGAATACATTAAGCTAAAGCGATAGTCAACCTTTTTCAAAGCTGTTAAGAAGCAATTGAGGTTCGGTTTGCTTAGCAAGGTCCCGCTTGGGAAAAGTTAAGGTAGTTTAGAATTGAAAGCGATAACAATGAATATCTCGAAAACGGTCAACTCTATAAGAAAGCGTATATGACATTCATTTTGAGTTTTAACGTTTTAGTGTAGCAAGCTTTTGTCTTTTTCTTACGGCTTAACCGTTATGCAAAATTCTGCAAAATGCATCCAAAATGAAGACGTCTTCAGAGGCTATTCCTAGAAAAACTATAATATTTATTTTATTTGTGATGTAAATATATTTAATATAAGGTACTTTAATTAAAATCATTAGAGCCATTTTTGAGAAAAACAAAATTTTCAAAAAATTGACTTAAGGTTCTACCTTCCATTTCTTTTTGGTAGTAAAGGGTCGTTATATGACAACCCTACGCGGCCTATGTCTCTTCGTTTTTCTCTTGGCGTCTACCGAGCCTTTTTTTTTTTACTTTCTCTACATGTACTATGTACATAGTGTATAAAGAAGGTATTGCACTCCACCAAAAATTCGATACCGAGATTTCACCGGAAACATATGTTTTAGGGTCCCCTGTATCCAAAAAAAGGTATTTTGAGAAAAAGGTGCGTGTGTGTATGTGGGTGTGTGTATCCGTGATAACTCAAAAACGCGAAGCCGGTAAAATAGTTAAGTTTAGTATCTTCCAGGGATGCGACACTAAGATTTTGAGAAAAATACCCCCACCCCAAACTACCCTTTACATGGAACTTTTTTGAAAATTTTGATTTTCTTAAAAATGGCTAACGATTTTGATCAAAATATATTAAAGATATTTATCTGACAAATAAAATGTATATCTTGAATTTTCTGGTAATAGCCTCTGAAGACTACTTTATTCTGGATGAATTTTGCATAACTACTAAACCGTAGGAGTTGGACAAAAATTTACCACACAAACAAATGTAGAGCACCTTAAAACACACAATTTATATTATATACATGTTTTTTTCGTGGAGTTGAGCATTTCTTAAATATTCCTTATTATTGGTTAAATATTTTTTCTCATACAGGAATTTGTCAACTCCTGTCCTTACAAGCAAAGGAACTTCAGTCACATAGCAACCAGCTTTTGACTATCACTTTAACCTACGGTACTCCCTTATTTCGCTTCTACTTACAAGGAAGCAAGTAATAAGACTATTTCTGCTATTTTTTTTTAGATTAGCATAAAGTAAATAGAAGGTTAAACTTTTTAACAATAATTTGTTGCAGAGATGTAAAGAAAGTCATGTGAATGGAACACATCAGATTTTATAAATATTCTGTTATTTTTCCTACAATTCCTTTTTGTTTACCGTTGTCCGTTGTCATTTTACTTTGCAAACACAGATACATATACACATTTACCAACACACAACCACCCATGCCCAAGGTGGCACTCAATCCAAGAACCCCTGCGCCGTCAAGCACCAAAATTAAGCACTTTAGCGAGCGCGGCCATGGGGACCGGCAGACTTCAGCCAACCAATTCCCGCTTGAGGTGAATTGACGCTGTCAGGTCCGATCAACAGCAGCTGCCTCTTTGGCCACAGCATCACTTATCTGTGGAAGAACGTGTATTTATATGCAGTTTACTTTAAACACGAATCTGCTCGCCGTCTCAGCAGGGAGTTTGTTGAATGGTTTGCAAACTCTGAACCACCTGCATGGAAATATATTTACATGCGATCGTGAATAATTTCGAAGCTTCGATTTCGTGTTAAATGAGCAACATTCAAGGAGAAGATCAATTTCAGCCAGGTTAGAGCGATCACCTCGAAAATAACTCGACAAACAAGTGACGGTGTATAGGTGAAAGTTGGCGTATCTAACCAAACTTGCAGAATTTGAGGGAGGAATCTTCTACTTAATCAATTCAGGTAAATAAAGTATATTTGAATTTTCAGTGAATATTCCGCGTAATACTCTTCATTTAGAATTATCTTGTGTAGTTTTGAAAACCTAATAAGCCACGAGGTAGGGAGAAAAACTTACGCGAGAAAAATGCATAACTTGTTAAAATATATATTTTATGTGAGTTTCATTTTGATTCATTCATCACTTCTTAGATATTTCTTGCTTTTGATCTGAAATTTTACAATACAGCAGCATAAATTCTGTAAAATGTTAAATCAGCTAATTTTGTTTCTTGTAGCATAAATTTTATAAAAGTTAGATCACCATTATTTTGTTTCTTGTCACGCAAACTGTATCTATCAGATTTCAAAATCAGCACGTATCGACCCTTTTTCTTTAATCTTTGACTAGTACTTCATGGGCACCATGGCCAAGTGGCTAAACTACTTGCCTCTCATCTAGGTGACCGGGTTCGAACACAGGTGACCATGTGGTATTTGTGGTAGACAAGGCGGCACCGAACATGCTTTCTCCGTTTTTTCCGGCTTCCTCTGCCATTCTTTCCTTAATTCTCCATAATCAACCTCCCTGATATCCATTTCACCGCCAATTCACATCATCCACTTCATACCTAGTGTCGGTGTGATCACTCATTCCTGCTTCTCTCTGATCCAGAGTCTCTGCTCCTATACAGGCGTCTGACCCAGGCGCTGGCTTGTAAATACTTGTGGGTGTTAACCGCTACATAGGAGGAGAGTAAATAGAGAAAGCAAGAAAAAAGAAAGAATATTACTTCGGTCTTCTGAATCCCTCTTGGTCGGTTTAGGTGGCTCAGTTAGTTAGGCATTGGCCTTCTGATTTCAAGGTCACGGGTTCAAGCCCGATCCAGACCGATGATTTTTAAGGGGGCTTAAAAGCGACAGCTCCATGTAATAGATTTAGTGGTATGAAACAGAACTCCTGGGTCGTTAACAAAATTAATAAAAAATATTAAATGTATCCATATTGTCCTGCAAAGGTGTGTAATGAAAATTATTAATGTAAACGTCTATTTAGATTAACATGATATGCGCCGAATAATAAGCTCTTGTAGAAGTAGTTTAAAAGAGAGAATTAAAGTAGAAAGAGAAATTTAAGTGATACATTTTGAAAATTTTGATTTTCTCAAAAATGGCTTAAATGATTTTGATTAAACATCTTATATTTAAAATATTTACATGCCAAATAAAATATATATTTTGAATTTTCTGGGAACAGCCTCTAAAGACCTCTTTATTCTGGATGATTTTTATTGAATTTTTCATAACTGGTAAACCGTAAGACATAGAAGAAAAAAAACTTACCATACAAAAAATGTAGATTACGATAAAGCACACGATTTATGTCATATACGTTTTTTTCATGGAGTTGATCGTTTTTTAGATATTCAGCTTTTAACTATCTATTTAACCTATGATAGTATCTTATTTCGCTTCTACTTACAAGTAATAAGGCTGTTTCTGCTCATTTTTTCTCAATTAGCATGAAGTAAATAGTAGTATAAGCTTTTTAACAATAATTTGTTGCAGAGATGTAGAAAAAGTTAGCTGAATAGAACACATCAGATGTTTTATATTACGTGTCGTTAGTTTCTAAAGTTGTCAAATCTATATGAATAGACAGTTAATTCTAAAATGTTGTGCGTACTAAAATAGCATTTCTTAGCAACAAATCAGCTGGTTTTCTTCCGCCATGTTCTCGAGCAAAAGCAATCTTCCACGCAGGCGCAATATGTTTAGGTAATGTATTGAACTAAGAACCTGGATCGAGGAGAGCACGCACGGGACCTGGTATGAGAATTATTAACATTCCACCGCGTGTGGTCTTTGTACCATCACCACAGAGCAACAAAACAGGCCGGCCACAGGGCCTGGCTACTGCACTTCCCTAATCTCTTTTTATATGTTCCTTGGAAACCCATTACAGCACATCCGTACCGGCCTGCGCGTGCTTCGCAGCCACTCTTCGATGAGCAAAAATAATACCATATGGCCTAAGTTCATTGACGTCGGATAAACGGTTGCGATCGATCTACACGAAGCCGCCAGGATGTTGCATCAGTGTTTTTCTTCAGGCGGCTGCCGATTGCCGCTTTTTCCGCATTTGTTCTTCAACTTTCACAAGTATAGATAGTGTTCCTCAAGCAAAATTTATAGAACCTATCCTTTGCACATAGGGTTGCAGGAATGTACTCGAAGCAGGCCCGGAGACCAACCAACCGGCAACAGATATTACAATAAATGGGGACAGAAATTGTTTCTTTTTACTTTCTCTACACGTACTATGTACATAGTGTATAGGGAAGGTATTGCATTCCACCCAAAAATTCGATACCGAGATTTTACCAGAAAAACATGCTTTGGGTCCCCCTGAATTCAAAAAGAGTATTTTTGGAAAAAGGTCCGTGTGTGTCTGTGTGCATGTGTCTGTGGACAGCATAGCTCAAAAACTAAAAGTATATGTTTGGTACTTCCAAGGATGTGACAAGAAGATTTTCAAGAAAATCCCCCACCCCCAACTACCTTTAACATGGCATTTTTGTCGAAAATTTTGATTTTCTCAAAAATAACTCTAAAGATTTTGATTAAAATCTCTTATATTTAAGATATTTACATGCCATATAAAATACATATCTTGAATTCTCTGGGAATAGCCTCGGAAGACTACTTTTTTCTGGGTGAATTTTACGGAATTTTGCATAACTGCTAAACCATAAGAGATATACAAAACTTACCACAAAAATGTAGAGCACGTTAAAACCCACAATTTATGTTATATATTTTTTTTTTTTCGTGGAGTTGATCGTTTTTGAGATATTTCTTGTTTTGGTTTCAGTTTTAAAAACTTTTCTCATATCAAATTTGTAAACTCCTGTTCATACAAACAAACGATCTTCAGTCACATAGCATAGCGATTAGAATGAAATAAACTTAAGCATAATCTTTTTAACAATAATTTGCTGCAGAGATGTAGAGAAAGTCATGTGAATGGAACACATCATATTTTTACTTTTTCTACACCTACCATGTACACAGTAGATAGAGAAGATATTGTATTCCACCCAAAATTTCGATACCGAGATTTCATCGGAAATACACGTTTTAGGGTCCCCTGTATAAAAAACATTTTTGGAAAAAGGTTCGTGTGTCAGTGTGTCCGTATGCCTGTGAACACGATAACTCAAAAACGGAAAGCTAGTAAAATACCAAAATTGGTATTTAAGTTTAGTATGTTCCAAAGATGCGACATGAAGATTTTGAGAAAAATGCTCTCACTCTAAACTACCCTTTACATGGAAAAAATTTCGATTTTTTTTTATTTGCTCAAAAATGGCTCTAACGATTTTGATTAAAATACTAAAGCTATTAAATATTAAAGTTATTTGTGTGGCAAATAAAATGTATATCTTGAATTTTCTGGGAATTGCTTCTAAAGACCTCTTTATTCTGAATGAATTTTACTGCATTTTGCGTCACTGATAAACCGCAAGTGTTAGATAAAAACTTGCCACACAAAAAATGACGATCACTTTAAAACACACAACTTATGTCATATGAGTTTTTTTTCGTGGAATTTACCATTTCTGAGATATTCCTTATTAATTGGTTGAGTTTTAAAATACTTTTCCCAGACGGAAAGTTTTTAACTCCTGGCCCTACATATAAGTGGATTTCATCCACATGGCAACTAGCTTTTAAAAGATTTGACATTCATTTTAGCTTAGTGTATTCCCTTATTTTCTGTGAAAGGAACCCATCAGATTTTGTTATAGTTTTTAACGCCCACTTTTACTACAAATGGTATCGCAGACGATGACACTGATGATACATGGAATGAAGATGGAGCACCGGTTGAATACGATGGCGAGGGAAAACGAAGAACCCGGAGAAAACTCGTCCCTGCGCCGCTTTGTCCACCTCAAATCTAATATGCGGTCGTTTGGGATCGAATCCAGGCAGGGAGTAGTTAGTCACCTATTACATCATAGCGTAAAGACCGATAGCAGTTCAGCTGAATTACCTTTTGTCCTGGTTTCAATGCTATGAGGTTTCTTAGCCTGCTTATTAAAATATGAAGTTACAGCCAGTGGGTATTACAGAAACTAAATTGCTTCGCTTACAGGAAACGGAGATCTTCATCCTAGTGTAAAATGGAAAGTTCACCTTATTTGGCAAATAGATTGATATGTTCCGCAGGGTAAACGTGTCAATATAAGCTTTAGTGGCAAGTGCACGATCTCGTCCTGCATACAATCTACAGCATTACAATTATTTCTCCGGTTATAGGTCAATATTTGTGGTTTGCTCCTTCCATTGTTTCCCGCGTGCACTAATTGAAAATCTAACCGCTACATATTCTTGCCCACCGCAGAGTTATAGCATACAGCATTGTTTACTGTAGCCTATCGAAATGCATTCATAATAAAGAAAGAAAAAAATAAGAAACCCGCAGGGCAAGGACTTCACATCCGGGAATTTGCTCTGACCTTTAGAGGCTTCTGCAGGCTGAATCGCCCGCCGCACGTCATCCTAGATCACAGTTTGCTCGTTAAAAATGGCATGAATAAAGCTGTGCTGTATTTTATATGCACGAGTAAAACAAACTCGCAATCTGGAAATGTTAAAATTGCTGGAACATTCTGGAAACATAAAATAGGACTATGTACGATAAATAGTTATGTGGACATCAATGGAAAATTCTGAAAATGTTTTATTTTTCAAAAATACGTTCATTTCCTCTAAAAGGTTGCATAGTTTTTACTTTCTCTGTTATGTTAGAGACAATGTTGCATTCCACCTTAAAGTTCGCTACCAACATTTCGCCGGAATATATGTTTTGAGAACCCTTTGATCCAAATAAAGCATTTTCAGCAAAACACCCATCAGTGTAGTTTTACAAATCCATTTATTTTTATAAAAGAAAAATTTTAATCGAAAACGTATACGATTTTCTCAACTGCATTTCAATATGTCAAAAACGAAACTTGGGATAAATACCAAACTTGGTATTTATGTGAAGGTCCTCCAAAGATGCGACGCGATGATTTAAAAAAAAATCCCCCACCACAACTGCCCTTTATTTAGAACATTATTCGAAAGTTTTTGCTACCTTAAAAATGGCTAAATGCTTTTGATTAAAATGCCATATGCTAAAGATATTCACATGGAAAATAAAGTATGATATCTAACTTTTTGGAAATAGCTTGTGAAGGCCAATTCTTTCGGAAGGAATTTTGTATCACCTTTTTTAGCTGATAAAGGTAAGCGGTATATGAAAACGTCCTAGAGAAAAAATATAGATCTTGTTAAAAACAAGTAATTTATTCTAAATAACCTAATAATCCGAGAAATCCCTATTAATCCATTTAATTATTCAGTATTTTTGTCATTCTTTGGAACTCCTCTCGATTTTCAGTTGTTTTTATCGATTACATGTAAAAAGTGTGGAATTTGCTTTTTCCTTAAAATGATGAGTGCATTGAGTTGGAAAGATAGTCAGAATGAAAAACATATTATGAGAATTTCAACATTCATGGAGGTCCGTGGTTCTAATCTCGGTTATGCTATTCATTGGAAAACAACATTGAATGTCCTATTAGTTCGTAATGAAGTACGAACTTAAAGAACTTACGACATTGTATGTTACGTTCCCCTGGAGTATGTTATTTACAAATAATTTGAGATTTCCTTGTAGTTCACCAGGAAAAATGCGAGTCATTTGGGGGGAGGGGGATTTAGTGCCATGTCGGCATATTGGCACGGTAGGCTGCTTAGATGGTTGGTTAGATCTGGGATGGAAACTGGGAGTTCTGTGGTTCAAATCCAGGCTATAGCATTGAATTTTTGAGTATAGAAAAATCAATTAATTAAGCATGTAATCGATTACCGAATGATATACATTCCCCGACAAAAGAAGGCATTGAGTACCACAGTGTGGAGTGTAGGGAAGAATATAAATTAATCTCAAAATGACTTCAACATGTTTTAAAGTGTTATCGTTATATTTAAAAAAATAACGTAAATACAGCCAACAATAATAACAAATTACTTGTATTTCTACTCGAAATTTTAAAATACTTTTAGGAGGGTGTTTAATTCAAAACCCTCCTGAGTACGCCACTGCTAATAGCAATACTAAGTTTAACTTCTTTCTTCTTTTTTTTTTTTTTTCTTTCTCAGTTTACGCTCCTCGGATGTAGAACTTCCACCCCTTCTCCCCAGGATTTACCAGCCAGCGCTTGGGGTCAGACGCTTATTGAGGAGAGAATAGCCAGGATGGATGATCAACCCGATTCCTGGTATGAAAGTTAGAAAGTAGATGATATGAAATGGATGACAGCAAAGATGGGACAATTTTCGGAATGAATGGCGGGGAAAATTGGAGAACCAGAGAAAACCCGGGCAGACGTCGCTTCGTCTACAAGAAATTCCACATGCTGTCCCTTGGAATAGAATCCGGGACGCCTAAGTTGGATTTTAAACCGCAACCTTGGGAACTAGAGGCTACCATGTTACCCCTAGAGCATGGAAAACGACTCTATGACATAAAGTGCGTTTTAACGAGATCTACATTTTTTTATAGAGCATTTTGTTTATCTATTACTGTTTGATAGTTACCCAAAAGTTATCCAGAATGAAGGACTTCAGAGGCTACTCCAAACAATTACAAGATACCTATGCACTTTATTTCTTATGGAAATAATATACAGAATTTTAATACTAATCATTACAGATTTTTGATAAAATCAAACATTTGAAAAATGTTCCATGTTAGGCTACTTTGGGTTGGGGAAGTTTTCCTGAAAATTTTCATGTTCCATCTAAGCTTCTTGGTATTTAACGGACTTTCTTTTTTGGCTTACGTTGTCTACAGATAGACACACATACACACATACACTCACACACCTCACAGTCACACTCACACACGGGCCTTTGTCTATACATTTTTTGATTCAATGATCCTAAAAACATGTATTTCGGAAAATATCGCTTCTGAATTTTTGAGTGGAGTACAATATTTTCTCGTCTTCTCTGTACGTATGTGCACAAAATAACATGTCGGGCTTTGAGCTATAAACACCTTCTAATTTCATTTCATTCATCACTAAATATTTAGAAAGATCTTACAAATTCCTTCTACCTGAATACGAACTCAGTGCAGCTAAAATCTAATGTGTTCCATTCACATGACTTTCTCTACTTCTCTCTGCAACAAATTATTGTTAAAAAGCTAATGCGTCAATTTACTTCATGCTAATTGAGTAAAACTTAGTAGAAATAGTCTTCATACTTGCTTCCTTGTAAGTAGAAGCGAAATAAGGGAAATAATAGGTTAAAGTCATAGTCAAAAGTTGGTTGCTATGTCACTGAACTTCCTTTATTTGTATTGACAGGGGTTGACAAACTCCTGTGCCTGAAAAGTATAATATTTTTATAGATGAAACAAAAAACAAGGAATATCTAAAAAACAATCAACTACACGAAAAAATGTATATAACATAGATTGTATGCTTTAACGTGCTCTACATTTTTGTACAGTTTAGCAGTTATGCAAAATTCCGTAAAATTCACTCAGAATAAAGTAGTATTCAGAGGCTATTCCTAGAAAACTCAAAAAAAATATTTTTCAGCTAAATATCTTTAATATACGACATTTTAATCAAAATCGTTAGAGCCTTTTTTAGAAAATCAAAATTTTCGAAAAAAGTTCCATGTAAAGTGTAGTTTGGGGTGGGGGGATATTTCTGAATATCTTCGTGTCGCATCCCTGGAAGATACTGAACTTAAATCCAAATTTCGTATTTTACCGACTTTTCGTTTTTGAGTTACCTATCGTGTTCACAGACCCACGGACACACACGGACCTTTTTCTGAAAATACCTTTTGTTGGATACAGGGGACCCTAAAACATATATTTCCGGTGAAATCTCGGTATCGAATTTTTTGGTGGAGTGCAATACCTTCTCTATACACTATGTACATAGTACGGGTAGAGAAAATAATAAGATACATGATTACGAAACAGGTCCTGATCTACGCTGAAAATTCCATAGAGTAGAAAACAAATTTTAATTCACGAAACATAAATAAGTTCCGCACATAATTCCTTGCGATAAAATGCAACAAAAAACCGGTTACATTTTATTACATAGATGGCTATGATGTAACAGTTCAGTAAAGGGGAGGAAACAATTTTAAATCTGATATGCTACATTCACATGATTTTCTGTAGCTGTTCCAAAAACTTTTCTTAGAAAATATTTTTCTTTTATCTACATCATGGTAATTAATAACAGACATGGTCTTGTTGCTTGCTATTTTGTAATTAGACGAGCAAGGAGAGAATGCACATTGCTAAAGCGATAGTAACTTTTAAAAATCGGTGGCTATGTTGAATTGAAATTCGGTTCTCTTTGCTTCTTAGGATAAACAAAAAGATATGAACAGAAAGATGATTTCCGTTTTAAGAAAAGTTTAAGTAATTCACAAGTGAAAATAATAATTTTGAATATCTCGAAAACCCTTGATTTAGCAAAGAAAATGTACATGACATAAATGTGTCTTTTAACAAGATCTACATTTTTGTATGTAGGTTTTTTTTCTTATCTTCTACGGTTTACCATATATACAAAAGTTATACAGAAGTCTTTAGCGGCTATTCCCAGAAAAATCAAGATATGCATTTGGTTTGTCATGAAAATATCTTAAATATTATCGTTAAATTTTATAAAAATGTTTCATGTAAAGGGTAGTTGGAAAGTGGGCCATTTTCTTGAAAGCCTTCGTGTCATATCCTTAGAAGTTACTGAACTGAAATACCTAGTTTGGTATTTGACAAACGTTTAGTTTTTTGAGCTCTACTGCTCCCCCTCACATACACGGATATGTTTCTAAATTGTTCTTTTTCTTTTGGATTCAGGGAGTCCAAAAATATGTATTTACGGTGAAAGCTCGGTATCGAATTCTTGGGTGGAATGTAATACCTTCTCGATCCACTATGTACATTGTACATGCCTGCTAGAGAAAGTAAAAAAGCAATAATATATTTGTTTCTTTAATTACATTTATCAAATACAAGCGTATTTACCTTTATTTTAATTTCATAGATGTATGCAAGGAAGTTTTTGGATGCCAAAACCTTAGGAAACGTTTAGTTTTATTTCCATTTTATTCAAGTTTGTTGGCAGGGCTTGCTAAATAATTATACAAAGGAAGAAAGCTGATTATATTAGAAATCATAAAATCACTGTTTTATATTAACTCAGAAATTATTTTTAGCCGTGATCGTAGACTATGACTGCGTCTTTTTCAAAGATTTTAATTAGCAGCCTGATTGTGTGGAATCTTATTTCATTGTATATGTTAAGGGTTTCTATATTATGTGAAAATTATGTGGAAGTTTTAGTATATTTATTATGGGTCAAATGGAGGATTCAATGAACCTACTATTATAATAATATAATCGTATTATAATAATCTAAAAATATATTATGTTTTCCATTCATATGACTCTCCACCAATTCTGAAACAAATTATCATTATAAAAGCTTAATCATCTATCTACTCCATTCTAATCAAGATAAACATTAAAAAATAGTGTTACTACATTATTTCGTTGTAGATGCAACAGATTTATGGAATACACAAGGTTAAAGCAATAGCCCGTTCTCTTTTGATCTCTTAGCATGGTCAAGAAAATATAAAGATATTTCTTATTACAAAAGATTATTCTTTTTTCTACTCCATACTAATTGAGATAAGCATCAGCAGAACGGTCGTATTACTTAATACCTTATAAGTAGCAAGGAACAAAAGGGATACTCTATGCTGTTATTATGTAGTTGTTACTGAAATTCACTTATTTATATGGTCAGGTGTAAAAAACATGCATGACTTCCTGTTACAGAAAAGTATTTTAAAATTGAAGCCAGAAATGAGGGAAATCTTGGAAACGGTTAGCTCCATTACAAAAATGTAAGGAACATAAATTGTATGTTTTGACTATTTCTACAGTTTTTGTATAGTAAGCTGTGTCTATCTCTTACGGTTTAACATTTATGCAAATGTCACTCAGAATGAAGAGGTCATCTTCCCAGGAAATTCAAGATATACGCTTTATTTATCATTTAAATATCTTGAACATACGGCATTTTAATCAAAATCGATAGAGCTATTTTGAGAAAATCAACATTTTCTAAAATGTATCCATATAAAGAGTATTTTGGAATGGAGCACTTTCTTAAAAGTCTTCGTGTGTATTCTTGGGAGATGGCACGACAGTCCACAAGGGACCTTGGCCTACCACCCGGCCGCTGTATTCCCCATTCTCGGCCCGAAGGCGTCATGAATGGGATGCAGTGCTGGAGGGTGACACGTGATCAGCGCCTAGAGTCTTCTCGATCTGAAGCCGCTGCTTTTTAATCAAGTAGCTCCTCAATTGGTCCCCCAGGGACCTCACAAGTCTGAGTGTACCTCGGGCCACGTCTACCAGAGGGAGAAAATTCCCCACGCCGGTACCGGGAATCGAATCCAGGACCCCCGCTTGACAAGAAGCTGCCATCGCACTAAGACGATCATTCTTGGGAGATACTAAACTTAAATACCAAGTATGGTACTTAACAGACTTTTTGTTTTTGAGCTCTGCGGTCCACAGACACACCCTGGTCTTTTTTCTAAAAACAATTATCTTTTTGTATTCAAGGGGTCTCCGGTGAAGTTTTAGTAAATTTCTGGGTGGGATATAATACCTTCCGTACCTACCATGTGCATTGTGCATACGTTCTATAAAAAAGAAAAAGTAAAATAAAAATCTATGGCGACTTCTCGTTTGAGTAAGTATTAAGTATTGGAAAATGTATACCACTAATTAGACATATGCCCCAATTGTTAATTCTACAAAGAAAAAAAAATGTATCGTATACAAATTGTCTCTTTTAAATATATCTACTCTTTTGTATAGTAAGATTTTATCTATTATGAACATATTTTCTATCTCTCTAGAATGAAGAGAATTTCAGAGAATATTGCCAGAAAATTAAAAACACATTTATTTGCAATAGGTATATCTATGTATATAATACATATAGGGCATTTTAATAAAAATCAAAATTTGATAAAATCAAAAATTTCCAAAATTTCATATAAAGGGTAGTCTTAGATGGAAAAATTGTCTTGCCAAATTGTTGAAACATATCTACTGAACTTAAGTATTAAGTTTGGTAATTATCCGACTTCTCCGTTTTCTAATAATGCTTTTTATGGATGTAGGTAATTTCGATTAACGAATTTTTGAGTGGAATGCATTACTTTCTCTCGAGAAGGTAAAAAATAATTCATTAAGTGTTCTTCCA
Source organism: Hymenopus coronatus (assembly GCA_030762935.1). Taxonomy (NCBI): domain Eukaryota; kingdom Metazoa; phylum Arthropoda; class Insecta; order Mantodea; family Hymenopodidae; genus Hymenopus; species Hymenopus coronatus. Next base: position 40,406,538 of record CM060886.1, read on the forward strand.
GCGTCAACGGTAACTCAAAATACTGCAGTATTTACAGAATTTGGAAGAATGTCGAACATTATGAACATTGAACGCTTGTACATCCGTTATTTGGAATACTCAGTACTCAGTTAAATCACAGTTTTAATACGGGAAAGGTGATGATTATTGTGAAGACTCTAGATAATTATACAAGCATTTCATTAAGAAAATCTGACGTCATGTTTAGAAACTGGAAGACATTATTTCCTAGAATAGTTCCTATACAGACCGCACCTATTGCTGACGTCATTTGCATACTTTGACACAATGTGTAAACACATTTATTCCAACAGTGTACTCTATGACATTAGAGAAATGGGCGTAGCCCTGTTATAGATGTACAGCAGAAAATGTTTTCTGGTATTAGATATTTCTACTTGTTTTCTACCTTGTAATTTAGTCAAGATTCAGGATATAAGCGAGTTGTGGTATTTAGAGAATTTCAAAAATGTCTCAACAAGAACGTGTTAGGCCAGCATTGCAGGAAATGGGCAAAAATGGAAATACTAAGTGTAACGTTCCAAAAATTATCAGTAGCTTCATCTTTACAATAAACCTACGTTTATAAATTCTGCCGAACTATAACAGTAATAATCCAAGTGCTGATAATTTTCAGACAATTTAATTGGAGCCTTCTCTGTGGTGTTCGGGGGCCTGACATTCAAGACATCCCGATTAGGGTGGCATAAGTCTTATTCCAGTTTTTTTTTTTTTACTTTCTCTATACGCACTATGTACATAGTGTATAGAGAAGGTATTGCACTCCACCAAAAAATTCGATACCGAGATTTCACCGGAAATATATACTCTAGGAACCCCAACATACAAAAAAAGCATTTTCACAAAAAGATCCGTGTGTGTCCGTGTGTCTGTGTGTCTGTGAACTCAAAACGAAAAGTCGGTAAAATACCAAACTTGGTATTTAATTTTAGTATTTTCCAGGGATGCGACACGAAGATTTTGAGAAAAAGTCCCCCACCCCAAACTACCCTTTACATGGAACTTTTTTCGAAAATTTTGATTTTCTCAAAAATGGCTCTAACGATTTTGATTAAAATATTGTATATGAAAGATACTTACCTGACAAATAAAATGTATATGTTGAATTTTCTGGAATAGCTCCTGAATGAATAGCCTCTGGATCAATTTTATTAAATTGAATAACTGCTACACCGTAAGAGATGGACAAAAACTTACTGCACAAAAAATGTAGAGCACGTTAAAACACACCATTTATGTTATATACATTTTTTTCGTGGAGTTCGTCGTTTTTGAGACATTCCTTATTTTGGTTTGGTTTCTGCTATGAAAAACTTATACTTTTCTCATACAGATACTTGTCAACTTCTATCCATATAGACAAAGGAACTTCATTGACATAGCAACCAGCTTCTGACTATCACTTTAACCTATGCTACTCCCTTATTTCCTTTCTACTTACAAGGAAGAAAGTAATAAGACTATTTCTGCTAATTTTCTTAGATTAGCATGAAGGAAATAGAAGCATAAGCTTTTTAAGAATAATTTGTTGCAGGGATATAGAGAAAGTCATGTGAATGGTACACATCAGATTTTTTCATTATTGCTTCATTTGTATAGTCCCCTTTAACTTCAATGGTCATATCGGGGGCTTTGACTTGCGAAACTGGAGGTTCAGAACATTAGGTTAATTAACTTTATATCACTAAACACACGCACACTTACTCTCACAATCACCCTCCGTGCTATAATGGTTACCATGCTAACTTCATATGTCCAAGGTCGCGGGTTCAAACCCGGCGGAGGACGATGGATTTTTTTCGGGCATAAAAATCTTTAGCATGAAGTAAAGCCGTTGGTCCCGTGTCATAGATTTACGGCACGTAAAAGAATTTCATGCCTGATGAAGAGGTCTCTGAGGAAAATTAAACGGTCTTTCACACACAATCTAGAATGGGGCGCTGAGAACCGCAAAAGTTAAAGAGCGTTCATAAAATAAAACTCTATTTCATTTTCCACGGAATATTTAAGGAACATAAACTGATATTTCTAACATCAAAATGTTTTTCTTTCTAATTTTTATGACTTCACAAAGTTACATTATAACCGTTTTGGGCTACAGAAATACACTATGCCTGGCTTTTTTTCTGCACTTTAGAATATGTTTAATTGTAAATTATTTCAAAGAAATAACTAGAACTAAAGCATTCAATCAGAACGTTGGAAAATTCTTTTACAACACTTAACTAGTTTTGTAAAAACACTGTTAGGCGGCGAGCGAATGGCCAGACTAGTGGCTTTTCTCCTAAGTGGTCCAGGTTCGGTCCCAGTGAAACGCACGTGGAACTTGTGGCGGATGAAGCGGCGTCTGGGCGCGTTTTCTTTTGTTTTCACCGCCATTAATTTCGCCAATTGCTCCACAATCATCTTTGCTGTAATCCACTTCACCTTCATGTCTAATTCCTCAGTTTCATGCCTTGCATCTTGCTTCTATCTGGTCCAGACTCGTATCCTCAGAAGGCGTTTGACATAGATGCTGGCTTTAAGTCCTACATACGAGGAGAGGAAAGAAATAAAGCAGAGGTAAAGGCTAAACAACGGCGAGAAACGCCTCATATGCCACGCGTAAACAGTCTATTGCGCATTATCACCGTTCAGGAGGAAGAGATCAAAGGTGGTTCACTCACCACAGGCCGTGAGCAAGTAGGCCACAGAGTCATGCGGAAGTTCCTAACAGTTAGGCTAAAGTTTGACAGGAGCGCCATGTAGCACCAACACTACGTTACCGGGATTTGGCCCCTCGAGACCACAGCGATGAGAATAGTATTTATATTTACAAAGCGCATGCATCCGTGCGCCACCTGCTAGCACTACCACACGGCAGAACTCAAATGGATATTTTATCAGTCATTAATCAAATACGATTTGCAATGAAACTATTTTTCAGCAAGTTGGTAATTTGTTTTAAAGTTTCAAACTAATACAAGGATGTCTATTCAACGTCTTACTCTGATGATATTAGAGGTAGACACATTTGAAAGATGAGAAGGAAATGATACATATTAAATGATGGAAAGGAAATGATACAAAGATAAATGATAGTGAGGCCGTTAATTGGCCTCTTTACAATAACTATTGGCAGTTTATTAATATTTAGCAGTGTATGGTTAAAGAGTGCAAATGCCTATTAACTCATGTATTTAGCAATGTAAAGATTAGCTTGTAGCAAAGCAAAGCAGAAAGTTGACGCCAAGCTAGGAGAGTGGTGTTAACAGGGTTTCTTTTGTCCTGGCCCGTACCAACGACTCACGCCGGGGCTAAACCTTAAAATTCGGAAAACAGTAGTTTTCCAATGTATAACAAGTGTCATGTGGGTGTTGTGGTACATCCTGGGATGAGAACAGAAGATTTTGGGTAATATATACGTCAATTTCGCGGCCTTTCTGTCCAATCAGAAAGAAGCCGCCATGACAGTAGTTTTAGTATATAAGAAGCAGAGTACGGCACATCTTATCTGCTGTCTGTCACTATAATACTGTCATGCTGTCGGTTGTCATGCTGAAAGTTACATTTTCGCACAAAGTCAAACATTGTAACTCTTAACGACACTTAGTATTTAACAGCGCTCTAAGTCAAGTATATTTAAAGTCAGTGTCGTGCATTAAAATTAAATTCTGTAAAGCGGAATCAAGGAAGAAGAAGCATAAATAATTACGTGTGAATAATCCAGTATCAAAGTTCCTAGTAAATACTTTAGTTAGCAAAATTGTGAAGCAAAGTGCTTGTCTCGCGCCTCCTAGTCACAATCAATTCAAGGAAAGTTACTTATGTCTACATCATTTATAAGATCACTCCCTGAACTACCCCCATTAGCTGTACCACCCCGAGAGAGTCAACTATCGTGCAGACTGATCAAAGCCGAGGTATCTCACCGGTAGTAGCTTCACATCAACAGGTACGTGGGTCTACTCATTGGTAGTGGAGTGAGTCTTAGAGCACCGCCAACGTTGCTACAAATCTGGGCACGAAGCCAAGAACGCCCCATCTGGTGCTCCGCACGTGGTGCTTAGTATAATACACCACAACACAAGTACGCCGCAATAGAAAGGAAGTAGTGTACAATAAGCACTCCAGCATTTGCTTAAGTGACAAGGGAAATCACGGGTAACACCAGAGAACATCTACAAATAAAACAATTTAATTTACATTGTGCTTACAAGGAAATATCCAATAAAACAGTTTCTGCTAAAGTTTATTTCGATTAGTATGAAGGAGCTAGAATAATAAACTTTTACAAGATTTGTTTGTTGCAGAATATGAAGAGAAAGTCATATTTTCTTTCAAAAGCGTGATAAAAATAATTACAAACGGTTCTTATCTTTTGACCGACTCACCTGCCAAGAAAATCATCCCTTGCGACGCTAATAGTCAGTAGGCTAAACATCTGGGTTTCTCACAAACACATTTTAAGAAACTGCGTGTTCATATTTCAGTCACCTTGATAAACATTTCAAATTCTATTCCTGGCCTTAAACTCTCCTGCGTGAATATAATATTTATCCTAATGACAGTGTCGTGTAATCACGAAGTGCATATACCAAACCCTTAATTGTAGCGGCATTTGTTACTCAATTCTGTAAAAATTGCTGTCTTGCTATGAAAAGCACAGCCATTCTTCCTGCATAATCCTGTAATTATGAAAAGCCATCACAAACCCGAAAAAGTACTTATTCGGTTCAAAACAAGCTATTAGTCAGTAAAAATTGATCTAAATTTGAGTTATCATTTGCATATGAAAACCATTTCATGTAACTGTAAACATCTCCGTCACCTGGAGCAGAATGCTTGATGTGGAAAAGTATCAGTCGATTGATTTCCAAATATTGGTAATATGCTGAAGCCAATCCGAATTTAACAAACTGTTACCATTATCTCAGATATTATTTAACATATGTGACTTAACTTTTTCCATAACTTCTAAATTCATCTCTCCTTTTATCCAGCAGCTTTGGTTATTATGGAACCATGGATTATTTCTAATTATATCTTATTTTTTAATATTTATTGTCCTTGAATCTGAAAGATCACATTTACGATGAATGAATGAAATGGAGAAATAATACTCAAACGACTCCGGTTCTGTAAAGTTAAATTTACCTGATATTTGCCTTCTACTCCAGAATTATTCTGCACAAGAGTAATATTGGAGGTAACTTTTTTTTTTATTTTTTATATTTGTAGCTTAACGTATTTTAACTGGTTGGTTATATCGGAATATAAATGCAATTATTGCACCGATGCTAAAATGAATCTCGGGGTCTATGAAGTTCAAAGTTACTCAGCACTCTCTTCTCACGAAAATCTTATCCTGGTAACTCAAGAGTTAAAACATTCATATAAAGAAGGTAGTCCTAGCACATAGATTACAAATACCTACTGTACTAAATAAATGCTTATGTACAATAGTGAATATAAAGAAAATATATTATATATATATATATATATATATATATATATATATATAGGTATATTAAAAACAAAAATAGGTAGAATAGATTTACAGAAGCAAGATCAGAAATGTTGTAAACAATGCTGTTAATAGATGTAATATAATACATATATTACATTTGCTTTTAAGCTTTATGGGAAATTAGAAAAGAAACGCGGGCAGGAAAGCGAGTCTAGACTTAAACAATTAACAGCCAGCGAATTAGAAAATATGTTAATTCGTGGACTGTCGAGAGAAAGATATGTGCATAGGAATTCCCAGGACTCTCAGCAGAACCGTGGCAGCGGAAATACAAACAATTGAACTGTCGTATAATACTAAGTAATACACCAATAAACACGGATGTTACAGAGCGCGAATGTGCAGATCCATTTGTTTTCATGTGAAATGGAGAATTCTGTTCAAGCGCCAATAAATTCTGTTTAAATTTCTAAGCAGTGAGACACAGAACCTACGAAGTGTTGTGTATTAGATGTGGATTAATCATTAAATGTAGCAGTGTATCGGATGAAATCTGATCGGCTACATTCACGACCTTCTATACATAATTTGCAACAAGTTATTCTTGCAAAAGCTTTTTCTTCTAATGCATGCTAATTTAGTTAAACAACAGCAAAAACAGTTTTATTTCATATTCCTTTATAGATAAAAGGGGAATAAGAGAATACACAAGGCTAAAGCGATAAATCATTCGTTATCCCGCTCGCTATTTGATGGCGTTGAAATTCCATTCTTGTTGCATAACAGAATGGAAAAGCTGTTGTATAACATTCGCATAAGTTGCTCTATCCGTAACTACAAGAAGCTAATCCTTTATTCTAGCTATTTCATTCTAATCGAGATAAACATTAACAGAAACGGTCTTATTGCTTACTTTCTAATAGATAGAAGTGAACATAGGGAACGCAATAGACTAAAGCGATTGCTTTAAAAATTGATCGCTAAGTGATGACATTGAAATTCCTTTATCTTAGCATGGTCAGGAGCAAGAAGAAAGAAAAATAAAAGATTACATCTCATTTTAAAAAGCACAGGTATTGAAGGTTTTAAACTAATAACAAGAAATTTGGTTAACTCCACCAAAAATGTATCCCACACAAGTTGTGTGCTTTAACGAAACCTAAATTTTTGCGTAATTTTGTCCAGTTATTACGGTTTACTAATCATACAAAGATCGTCTAGAAAGAACAGGTCTTAAAGGCTGCTCACAGAAAATTCAAGATATACATTTAATTTGTCATAAAATACCTTAATAGTAGATAGTTTGGTTAGACAGTTAGACAGTTTTGGGAAAATGTAACTTTTAGAATAAATGTTCCATATAAAGTGAAGTTTTGGGGTAACACTTACAAATTTGATGAGTTAATAACAAAGCATCTTGTGGTTATTTTAACATTTTTGGATATTCACGCTATCCTTGACTATGAGTATGCAACATCGAAGAAACTTATTTTGGAATTCAAATTACATAAAAGTACGGATATTTTTGAGTCCTTTGCAATCACCATGTACTCGTAAATTTCTTAAACAGCAACGGAAATATAACAACTACATAAGCTTTATGGATTAAAAGCCAATTAACAGATGTCATTACTTTACTCCTCACCAAAGAGGAAGAATTTCATTAAGCCGGATGCAAACAAGATTCGAACGAGATTCACATTGTGAGGGGAAAGTACCCTACAGCTCTCTGACGTGTTATCTGAGATAGTTAATTTGGACGGATTAAAGTGTCTAAGACCGGTTATCGCAGTTTTTAATCCATGCTGCCGATTGAATCATTACATCATTTACTAAAACAAAATGTTTTTATATTGAAAATACCTTCTCCGCCAATAATGTAAGATATTCATATATACTAAATTTAAAAAGTACCCAAAATGTGTAACTAGCACAGAAAAATTTACCATAAGGAAATCTGCAGATTTCCTTCAAAACAGTTCTTTTCCGCAGTGATATACTTCTGCCACCGCGTGTAAAGAGACTGGAAGTGCTTCTTGAAGCCATTTTCAGATACCTGTCGTAGTGCCCTTGTAGCATGTACAATAATTTCTTCAGCGTTCGAAAATCTTGACTGAAACGTTTATGCCATTCGTACCCCTAAGTTTCTTCACCGCTGCTTTACCATAAGCTTCTTCCAGCATTCCCAATGTCTCTGAAGGGATTTGTTTAACAAAACACAAAACTTTTATGTTCGTTTGGCGACATTATGAAATGCGATAAAGGATCACACCCATACAACAACAAAATCTGGTATGTTGCATTCACGTGACTTTCTCTACGTCTCTGTAAGAAATGATTGTTAAAAATCTTGTTCTTCTCTTCTATCTAGATAAAAAACACGCAAGACATAAATTATGTGTTTTAACGAGATCTACAGTATTTTTCTATCTCTTGCGGTTTAGCAGTTATGCAAAATTCAGTAAGATTCATCCAGGATAAAGAAAATCCCTGAAAATTCTATATACATTTTATTTTTCATGTAAATATTTTTAATATACGATAATTTAATCAAAATCATTTCAGTCATTTTTGAAAAATCACAATTTTCGGAAATATTCCATTGTAAAGGATAGTTTGTGGTGGGAGATTATCTTGGAAATCTTCATATCTCACCCTTGAGACATACTAAATTTTAATACCAAGCATCTAAGTTCCTATATAACGAAATTTTTGTTTTTAAGCTGTACTATTCACTGACACACATGGACCTCTTTCTAAAAATATTTTGTTTTTGGATTCTGGGGATCTCAAAATATATTTATCCACTGAAATCTTGGTACAGAATTTTGGGTGGAGTACAATACCTACACTATAAGCTATGTACATAGCACGTGAAGAGAAGGTAATTATAGTTGCCAATCAAAGACAACAATCAAAATTGGAATGAAGTGTTGTCATGAACGTTACTAAGACCTAAAAATAAAATACCCTTTACTTTCATATACATTAAACGGAAAATAAACAATTTCGTGGACTTTTTACTTTCTCTATACGTACTATATATATATAGTACATAGAAGAAGTACTGTATTCGACCCAAAAATTCGATACCGAGATTTCACCGGAAATACATGTTTTAGAACCCCCTGATAGCAAAAAAAAAGCATTTTCAGAAAAAGGCCCGTGAGTGTGTGTGTCTATGGACATCACAGCTCAAAAACGAAAAGACCCTTTAAATACCAAACTTGGTATTTAGGTTTGGTATCTTCCAAGGATGCGACACTTTTTAAAAAAAAATCTCCCAACCAAAAACTACCCTTTACATGAAAAAATGTTCGAAAATGTTGATTTTCTCAAAAATGACTCCAATTATTTTGATTAAAATCCCGTATATTAAAGATATTTATATTCCAAATAAAATGTATATTTTGAAATTTCTGGGATTCCTCTGAAGACCTCTTTATTCCGGATGAATTTTGCCGAACTTTTCTTAACTGCTAAACCGTAAGAGATAGACAAAAACTTACAACACCAAAAATGTAAATCTCGTCAAAACATACACTTTATGTCCTTTACGTTTTTGTTGTGGAAGTACCATTTCCGAGATATTCCTTGTTATTGGTTTCAATTGTAAAGTACTTATGGTTTTCTCAGATAGAATGTGTCCGTTCTTCTTTTGTTCTACTTCTGGCCAACAAAGGAGTGATTTGCATTGATAATCACATAACGATAGCTTAAAACATTTGACTATCACTTAAGTATAGCGCACTCCTTTAGTTACCTTCTACTTAAGGAAATAAGTATATATATATATATATATATATATAATAGGAACATTCTGCTAATGTTTATCTCGATTAGTAGTGTGTAGAAAGAAGAAGAATATTTTGTAAGAAGTTTTTAGAGCAGCCAAGAAAGTCATGTGAGTGTAACACATCAGATTTTTAAACTAGTAGTATGCTAGAATACTCATTGTATTTTAGAACGCAGCTAAGAGGAAGTGCAGCTGGTAAACCAAAGGTTTCAAAAGAACACATGGCGACATAAATAGCTTGTAAAGTTCACATAACAGCTGAAAAGGATGTACAAAAAGTGTAGAAATATGGATACAGTTGCGATAAAATGTGTACGCAGGGAAACAGTCTGGTAGTGGAAGCGTCTCAACATAAATATTAAGTGGACGACAACCCCCAGCACTGGACGTCCCACTGCGATATCTCAACATCAGCATTTCCTTCTACTTCTTGCTACATTTCAATTTTCCCCTTGCCGCAGTCCATTACTGTCGCAACTAAACAAAATCCTCTCGTTCGTTATTAACGCAGTTAGACGTTAAATGTAGAATGCCAAGGTTGCTCAGGTGATTTACATGGCCAGCTTTGATACTAGGTGACATTTAACTTATAAAGCAAATCAAGTTCAAAATAACTTCACATCAGTAAATCAGAGAATGCCCTTTGCTTTTACCCTTTGAGTCTGTGTAGAAGAAGTGCTACAATTTAATTTCGTGGTTATAAATAGCCTTCATCTGTTAAGATACAATCTGTTTACAGATGACAGTTGAATACCACATCCGTATCCTAATGCATTGGCAAACACGAGCCGGACTTCTGTGTTAGTTCCATATGAGAGCATCAACACGATAAACACCTACCGGGATGCCTCAGCCTGTAATCCGCATTAAGGAGATCGTGGGTTCGATACCAAGGCTAACCAATGTTAGTTTTTTACTTTCTCTAGCCCCGTATCTATAATGTACACTGAGATAGAGAAATATTATATTCCACCCATAAAATTCGATGTCGAGATCTCACCACAAATATATTTTTTGCGGTCCCCTGAGTCCGAAAAAGCATTCTTAGAAAAAGGTGTGTCTGTGGACAACATATTTCAAAAACGAAATGGCCGTTAAATACCAAACTTGGTATTTAGGTTTAGTATCTTCCAAGGATGCAACAGGAACATTTTCAAGAAAATCCCCCTACCACAAACTACCTTTAACATGGAATAATTTTCGAA